>CM062236.1:21354003-21967144 GCA_031216185.1 Syzygium aqueum | reverse complement strand
TAACAGGCGGTCCCGGTTGCTCCGCTTTTTCCGGTCTCATCTATGAAATCGGTGAGATTTAGGGAGCTACGTATCGTGTCATGCTACTCGCACAGCTGCACCGATTTTCTCCTTGTCAATCACATGGTGATCACTTGCTCCTGCAGGTCCACTAAATTTCAAAATAAAGGCCTACAATAGGAGCTTGCCGGAGTTAGTTCTCAATCCATATTCATGGACAAAGGTAATGGCACACTATGGATTGACGAGACTAAATTCATACCGTATGATGATACTACATTTTATTTTCTTGAGATGGTTGTGATCAAAACTAATAGTTGGGATTCTCAGGCATCCAGCATTATATTTGTCGATTCGCCCGTCGGGACTGGATTCTCATATGCAGAAAACCCGCTTGCTTATGAGACCGGAGATTTTATACAAGTGCAGCATCTTCATCAGTTTTTAAGGAAGGTATGCTCGGGGAATTCTGATCTAACTAGGAGCAACAGTCTGTGTACCGCTGGTTTGACGCTTTTTTCAAATTCGGATGATTTAATGAGATAACTAACTTGTTCACATGATTTGGGGGGACATTGCAGTGGTTGATTAGTCATCCTGAGTTCATCTCAAACCCCGTTTACGTCGGCGGAGACTCGTATTCGGGACTCACCATCCCAGTCCTTGTTCAAGAGATCATAAATGGTAATTGACGATGAAATTAATTAGCCTATCTTATGGAAAGGACCATTGTATTATTCATCCCAATAGTTCAGTTTCCATTTACACTTGTTTAAGAGGTTACGTAGTAGCCATATTAGAGATGGAGGCCTAGAAACTGAAGAACTTGTTAGAATGTGAGATTGATTCAAAAGCACAACTCAATGATCTGCACCAGATTACCATGGCTCCCAACTTCCTCCGTCCATTATCCAACTCAAGTCATAGGTATCAATAGCCAATGATTTCCGACGAATGGCAACCAACATGGAATGGCCAAGATTCTAAATCAAAAGCTCAAACTTGGTCTGAAAAGAAGAATTCTACAGCTGAAATCAGTGTTGGCTAGGTTAATGTGAATTCGGATATTTGAGCACTTAACAGTAGAGTGACAAGCAAAATGCTACTGGCTTTCATTCTCATTTTCCATGGCCTCGCAGGAAACGATGAAGGCAAAAATCCAGCTATAAATATCCAGGTTTGTAGATGTATAATGACTGGCACACTGAACCAAGAAAGAGAAGTTTGCTCAACACTATGCTTGACTAGAAGTTAGATTCTTCTGAATGGATGCAGGGTTACGTGCTCGGAAATCCGGCGACCGATCCAGGTTTCGACCAAAATGCACCAGTACCGTTTGCTCATGGAATGGGACTCATCTCGGACGAGCTCTATGAGGTGATCTGGTGTTTTCCCTGCATAAATGATCCAATTACATTCTGCTTACCGCCCCAAAGGGGTGGAGGATCATACTGAACATGGAGACCAACGAAATTTGTCCACTGCAGTCACTGAAGAGAACTTGTAGAGGGCAATATCAACTTTCCGAGACCACTAACGCGGAGTGTGTGAACGATCTTCTGGCTTTCTATCAGGTATCCCGCACTTATGCCAAGTGAATGAGTTCAGTTGATGTAGATAGCACAAGCATCCTCTAGGTCTTCTAGCTGAACCTTTTGGCGCATACCAAGATGATACATCATCCATGTACCGCCTGTTGCCTTCACAGTGCATTTCGGGACTTCAAACTGCACAAATCCTGGAACCTCTGTGTGGATTCGCATCGCCAAAGCCTGGGGAGATGTTCGGAGACAGGAGATCTCTTCTTGAGAATTTCTTCCTCGTTCGTGAAGCTTCCGATCCCGATTCAGGCTGTCGGGTAGCTTGTCCTACATACACTCTCCTTGTTCTGTAGTTTATGGATTGTGGATTGCTCAAATGATGTTGTTTTAACTAAAAAAGCCAAAAGCATATAAATATACCATTTGAAGCTTTTGCAAAAATCAACTCAAAGCTGCAATTTATTCTTTTATCCCTCCTGTTCGTTCTATCATCCACCTACATGCATAACACCAAAAGGCCAAGAAATACCAATCTCGTTTTCTTTTAGTTTTGCATGTCATTTTCCTCCCAACTTTTTGCAAATTCATCTCTCTGTTCATATAAGTGCAGACTTATGGATACACGCTTTCTTATATGTGGACCAACGATGACAATGTCCGCGAGGATCTTCACATAAGAAAGGTACAAGAACTAAGACTTGTAGAACCACGAACTCACACACAAAGCAGTCGACGCAAGATCAATGAAGCATCAACTTAATTTGCAGGGGAGCATTGGGGACTGGCAAAGGTGCAACGTCGGATTGAAATATACACGTGATATTTCCAGCACTTTGGAATACCACGCAAAGCTCAGTGCAAAAGGTTGTCGTTCTTTAATTTACAGGTAAGTCCAACTGGATATTTGAACGTTAATCTATTTTAGCTTCTCTTTGTATTAGAGGTTACGTATAGATTCGGAATTCCTACGTGCCTTCACAGTGGAGATCATGACATGATCGTACCATACTTGGGTACTCAAGCATGGATAAGATCGCTGAACTATTCGATTGTCGACGACTGGCGATCGTGGATGGTCCAGGGTCAAGTTGGCGGGTAAGCTAGAATTGAATCCGGAGAAGTTAGTAGTTCTAAAAGCTACCTAAATGGGGTTTCTGAATAGATTGGGATTATGCAGTTACACGAGGACTTACTCAAATGGAATGACGTTTGCAACTGTTAAGGCAAGAATCTTTACGCGCTCTTTAGTCCTTACGTTGAATTACGATAGAACTGAAATTTCTTGGCGCGCTAATGGTCGGGTTCATCTGCAGGGCGGAGGGCACACAGCTCCCGAGTATAGGCCTGAAGAAAGTTTTGCTATGTATGAAAGGTGGATATCACAGGAGCCACTGTAGATGACATAAGCTTGAAAGCAATCGGCTTTCATGGTCATCATTGGCCCTCCTTCTTGCCCCTTAAAGAGCTCTTGGCCTACCCAACTATGAGCAAACAGCACGAAGTTAGGTCATTTATGAAAGCATCTGCAAAAAGAGTTCATTCATGCTCACTGGCTCCCAGATTGATAGCAGATAACTAGATTTCACCTGGGCCAACTCCAGTAATTTCATGTTTATATCGCAATGAAATATAATGTCACTTCAAGTTGAACAAAACTCTCTTCTCATCCTAAATCCATGAGCCATACAACCATTTTGTGCATTTGTTTTCCTCCTTCTGGTAGATGGTTTGTGCAGTGCTCTTCACTCGTCCTCACTTATTTCGTTCCATGTCCATCCAGTCAACGAAACAATGCAGTCCAGTAGATACATAATCAAAAGCTCGACTTCCCAGGATAATATTACGCAAAAGCTCTCGTGAGTGAACAGAGAATGGGTCTGTGACTGAACCATGCACCAATTTATCTCATGAAATTATAATTGAAAGGGGTAGAAAACTCGCGTTTCGACACATATTTGAGGCATTTGCAGATTAACTGGTTATGTCATACCAGATTTGGCTCTATCCAACGCTTGAGTTCTATAGCCAGTAATTGCATTCTTGAATTCTTTAATATGCTAGATTCAAACTCTCAGTTCCACTGGTTATCACTCGCAATTAAGTTGGGTATAAAAAAACTACAGTAGCCGAGGTTAACTCAGCTGACCCAGTTGCTCAAGCTTTGACAGTTCTCAAATCAGCCTATACAATTCCAGCAACAGGCAGCCTAAAAAAAGAATAGAAACCGACTGACAGTAACAGGCTAAACAGCAAAAGATGCAGTTCGAGTCTGTTTGTCAGGGTTTGAGGGAGTAATTGCTATTGTGATGTTACTGTGGCGTGAGATTTAGATACATCTTTGTGTTAGCCTGTTTTCTTCTCCATAGAGTACAACATTGCACCTCTTCAACATTGCAGCTGGATAGGAAGTCTCAAAATTTGCGGAGTTCCTCCTTTCACAGTAACTTTCTGAAGCAGACAAAAGCCGGAATGGAGCCTCCACAATGAATAGAATGCAGCTACTTCCACAAATTGTGTATGATACGTTACCCAAAATTGCTTCCAAAGGAAGTAGTGTGTATAAATAACTTGGATTGGATGCGACAGATTTGTATCTTCACTTATCACGCAGTTCCCGTTTAGGAAGTAATTCAGATCGCCTGAGTCTCAATTTGAATCTCATGCCTGTTCATACAGGAAAGCCAAGTAACGGATATTATCAAAGCAACCGCCTGGCTGGAAGGGGAAAGACTAAACTCTAGTCATTAAAAGAGATGGCGAAAGTAGTTAAAGGTCAGTTACAATTAAATACTAAATACTACACTAATTACAGCAAGGCTCTCGAGATGAAATTCAATTAACTTCAGGAGGATTAAAATAGCTGATTCACGGGGCTGCAAAATGCCATCTAGCAAAAATTAAGCTTATGGTATTTGTCTATGTACTATCCCCGTATAATGATGGGTATATGTGATCTATATAGAAAACACAGTATGGTGTAGGTAAGATTACTGCAAGAATTTCTTGAGAAAAACTTCAAGACTTCATCGATAATTATAACCTGCAGTTGATATTACATGATGGTATTTAGTGCATAATGATCAAAATTTTACTCATGAAGATGAATGCAAAATCAGCAACTAAGGAAAAGGTCAATTATGAGTACGAGATCAGAAAGTATATCTACTGAAAATTCCGTTGGAAAATGTATTAAAGCCTCATCTGGTCTCACGTTAAAACAGATCACTAGAAGGTCAATCTTGAAACGAGACAAGGACCAATGAAAGCATCTAAAGCAGAAGGGAAGCAATATATCAACTAAACACTTTTATTAGTTTGAGGCATGCCATTGGGTTATAAAGAGAGATTCAAATTTGGCAGATGACATGTTAAGCACTACTTACAGGAAGGAAACATACAAAACAACAGTCCATTCGGCCCAAGACAGCGGGGTTACCTGCAATGCATGTCATTTAATTTTATCGAGGAAATATCTAAGAATTGTCTTCAATTATCAGTTGCATCTCGGATGGGCCCAAATGAATAGCCACTTACAGAGAAACGAACGGACAGTGGATGCACATATAGTATTAATATGTGAACGATTACATGACCTTATATAGGCGTTAGGGAATACATTGCTGGACAAAGGTCCAGATAAAACAAAACACACCTAAACCAGGGTACATTATTGGACTTCTGTCCACATAAAATAAAACTCACCTAAAACTAAGTACATTATTGGGCACACACTCGTAGAACACTTAAAACCTATTCATAGGTGAAACAGGACCCGACTGTGATATGCTACAATGAACAGTACCGATTAGGTGAAACAGTACAAGTTTATCTCCATCCAGAGTTATAGTCATAATCCGAGCTGTCTGAACTGTTTGTACATGCATATTCTGCTATCTATTTCTATGTCAGAATGTGTTCAAAATTATCTTCAGTAATCACTAGCGTTTGGTTCGAGGAAGAGGATGCATGTGTCGAAAGGTCTGGAAGAGTAGTATTTGGAGTGTTTTGTGGTAAGAAGAGTTCATTCCACATTCTGACGCCAAGGTTTGGCTGTGAATTTTGTTCAAGTAAGACTGGCTTAGGCAAAACTGGCTGGGGCCAATTTCCTAGTTGTGAGTAGTGAGAGGCAGAGTTGGCATCAAGTTTAACAGATAAGGACAATGGTCCATAGTCATAGAGGTCTTAGAGAGTGGTCCATCCCATGGATCTTGAGATGATTGTGCTGGATCTTGAGATGGTTGTGCTAGATCTCCTATGTCTGACATTTTGTGATCTTGTGATGATCCGAGCTGTGCTTGTGCTTGTTCATGTTCGTATTCGCTGAGTGCTTGTCTTTTTACAGATGAAGATCCTTCGTGATCCCATGAAACGGGTGTGACGTAATCCCATGCTTCTTCTAGGATAATACGTTTTTCTTGGCATAGGAATCTCTGGAGTTCCCTGTAATTATATTCAACAGAACCAATGCGACTGGGAAACGATTTATAGATATGTGCAACTTGGAGTTGTGACTAGGGCTTGTAGGTAGTAGTACCTATCATGGAAGGAGTACTGGAGATGGTATCATTTGTTGTTCACAAAAGTCCAAGGATGATGGAGGAGTACAATAGTGTGTGTTTCCGGATCATCTTAGACTTTTTCAACTCTTCGAGAAAGAGCCGCTTCCAATAAACAAGAGGGTAAAACCATTTGAGCACAGTTAAAAGGTTTTTCTCGTGTTCATTGAGCCCAATGTAATCAGCTATAAGCAAGTTGGTTAATTGGAGAAGAAATTTTCTAGTGAGAAACTCAATAGCTATTAAGTACTTATTGATGAGATACCGTAATAGCCATTTAAGTTTTTCAGGAAAATCATTTTTTCTCCAAAGTAATGGGTGAATGAAAGAGTATCTCGAGTGTAATTCAGAAGGGTCAAGTATAGATCCTCCATGGTGACGAAAAAGGTTTGTGTGGCATTGCCACATGAGGTTATCAAAATTTTCGATGAGCTTATCTTTTTGGATTTGCTCAATTATTTCTTGAAGATATTCCAGGCTTGGCCAATCTCGGAACCGTTCAATTTTGTACTTGTCTGGTTAAAACGGGAAGGAATGCCTGAGAATATACATGTTGATTTCTATCGATAGTTTTGGTCTGGAGAGAAAATCCGCAAGCACATTCTTCTTTCCTGCAATATGTTTGGTTTCGAAGGAGTATTTCGAAACTATTCAGCCCATCTGAGTAGCTGAGGATGAAGGATCTGCTTCTGCTTGAATTTGGTCATTTGGAGAAAAGAAGCCATATCCAGTCCCACCAGAAAATGGTGGCCAATAAGATGGAATTCAACCTTTTTTATTCCATTCTTTACTACCAAAATTTCCTTGAAGGTAGAATGATAATGCATTTCTACCTGAGAAAACTTGCCACTTTTGTAAGCGCAAAGATGACGCTTACCATGAAGTCCTTCGAACGATATGGCCGCTCAATATTCATCACTGGCATCAATTTGCAAAATTCTCTTCTCTGTGGATGGGATTTGCAGAGGGGTAAGATCTTGCATAATTTCTTTGAGTTCCGCTGCTGCTTTGGTTTGTGCCTTTCCCCATGGCACTGAATGCTTTTTTAACATCAGTTGCAAAGGAATTAACAACCTTGCAATATTTGGGACAAAATCTCTAAGATAATTGATTATCCTGAGAAATTGTTGAACTTGTTGGGTTGTAAAATTCTTTTCAGGAAATTTTAGTAATTCCCTGGCAATGTGCGGTCCTAGATAATATATACTTGTGTTAAGGTGCATGCCGAGGAATTCAACTTCTGTTTGGGCAATGGTCATCTTTTTCTAAGAAATCATGATGCCATATTTCTTCATAGTTTATGCAAATTGCTCAAGAAGTCGATAGTGAGATTCTTCGTCTAGGTTGTAGAGCAATATGTCATCAATGTAGACAAGTGCACTGGACAAGATTGGCTGGAATATGGGACACATAGCCTTTTGAAATAAGGAAGGCGCAACCTTGAGACCAAATGGAAGTACTCACCATTGAAAGTGTTGGTTGGGGATACAGAATCCCGTTTTTTACTATCATCAAGTCGAATGCCCAATTGCCAAAATCCGGCTTTAAGATCAAACTTTGAATAAATATGGGCTTTAGTGATTCCCGCAAAAAGGGCATTTCGAGAAGGCAAAGGGAATTTGTCATCTTGGAGAAAAAGATTAAGAGGCTGTTAGTTGATAACCAATCTCATCTTAGCTCTATTTTGCTCAGCACGTTTATTGATATAGAAAGCTTCACAAGCCCATTGAGAATTTGAAGTTTCAATTAGGCCTTGTTGTAACAATTTTGAGCATTCTTTTTAAGCAAAAGCCAAATGCTCTGGATTCATTCTCGAATGACTTGCCTTAGTAGGATTTATATCCTCATTTTTCTTGAAGGGGAGTCGAACATAGAAGTCTGGGTTTTTCCACAAAGGATGAGAACATTTTTTGGAGAATTTGAAATGATATTCTAAGCATGATTCCAACATTTTTTGCATGATTGGATCTAACAGACTCATTTGAATGGAAAAGAGTCTTTGGATATTGATGAATTCAGAGAATTGGTCTCTATACCTAAGTCCTTTTCCAAGAACAATTCTCAAGTCTGGAAGTTGAGTCATGATATCTCATCCAATAATCAAGTCTTTATTGGGAAGACTAGATCCAAGAATTCTAGTGGCAATGGAGCACTGAGGGAAAAACTGAATAGACACAGATGTGGTGTGAATATTTATAGAAAAAGTGTCTCCTGAAGAAGAGTTGAAATACCGAACACAGGAAGTCTAGTATTCTTCAGGAAGAACTTCAGTGTCTAGGATTGAAGCACTAGCACTAGTATCTATGAGGGCAATGACTGGAATTGGTTTGGCAAACTTTGAGAGATAGATTTTGACTGGGAAGTGGGGACAATGAAGTTGACAGGAATGTATACTGGGGTCCAGATTTTCAAGCTATGATGATAGATGGAAAAGTTCTTCAGGTTCTAAATCAGAGTCTGTTTCACTAGGGGTGAGATAATATGGAATGATGCAAAATGTTTGGTCAGTAGGATTTTCATAGACAGAGAACAGAGATTCGATATCATCATTGTCAAGAGAAATTCCTGTCTCTAGTTTGATATTATGAATGAGATGATGCTGACATTTTTTTGCCCGAGGACAATTTTTGGCAAAGTGGCCGTTCTTGTTACAAATGAAGCAACGATCTGGTTTCTTACGTCCTGTGAAGTTTCTTCGTTTCCGTAGGAATTGCCATTTCTTTCTTCTTCTAAAGTGCTTAGATTTTTTACTCTATACTTCTTGAAGTGCTTGTTTTTCTTTGAATATTCTCCTCATGAACAATCACAATCTTTCTTTGAACATTTGATCTTTAAATATTGTTTGGAGCATGCACCATCAAGTTCACTATTGTCTCTGATGTAGTTTTTCATCATTTATCTTCAAAGGGAAAGTTCATCAAGACAAAGATGAATCTCTTGTTATAGTTCTCTAAAGAGGATATCAACAATTTTTCTTTGCTTGTTGAGAAAAGATCTCTCAACTTGTTGAGAGAGTTCTTTAGGAATGGAAGCTAAGAAGATTTGTTTCAAATTCGGGTCAACCCCTAGGCCATAAAAGAGTTTAAGCATTTCTTTGTAATGACGATCTAGGTGCTTTTTTTTTTTTTTAAGAGAACAACATTTTCTTTCAAAGTATTTTCTTCTTTTGAGTTCAAGAAGATCAGTAGGTTTTCCTATGAAATATAGGTAAATGATTCAAATGGCTTGGGAAAAGTCTCGAAGAAGGAGAAAAGTCATTTGATCTATTTCAAAAGTTGATTGCCACCAGTGTTTAAGGCTTCCGGTAAGCCTTATGGCAAATTCTAAAAGACATCATATTTGCTTTCAACAGCAAGAGCTCTGTTGTTCAACCAAGCATGGAATTCATCCAATTTTTCTGGCCATTTGGAATAAGGAGCGTCATCAAGATTGAAAAACTGTTTGGATGAGGAAACAGAAATATGAGATGGGTTATTGATTTGAATAACCTCTGGTTCAGATGGATTTGGTTCCATGTCTTGTTCTGGTGGATCAGCCATGAAAATCAGAGGAGTAGTTGGTGGTACCTAGAAATATTTAATGGAAGGAATTGGAAAAGTAGACGAAGAGGAAGAGGATGAAGAGTCAGATTCCAAATCTGAATTTAGCAAATTTGATACCTTTGCTAATTGGGAAGTACACTTTGGTAGATGTTGGTCTGAATCAGTTTTTGGATTCTGTTGTCGATCTTTGCTTAAATCCCGCAGAAAAGATTCCAAAGGATTTGAGATCATCATTTGCTGGGCAAAATGCTTTTCAGGTTCTCCAGAGGACTTAGCAACAGGTTTTGCCTTTTCTTTCATTTTTTTTTCCTTTCGGAGCTTTTCCATTTCCCGAATGCGATTGCGCATTTCTGTCTTATCACTTCTGTCTCGTTGGGTAGAAGTTTCGGCTGCAAAAGCAGCTGCAGCAAAAAGTGGAGAGTTTTGCGGTGGTGGAAGAAAGTATCTGATTCTTGGAATAGAGAAAAAATCAGTAGGCTTAAATTTTCCTTTGTCAGGGAGACTGATTTGCCTTTTGAATTTCTCTATTTCATTTTTCGGATTTTCAAGATAATGGTAGCCAAGATGCTAGCCTGATTCCGGAGCATGAAGTCTTTTTTGGAAATCCACAAGCATCTTTTTGATGGACTTGTCGTACTGTCGGATTTCTTGTTGCACATCAATAATTTTGGAGTCAATCGTCTTAAAAGCTTGATTTTGTGCCAGAAGAGTTTCCGATTGCCAATTTAAAATAGCCTCAGCAGCAGGCGTTCTTTTTGGCCTTCCACGTTCATCAACATCAATGGGAGAAGGAATTTTTGAGCATGAAGTTATTGTTGCTGTAGATCAGTAAATTCCTCAGTAGAAAGGAAAGAAAGCTGAGAACTTTCAACATGATTTAAATGAGGGAAATCAGCTTCATTGAACATGGAGATAGATGGAAGTTGCCCGGTGGTTGGGTTTTTAGGAAAGACTGGGATTTCAAGTGGATAATAATTTTTCTTTACCCACTTATAGATGGTTTTGTAGAAAGGGGAAACAACCGATTTTTATATGGAGGTGAAACTAGAGCTGATGGTGGAGATGACGGAATTGATGGGGATGATGAAAGTGATGTAGGTGATGATGAACCGTAGGAAACTATAAACTGGTATCCGCTATTTTCTCTAAGGGTATCTATGGTTGGGTCTCCATCCAAATATCTTTGATAGAAGTTGTCCTTGGCCTTCCTAGCTTTTCGCTTAGGCCTGATAGCTGGATCTGCTTCATATGGGGAATTTGTACATGAAGAACACTGGCAAGAAGGATCCCAAAAGCAATGACCGTAAGGGTCTTTGTAGTGATAGATAGGATGCCCGTCACTTTTGAAGTATTGAACCAACTTTTTGGATCTGGTTCCTCAGGAACTGGATTAGGAACATAGGGTTCTATCATAAAATTAGTAGTAAAGATGGAAGGAGCTTCTTCCTTCTTTGCAGAATTTGATGGTTACAGTATCATCTCTTTGTTTGACAAATTCAGAGTCTAAAGGCTGGAGAGGTTTGCTAATTTGGTAGAGCTTTTCATAATTTGTTATCCAAGATTTAAGAAGTAGCTTGGCTAACTTTTCTTTTGGAATCTGCTGAGGAACATAGATGCAAGAGACTTGATCATTTTGCATGGAGATGAACAGTTCAGCTTCATTTCCACGGTGGAAATTCAGATCTAGGGCATGATTTTAGACTATATACACTATTTGGTAATGAAGAGTTGCAGCATTGGAATCGACAGTTTGATGTGCTCAGTAAGCTAAAGTTGCACTTTCAAGAAAGAAAGTAACTAGGGATCAAAAAGAGCAATATTAAAATTTGGATAAAAGGGTTACAAAGACTATTCCAGTATTTAAGGTGGTTTGGACAGTACCAATACAAGCATGCTGGTATTCTAGGAAACTAGTATCCAAAAGAGCCATTCTTGCTACAACAGGCAAACCTTTTCGCCCATGAAAGGTAATAGTAAGACGAATTGCTCCATGATGAATATGCGAATACCCTTGTTGGATCCACTCTTTTGGAAATTCAAGAGGAAATTGAAGAGTAACAAAGTACTCATTTTCAGTGGCATGAATTGGGTATTGGTCAAATTTGGAAGACTGGACGTATTCTTTGACCTCTTTCGAAGTATGACGGATGAGATGTCGTGTAGACCTAATGGGGGAAAAAGATAAAGCAGGTTTAGCAAAGGCTAAGTATGAATTCACGAGAGGAAGTTGCGTTTCGGAAACTTGATTTCATTACTAAGAGAGACTTCATAGAGATAGTCTATCTTAGAAGCATGTGAAGTACGAAACTCAATTAAAGATGAAGAAGAAGATGATGGAGTGAGATTTTCAGCGATTCAAATTGGAGTTGACATTTAAGTGATCGTTTTTTTTTAAATAGCACTTAAGTGATCCGAAAAAAACCTTTTGCACTAAAGTGAACGCCGTACAAAAGTTTTGGCATTTCTAATGTTCTTACCCCGGTGTCCTTGGCATATATAGGCCATTAGCTTGAGGGGGAGTGTTGGAGATACAATTTGATATTGTTGAAGATATGATTCTGATTGTCTAATTGTGTCATCGATCTCGATTACGGACTAATTGATCTAGAGGATCCGTGCTTGATTTGGTAAATAGGAAATTGTAATCCTTTTATATTATTTCCTATTATTTTCTCATTTTTTACATTATAATTAGGTGAATGTACTTGTAGACAAATCAGACCAATGCAATACAATTTTCTCCAATTCCTTTCGGTTTCTATCACATTGAACTATGCTTTAGGAATGTTTGGATAAAGAGAAAATGATCTAGTGCCATGCAACTTCTAACCATCTCATTTGTTCTTGCAGCAAACCAAATCCGATTTGTGTCTCCCATGGCACCGGCAACCTTGCTTTGCCGATGCATACCCTATTTCCTCAAAACATTTTCAGAGAAAACACAAAATATGAGGGAAAAGTGTTAGAAAAGTTTTAAACCTAATGTATTGGTGCCAATTTAGTCCAAAACCTTTTTTTAGTGCCAATTTAGTCCTAAACCTTTTACCTTTGTGCTAATTCAGTCCTTTCGGCTAATTTTGACAGGCTTTTGCTGACAAGGATGCCTGACTTACGCTGCAACGCCAGCGATGATGTGGACAACTTTTAATAATATTTTAATATTTTCTTTGAATTTGAAAAAAAAATTCTTTTCTTTTCCTTTCTTTTCCCTCCTGCCGGCGAGGGTTGCCCTTGCTAGTGGCCATGAGGTTGTAGCCTTTGACCTTGCAGCCTCTGCTAGTGGCTGGGCGAGGCACAACCTCGTTAGATCTGGCGAGGTCGGGCCTTGCCCATGGCTGCGACGATAAGCCTCGCCCAGCCGTTGATGATGCTTGCCTCGCCTTTGCTAGTGGCCGCGAGGTCGAGGCCTCTGCTTGTGGTTGGAAATCATCACAAGCCTACAAAGCCGCGAAGCAAAAGCAAATTCCAGAAATCAAGTTGTATAGTCAGAGCATGATCGATAAGGGTAAGTATACGCTCTTTCCTCAAGAACAGATCCGTGACTATATCAAAGCAAAATGATCGGCAACGGATTACCGAATCTTGCATCGAGATCTCCTTTGTAGCTACACCTTTGCCTTTTGGTGATAGTGCCTAAAATTCAGCGTCCCCAACACCATCATCATCACTTTATGAAAATAACCAAAAAAAAACACATTGAACGAGCACAGTGTACAGGCACCTTAGTAAAGGAAAAAAATGTGTGTTTTTAACACTAGTCAAAGATTCTAGGGAAAATGACATAAACATTCCTGAACTTTTGCCCAATATATAATATGATTCCTGAACTTTTACTTTGTTCAATGTCATTTCTGAATTTTTGGTATAAGTTCAATGTAGTCCTTGAACTATACGAAAGTATTCACATTGATTATTGGGCTAAGGTTTTGGGACTATATTAAATAAATTAAAAATTCAGTGATCAAATTATGTATTGAGCCAAAATTCAGGGACCGTTTGACCTCCGTCTATATACAAGGTCCAGAGGTGCCTTCGGAGGTGAGCATGGTTCCAGGCTTGGTTCCAGGATAGAACTTGGAGCATGGAACCTACAGGTTCCCCTGATAATCTAACCAGTGAGAATCTATAGGTTCCAAGTTTTAAGGTATGCAGGATAGGTTCGAGGTTCTAAAAATTGAGGAATCTGTTTTGACGAATAGATTCTAGGTTTTAGGTAGGTAGAACTTAGAACCTGGAATACGAAACCTAAAAAAGTTTTTTTGTGTTTTTTCTTTATCTATGTCTTCACGTGATTCTGTGGTGTTTCGTTGCATTATATGATGGATATATAATCTGGAACCACTAGTTTGAATTTTCATTTTACGACTTGTTAATGTTTCAGATTCTTCGTGTGTTTAAATATAAGATGTGGTTAGTGGATCATAACAACAAGTGCTAGTCATTGAAGGTGATGATTCACTGCAAATGTTCACTTAATAATACAGGTGGAACTTGTATAGACCTTGGAAATGACCTTGAACCTGTGATATGGTATGCTCCAGATTCCAAAAAATGAGGAACCTATTCTCATGGGCTGGTTCCAAGTGGAACCTGTACGAACATAGAACCACTCGCTCTTAGTATCGATTCACACAATAACTTCTCAGTTTAATTATATTTATTTGAACTGTAATGCTAGTAAAACTAGTCTTTTATATTCTCTTTGGTGAATGACAAGCTTGTTCAGTATTGTTGCGTTCATTTTCGTTTCGTTTAAGTAAAAATGAAATTAAAAAAAAAGAATCTGTTAGACCCTGGTAGATTCCTGATTTCGACAAGTAAGTTTCAGGTCCAAAAAAATGAGAAATCTGTACCTGAGAGTAAATTCTAAGTGGAACTTGTAAAGATCTTGAATTCGCTCACCAGGTGCTTTTCCTTTTGTTTCGATAAGAAACAACAGTTTTACCACCGTTGAGTACACCCACTCTCAAGTACGAGTTCTCTCGGCAAAAGCAAGGGAAAAAACCATCAAAAACGCCAAATTATGTTACCTACGACACATTTACCCCGAACTTTTTTTTGTGACATCAAAAACCGAAAACCCAAAACCCAGAAGGAGGACTCGAATTTTACGTAAAAGATGGTTAGTATTTGATCGGAAAGTCTTATAGCTGCAGATTACGGTTGTGTTTTTGTTAAACCTTACATAGTACAAAGGAGTAATCTGCTTCTTTCAGGTCATCTTTGTCCAGCTTTTTCAAAAGCGGTGATGACTATGAAAATGGGAGAAAGGGTTAAATTGCTCATTCAACCTCAGTGTATGTATCCAAATGATGTAAACACACTTACTTTTTTGGGTTTCGAGATTTCAGTTTACTGAATATTTCTTTCAACATTTATCTTTTATACAGTTAATGAACTTCCTTTAACACTTTTTTGAGATAAAACATGTATAAATTTAAGTTAGACTTCCGGATGTGAATTTACACTTGCTACGTATTTCATCAATATTGGAGGAATCCCTCAACTAGTTCGGATGGATTGTATGATATGTATCATAACCATCAGTCAGTGGAAAGTTTTCTGATATGGAGATAATTTATTTAATGACGTCACTCCAAGCTTCGTGAAATACATATTATATATCGGGTTTGGTTTTCTGACTCATAAAAAAATTGCTTCATATTATAATTTTATTGTAAATGTTATTGACAATTTGCTGGTACGATGTGGTCATAACAATTGTTTCACTTATAAACATACAGCCCCATGGATTCTCTGAGACTCTTCCTTTCGACTTCTGCAATCAGGATAAGCATCGTTATGTATTGACTTTTAATGCTCGGATGCAACTTTTGTATGTCATAAGGCGCTTAACTTTATCTTTACTGTGAAAGATTGAAGAGACTAAGTCAATTATATCTAGGAAAGGGAAAAAGGGCAAGTAAGTTGTCATGGAAGGCTATATGTAGGGTGCACTTAGCCAGGTTTACGTGTTTTGACATGCCTAGATCTAGGACTTAATATCAAAGGTGTAATCACACTCAGACGAACTGCTTTAATTGTACTTGTTGGAAGATGGGTGGGGCAAAGGTTTATTCTTATTGTCTCCTTTTGTGTGATGTGATGATGTATCTTGCTGTCAATTGAGTTGAAGATGCAGGCCGACTGCTCCTTTCGAAAATGGTTTTTTTTTCACTGCCACAAATGTTGTCTCAATCAAGCAGTATTTTAGAAGTACATTATGATTAATGCATCCTCAAATTATGAACCTCCTATTTTGCTGCTCATAATGACTGTATGATCTGATAAAAAAATGTCCGATACATCTCCACTGTAACTCTGAAAGTCAACAAATCATCTGGAGTTTGGTTTTGTACTTCTAATAAGTTTCTCTACTGCAGATGCTTTTGGGGAGAAAGAATTTGGTAACAGTGACCTGCTACATAATGTTCCTCCAAATTCTACCCTCGAGCTGACTTGGAATTGGTATCTTTCAAGCCTGTTATTGATGTCACCGGTGAAAATAAGGTACTGAAGAAGATCCTGAAAGAAGGGGAAGGAGCATTTACGGCAAATGAGGGTGCAGCTGTTACTAGTAAGTATTCCTATTCTTGGTTTGACTTTTTGTAAAGGCTATGGTATTTGACTCTTTGAACTAAGTTGGATGAATTGAGTGGTGGGAAAATGCCTTTTCATTTGTCACATTGCTAATGTGAAACTTGTGCAGTTAGCTATGCAGCTAGGCTAGAGGATGGAACTCTGTTTGAAAAGAAAGGACTAGATGGCGAGCAACCTCTGAACTTTGTCACAGATGAAGGTAATTCAGATAATCTTACAGCTTCTATACTTTATTATGAATTGGAATTGTTTATATGACTTGAGAAGTCAGATACATCATCTTATTGTTTTTTGCCTAATGCTGTATTTAGAGCAAGTGATTGCTGGTTTAGATCGTGCATCAGCAACCATGAAGAAAGGGGAGCTGGCTATGGTGACAATAAATCATGAATATGGGTTTGGAAGCGTAGAGGTTGAGCGAGATCTTGCCATTGTTCCTCCATGTTCCGATCTAATCTATGAAATTGAAATGCTGGATTTCATTAAGGTAACGGCAGAATACGTAAAATTAGAGCCTTTTTTTTAGGATTAAAGAATGATATCTTCTTGTGGACATTCTCATTCATGTGATGAATCCTGAGACCAGGTCTTTTTTCTCTTCCCACCCGATCTTAACCTGCCACACTGCCCCTCCCTATGTAGTTTTGCCCAGCTTGAATGGTTGATATTTTGCTTTGGCCTGTAACTCAAGTTTGCCACTTTTCTTCGCGAAAGATCTGTGAAGTGGAGAGTTATTTGTGAATGAGGGTTTTGTTAAGCAGTGTGAGAATCAAATCCCCAGTGGCCTCTATTTCTTAGCCACTCTGTTCCCTACTCATAAACAAATGTTCTTCGCACTTAAACTGGAACTTGTGCTTTTCTTTGTATAAATTGACAGAACTTCGCCAGATTTTTCCATCTTCTATAGCAACTAATGAACGGGATTACAAAGATTAATGTAAAGAACAAGATATTCTGCTCATATCAAAGATAATGAAATTTATAAGGATAAAGTTTCCAAAACATAACTTAACTGAAGATTGTTATAATTTTTTTCACGTTGATTCATAACATATATTGCTTTCCCTGCAGTTGATAATTTTCTCCTGAATGAAACCTAGAGTTCTCATTGCTGTTCTTTTGCGCATTTTTCCTTGAAGTACATTCATTAATATTTTCACATATACGTTTTCTGGGGGTTTCAATACAAGAAAGTAATTTGCTTGACACTTTTAATTAACGTGAGTACCAATTGTTCTCTCTTGTGCTCTTTTGCGATGAATTTTATAAAGGAGAGAGCCCCATGGGAGATGAATAATCATCAGAGAATTGAGGAAGCTGGGAGGAAGAAAGAAGAAGGCAATTACTGTTCAAAGCCGGGAAGTTTCGACGAGCAGGAAAGAAATATGATAAGGTAGCAGTCAGGATGTAATGTCTAATTGAAATACGCTAAATTCTATTTCAGTCACTCAAAGTCTGATTATTTTCCTGTGATTATAGGCTGCCGCTATGTCAGTGAGGATGGTTCCTTTGGGGATGTTGAGCAAAAGCTAGTCAAAGCATTGAGAGTTGCATGCTGGCGAAATGCTGCTGCTTGTAGTCTAAAGCTAAATGATTTCCCGGAAGCAATTAGGCTATGTTCAAAGGTGAAGTGCAGAAGATCCCATGACCATTTGCTGGATTTAGTAAACACGTAATCTTTTTCTTCACTTTCATGGGGAAATAAGTTTGAGAGTGAAAATTTCTAAGTCAAGGCCTTATGTGTGTTTTTCAGTATTTCAGGGAAGGTTATGTGTGTTGTTCGCTTCTGGTTTTGTGCATGTGAAAGCAGCATCTGAATGGTGAATAATTAGGCAATGAACCGGATGAAGTGTAATTTTCTTCTTCAATTTAGTGGGGAAGTAAGTTTGAGAGTGAAAATTTCGAAGTCAGGGCCTTATGTGTCTTTTTCCAGTATTTCATTGAAGGTTATGTGTGTTGTTCGCTTGGTTTTGCGCATTTGAAAGCAGCATCTGAATGGTGAATAGTTAGGCAATGAACCAGATGAAGTGAGCTGTGTTACTTTATATTGCAGCAGTTCTGTTATGCTGATGCAACTATGAAGAGAACTGCTCTGCCTTATATATTACAGGGCAGGGTGATGATTACTGATGAGCATCTGGTTTATTCCCTTTCTTTTTGGAATTCAGGTGCTGGATTATGAGTTCTACAATGTGAAAGCATTGTACAGAAGGACGCAAGCTTATCTGGAGATTGCGGTTCTGGTCTCAGCTGAACTAGACATCAGGGAAGCTCTAGATATTGATCCTGTTAACAGGTCAACAATTATTTTAATTATTCGTTTGTTTGCTGTTTAGCAAAGAAAAAGTATTTCTTGCTTTGCTAGATTGTGACAGTAAATAACAATGAGAAACACATGCCCAAGAATGGAATGAATGTCCTGTCACAATCACAGTTAAAAAAGGTTATTTTGCCTTTGACCGGTATTTTAATTTTAAGAGGAACCACTCTCTCTCTCTCTCTCTCTCTCTCTCTCTCTCTCTCTCTCTCTCTCTCTCTCTCTCTCTCTCTCTCAGCAGAAAGGTGACTAGTGGAAACAAAGACGAGTTTGTTATTGGACCAGCAGGGGTGAAATGAACATTAAGCATGTAAATAACATTGCAGCATTAAATTTTGGCTTCCATTGCGAGCTTTTGACATTTATGCTGGAATGCACTTTTGTAAGGGAGGTGAAAATACTAGAGAGGAGCTTGAAACTACTTCAAGCCGAGAGCAACAGGAGAGATGCCAAGGTTTATAGCAACATGTTTGCACGGATGACGAAGGACACCTCCATGGCTATCAAGGTTAGTGGTCTAATCTTTGAGATAGGCTTCAATTTTGATATTGTCCTAAAGACTTTATGACATCTGCTGGGGAGGACGTGATTAACCTTGCAAAATAATAATTATGCGGTGGTACTTTCATTATGTGGTCGCGGTTTTCTGATGCAACAGAAATATCTTTTTGCCACACAACAGCATTCGTTTTACCTTTTCAAATGGTCGTCAACGTCCAGTACCTTGCTATCCATTCACTTTTATTTAGTCATCTGTGAAATTAACAGAATTACTACATCGGTTTGTTTAGGTTTTAGTAAGTATCTGACTACCTTTGATTGGTGTTGGGACTTTTATTCGATGTTCTGGCAGAAACTGAAGGTTGAGAACCCATAGAAGAGCAAGGATGAGGAAGAGAGTTTGGTTGCAATGTATACGGAAAGAACTGCTGATAGTTCCGTACCTGTTGAGACTAGAACGGTGGTTGATTTGGCAATAAATACCTTTTCGTGAAAAATGTATACGAGTGTATACATGTCACAATCATCATTCTTTTGCTGTGACAAGAACAAAGAAATCATAATCAATACAGGGAAAGAGAAAAAACAGAATGTACCAGCTTCAACTGAGTATGACAATGGTTCCGCAAATTTTGTTTGGCTGCTCCTATGCACAAACGATTCCTATTTAAGTGGAGGAAGAATCATGCAAAATAAATCTATGCCGAATGTTACAGAAACACTATTGTTGCTGGGTTTTTTTCTGCTGAGCAACAGGAGAAGATGCCTGGGAAGTATTGGACAATATAGGAGTGATGTACCTTGATGGGAAAGGCAGGTACATCTTTTTCCACGATTAAAAATTAACATGAAAAGTTAAAACTGGAGATTTACATGCATTCTAGTGAACTCCAGGGGAACGGTCGAGCGGGTTTTGTCGGTGGTTAACCGTTTGATAAAGTGGTAGATCTCATGTTAAAGTCAGTGTCTCTCACTTAGTGTGACCTTGAAAGCAACTGACACCACTCTGAGTCGAGCTTTGGCTAATGTATGTGGATGGGCTGCTATGTGCATTCGTGTAGATTAGTTGAGTCGACAGGATCGGATACCACGTGCGTTTAGAAAAAAAGTATATTATGCTGATCGACTGGTTCAATGGTGAAAGTGTGATCTAGTACTTCGCCGATGCTTTGTGATCAGCAAAGCGAGTTGGAAAACAAGAAGGGATGAGGGAGAAATCAACAATGTAAGGGATGAGGGAGAAATCAGCAATGCAGTAGATTGAAAGATAATTTCGTTCATCAAGAAATGCTTCACCAGTTCAATCGACACTTTCTTGCCGGGACGTGAAGGAAACTGGCTTCAATGTTTGGACGTGGGAGGATTATGGAACATCATATTGTCGAGATTGGTCGGTCTACAAAATGATGAATATAAACAAAAGGATTCAGTAGCTTTCCAGGCATGACTCGTCTAGGATGCTTCCAACCAAATAATTCCTTGTTGGAAAACATCCCTAAAATGATTTTGATGATAATAGAACTTGTCTGAGTATTTTAATAAAATTGATTAAACGTGCGGTCATATTAAATTATTATTGAAATAAGAAGAACCAAAGGCTGTTTTGGTGGAGAATAATCAGTGTGCTCAAAACTTGCCCCGCATAGAAGATTTGCTATCAATAGGCCGATGGACATGAGGCTAGTGGATCCAAGCTTAGAGTTCAAATTTGGAGGCCTATAAGAAGTCCCAAGCGACGAGCAAAACAGAGTTAGCGAACAGAGTGCTTGAAACCGAGAAATTAAAGTATTTCTAGAGTGTACTTCACTTCGTCTCCATATTGCTATGCTACAGTCACGTAAGCGGTGTTCCAATGAGCTAGCAAGAGTGTCGAACCCATCTGTAAACACGTGATGGTTGTACAGCGAGAGAGAGAGAGCATTTGTCTAAGCGAGAGACAAAGTGTGCGAGGGACCCACCCGTGGGTGGCGCAGTTGGTTTGGGCTCTCCCGCCATCGCAAGAGATAAGTGGTTCGAAACTCTGCGTCGTCAGCGATTTAAGTGGGGGGTCCTGGCGGTGGGTTGCTGGGCTAGCCTTTCCCCGGGTTTAGTACCGAATAGCCTGTCGGGCGAAAGGGAGGTTCCCGGATTATCAAAAAAAAAAAAAAAGTATGCGAGGGACTGTTTGTGAACACTCAGAAGCGTGGCTTATAGTTTGGCGATAGCGAGTCTCTAGCGCTGTATGTATAAGGTGGGTGAACAATTATTGAAGGGTCCGATGGTTCTTAATCTATATCGGGACTGCTACAAAAGGAGTCGGGTCCGATGGTTCTTGATTGCTTATTTAAGCCCGATATGCCTGAACATCTCCGCCAAGAAACAAGAAAGCAATAAACAGTGTGGGTCCCACCATCAATGATCCATTTGCTACCTTTATAAGATTGTGGAGCAGATTCAACATCACTTACTACAGCAAAACCACCAAACTGTGCATGATCCTCCCACAAGAAGTTCAGTTTTCTTTTCATAGATTTTTGCACGCCCCAGATTTCGTTTGAAGTAATACGTGTCTACTTAGATCTGACCCATAAGATACAGGAGGGATGGATAAAATGGAGAAGTCCGCACCTGGGATTTTGTTCGACTATTGAATGTCACTTAAGCTCCAGGGAAATTTCTGTAGGTTGACAATAAGGCTGGCAATGCTTTTCGACACAGGGTGTTGAGTGAGCAATAGTATTAAGAGTATGGGTGATCGATTTTAAGGTAGAATGTTCCAAATCAGGAGCTTAGAATCTATCATGTGATAGACAAAATATAGTTTTAGGGTTTTAGGTTTTAGGGTCAACAACTTTGGTTCCCGGTCTTAAAAATGTATTTGAAATAGGCCCAATTGCTCACCTTTAATAGAATGTGCACAAATCGAGTGGAGTGGAGCGAAGATGAGAATGCGTTATAAGATGTGTGGGCACACGAAAAATAATAAAGTCAAAGATGAAGCTATTAAGAACACTGTAGGTGTTATCCCAATAGAGGATAAGATGAGAAAAGATGTTAGAGATGGTTTGGCAATGTTCAAAGGCATTCAACTGCTCTAGCGAGGTGATGTGAATAAGGATTGGATTCGCTGGTTAAATGCGGCAGAGAAATGCATACAAGGATGTGGGAGGAGACGGTAAGAGAAGATACGAAACATTCTATGGGCTCACAGAAAATGAAGCCCTCGAGGAAAGAGTAGGCGTTGCCCTAATCGAGGAAAAGATGGGAGAAGGCCATCTGAAATGGTGGAGCCATGTCGAGCAAAGAAAGGCCTTCAAATGCTCCAATGAAGAGATGCGAACAAAAGATGGGTCCATTGGTTAAACGGGGTAGGGAAATGCCTTAAGAGAACGTGAGATACAGACAAGAAAAGATATAAAATATTCAGGACTCGCAGAGAATCTAAAAGCGGATCGAGAGCACGATGACGTGATAGGATTCATGTAACCCACCCTACTTAATGGGCGAAGGCTTGGCTGTTGTCAGCATCATCCGCTTACGATATCCACGAGGGTGGAGCAAATTGTCTAGCTTCTTTTGGTTTTGGGCAAAAGTCACCAAAACTCTTGAATTATGTCTATTATGATAACGTTTATCATAAATTTTTTTCTTTAATACAAAAAATCCCAAATTTATACTTTCGTGGCACATTTACCCCCCATCAAAATTTTGACTATGAGAATAATTAAAAATCTGTCTATATTGATGTTGGAAAGCAAACTTTGTTAATAGATCGCTCACGTGCTTATGTGTAATAAAAACGATGTTATTTTAACTGAAAAATAATCCAACAGAATCTTAATGAAGGGTAAATATGTCACATAGTTATAAGCTCGGGATTTTTTATGTCACAAGAAAAAGTTTAGGATAAATGTATCACAATAGACATAATGTTACAAAAAAAAGTTCAAAGTAAATGCAGTACAATGTGTTGAGGTTATCCAACATCAATTATGAAAAGAGCTAATAGGTAGTTTATAAGTGTAAGGGAAAGTCTAATATTTTAAACTGGTTTTTGAGGTAAGAGAGGCCCAACATCTCCCAACATCTTCTTGATATATGAGGGGGAGATTGTTGTGGTTTTCCCTTCCTTTTGGAAGAATCTAATACACGAGCCAAAAAATTGATAAGTGTAATGGTGTTTTTTTTTTTAATTTGAACCATGTCACGAAAAAGCTCCATTATTACCATCAATTGTATTAATTATAAAAATATGCTTTATCAAACGCTTAGTAACGTCAGTGTACTTCGACAATAATTTTGTAATTTGTTTTAATTTAGATGTATTGCGAAGCATATATTGTTGGTGAAAGTGTTCCTTTTATCTGAATGTATACAAATACAAAAGTGGGCAAAATGCTGATTTTTTCAAATCAGTAAAAATCTCCATTGCTACTATTTTGTACATTAATAAAAAAATTCTTAATTACCACACTAACAGTAACATTAATGTACTTCAACATTAATTTCATTGATTTATTAATTTAGATATGCTGATATTTGATAATTAATAGAACTAGTTCTGTGTGTCGAAAATCATATTTTTACTTAACTCTTCATCTCATAGTTTATTCAAATTTTTTCCATTTATAAAAATTTTACAAAATATATATTCGCCAAACCAAAGCTGTAGATAAAAATACTTTTAAAATCGTGCATCGAACGGGAATTTCGCTAGTTTGATTTTTAGATCAATTAACATGAGAGGTTGATGTAATATGCGTGAGATCAGCGATGCAATAAGGGACAATTAAACAAATGATTCTTGAATTTTGGTCCTATGTGCAATGTCGTCTCCCAACAAATAATTTATTTAATGTGATATTTGAATTTTAGTATAATGTGCAATGTCGTTTCTAAACTTTTAATTGCTCAATTTGGTTTATGAATTTATAGTATATGTTCCATCTATTTCCTAAACTACATGAGAATTTTCAATGTTGTTTTTGAATTTGAATCAATGGAAGGATAATATTGAACATTTTTATATAGTTCAGGGACTAAATTAAACATGTAAGAAAAGTTCATGGACCACACTGAACAAATTATAAGATCGAGGATGACATGACACGTTAGGCTGAAATTAAGTGACCATTTGAGTCGTTTTTTCCATCTCAATGGAGACTCTTTATTGGTTCATTACTATGCACATCTGCATGTTTCCTTAAATATTCATTTTGTACACTGGAACGTTACTAAAAAAAGATACTTTGAGTAGTACTTGAAGGAAACAATCGCACGAGTGACATGCATGTACTACAAGTCTAGAGCAAAGCACGTGCCATGCTCATAATTCCCATGCGTGCATTTTCCTCCTCATACTTCCCTCCTATCTGACTTTTTGTCTGGGCATCTATAATGGCTATTCATCAGTTCAATCAACATGCGAATCAAGAGAAAGTTTCAAGGACGTAACTCCAAATTGCATAACAACGGCAGAGCCAAACGGGTCTCTGTGTTCTTGATTCCATCGCCAGTTGCTGTCACTGCCATGAACCACTCATTTCAGCCTCAGGGGCGAATCATTTCTTATCTTATTCTTGTCTTTTGTCCACGCTGACTCCATAATATCATCAGAGACTTCTCTAAGTAGTGCGCGAGAAGAAGAGAAGGCAGCAGTCGAAGAGCGAAAGAGAATGGCCATCTCCAGTGGCATTGCAACGCCATGCACTCTCGCGAGTCTTAAGCTTCACCCTTTTGTTGTGGTTTTTCTTCTCCTGCAGGGGCATGTCCAGCTCTCCTGTTGTGGCTCGAGAGTGGAGTTCCTTCCTGGATTTGAAGGGCCTCTTCCGTTTCATCTTGAAACTGGGTGAGTGTGAGTCTAGTGCCGATCTACGAGGTTTTTGTCGATCATGTGTCTCTGATCATTCAAAACAACGTGGCTCAATCCACGTGAACTGAACCCAAATAGAGTACTCGAGTGAGTGCTACTATCTAGGGGTTATCGGTTTCATGGTAGGTAGGTTTCATGTTAGAACCAATTCTTAATTTTTGGAACTTGGATCCTATCGTGTTTGCTCTGGAACTGACCTTAGAACCTACCATATTTTTTCGATCTTGCTCCAGGGTCTACCCGATAACTTATTTTTATTTTGTTCCTTTTTTGATTCGTTTTTTATAAAAAAAAAAATCCAAGACAATTCAAAGTAAAACATGAATGAGGACGAGCAGCAAAGGCGAGTCAAGAATGATTGAGGGTTGTGAGGCTCGCATGAATAGGGGCGAGCTACAAGCGAGAGAGAGTGAGTCGTGAAGTATCCGAGTGAGGTTGGAGAAAATAAAGAAAAAGAGAGAGAGAGAGAAATGAAAAGAGAAAAACTAGGGTTTTTAGCTTTATAAAACTGGATCTAAATTCGGTCCAGTCAATCCTGTTTCCACTTTAGAACCGGGAAGTGGACCGATTCCAATGGGAATATGGAACCGAATCGGTTTTTGAGGTAATCCGTCTGGTTCCCAAGTAGAACCTGTCCAGTTACACATCCCTATTATTTTCGCCAATGTCGATGCAGAATTCCTGCGTCGCTTCGTAGACCTTAGCAATGTGGTGTCCCGTTCCCAGGTTTACCGATCCACCAGGCCAACACATAAGTGGACTCCAATGCTCCAGGGGTTCGCATACTATACCATTAGTAATGACCCAATTATCAATATCAATCCCCATCAGCCAAGTACTTAAAAGAAGTATCAGGAGGTGCCTGACCTACTTATGAATCACTCTACATTCTCCTCCGCCCCAAGCCATGTAGGTGAAGCCCTAAATGGAATATTCAAGTGATGACATTTAGAGTTAGGAGATATTGGCTCCAGGGAGTTTGGTTTCGAAACCGGAGAGCGGAATATACATCATAGGTCATGGTTCCAGAAAATTGGACCAAGAAACCAAACCGGTTTTACGTGGAACCAACGAGAAACAGAACTAGCATGTTCTAGTTATACTCGAGAATCGGATTTGTTCTTTAAAAATCACATAATTGATATTATATATTATTATTTTTGACTTATGACTGGTAAATGGATGGTCTTGTGTACTTACATTTTTTTTTGTTGCATTTCACCACCTAGTTTTTAAATAAGGTGTATGAGACCAACTCGGTACAATTTCCAGATTGAACGGTGTTTTTAATGTTATCTTTGCTTATAAATTGTTATGTATTAGCTCCCTCCCCGTGTATAAATTGGGTCTCAATGATGTGCATCTAAATTTTTTTCCTTTTTCATTTTTTGTTGATGGATTCTCTTTAGTAGGTAAACCTATGCATATATAACATCATAGTAATATCATGGATCAGGTAATACGTAAGTCTTATCCGAGTGAGTCACCAAGCATATAGAAGTATTTTGCATGAGGTGCTCTGAATTAGGGGTGGGCAATCGGGCCGATCATCGACACGGGAACCGAAGTAAATTGGCCAATAGCCAAGCAGCTCCGAGACGAACTGGTTTGATTGTCGCAATCAAACCATGCAACTGGTTTGGTTCTCTGTTCTTATAACAAAACTGCGGGTAAGGTAGTGAGATGCAATTAGGGAGAATGGAATCCACAATCTCCGACTTGAAGTAGGCACATAAGACCACTCAACTAACAAGACTTAATTAGCGACCAAAAAAAATAAGACTTAATTTATTATAGCCTAAAAAATTAGCTAATATTAATCATGTGATTTTTACAAACAAATCCGGTTTTTGGGTAGAGCTAGGATCCGGCTGATTCGGTTCCAGGTTGGTTCTAAGTATAACCGGTTTGGTTTTCGATTCTAATTTTTCAGGAACCGAGACCTATAGAGTAGGTTGTAGGTTCGAATCTCCAATAACAACCTACATTGAAATTGATCACCCTCATCTAAATCGTCAAAATTTTGTCATAAGTTTAATCCACATGTACATGTTGATTCCTTAACTAATGTAACAATCCATGATTGGGTCTAAAGTTAGTTTAAAGTTTTTGAGAAAAATGGCATTTCCGAGGCTTAAAATTGTTCAAATTCGTCATTTGTTGAGCAACGCTAAGCATACTATTATCGGTCTGCAAAATTGATATACCAGTCCTATGCTGTTCATGTTCATGTTTCGCATTCGATTGACATGCCTATACGACCAGTGTTGGCGTCGTTAAGCCTACCGTTATTCCTTAAAGCTTTACGGCAGATTTGATCAATATATGAAGTGCTTTGCACATTGAATCAGGTATGTGGGTGTGGGCGAATCAGAAGCAATTCAACTCTTCTACTACTTTGTGGAGTCGGAGAGAAATCCTAAGGAAGATGCTCTCTTTCTCTGGCTAACCGGCGGTCCGGGTTGCTCCGCTTTTTCCGGTCTCATCTATGAAATCGGTGAGATTGAGGGAGCTACGTATCGTGTCATGCTACTCGCACAGCTGCACCGATTTTCTCCTTGTCAATCACATGGTAATCACTTGCTCCTGCAGGTCCACTAAATTTCAAAATAAAGGCCTACAATAGGAGCTTGCCGGAGTTAGTTCTCAATCCATATTCATGGACAAAGGTAATGGCACACTATGGATTGACGAGACTAAATTCATACCGAATGATGATACTACATTGTATTTTCTTGAGATGGTTGTGATCAAAACTAATAGTTGGGATTCTCAGGCATCCAGCATTATATTTGTCGATTCGCCCGTCGGGACTGGATTCTCATATGCAGAAAACCCGCTTGCTTATGAGACCGGAGATTTTATACAAGTGCAGCATCTTCATCAGTTTTTAAGGAAGGTATGCTCAGGGAATTCTGATCTAACTAGGAGCAACAGTCTGTGTACTGCTGGTTTGACGCTTTTTTCAAATTCGGATGATTTAATGAGATAACTAACTTGCTCATATGATTTGGGGGGACATTGCAGTGGTTGATTAGTCATCCTGAGTTCATCTCAAACCCCGTTTACGTCGGCGGAGACTCGTATTCGGGACTCACCATCCCAGTCCTTGTTCAAGAGATCATAAATGGTAATTGACGATGAAATTAATTAGCCTATCTTATGGAAAGGACCATTGTATTATTCATCCCAATAGTTCAGTTTCCATTTACACTTGTTTAAGGGGTTACGTAGTAGCCATATTAGAGATGGAGGCCTAGAAACTGAAGAACTTGTTAGAAGGTGAGATTGATTCAAAAGCACAACTCAATGATCTGCACCAGATTACCATGGCTCCCAACTTCCTCCGTCCATTATCCAACTCAAGTCATAGGTATCGATACCCAATGATTTCCGACGAATGGCAACCAACATGGAATGGCCAAGATTCTAAATCAAAAGCTCAAACTTGGTCAGAAAAGAAGAATTCTACAGCTGAAATCAGTGTTGGCTAGTTTAATGTGAATTCGGATATTTGAGCACTTAACAGTAGAGTGACAAGCAAAATGCTACTGGCTTTCATTCTCATTTTCCATGGCCTCGCAGGAAACGATGAAGGCAAAAATCCAGCTATAAATATCCAGGTTTGTAGATGTATAATGACTGGCACACTGAACCAAGAAAGAGAAATTTGCTCAACACTCTGCTTGACTAGAAGCTAGATTCTTCTGAATGGATGCAGGGTTACGTGCTTGGAAATCCAGCGACCGATCCGGGTTTCGACCAAAATGCACCAGTACCGTTTGCTCATGGAATGGGACTCATCTCGGACGAGCTCTATGAGGTGATTTGGTGTTTTCCCTGCATAAATGATCCAATTACATTCTGCTTACCGCCCCAAAGGGGTGGAGGATCATACTGAACATGGAGACCAACGAAATTTGTCCACTGCAGTCACTGAAGAGAACTTGTAGAGGGCAATATCAAGTTTCCGAGACCACTAATGCGGAGTGTGTGAACGATCTTCTGGCTTTCTATCAGGTATCCTGCACTTATGCCAAGTGAATGAGTTCAGTTGATGTAGATAGCCCAAGCATCCTCTAGGTCTTCTAGCTGAACCTTTTGGCGTATACCAAGATGATACATCATCCATGTACTGCCTGTTGCCTTCACAGTGCATTTCGGGACTTCAAACTGCACAAATCCTGGAACCTCTGTGTGGATTCGCATCGCCAAAGCCTGGGGAGATGTTCGGAGACAGGAGATCTCTTCTTGAGAATTTCTTCCTCGTTCGTGAAGCTTCCGATCCCGATTCAGGCTGTCGGGTAGCTTGTCCTACATACACTCTCCTTGTTCTGTAGTTTATGGATTGTGGATTGCTCAAATGATGTTGTTTTAACTAAAAAAGCCAAAAGCATATAAATATACCATTTGAAGCTCTTGCAAAAATCAACTCAAAGCTGCAATTTATTCTTTTATCCCTCCTGTTCGTTCTATCATCCACCAACATGCATAACACCAAAAGGCCAAGAAACACCAATCTCGTTTTCTTTTAGTTTTGCATGTCATTTTCCTCCCAACTTTTTGCAAATTCATCTCTCTTTTCATGTAAGTGCAGACTTATGGATACACGCTTTCTTATATGTGGACCAACGATGACAATGTCCGCGAGGCTCTTCACATAAGAAAGGTACAAGAACTAAGACTTGTAGAACCACG
Organism: Syzygium aqueum; assembly: GCA_031216185.1. NCBI lineage: Eukaryota > Viridiplantae > Streptophyta > Magnoliopsida > Myrtales > Myrtaceae > Syzygium > Syzygium aqueum. Next base: position 21,937,538 of record CM062236.1, on the reverse strand, counting down.
AACTCACACACAAAGCAGTCGACGCAAGATCAATGAAGCATTAACTTAATTTGCAGGGGAGCATTGGGGACTGGCAAAGGTGCAACTTCGGATTGAAATATACACGTGATATTTCCAGCACTTTGGAATACCACGCAAAGCTCAGTGCAAAAGGTTGTCGTTCTTTAATTTACAGGTAAGTCGAACTCGATATATGAACGTTAATCTATTTTAGCTGCTCTTTGTATTAGAGGTTACGTATAGATTCGGAATTCCTATGTGCCTTCACAGTGGAGATCATGACATGGTCGTACCATACTTGGGTACTCAAGCATGGATAAGATCGCTGAACTATTCGATTGTTGACGACTGGCGATCGTGGATGGTCCAAGGTCAAGTTGGCGGGTAAGCTATAATTGAATCTGGAGAAGTTAGTAGTTCTAAAAGCTACCTAAATGGGGTTTCTGAATAGCTTGGGATTATGCAGTTACACGAGGACTTACTCAAATGGAATGACGTTCGCAACTGTTAAGGCAAGAATCTTTACGCGCTCTTTAGTCCTTACGTTGAATTACGATAGAACTGAAATTTCTTGGCGCGCTAATGGTCGGGTTCATCTGCAGGGCGGAGGGCACACAGCTCCCGAGTATAGGCCTGAAGAAAGTTTTGCTATGTACGAAAGGTGGATATCACAGGAGCCACTGTAGATGACATAAGCTTGAAAGCAATCGGCTTTCATGGTCATCATTGGCCCTCCTTCTTGCCCCTTAAAGAGCTCTTGGCCTACCCAACTATGAGCAAACAGCACTAAGTTAGGTCATTTATGAAAGCATCTGCAAAAAGAGTTTCCCAGACTGATAGCAGATAACTAGATTTCACCTGGGCCAACTCCAGTAATTTCATGTTTATATCGCAATGAAATATAATGTCACTTCAAGTTGAACAAAACTCTCTTCTCATGCTATATCCATGAGCCATACAACCATTTTGTGCATTTGTTTACCTCCTACTAGTAGATGGTTTGTGCAGTGCTCTTCACTCGTCCTCTCACTTATTTCGTTCCATGTCCATCCAGTCAACGAAACAATGCAGTCCAGTAGATACATAATCAAAAGCTTGACTTCCCAGGATAATATTACGCAAAAGCTCTCTTGAGTGAACAGAGAATGGGTCTGTGACTGAACCATGCACCAATTTATCTAATGAAATTATAATTGAAAGGGGTAGAAAACTCGTGTTTCGACACATATTTGAGGCATTTACAGATTAACTGGTTATGTCATACCAGATTTGGCTGTATCCAACGCTTGAGTTCTATAGCCAGTAATTGCATTCTTGAATTCTTTAATATGCTAGATTCAAACTCTCAGTTCGACTGGTTATCACTCACAATTAACTTGGGTATATAAAAACTACAGTAGCCGAGGTTAACTCAGCTAACCCAGTTGCTGAAGCTTTGACAGTTCTCAAATCAGCCTATACAATTCCAGCAACAGGCAGCCTAAAAACAGAATAGAAACCGACTGACAGTAACAGGCCAAACAGCAAAAGACGCAGTTCGAGTCTGTTTGTCAGGGTTTGAGGGAGTAATTGCTATTGTGATGTTACTGTGGTGTGAGATTTAGATACATCTTTCTGTTAGCCTGTTTTCTTCTCCATATAGTACAACATTGCACCTCTTCAACATTGCAGCTGGATAGGAAGTTTCAAAATTTGCTGAGTTCCTCCTTTCACAGTAAGTTTCTGAAGCAGACAAAAGCCGGAATGGAGCCCCCACAATGAATAGAATGCAGCTACTTCCACAAATGGTGTATGATACGTTACCCAAAATTGCTTCCATAGGAAGTAGTGTGTATAAATAACTTGGATTGGATGCAACAGATTTGTATCTTCACTTATCACGCAGTTCCCGTTTAGGAAGTAATTCAGATCGCCTGAGTCTCAATTTGAATCTCATGCCTGTTCATACAGGAAAGCCAAGTAAAGGATATTATCAAAGCAACTGCCTGCCTGGCAGGGGAAAGACTAAACTCTAGTCATTAAAAGAGATGGCGAAAGCAGTTAAAGGTCAGTTACAATTAAATACTAAATACTACACTAATTACAGCAAGGCTCTCGAGATGAAATTCAATTAACTTCAGGAGGATTAAAATAGCTGATTCACAGGCTGCATAATGCCATCTAGCAAAAATTAAACTTATGGTATTTGTAACTATCCCAGTATAATGATGGGTATATATGATCTATATGGAAAACACAGTATGGTGTAGGTAAGATTACCGCAAGAATTTCTTGAGAAAAACTTCAAGACTTCATCGATAATTATAACCTGCAGTTGATATTACATGATGATATTTAGTGTATAATGTTCAAAATTTTACTCATGAAGATGAATGCAAAATCAGTAACTAAGGAATAGGTCAATTATGAGTACGAGATCAGAAAGTATATCCCCTGAAAATTCCATGGGAAAATGTATTAAAGCCTCATCTGGTCTCACGTTAAAACAGACCACTAGAAGGTCAATCTTGAAATGAGAAAAGGACCAATGAAAGCATCTAAAGCAGAAGGGAAGCAACATATCAACTAAACATGTTTATTAGTTTGAGGCATGCCATTGGGTTATAAAGAGAGATTCAAATTTAGCAGATGACATGTTAAGCACTACTTACAGGGAAGGAAAGATACAAAACAACAGTCCATTCAGCCCAAGACAGCGGGGTTACCTGCAATGCATGTCATTTAATTTTATCAAGGAAATATCTAAGAATTGTCTTCAATTATCGGTTGTATCTTGGATGGGCCCAAATGAATAGCCACTTACAGAGAAAAGAACGGACAGTGGATGCACATATAGTATTAATATGTGAAGAAGCATCGTCAGGATGATGGAAGCAACAAGCCATAAGTTACTCCATGGAGGGATAACACTAAAATTAAACATGAAGAAAAAATTAGCAGGAACTATTTTTTTTTTCAAGGAGAAACTAAAGAAGCTGCAGAGGCTAGTATCAGCAAACAAACTAATGCCAGCATTATGTCCACCAAATACTGTTTACACAGTCTTATATTAAGCACAACCTGCTCACAAGTGACATGCGTTTAATTTCCTAATGATGACCACATTTTTGTCGTCTGGCAGCAAGAAAACTAAAGGCCTGCTTGGAAAAACTGAAAAGTAAGTGCTGAAAATTTAAGTATAAAACTCAAGTGTTTATCATCTGAACTATTGAAAAATAAAATAAAAAAAATTGTTTGATGGTAATTAAAAATTTATAGCCGAATGTTATTAATCTCTTACCAAAGATAGAGAAAAAGACCATCAATGGTAGGTTGTATAAAAAAATTTACCAAGATTCTAATTACAATCTATTATTCATGCAGTGAGAGCGGATGCTTGGGGGTGATTAGCAGATGAGATCAACTGAAAGAACTAAATCAAGCACTATAATTTGAAGCTTCCTTGAATATACCATAGATTAACATAACAATCCCAAGCATGTGTCTATTTTTGTTTTGGTCGCTAGCATGTATCTAATTAAAGGTATACCTTTTCAGGCACTAGCAAAGGATGAGAAATAGACCAGTCCGATACCAGATATCAAGGAAGAACTTAGAAAGATGAACTGGATACTTACAGCAGAGATTGATTTTCACTAAGATTATTCAGGGCATTGAACATCTCAACGACAACAAGGACAGTCATCGATACAGTTGAAGGATGTCGGTCATCAAATACACTGCATGGATACATCGTCTCCCTTGTTGAGCAAGTGTCAAAATTCATCTGAAAAAATGCACATTTAGAGCTTCTAAAAAAGACGATTTAAGTATATAAAAATTATCTCAAAAAGGTAAAAAGAAGTATGTTTCAGCTAAAACATGACTTGAAAAGAGACGAGCTCTCTTTCTTTTTTCTTTTCAATATATAAAAAATAGAGACATAAAATAAGAAACTCCAGCTTTGCCTCGTATTCAGTCCCATCAAAGATATGTCCACAGCAGATAGGAATTTTATGCAATCTAAGTAAGAAAAACTGGAAGATTGTTCCTTAGTTATCCTCAGAAGGTGTAATTCAAATTATCTTTCTTGAGAGGAAACTGAGGAGATTATACCTAGAGTAGACAATTCGTGTGTCAATGTCGTAATTGTGTCAAATTTAGGTCTAATCCATTTGTGCATGTTTATCAATCATGTCACAAATTTGAAATGCAACGAAAAGCTTATTAAATGGGTTACATGACACGATGCATTTAAGACAATCCACTCATATACATAATAAACAAGTAAAAATGTGTTGAGACATCTCTAAACATGTTTATAAATATTCTAGGATTGTCAAGGAGAGGGAGGGGTGAGGGTATAAACGAAACCATGATATCCACTCTATTGCATCTTCCATTTGACACAGAATTCTGGGTGACCTATACAAGTCACCTATGCATATTGTAAAGCAAAAAGAAAATAATGTAGATGTCATAATGTTGGTTTTGCTATAATCACAATTTTAACATTTAATATGCGAAGACTGGAATAGGAACACTCACCAATTCACTGTATGGTAACTTGGGACCACTATCTGCATAAACAAACCACCATATGAATCCCGCTACAGTGGCAAGGCCTACATAGGCTGCAACACACGGATACAAATATGCATCTGTTATCATCGTAACATAGACAATAACATTCGACCGTTAATAGGAAGGTGTAAATCAGGAAAACTACAAAACACATATAAGTGTAAAGTTATAGTAAAGCATAAATTTGGGTAGAAAACTCAGAGAAAGTAGATATCAAACAGTCCTCTCCTGTATCACGTGCAACAAAGCCCATAGTGCTTGATTTCTCTCATTGCCCAAAAGAAATCTCAATTGACATTGAGTTCCACCACCATGCCACCGTCTCTTAATGAACAAATAAACAACCAGAGCATACATCGGCACCAAACTAGTTTGCAGAAACCATATGACGTATAAACCAATGAAGACTTTCTTTTTGATGTATCATGATATATGGCCACGCCATGCATATCTCTTATGAAACGTTTAGGCCAATCCTTGTGGTTTGCTTGTTTTTCTATGAATCATGCATGTCAATGCTTTTAGAGAATCTTGTATTTAAGTGTAGAGAGCCTCTACTTTTTGCACTCAGCACACTGGGGTAGACTGTCATAGTAATAGTATGATTTGTGGGCTCCTGAAACATCCAGAATGTGCGTGAGGACATATTCAAAAGCATAAGAATAACACAACTCACCGATCCTTGAAAAGAAAAAGACAATTTCTCACGTTTCTTAATCTCATGATAATCCATCTTTTCCTATTTCAGAAAAGTACAAAGAAAGTCTAATATTTCTTCAATCAACAGTTGGCCAATACCTAGAAACCAAAGCTCACAAGAAGATATCACAAGTGATCCATATAATAATCTTTCTTATCATTGGATGATGGCATCATCGCTGAATGCAACATCAGCCTGATGATTTAGGAGAAACTAAAGATGTGCTTTCACATCCTTATGATGTTTTGGCTAAGCATGTGTTTTGTTATTGGGCACCTGATAGGATGCTCATAAATCATACTGCTTCTTCACTAATGCAAACTGTGATCTAGGAAGCACATAGACAAAAAGTTACAGGCAAGATGTGATCAAGGAAGCACAACCTCCAATTACCAAATAACGGAAGAATAACCATCCAGTGACCACAGCTTCACCAACCTGAAAATCATAAGATAGACGAATAAAATTTGAAGGAGGATAACAAGGAGCTTCTTGCCAAGGTAAAAATCCAATTCCATATAAAAGCTGTTTTACGAAGAGCTTGTAATGGATGTAATCTTCATGCCAAAAACAGGTTACGCATATTTAAATTCAAATTGGGACAAAGTGAAACATGATATAAGCTACCAGGGGCAAAGCAACCTATTTCAGTTTTCAGGGCAACGTGCAATAGAAGTTAGTTCAGCAAAAGTATATTTTTCCCTAGAGAATTCAATATCACAATTTTATCAGCATCTCCTTAGAATCCTGAACATAATTCATTCTCTCTTTTCCTTTCCAGGATCGGAAATTCCTTCACCATATAGGCTACAAAATACCAAAACAAACACTGTTTTAACAAGAGTAAAGGTATGTGCCTTAACTGCATGACCAAAATGGGTACACAGAAGAAGATGAAGTTAGTTTTGGAAAACAACACTCTCATTAATATATGATGAGTTATTACTTCCATCTACTACCAAAACCATTTTTCCCCATGACAATTACCGTTAGCCATAAAATACACGAGATAATAGAAGAATCAGTCAAATAGGACTTCAAGCATAATTTTAGAGTGACAAAAAATGATAACTTTTTTTGTTCAAATGCACTAACAAGTAGAGATACAGAAACGCAGTCATAAAAAGAAATTGAGATTAATAGCCAATGCAAATGACGCAAACCTTACGAGGTTTCGCTCTCATCACGTCAGAATCTTGTTTATTGAAGCCAATTGCAGTGGCTGGCAATCCATCAGTAACCAAATTGACCCATAGGAGTTGGACCTAGAAAAATTAAAGCAAAACCGTCATCAAAAACTCGATTGTCACAATGAAATAGATCATAAAGAAATCTAATGAATTCTACATTCGTTATGTCACAATGAAATAGATTGTTCAGAGTTCTTAAAGATGCCATTGGTTAAACAAATCTATGGTATATTTTCCTCTCTTACTCCATCATCGTCCACTGTTACTTTAGCTAATGGTTCATCTACACATGTTAAGGGAGTTGGCACATTTCATCCAACTCCTTCACTACCCTTGACCTTAGTGCTTTATCTTCCACAATTTCCTTTTAATCTCATGTCAGTCAATAAGTTAACTAAAACCTTTCAGTGTTTAGTAACATTCTATCCTGATTCTTTTATATTCCAGGATCTAGCTATGAAGAGGATGATTGGTAAAGGACGTGAGGAAGGGGGACTGTATGTGCTTGAAGACTCAACTTCCTTTGCATGTTCTGGTGTTACTTCTCTACGTCAGATCCATTGTCGTCTTGGTCATCCTTCTCTACGCAATCTTCAGAGATTGAATTCCAGTTTTAAATCTATTTCTAGTTTAGAGTATAAGTCATGCCAACTTGGCAAATTACATCGTGTTAGTTATCCGCCTTGAGCCGTTAAACGAACAGAGTCTCCATTTTTGTTAGTTCATTAAGATGTTTGGGGTCCATGTCATGTGACTTCCAAGTTGGATTTTAGATATTTCGTTACTTTTGTTGATGACTATTCCAGAGTTACTTGGTTATATCTAATGAAAAATCATTCTAAGTTGTTTTCTATATTTCGCGCATTTATATCTGAAATCTTTACTCAGTTTGGTGTGCATGTTAAAGTGTTGCGTTTTGATAACGCTAAGGAGTACTTTTCTGCACCTTTTTTTGATTTTATGACACAGTATGGTATGATTCATGAATCTTCATGTCCTAATACACCACAGCAGAATGGTGTTGCTGAGAGGAAGAATAGACATTGGTTGGTAGTTACTAGATCTACATTATTTGAGATGAAAGTCCCTAAAGTCTTTTGGTCTTATGCTATCTTGACTGCATGCTATCTCATTAATAGCATGCCTTCCTCTGTTCTACAAGGTGGTATTCCATTTTCTACTTTGTTTCCAAATGAGCCACTATTTGCCTTACCACCTCGTGTATTTGGTTGTCTGTTTTGTTCGTGATCATCGACCTAGAGTATCCAAACTTGATCCCGAGGCTATCGAGTGTATGTTTCTTGGTTACTCCCGTACTCAAAAGGGTTATCATTGTTATTCTCCATTACTTAACAAATACTTCATAAGTGCTGATGTCTCATTCTTCGAATCCACTCCATATCATGATGTTCCAATTTCTGTGTCTGAGTTGGATGAAGAATTACATGTGACTACAATTCGGTCAACTACTCCAGCTGTTTCACCTACGTCTACACAGGAACCACCTCCTCTATAGGTTTATACTCGGCGTCCTCGGGTTCATACTCCCCCCCCCCCCTTTCCTCCTATCACAACTACGTCATCTTCCGTACCAGATCCACTGTTAGTCGATTCTCATGTGTCAGATCTTGATCTTCCAATAGCTCATCGCAAAGGTACACGTGCCTATACACAACATTCTATCGCAAATTTTATTTCATACTCTTCTGTGTCTCCTTCTTTTCGATCATTTTTATCTACTATTGACCAATATCCATTCCCAAGTCTGTATCTGAGGCATCACAAATTTCTGGGTGGAGGACAGCAATGGAAGAAGAGTAAAAAGCCCTATAGGTAAATCAAACTTGGGACTTGGTACCTCTTCCTTTAGGCAAAACTGCTATTGGTTGTAGATGGGTGTATACTGTCACAGTTAATCCCGATGGTTCTCTTGCTTGCTTAAAAGCGAGACTTGTTGCGAAAGGGTATGCTCAGATGTATGGGATTGACTATCTGGATACTTTCTCTCCTGTTGCCCAGCTTACTTCTGTTCATATTTTGATATCTCTTGCTGTCACCTATCATTGGCCTTTATTTCAACTTGATGTTAAGAATGCCTTTTTGCACGGTACTCTACATGAAGAAGTTTATATGGAGCAACCTCCAGGGTTTGTTGTTCAGGGGGAGTCTAGAGGAATGGTTTGCAAATTAAAAAGATCTTTGTATGGTTTGAAGCAGTCTCCTAGGGCATGGTTTGGAAGATTTTCTAAAGCTGTACCTTTTTTTGGACTGTCTAGATGTGACAATGATCACTCTTTCTTTTATAGACAGTCAAGGAAAGGCAAATTATTCTTGATTGTCTATGTGGATGATATTATTATCACGGGAGATGATTTAGTTGGTATAGATGAACTAAAGATCTATCTTCAGAAACAGTTTCAGACTAAGGACCTAGGAAAATTGAAGTATTTCTTAGGAATTGAGGTGGCACAGTCACAGAAGGGTATTGTTCTGTCACAACGAAAATATATCTTGGATTTACTCATTGAGACAGGCATGTTAGGATCCAAGCCTCTTGATTCACCCATGGAACAAGGAGTTAAACTGGTTGCCGAAGGAGGAGAGCTATTCGATAGTCCTGAGAGATATAGAAAATTGGTAGGCAAACTAAATTATCACATGGTTACTCGACCAGACATTGCCTTTCCAGTTAGTGTGGTCAGCCAATTTCTGTCTTCTCCTCGTACTTCTCACTGGAATGCAGTAATTCGAATTTTAAGGTACTTGAAGAAGACTCCAGGGAAAGGCATTATTTATCAAAATCATGGTCATAGTAGAGTTGAAGGATTTTCTGATGCTGATTGGGCAGGGTCTCCAGATGATAGGAGATCTACTACTGGCTACTGTACATTGGTTGGAGGAAATCTAGTGTCATGGAAGAGTAAGAAACAAAGTGTTGTTGCCCGCTCCAGTGCTAAATCAAAGTATAGAGCCATGGCACAAGCAACATGTGAATTAGTGTGGATTCAACAGCTGTTGACTGAGTTAGGCTTGAAAGTTTCAATTCCTATGTCTTTATGGTGTGATAATAAGGCTGCAGTACATATAGCATCTAACCCGGTGTTTCATGAGAGAACCAAACACATTAAGGTTGATTGTCATTTTATTCGAGAGAAGCTGCAAAGTGGAATGATTCTTCCTAGTCATGTTAGAACTAGTGAACAACTTGTAGACATTTTTACTAAATCTTTGGGTAGCGGGAGAATAGAATATATTTGTAACAAGCTGGCATGATTAATATCTATGCTTCAGCTTGAGGGGGAGTGTTAGAAGTATCAAGGGCAAAGTGGTCTTTAGGACCCTTAGGGTTTATTGGGTTACCATTATATAAATACGGTATTTTGCTGAATAATACAATTAATTTTTCCCTCTCTAACAATATCAATTTCAACAGATGCTTCCCTATCTTATTGATCAAAAGAAACTTATCCATCAATACTCCGAGAAAGTGAAAATCCTCATGTGGACAAATAAAAAGCCAACATTTGGTTGAGATCTGTTAAAGTATCCAACATGGCTTTTCTATAAGGTTTAAATGAGCTTTCTATTCACATAGCCTCGACCACCTAACAGCTTAAGCTTTTGGGATGAAAATTCTAACATTGTATCAGAGCTCAGTTCCGCCACAGTTTATTTCGCTTGAAAGACTCACCGTTCGTCAATTCCACATGTCGTTTTCAGTCCGTTTGCACTTGAGAATGGGTCTCAACTTATCCTTCATGGCATGTATATAGCATTTAACTGAGCTCTATATTCATGTAATCTCTCTTCACCTAGCAGTTTAAGCACTTAAATTGGACATTCTAACAAGGTCAATGAGGTATATCACTGTTCCAGGGTACATCCATCTAAGGTGGAGTTCCACATCATCAAAGAACAAAAGGAAATGAAAATGAAAAAGCCAAAACCTGAGGACATGCAGATATTAGATGACGAACACTACTTCTATGACAATCTAGGTATTATCCTGCTCAAGCAGGGCTGTGATACACAGGTATTATCTTGTGGGAATGAACTGAAGCGAGCAGGCAATACAGAGAATTATTCCTTCCTCTAACTAGATAAACAGTCAATGAGTAGACTCTGAAAATTCTAGCAATAAGAAAAAACTCACAGGGGCAAGGGTATCAGGAATTCCAAGCACAGCTGCTACAAAAATACACACGACTTCACCAATATTTGATGATATCATGTATCTGATAAACTGCTTCGTGTTGTTATATATTGCCCTTCCCTCCGCAACAGCCTGCAAGAACTAAATGTTATGGAAGCGGAAATACACAAAATAACCTTTTGTATATAACAAGGAAGCTTCTAGCCAATAAATTTACCGCAACAATAGAAGCAAAATTGTCATCGGCCAAGACCATGTCTGAGGCACTCTGCAAGTTCAAGAGACAATAAAAAAGTTAAAAAGAAATCCCAGAAATCGTTTGGAAAATAAAACTACAGAGTTTTCCCACTAACATGAGTTACTCCAATTCACTCAAAAATGTAAAGTTGTTATAGTAAAAGTAAAAAGCATCACATAATTACTATCATGTGATGCTGAGAAGTCATGAACTATATTCAGTAAATATGCAGAGAATGAAACAATAATAATTGGCTGTTTGTACACGCAGATGTATGAGAAAATATCCATGTGTAATCTAAGGTTAGGGTTGAAAACATAAAACAATAGACTTTGAAGCCCAAACCTCTCCTGCATTCATATAGTAAGCCAAGGTTGACTTCTTGCAAAAAGTTTTGTTTCTTTAATGTTAACTTCTGGCGGAAAGCTAATTGCTCAACATTACCTTGGCAACTGCAGTTCCTGATCCCATTGCAATACCAATGTCTGCTTTCTTCAGAGCAGGTGCATCATTAACCCCATCACCTGTCATTGCAACCTAAAGCATACATAGGTCTGACAGATCAGCTATATAAGATAGGTAGGTAGGAGACAAATTGCTCATCACACATCCACACCCTAGTTGACACAGTGAGAAGGAATTTGTCAATGACATTATGTCAGTTCTGATAACGACTAGAGGAATCATTGTGAGTTGCACTAATCGTGCAATCATTACTGCTCACCCTGCATTGCTCCAGAAGGGTCCTATAAATTTCTCTACAAATGAGTTGGAAGTGCTACTTACATCTAGTAAAAACCATACTTATAGACAGAAGCTCATCAAGTAACAAAAAATTGCAAAGTTAATGTTCCCTGCCTGGAAATGGTTTACAAACAGGAGAATTTCCAATCAAGAAGACTAACAAGAAAAATACAACAAATTCGACTGTAATAGTTAGCCTCTTTTCTTTTTTCTGCATCTCTTGATCATATAAAAGGAAAAAAAAACAGGTGACAGATACAATGGCAGAAGAGGAGTAAAATTCACAGATACAAGGATTATACAGAAGAGTGTGCTACAGGAGATCTAAAATGTAAAATTAAAACAATTAATATAAGCAAGAAAAAAATAATCACAAACTGAATCAAGCCCTTTTGTACTCAACAGATCAGAAATACATATATCCATTGGTAGTTTAGCAGCCGTGATATTTGAGTCACTTGTACTGAATATTTATAGAATTTGTAATTTTGAAATTCTGCATGTCAGTAATGTCCAATATCAGAATCATCATACTTAACAGAAGAGCAGATATTACTCTTAAAGTTCTTTCATGAAGAATCTTTGTTTTCTGCCAATAAGCTTGTGGTACACAAAGAAAGAAACATCAGTGAAAGCAATTACGATCATCAATATTCTGTCTCTGCTTGTGTATTCGCAAAGACAACCATTCATCGCAATAGTTAGCACTGTAGCCTACCACTTCATTTTGGTGCTGCAAAGCCTCAACCAGCATCCTTTTGTGAGAAGGCTCCACCCTGAAGCACAGTACAAAACATTAGCCATCTATTATTGAAGCTTGTACCACTCTATCATTAAAATCAGAGATGGGCCATTATATCTGGGGCATCATCTTTTGAAGTAACAAAGAAAATATACCTGGTGAAGAGAGCCATTCGTTGCAAAGCAAGTGTTTGTTGTAAAGCTGAAAGTTCTTCAAACTCAGATGCAGTATAGGAATGTCCCGAAAAGTCCACTAAGTGATCAAATGCGCCTATCTTTCGGCACAGGGACTCAGCTGTGGACTGAGATAGAAAAATCTGATCAGTCCATGTGAGAAACACGACCTCCATCCACCATGACTAATAATGTGTACAACTAATTCCAGTCACCTTGTTGTCCCCAGTCACAACAATAACACGTATTCCAGCAGACATGCATGAAAGCATGGCATTCTTGACTTCTTCTCTGGGTGGATCAAGCATTCCAACCTTCAAAAATATGCAAAAATATGGATCAGGAAAAGCCACCAAAAAATACTACCAAGAAACTAGGAGGTTAAGCTTGGAGACAAGAAACCAAACCATTCAAGAGTTACAAAGACCAAACCGCATGAAACAAACAAATCTGAATAAAAGAAATGCAAGACATCATTTCTACATAAGTTCTCATGCCAATTCTGTCATTAGTGTTATAGAAAGGATCTTGTGGATGAGATCACTAGGGGCAATTGTTCATCATATTTAATAAGGAAAGTTCCTCTTGCAAAACATCGATTAGTTACTTAAATTATAACTTAGTGCATTGAACAATTTATGTTTCTTAGTGGAAAAATATGCTTCCTGAATGAGTTACTTAACAAGTGCCTCAAGGGCAATCGTTAACAGATTGCAAATAAAACTTATAAGGAAAAAGAGCACATGGCAAAAACGTAAAAGTTGAAGGCCAACAAATAATTGGTGCAACACCCAGAATAATACACAAAAACCTGACACATGAAATAAATTTTGGTCGTGAAAGCATGCAGTTGAACCAATTTAGATTTCCAAGAAGTTGACATTTCCTTCATTGTTCATAAAGGATAGCAAAGTATCTGCCACAAGAAGTCAGCCAATTTCTTTTTCAGCGAGAAACATCACGGTGGTAGTTAAACCATAGCACTTTAGTTGAGAGCATGATGCAAGTACCACGAGGTTTCTGACGATTCCGCTAAGTCCAAAAGCTTTTATCATTCTTTTTATCTTTTCCTTTCCTCCACTATGAAAGTAGAGATATGAATTTGGTTAAAAAGGAATACTTTCCGTGTCCCGGAACCTGGATATTACAGCAAGACAACCTGCAACATTCTCTTATTACTTGCTTTAAATGCATCAAACTCAAAAGTATCCTCTCTGCCTCCATAATAAAAGAACCTCTCATCTGCTATGAGAAGGAAAAGTTGGCACCCTAGTGTACTAGTTAAGTTACAACAGGGGTATTTTAGATAGCTTTTATGCTTTTAGTTTCCATGTCTTTGTGAAACAAGAGTACCAACTTATTTTCAAAGTCCTTGATCCACAAATCAACAATATTTTGAGGCTCATTGAGTGAGGTTGGGGCAATCTACGGGATTCTTTTACAATATACTTATTTGAATAAGATAGTAAGTTAAATAAGGAGTACCAAGATGCATCCCATGTACACCGTAATAGGGTTTAACGAATATAAATAAATTAAAGAAAAACATTGTCCGGAAATAAAATGAACATTTGTTTTAAAATTGAAAGTAAAGAAGATGCAACATAATACATGACAAGCTGCTCTCTTGGCTTTTACTTCTTGTTCAGTGAAACATAAGCCATGTATAAATTTCTCCCTCAATAAAGCATCCTCCTCAAGTAAGTCCAAAAGTATAACATATCTGCACAATTTTGCCTCATAAACTAATCCAGCAACAGGTGCATTACTATCAGCTTTGTAAACAGAATCTGAATTATGATCAGTAGCAAAACAGAATTCAAGAGTGATAAAGAAAACGCAGCACACAAGAATGGTGCACTGTACATGGAAAATATGTTTAAAATTAGAAAACACAAGCACCTTTCAAAGCAACTTTACCATTCCAATAAATGTAAGGTCTTTCTCATCATCAAGAGAGAGAGTCTGTTGGTCCAAGGGCATCCTTTTTAAGGCCAGTGCCAAGCATCTTAGAGTTTCTTTTCCTGCAAAACTGATCCACCAATGAGTTATTCATATGAAGGCTCAAATATAAAAGTACATTTATGATGCAAAAGCCAAGCTTATATTACTCAAACTGGAAACAGCCACCAAGAAAGATCAGCATCCATTCAAACATCAGAGACCAATACTTTATTTACAAGCCAAATAGAGAGAATTGATGTAACCGGCTGGCTGATCCATGGTCATCAACCAAAATTTCGAGTAAGGGAAAGTGATTGCTCAGTAAGTTAAGCAGCAGTTGAATGCATGAGGTGGCTCTAGAAAAACTAAAATCACTTGCAAAAGGAAGTTCTCAATGCATTATTAAACTTTTCACTCACATTAACCCAGAAAACATATATACGATTGACTAATTGCTGCAACAAAGCAAGAAATGAGGAAAATCCGCAGTACATTTAAAGTCTTTGTGGCAACCAGATCATTGTCATGACTGCCAGTAATAGCAGATAGCCATTGGAACCCCAAAACAACTGTCTTCAAGCCAAAGAGGAACAAAAATCTCTCTTCTACATGTCAGAGCTATTC
Source organism: Syzygium aqueum (assembly GCA_031216185.1). Lineage (NCBI taxonomy): Eukaryota > Viridiplantae > Streptophyta > Magnoliopsida > Myrtales > Myrtaceae > Syzygium > Syzygium aqueum. The sequence continues at coordinate 21,922,467 of CM062236.1, read as the reverse complement.
TCCCATTCGACAGAGCAACATGACAGCCAAAAAAGAATGAAATTAGATGAAAGAAACAGAAGGGTAAATGACCATTAGCGAACAACTAACCTGTGGAGCCTGGCCTCTAGCTCAGCTTGAATATTAGTAGTCAGTGGAACAGTGGAACCATCATCATTGCACAGTATGCTAGTGCATCTCGAAATAATGCTTTCAGGAGCACCTTTTGAAAACATTACTTCCATATTTTTCCGGCTATAAAGAACACTCATCATCTTGCGGTCCCGAGAAAATTCTAAAACAGAAACCTGCAAGAGGACCTACTCAATTTTGGGTTTCTTGAATGGCAGACTAAATATTACTCAACTCTTGTACAAGTCTGGAATTGTTTAACATTACTAAACAGATACACTTCTAGACTTTTGGAAAATGGTAAATACAAACTTCAAACAGTAAATTAAAGATAATCCGCTACTAATCAGCCATGACAGTCAATAAACCTTGATCTAAAAGCTTCACCTAGAGAAAAACTGAAAAGTTATCAAATAAAAGAAACCGTTTGATGTGGTCAATCGAACAAAAGATATTGACAATGTCAGTTTGCAAAGACTTCAATCTAACTGATTTACAAGTTTTTTCCACACATTCTAGACACTCAAATATTTGCATCTCTCTTACATAATGTGGACTTCCCATGACAAGCGATGAATTATTCAATCTGATTTTCCTAATTGCAAACAGCCATAATTTGCAGGCTCCTTGACCATCCTGAGCTTTGAAAATTGGTTTAAATATTGTCCGCCAATACAAATTAAATTATCGCGAGGCTCATTAGCTTATTTTCCCTATTACACGTCAAAGACACAAAAGTTTTTCAAGAGAAATTGCTACTTACGTTTTGATGAATTCAAGACATTGAAGCCAATGAAATAACGTCAAATTCATACAGATCTCATCTTAGCATCTGTAACTGCATGAGCATTATTCACTTGTCACTGTACTTTAACTGATGGTACAAGTGAATAAGAGCTGCAAAGTCTTAAGCTTAAACAAGCTGTAGGATTTTTCTTTTTTCGTTCTCTATTTTTTTTTTTTTTTTTTTTTTTTTGTGGAGGGGGGGGGGGAATGGGGAGGGGAGCAGGGAGGAGGGGGACTACTTAGTTCTCTTATTTACTTCACCACAGAAAAGTTTATTTTACCATCAACTGCACAAGTTAAATGAAGAGCGAAAACCATGCAACAAAAGTTTCACAACCACAAACCTTCTTAAATTGGTTTTCCCAGTAGTGATTACAATAAGAAGCACGTTCATGCTTGCTCAGCACATTCAGGGCAGAAGGCATAGAATCAAAGCCAGGAAGGCCAACCTGAGAAACAAACGATAGATTTAATTCCAAACAGTTGCCTTTTAAAGGTAATACCATTTAGAGGCAAAAGATACGCTAAAGAAGTGGACTGCAGCTATTAACAGGGCAGGTAAACCAACCTTCTCTGCCAAAACTCGGAGAGCAACTTCAGTTGACTCGCCTATTTTTTCATAGTCTCCTTTGTCTGGATTATATTGTAGAACAGATTCATTGCAAAGAGCAGAACACATCGCTATTTGCAGAAGACAAGGATGCTGAGCAGGAAATTCAAGCTGCAACACAACCAAGCATGTTTAGTGGTAGGTTTTAAGGAACTGCGGAGGCACCGACTCCAATAAAGTAATGGTCTAAAAACAGATTATCCTGGTCTGCATAATTATAACTAACTAGGGAAAGCAAAGTTGGTATGAGCATGTTCATTCGGTATCTTCTCTGATTATGATGCATGTAGCAGGCAGGTCATTCCCACCTTCAGGATTGTTTTTAGTAGCATGGAGAATATCTATATTTAACTCACTATTTTGTTGTATAGGTGTTAAAATCCCAGAGTTGCCTGTAATGAGAACATTGCTTAACGATTTAACTAATATTAGCAGAATAGTGAATGTTTCGCCAAACCAACTTCAATTCAATAACCTTGAATCTGCTCCTCTAAATACATGGTCCCTTTACAGAAGAAAAAACCTAGCTCTAAAGAATTATTTCAGAAGTGTGAACAATCACAATAAGAAGCGAACAAACCACTCAGAAAGAAAAGTGAACAAGCCAAAGTAACAACAATACATGTCAACATTTTGCTACAAAAGCTAAGATCTTGAAATAGTCTCTATGCATAAAGGCACCAGAAAGGATGATATATTTCCTCCAGTTTAAACATTATGACTATTGAAAACGAGGCAAGCCATTACCTTCATCCCCCTATTATCAAAAATAAAACCTTCTGGAGCATATGTTGTCCCACTAACACTGTACTCAGCTAGCATTGCACCATGGTGCACTGAATGAACAACACATATCTGTTCCAAAACGACAAGGAAAATGCGTCATTTAGATGACAAATACATCTTGAGCATTATTCTCAGTGAAGAGATCATAGAAGTATGATAGAGCTTGGGATTGGCATAGGTGAGAATGTACTCTAGGTTGGTGTAATGAAATAAGAGATGAAAAAGTACACAACTTCTTTTTAGTATCGTAAGAGAAATCCCTTGAAATAACCAAGAACAATAGGAACGAGACACATATAACAGGGGCATATCTTATATTAGCCTTCAATGATTACTCATCAACACTTTTTTTTTTAGCAGAGAGTACTAATCATCATTGACAAAGCAAATGTCAGACAAAAGAAGTAAAGGATGATTATGGGAAAAAGTACAGGACAGGACAGGACAGGATAAAAATTTCAGCACAACGACACGAAAGGGATTGTTTAACCTACTTTTACTAGTAAGCTTATTGCAATTGTGCAGGAAGAAACAGAACAAGGACCACAACCCAACACACAATGAACCAAAATTGCCATATGGCGTGACGTGCTCAGAAAAAGGAAATAAAGAACTCTGAAAAAACTATTATTTACAATTCCTCCTTGTGAAGGAGCACAACTAGCCATGCGATTATTAAGTCTCTGGCAGATTGTTAAGAAATCAAATTTTAATCAACTGATAGGGTTCATATCTATGATTTCGACGAAATGGGGGCCCCAACTATTCTTGAATTCTCCACCACGTGAAGACCACATTTGATAATAAAACAAAGTAAAGATCAGATTTTTTCTTTTCCATCTGAATTGTTAACTGGTAATTAACCATCTAGTAATACTGTCATCCAACACCATCAATAAGTGAACAAATGCTTCGAAATCCTCTAATCAGAAAAAGACACTAACAGTCAAAATGCCACCAAAATCTCTCATCATAAAAAAGACATTATAAGTCAAACACACAGTGTATTGGGCACGAGCCATTCGTATCCCAACGCAGATTCTTAAAGGCACTGGAATACAAATATATATTTGAGAAATTGGGGAAAATGGGCAGAAGAAAAGTTTTGAAAAATTTTATTATTTTTAATAAGAAAGGAGAGGAGGGAAATTTTCAAATTAGAGGCATTTTCTACCGATTTTCTTCATCCATGTTGCTTCCAAACATAGCATAAGGGAATCCACAATAAAATTATGACATCAAGAGGAAAGAGTACAAGAAAAGCAGAGACAGCCAACACCGGAGAACGAATAGCTGGAAAGAAAAGGTTCGGTGTTAATCACCTTCGAGACAGACATCATGTTGGTGGTCAAAGTCCCAGTTTTGTCACTGCAGATAACAGTCGTGCAACCTAAGGTCTCTACAGAAGGCAAAGATCTTACAATGGCATTCAGTCGAGCCATCCTCTTCGTTCCAAGCGCCAAACACCTAAAAGTAAGATTAAGTACCGCTATTTGAGTATCTTAGCTTAAATGTCTCACATGCTGGAGAAAAGATACTAGATTGCTGCATGAGACCACATGTGAAAATTACATTGACTGAATTGGTCCTATCTATTATACTTCTGAGGATGCAAACATTTAAAGCAGATTATGTGTACAACATGTCACTTAAGCAATAAAGATTGAAAGAGATTCCTAAATGATGCAAACCAAGTTTACCTAGATCTTTTGTCAAAGTTCCATCCTAGATTTCTTTCCTTTCTTATTTTAAAGAGTTCCTATACTTTGACAAAATAGGGATGCCTCCCTTTAAGGTTCTTTTGCAGAGTTAATGATCATTTAGTGCATGCTTCATATGTTTCTGCCGCAGATCCATGTTAAGCAATTTGCCTGGTTAAAACGGCATGATAAATGAAGTAAATTGTCAATTTGACATATAATATTATCGCGGAGTTCAAACGAGAGCAGTACAAGCTATTTTAGATTACTCTTTTTGGATTCCATATGTTCACGAGTAAAGCCGAACATGATAATCAAAATGTCAAGTTGCATAATGATGGAAAATGTTAAGAGTGATAAATATTATGTACCACACCATATTTTTTATATGAGATGATAATAAGCTTGCATAAAGGCATTTTTGCAGCATTGCATGCATCTCAACCTCACAGTTTTTTAACTAGTCATATGCACAACATCTCAGATTCAGTCTATTCTCTTAGGAGACAAGGAACAAATGCTAATGCAAAAAGAAGCACATGCTAGACATCTTGGCTTCGATCAGCAATGACAAAGCTCTTTAGGAATCTCATGCTGACAGCATGCCAGCAAAATTATGCAATATCATTTTCAAGAGATGTCCATTATTTAACTAAGTCATATACATCCACCATACAATGATGCCGTAATCCAGAGAATAATTGGAATTATTGAGCAAGCATCTTCTTCTTCCACATTATTATTTGCTTGTACTGGTCATGGCAAGGTACCAAAACTGTTTATCTATGGGGTTTCGGTGGGCCTTTTATACATGTAATCTTCCTTCACCTAATAGCTTAACCTAGTGGATTGGATTTTCTAACATGTTACAAGACCCTAGTTCCACCTGTGGTTATTAGTGTATGTGGCTCCACTCTCGTCAGTTCATGTGCCATCTGAGCCCATTTGAATGTGAGGAGTGTGAAAGTATCCACATAACTTAAGCTTTTCGTTTGCCTTTTCAAAGAAAAACCATTAAAGCACTTCTATCTGATGTTTTGCAACCACTTAAAGGAGATTTAAATGTGTTCGGCACTGCATGTTCTGGCTTCATCCTTGAAAACTTTTGTGTTGAGTTACCATATTGAGAAGCTCATAAATGAAGATGATTTGGCTCGAGTTGACGCCATTGCAGGAACAAAAATTAATTTCTGGTATTAATCTATAACTCCCTGTGATTAGTGCTAATCATTGTACCCTTGAAAAGCACTTACGTGGTCACAACAGCAGGAAGCCCTTCTGGAATTGCTGCAACTGCAAGAGCAACTGCTATCTGCACAGGCACAAGAAAACAATTTCATTTCTTATTTGTAAGCCTATAACAGAACTAAACAAAAAAATGCGATGCAACTTGCAAACGACTCAAACCAATTCCAGAAATGCTTCCTTCACGGTTCAAGCCATCACTAGATTTATAAATCAGTCCGTTTCTGATTTATACTCCAAACAAGGATGCTCAGAATCCAAACACTCTTGAGAAAGCAAGAAATGTAACTTAGGGTGTGTTTGTTTCACAAAAAATGTACCATTTTTGGAAGGAAAATAAGTTCATTTTTTTGTGTTTGGCTAAAACCTAAAAGGACTTGGAAAGTATTTTCAATTGTTTGATGAGGAAAATCTGATCATGAAAATTATTTTAAAAAATGTGTATTTTTAAAATTATTTGTTATTTTTAAATTATTTTTATTAAGAAAAGAAAATACATGAATGGTTTCCTTCTTAGAAAGAAAAGAAAAGAAAAAGAAAAAAGAAAAAAAAAACAGAAAAGATAAGAAAAATTATTAACAAATTCAAAATGAGCAATTCCAGAAAGTGTTTTTACCTTCTTAGGTTAGGGAATTCACTTTCCTAATTTTATACATGAATGTTTTCTTTGATCGGAAAGTGTTTTCAGTTGATTTACCATTTTCGGCAAACCAAACGGGTGAGAGTCCAGAAAATGGATTCCCGGAAAACATTTTCCCTCAAATAAACACACCATTAACCACAAAAACATTACCTTAAAGTAATGAATTGCACCCTGTAGAAATCCACCGTGGGCTGGGTCACGAAAGTGACCAATGTTGACAACCCACACTAACACACATATCCCTGCAATGACCTAAAGACACGTAACAAAGTTTAGAAATGAACAAGAACTAATGACAAGGACAAAAAAGACACTTTCAGGACCCGGGGAAACATAAATCACTAATTCCAAATCATAACTTGAGGTCAATGAAGAGCCAGGTCAAGGGTAATAAAATAGTAATCCAACAACAAAGGCAGTGCCACAGTGGGTTTTATCAAAAGTTGCTAATTGAACAGGTCCCCCTAAGACCCAGCTATAAAATAAGCTTTCTCACCTTATACATCTAGTTAAGTGTCACAAGTATGTAGCAAATTCTTATGTTGAAGATAACCCCAAGGAACTTCACTAAATTGCAGGCCATATAGAAGCGATAACAAAAAGCCAACAAATCACCTTTGCCAGAAAAGTACCAAATTCATCCAACTTTTTCTTCAGTGGCGTCACCTCCTGCAACCAATTGGAAGCATATTAATTCAGGTAGAGCTTACGGCAATTTCTTAAGTAACAGAAAGAATGAATTAACTAGTTTAAAAGCTACAGTTTCATGAGATCAGCAAAAGTGATACTGAGGTAATTTCAAGGTATGGCAAGTTGAGACAAAATTTCCTTGGTTAATTGCCCAGTCAAGTTATCAACCACATATGCCTCAAAACAAAACTTGGCCCACTCATAAATCAAACAACTAATAGATTGCATTGCAGAAATGTTACATGAAACAACTGGAGCAAAAATGTCTTTCAAAGCAACCAAGGACGAAGCACATTGAATATTCTTAAGCAAGACAAACAGTTTACTCCAACCACAGGATATACCAAGAATAGTAGAAATTCTAAAGAGCGGGCAAAGGTTCATTCACACGCAATTAACAACCAAAAAAGTTATTCCCAGGAAGAAATGACAATGACAGGTGATGACTTGGTTATACTCACATCCCCTGTTTGCAACATTGAATCACGTATGCTGCCCATTGCTGTGTTAGCACCAACTCCAACAACAATAGCTCTTGCCCTGCCCGAAACTACCACAGTACCCTGGCAGTGAACAAATCCAAAATCATGTCATACGATTCATGCTACAGAAAACATTGGAGCTACCATAGTTGAAGAGTACATGAGCAAGTGGCAAGCAATTTTAGCTGGGAGACAAAGTCTACCGATTTCCGGGTTTTTCTGGATAAGTTTATTTACTGTCTCGAAATCCAAGATAAATGCTATAAGGAGAAATACTTTTGCTCAGAAGTAAAAATCAGGTGCTCTGCACTTTCTGGATGAATTTTGGCTGATTCAATGTCAATAAGTCTCTTTTACTCCTTGTTATTTCGTTTATATTTAGATATATTTCTCTCTGTCACTGTGCTTCCAGCTGCATCAAGCTTGGCTGGAGTGCCCTACTAATGTTGGTGTGCCTATCCCAAGTAAATAATACAATAAGTAAACCCACGCCTCAGAATGGTTGGCAAGAAGAAATAATCCAAAATCCATATTGTGAGTTTGTAGAGTGCACAGCTTCAGATATACTTATTTGGCATATTGACACTGCACTAGGTACCACGAGATGAAGAGCAGCTCTATCTTTGGGCAAGTCAACATCTACGTAATGTATAAGGATTCCAAAACACCGGATTATATTGGAAACATATGACTTAACTTAATTAGCACGCACATCTGGAATTGTGTAGCAAAAACTTCTGGAGACTATTAAAAATCATTGAATGCCTTGAACAGAATGCAGGCTTCTAGCAAAGATGAAAAGAAACTATAACATGCTTTTGGTCCCAAATTCTGTCCATGAAGCAGTAGGGCACATAATCCTTTACCGAGAAAAGTATATTCGTCTTGTCTTGATAAACAGCATTAGTCGTCACAGCGCACACAAGCTCTTTTTCCACGGAGCAGCTCTCACCTATCACCAGGAAACAGTTTCAGCTGCTAAAGCATGCATATGTTCAAACTTCAACAACTTATTCCTCCTCAGGATAGATAAGGCTATAATGTTTCAGTGAAGCAAAAGCAACATCTTTAACTGAAAATTACATCTATATGATGGGATTATGCCAACCAAAACTGCAGACGGACAAATAAATTATTCTACTGAAAAAAAGTACTCTAAAGCATTGGACGTTTTTTCTAGCTCTATTTACTCCTGCTCTTTTCTCCTAAAATTTCCTGCTCCTTCATCTCTTCCAGACATAGATCCTTAACTACTATTTTGACTAAGTCCATGAAAATCCAAATGTATTCTAGAAAGGTCACCCAAAATTTACCTCACCACAACAAGATCTATGAAAGCCATAAGAACCGATTGCATCAGATTATATTTCCAGGACAACATGAACTCCATAGTCAGGCCTTCCCTTCAGTCACATAAACTTTCAAACATTCAAAATAGACAACAGGATGAAACTAACAGATCATTCCTTTCAAGAAAGGGTGTATTCAAAACTTGAAAACAGTGCCTGGTCTTCATCTACAACCCATTGAAGGATTCCAAACTGAAAAGTGAACATGACAAAAATTTAATATGCATGACGACTGAACGAGGTGTACCTCACAAAAGTTATAAAACGAATTGGATAAGACAATGATAAGAAGATTGATATGCTTCACCTAGCACATCAATCATCTTAACAATGTTAAGCAAATCAAACATCAGGGAGACATGTAAAAAATTGGTCAAAGTTTACTCTTGATCAAGCTCACAATATCTAGTATGTCTTTTCTTGAGCACACTCCTTTCTTCGATCAGTGAGTCATATAATAGCCATCCTTGTCAAAGAATTTATTTATGTTCTCCCTGTCTTTCCCTATGTTCCATTCTCTCCCTAAACAGACCAAATCAAGCCCAAATGGCTCCGCACCAGGAGCTAAGATCTTAGCTTCTACTGAGACAACCCTACTCCCCATATTGCTTAGCAAACAAAGCTGAGAAGTTAGACATATAATGCAAAAATACCTGTAAGAATGGCTTGATCAACACGTAACTGATTACTTAACATCTCAACCATTCTCAAATCAGCTGGAACTTTGCATCCGACTGCTCATCAAACAGAAGACGGAAGTCAAGCTTTAAGAGCTAATTATGTTCTAAATCAAGTCGACCTTCTTCACAATTTTAATATTTCACTAACTGACCACTAACTTCTACAATATCTCCAGGAACAAGTTCTGTAGCTGGAAGTATAGAGAAACAACCTGAAATCAGAGAGTTTTTCATGAGGATAAGATATATGAAAATTGATATGAGGACTTTCTAACATAAAGGTTATGCTAATGCTATATGCAAAGCCAATAAAGTACAAGACCAAACATTGTTGCAAAAAGAAAACGTACTTTTTCAGACCAAAAGCTAAGCAAATTTTCGTTTGAGGTGTGTGTTATGTGAGTCAAATGTGGACACAAATACAAAAAGTTTTCCAGTTATAAAGGAATTATTGAAAGGAAATACGGAAACTATAATTAGAGTTCTTCATCAATCTGTGCAAAACAGAGCTGCCAACAGGTGTAACACTCTTGTTAAATATAACACATGCACACTACATAGTAGCAACCCAAGAGAAGCTAGCGAGAAATACTTTTGAGAGTTTGTATTCAATGGAAACAACTTGGTACAAATGATTTAAAGTGTCTCGTGTATGTGAAATATGCATGTACCTTAATGATTGAGACAAAATGCCCAACAAACTTCTCTAATTCGTTTCCTTCTTATTAGATTATATGGCCACACCCGCTTTTTTCCTTTTTTTTTCCTGTTGGCATCCTGAGGCAGCAATCTTTCTAAGCTGCACTTCTAAGATTTTGGCGCTGATTTCCATGAAATTATGACATATATAGGTGAAAACACCCTTAAAATTGCCAATTGATAATGAGGAAAAGCCAAAATACCACATTCTTTAAAAGAAGAAATTTCTGAAAGTAAATATACTTCCCCGGCACCTCATAAGTGACCCTTTCACTTACGAAAAGAGAATATGAATATACATGGCGGACCTCACTACGTTAAAGCATAATTAGCAAAGAGATTATCCTCTTTTCTGGAATATAAGCCTACCATTTCTCAACACAGTCGCAACATCAGCTTGATAAGCACGTAGCTCCTACATTGACAGGGTGAGGGATCAAAGATCAGAAAAGATAATGACTAAGATGTTCAACAAAAGAAAATAAAGAAGAACAAAAGTCACTGTGGCATCTCCTGTGATGAAAGTGTAGGAAATAGAGGATATACCCACTAGTCAGTTATGGGGAAGGGGGACATGGGACTCAAGCCCAACACCAATAGGCCTCAATAGCCTGATGGGAATCAGCAGCACCATGCCAATTACTTCTTCCTCATATACCTAAATGGAGCTCTTTGGGTCTAATTCCGAAATGTTGTCATAAGATAAGCACCTTTACCATCAATATGATGCTATACTCACTGACTTTATGCGAATAGTTGAGCATTAAATACACATTCTTGGACAAAGTCTACTACAGCAGTGGAAACTATGCAATCTTTAGCCGCACATCACCATTGAGTCTGTCACATAATTCAAAAATCAGGAACCTATCCATCAATTAAACTTGGTTGAAAGGGAGTCAATCACTTATATAACCCAATAAAAAATAGATCACATATTTAGTCCAGTGAGTCTAGGAAATTAGTGTGCCTATTATCAGGACATTCACTGGATCTGGTCTCATAGAACAAAAGAAGTCTTCCAAGGTAATTTTTTATTTAAGGAAATTCGTCTGAAATAGAAGGAGAGCTTTCTCTGCGGATCATAATATTGAAGGAGTTCTCCAGGTATTTTTCTATTTGAGGATCACAAGGACAATTATTGCCTTGCACTCATGGTAACATAAGCTTGAGTTTGGTAGTTACCTCAAGAGCTTTCTCTGCATTTGTTTCAGTAATTACTCCTACAGCTGCATTGGCAGCCAATATCATCAGAATCACCTGTGCATGTGATTCGATCAACATAACTCTTTTTTGAGTGAAAAAGTTTAGGCAAAACAAACAGTAAACTATAAAAGAAAGAAACAACACCACTTCATGATATTGCACATCTCTGGCTAGTTAACCTTCATATACTGTAAAAGCAGACAAAAACATCTAGAAATGTTCCATACCCACCCATGCCAGAAATTAGCATCTTTGCAAACAAGGAAAAGGAAAAGGGCTAGCTTGCACGTGCAATCCGTTGGGTGATTCGTGGTTTGAGCTGAACTAGATTATAGATAAAGGATGGTGAGGATCAATATGCAATCCCATTGTGTTTGCCCTTAACTTGTAAAATCAAATCTTCAGCTCATTAAGTCTATGTATCTCATTATGCAATGCAGTGTCCTTCAACTTTTCAGCTCTTGGAATAGTTCTGATGAACTATCTACCTCTAAAAGTCTCATAGTGCTGCCACTTTGTCTCAAAATTGCTTGGAGAGAAAACAACAGAAGAAATGTGATGGAAGTCAAAAATCAAGATACGGTTCCTCCTATTGGACATCTTTTTAATGGTTGGGAACTTCTTTTTCTACCTTTTGCCAAAATTGGGTGTATTAAGTAATTTTTTCCTCTTCCTATTTTGAACATCTTTTCCATGGTTGGGAACTTCTTTTTCTACTTTTTGCCAAGAATGGGTGTATTAAGTAATTTTTTCCTCCATCAGATGCTCTTGTACATTTCTATTAAAGTAGACTATTCTTTTAATAATTTTTTTCAGATAACAGTTTACAAATAGAGAAAACTATTCAAGCACAACGGAATATGCTTAAACAGAAATAAGAAACTAACAAGAGGACACTAATTCATAGAAAAAGTATAGAGCATAAAGAATGCTTAAACTAGCAAAAAGAAAATCAGCAGAAGGTTCAGATTCTTAGAAAGTCTTTTTTTTGGTTCCTTAAATGGACCATGTGAAAAAAGAAGAGCCGCATTGCAAGCCTTCTTGGAAAGGTGAGAGCAGGAAGAAAAGCTCCAGACATGAAACTGCTGATTTCACTGTGACAAAAAATGTTAAACCAATCCACAGTGATCCCCACCCTTCCTCCGCATATGGTATTAAGAGTCACCGGAAAGCCACACATGTTATTATTAAAGATTTAAAAGTCACAGGAAAAGGCTTCTCCTGAACATCTTTTAAGAACCCTTTATAGTGGGTGAGAATGTCTCATAGAATGCGATCGCATCAGGCATTAAACAGGTATGGAAAAGTCACTGGAAAGCCGCACATGTTATGTTTAAAGATTTAAAAGTCTCAGGAAAAGGCTTCTCCTGAACATCTCTTATGAACCCTTTATAGTAGGTGAGAACGTCTCATAGAATGCAATCGCATCAGGCCTTAAACAGGCATGGAGAAAATAGTTAAGGGTACTTAAGATGGACGCGGAAATATCAGCTCAACCAACAGTAATAGCACAGTAGTTTACCGAAGGCTCCAAAAAGGCTGTTAGGCCAGTTTCACCATTAACCAGAGCTAAAACAAAGGACACAAGAGCAGCTGCAATTAAGATCTTCACAAGCAAATCATCGAACTGCTTCAAAACCAATTTCCAGAAGGAAGTCCCTGGATTAACCACCAGAATAAAGAGAGAAAGACCGTAAGCTTTTCCAGTATTCACTAAAGTGATTCCTTGACATTTCCATTAAGGATAAGACCAAAAAAAAATCGATGATGCACTTGTCAAATAAACTGATTTTTTCAACAACTGAAACCAAAACGAGATTAGGGCATGTTGTTAACTAATGCTATTGAGTTAGGGATAAAGAACTTTGGGACAATTTATTCATATACAATTTTATCATTAGCATGTTCCTGAGGAAGTATCACCAGTGACTGAAAAGGCAAACTCATGTAACACCTCAATATTGTGTTTATAGGTAAGCATAGTCCGATGAGTAATTCTAGGTTGATCTTTCATTTTATAAATTCAGTTCCTTTTATCTCTTTTATCACCAGTTGAATGCCCATTTCAATTGCAAGTTCTTTCTAGTTGATTATGAGAATTAAAAATCACTCCATTCATAATGTAATTCTGATTTTGCTGCAACATAAATGCATATGTCAATCCTGATTTTTTAATTCTATGCTCGGTACTAACAACTGAGTTTTAGCGCACTTCCAGCTTTTTAAGTTTGACATACATCCAACTTAATATAGTTTCAACCCAAATCTAACTGTTTTGGGGAAATTCTAATTTAGTTCTCATCAGGTTGGCAGATTCAATTCAGTGGCAATATTTGGTCAATTATGCAACCAGACATATGCGCATGTATTTATCACACAAAGTAAAAATTGGAGGATTTATAAGCCTTTATTTTCTTTTTTTTTTTTGGATAAGAAAGCCTTTATTGTCTTTCAAGACCTTACTTTTTGCAGTTGTTCTTGCTTAAAATGCTTGCATTGTAATTTATTAAAGTGGTAAAGCATATCGCGTGACACAAGCCTCTTGGTTCTTCACTGGTCATAAGAGGCTTACATGGCATAATCAATTTTACGCATTAAGGTATGCCAGCATTTTTAAGTTTGGGACTTTACAAGGAAAAAACAACAGATGGGACTCAGAAAAAGAGCTCGCCTTTCTTCAATGTTTTTTCTACAAATGTTTGATTTTTAATCCCTGAACTCCTCATAAATTTAAGTCACATAGAATGACAACAAGCTAGAGATTGAGGAAGAAAAAAATGATCAAATTACACGCTTGCTTGATTAAAAGGTTTTTCTAGAAGGGGGATGGAGAGAGATGGAGAGAGATGTGCTTACTTTCCTCTTCAGGCAACACTGCAAACCATCAGCAGATCATGAAGCACATAAAACAAGGAGTCAGAAGATTTAAGCACTATTGACTAAACAATACAAATATCACAAGATTGCACCAGAAACAACAAGCAAAAGATATTATTTCAAGCATTGACTCATTTTGCTTGTCATTATACTCTGCCGCTGCACCTAGAAGTATTTCATTCATGTGATACTAAAATCAAGATTCCGACAAAAATATAAGTTAGCTACAAAGAAAAACTAATTATGGAAAGCAAAGGAGAACAAATGAGTTCCAGCTCTCCAATTGCTGCCAAGAAGATTGACAATAAAACGTAAACTGAACTAGAGAAGGAGAATCAAAACACAATTCATAACCAGAAAGGAAAAATAAGGGGCTAGAAGAAGCTTAAAATGCATTATGAGTAATCAAATGACAACTTTTGCGAAAATAATCTAATATTGAGCAGCCATTGCTTCTCCTTGAGTGGCCGTCAAGCCGAATTAATTTTTATCTGGCGGTCATATCAGTGAAAACTGTAACTATTGTTTTAGACTAAATGCCTGGGAACCCACTACCAGAAAAGTAAAGCCATCTAGTCTACGTCACAGTATATCAAAAACTACGGTGACACACGGATGCATTCGTTTAAGATCTAATACTCTATACATTCTGTATCTCATCTCTCTTTTACATCACTAATCTGTAAGGGTACATTTTCGCCTTCGTCAAAAGCAAGTTTCAGTGGCTAAAAAGACCACCCCCCCCCCAAACCAAAAGAAAGAACAAAGGGTTCTTTCAACCTTTTCATCAACTACCAAATAACTTGTGTCTCAGATGCTTCTAACTCGAGCATTAGTAAATTATTTCACTTTATGCCGAAGACAAAAATGGCTCGAATTTCATTGCTCATCTGCCCACAGGTTCAGTGCCAACTGATTGCAAGGCGCAAGACACACAAGAAAGTGGCTAAAAGAAGACCTACGGCCAAAAGCAACAGCTTTAAGCACCAGTTCGAGTATTTGAGGAAAAGGGAAACAGATGCGATCACAATTGAAGTTCGGGTGAGGACGAGGGCATACCATTTTTACCAAATAGCCTTGCATGTCTCGCAACCTGCCACAACGAAGTCAAAAGAAATCAACCTCAATTCACTGAACCAAAACTCCAATTTCACACGGTCCCGGAAGGTAATCCCAAGCTCGCGAGTCAAACCTGGGAATCGCTGAGCCCTTTGCTCGGGTCCACTTCGAAGAACTCCAGCACCTGAAAGTCACAATCCAAGTTTCAGTAATTCGAACACATTGCGAGGAGGCCACTTCCAGCTTCCTCTAATCGCTCCGATCACAGGACGACCGAACCACAGGAGACGAGATCATCCAGCTCGAATCGGGCCGAAGCTAGAAACGCATCGAACGCAAATCGTCCCCTCTCGCGAGAAACAATGCGCCCCGAGATCGATCCGGCCTCGAATTCAAGAAGCCGAAGGCGGTACATTCGTGCGGACTTACCTCGGAGACGGATCTCGCGTAAGCGTCCTCCATTGAAGAACGCGCGGAAGGCAAGATCCTCTCCACTACTGTTCGATCTAAACGAGGAGGAGAGGGGGAAGATCGGGGAGACGCAGTGGCTTTGATTTGCATGCTGATGAAGTGCGCAGGGGCGTCGAGGAAGGTGGAGGAGCGCTGTCGGAGCACGCGACGTCGAGCTTGGGCCGACTTTCTCTGGGCCTACGGCCCAGTACGTCGGTTGGCCCAATCCGATCGCGTCGGTTATTTCCTGTGGTGATCGAGTTCCGGGTGGGTTGGTCCCGGCCCTAGAACCGGGAACCGACCCTGACACTCCCGTTCAATATTTAGAATCGTGAACTGAACCGGTTAGCTCTGGCGCCGGCCGTTCCCAATTCAGTTGCTTGGGAATCAGCCCCCGCTTTTTGCAATCAAATTCTTACAATAAATTCTAAATTTTGTATCATTTCGTTATAAAAATATGGTCCGGTCAAGTAGCTATGTTGGTTTTTATTCGTGGTGAAGGCCACGGTGCAATTCTCGTTGAGTCGCTTCTCTTTAGGGCAAATATCACAAAAAAACTTCAAATTATGCCTACTATTATACAATTACCCCAAACTTTTTTTTTGTGTTTGTATCACAAAAAACCCTAAATTTTTCCTGTCGTGATCCAAATACCTAAACTTTTTTTCTATGTCACAAAAAAATCCAAACTTATACATGTGTGACGTATATACCATCTATTTCAGTTCCATCCATGATATATTTATCACATTCAATAAGTTCGAAGTTTTTATGACACAAAAAAAGTTTGGAATATTTGTGTCACGATGGATAATTTTAAGGTCTTTAGTGAAAAAAAAAGGGTTTTATTGTTACAATAAATATAGTTTGGGATTTTTTGTAATATCAACCCTTCTTTCTAACAGAATTGTTTGTCTCTTAGACCAACTTTGAACCGGGTCCAAGTCAATTCTCAAATTGAATTGGACCCGATGCTCACCTCTAGTCATTTCCTATCTTTTGGACAATCTTATCATTTATAAAAGTAAAAACTTATAATAATAAAGGCTTCTGATCAATGAGTTTTGATAGTTATTTGCCTTTACAACTTTGCAATACGGCAATCATCTTGAAAGGAAATAGCGTTTGATACGTGTAAAATACTCGTTATCGAGCAACATTTTAAATGAAATAAAAACATATTTAAAAATAACAATAAAGATTTAACCACATATATGAAAACCCTAGTAAGACAAATGAGCCCTTAACCACTGCGAGCAAAGGTTGTAGGACCTTGGCAAGGTGCCATTAAAGTTGTGTAACCCCTGATAAGGCCTGCCATGGATTTAACAACCGAGGTGAGACTCTCAAAACCACGACAAGTAGCTCGCTAGGGTCGTGCTGCTTCCCCGCGAGTTCGCATGGGATTGCAACAACCCTAGGGAGATCTATCTCATTAGACCCTTAGTGAGGCTACATTGAGGCTCTCAGCCTTGCCAGAGTGTGGTGGTGGTCAAGCCGTCATCATTGCACGTCTCTCTTTCTCTTTCTCATGTCTACATTTTTCGTGTTTAGTGTTACAAATTGAAGAAGATGAGGGTAATTTTGAGATAATGAAATTAGATGACAGTAAAGTGGTGATAAATAGATTTTACTAACAAAGAGAACTTACTTTCCTTAAAGGTCCGAAAGTGAAAGCAAGAAGTAATTCTCTTAAATTTTGAGTGTTTCCAAAACATAACTAAGAGAACTTTGGACTAAAACAGAGAGTTCAGAAAGTAAACATATTCAGATTTAGAAGGTAAATATACATAGAAAGTGAATCTTGCCGGCGAATGTAAGATAGATATTACTAATAACGATTGAGTCTGAAATTTCAGAGATACACTTCCAAGTTCAAATTCATCATTTTCGCTTACCAAATATACCGCACTTTAAGAAAATCGGTCACACGCCTTTTGAATATGTATGAGACCAGTAAGATGAGTCCAACAATCATCATATCCACAATGTTATTGCACATCTCAACCAACCAAGTTAAAAGCGTTAAGTAGATTG
The DNA here is from genome assembly GCA_031216185.1 of Syzygium aqueum. Classification (NCBI taxonomy): domain Eukaryota; kingdom Viridiplantae; phylum Streptophyta; class Magnoliopsida; order Myrtales; family Myrtaceae; genus Syzygium; species Syzygium aqueum. The sequence continues at coordinate 21,905,057 of CM062236.1, read as the reverse complement.
CACTAACTCAACGTCTAGAGTTTTCACTTATTTTGAACAAGATTTGAACAACACAAAGTTTAAACCACAGTGAAACTCTTGACAGATTGAAGTCCAGACTTGAAGGCAGAATAAACTTTCTTCTGAAGATCGAGGGTAGAATGATATGACTGAGATAAAAATGAGTAAGGTTTCATTAAACATATCACCAAGTGGAGAGAACTTAAGACAAAAGAGTGGATAGCTAAATGTAGGAATGATGATAACTTAGCCTTAGGTATATAAGTGTTTCTATTCGAAGAAGACAAGTGGTTATATATGCCATGGTTTTGCTTAACTTATAGCCAAGTGGGAATGAGTTGGTGACTAATACCTTATGGTGATGACACTTGGTTAAGTGAGAGGTCTCACTTTGAAAGAGACACATGACTTTGCATGTGAGCATTTCATCTTAAGAAAAACAAGTGATCTTAGATGCTATTAAGAAGAAAACAAGTGGCTTCTTAGGTGCCTTAATAAGAATGATGAAAACATATCATTGTGAAAAAGAAATTCTCATCCTTCGGCCAAGTGGGTGAGACTTATTAATGTAAGTAAATTGTTAATTAAAAGTAAATAATGTAACCCATGACACTTGATTTTACCAAATGCTAAGAACCGAATGGTAAGAAAGTCTCGGTATAGTAAATTCAAACTCGATAAAATATAGTTTCGAAAATATCCGTCCCCATCAACAACTAAGATGACGGTAATTTTATTAATATCACTATAATCATCGTCTGAAAGTGTAATCTATCTTCTGAAAGGATTGATGTGTGCTAGTTGTAACTTGTTCCGCAAATTACTAGTGTATAGCCCAACTTATTGCTGTTAGTGGTGGGAGTAGACATAGGCTTGTGGATAAAACCAAGCCACTGTATATCTTCATGTGCTGATATTTCCCTTTGTTTCAATCACTTAAGCACACTTAAGCACACCTTCAGCTAAATATCATCTTAACTTGATCTTTACTTTGTACTCACTATTTTTTCACAAAAAGTAAAAAGATCTTGATACAATCTATTCAACCGCTTCTAGGTTGTATTGTTAGCCTCAACAAGAAGGAGAAGGAGAGTATAAGGTTTTAAACCCCAAACTGATGTATCTATAATAAATTTATCCAAAACTAATTTTTTTACTATAAAAAATCTCAAACTGGTGCACATGTAATAAATTTATCCCAAATTAATTTTTTTTACCACAAAAAATCTCAAATTGGTACACTAGTGATAAATTTACTTTCCGTTAAATTAGATTAATACCACAAAAAATCATAAACCGGTAAACTTGCGACAAACATAGGGGTAAAGCCCTAAATTGGTACACTCATCAATTGTAACGTGTCATCCAACTCAGCGATTTGATAGTAAAAATTAATAGAAACTAATGAATGGTAAATTTATCACAGGTGTACTAGTTTGAAATTTTTTTGTGGATTTAACCCTATATATTATAGATAAAAGAAACTATATCCACATTTATTCTACCTTCATAAAAATAACAAAACGAAGGGGTACAAAGGATCTGAAACTGGGTTTTTCCAAAACAAGAGTAAAAATTTGTTCCAATTGAAAAAACTATCAAACTTAAATCATAGTCATTTTCCAGGAATTGAAATTGAGGATGTTACAACTGTCATTATCAATTTATTCAACACACAACTTAGAAATGTTTTCTACGTCTTCCGAGCTCCAAAATACATTTTCCTTTTTTGAACTTGCCATCTACTATTAATGTCACACCCCGAAACCTACCAAAACGGGGGATGACAGGGCCATCCTTCCGCCCAAAGGATGCAACCTGAAACCACAACAAGAAATCCAACTCCCAAAAGTCCCCACGACATCGCTCTCGCTTTATTAGCTGCTAAATAAGGAATCTAAAAAGATTGGAGAAAGAGATGGGTGTGCTTAGTAAGTAGTGAGTATTTTTTCTAAGCAAATCGAGCAATCACTATGCATATACATATAATAATACTGGAAGCTCATATTTCAATTCAAAGATACAAAATATATATGTATATATATCGAATCAAATATGCATTCTTTCATTTCGACAAAGCTTTTTACAAATAAGAAATACTCGTTTAAACCACCATCTCAAATCAAACATCAATGGTCAAGTCCATTGATCAATATCTATTAAAAACCGCATCAATAATCCATTCCTTTGCCAATCTCAAATCACATATCAATTGTCTATTCCATTGATAAATCTCACATCACATTATATGTCGATGGTGTGACATCCCGATTTGCGTCAAATCAATTAGTGAGCCGCGGAAGATTATATTAGTATCGATGATCAAATCTAATTAGTTAACGTATTTCTAATGGCCATTTAAGAAATTTAGGGGCTATGGTTTTTAACATATACTTTGTGTGGATATTATAAGCATCTAGTGTTTATAACATAGGACACGATTTGAACCCTAATGTAAATTATTCATGGCCGCTCACTTAGTTTATTTTTGCATGAAAATTAAGTCAATTTTTGGGGTATAATCATGCATGGCCACCCACCCAAACCAATGAAATTTCATCCAATATGACAAAACTTGCTTGATACTCTTCTTTGGGGCTAATGATGAAGCTTCAATGACACTCACCCTCTCCTCCTTAACTTTTGGCTGATCTCTCTCTCCATTTCTCACCTTCATTTTCACCCCGCACTCTCTCACTCTCTCGGTAGACCATTCTTTCTCTCCCTATTTCATTTTCTCATTTCCCTCTCATCTCCCTCACTAGTCTCTCTCTCGCCCAGACCTCACTCTCCCTCTCATCTTTACTTCCTTCCATTTTTCTTCCCTTGAAGGTTCGGCCATTAGCTTGAAGAAAGGCCAAGACGGTTCTAGTTAGTTTAAGGCCAGAAGAAACAGCTAGATTCTACTTCCTTCAATCCTCTAGGCCCTCAATTTTGTGTCGTGTGGATTATGAATGGTCTTTTTTCTTACTTGCATGTTGCTTCGGTTGGCTTGGACTTGAGAAAATATGGTGAATGATGGCTGTTTTTGGAGGGGACAGTGGAGTTGTGTGAGTTTTGGTCATTGCATGCATGATAGGAGTGTTTAAATGGTGTTGCATGTGAAACTCTAGAGCTTGTTTATGATTGTATGTGATGTTTTGTGAGTATTGTTGATTGTAGTGTGCTTGTTTTGTTGAATCTTGTTAGAAATGGATAGTGCATGTGGATAACAGCTTTTGGTTTTGGGTGTTTTTTAACTCAAAACTCATGGGGATCAAGTATTGAGTTGTTCTTGAACTAGGGTTGTGATTTCCAAACTCGGTTTTTGCTGGACCCTTGTTGCTTCCCAATTTTGTAGAGCTTTTTGTGGATCGAATCTTGCAAAACTCCCTTCATGAAAGTTGTTCAAAACATCTTGGACTATAAAGGCGCAAATGATAATCATTTTGTTTCTGTCCAGAACTAGTTTTCTATTTCCAAAAATAGCTTTGGAACATAAATCTGTTTGGTAACGCAATTCTATTTTTCTATTTCTGGAACAACTTTTTATTCCAGAATTGGTTTTGGATAAAAAAAAAGAGTAGGTTTTCTGTTTATGGACTAGAAATGAAAACCATTTCTAAAAGAACTCTTTTCTCTTCAAAACACATATGTTCTCGTCTCCTCTCATGTCATCTCTCTCTCTCTCACTCTTCCTCTCTCTCTCGCCGTCTTACTCGTTCGCTCCGGCCGAGAGGAAGCCAAGGCTGCCATGATCAGGGAGGTCGGCTTCAGTTCTCCTCCGTCTCCTGCTCCGTGTAAGCTCGGATCCCATGCTGGGTTTCTTGCTTTTCGATTCAATTCCTGATTTGGAAGTTGCGATCTTTTTGGGTTCGATGCACTATCTTTGGTTTGTGTTGTTTCTTGGGTAGATCGATTTCGATCCAATGCGATTCAGAACATTGTGTATGTTTCTCTGGGTGTGTGAGAGTTGTGGGCTTTTGTCCAGTTTTGGTTTCGATAGCTTTTGCGGGTGTGTTGTCACTTTTCGGTGGAAGCAAGTGGGAGCTTCTTTGAAATCCATAATTGCAATGGCGATGTTTCATGAGTGTAATGAAAGGAGACACGCTTTGGTCATGGATGCAAGATGGTGAAGCTCATATGTGTGATTTTTCCCTGCCATTTTGTTGATTAAGTTCTGAGTTCATTGCTTGGTCTTCTTTAGCCAACATTGACTGCTTTCTGGGAGATTTTAGGGGAGCTTTATCGTGGGTTATGCCTCTGAAGGTCTTTGGAGAAGCAAATTTTTTGTTAGGTAGAGATTAATTGGTTCATTTGGCTAAATCTTATAGAGCTCGAAATGGAGTGAAATTTAGAGTTTTTTCTGGAATAGGCACAATTTCTGAGGAATCTCGCAATGTCAATATCTAGGTGTAGTCAGCCTGGGTCATTCAGCCAATTCTTCTTATGGATGGTTGCTTTCGAATCGCATGTTTTTCATCTTAGAACTGCTTCATAAGAGTTTTCCTTGGCCCTATCTTGAAGTTTCAATTCAATTCTTTCAAAATTTTGCTAATTGTTAGTTCCAATTGAGAAAATGAGACTTTTCTACCAATGAAGGCTTAGGGAAGAAATGAAAAATGGTACATGGGAAATTACACTAAGACTGATATTTCTCATTGTTGTGATTTGTCTGTTTAGCTTTTCCAACTAGTGCTCCCATCAAACTCTAACTAAATATTCTTTTCAAGTACAAGCTGCTGCACTTGTAACTAAAGGAGTACTTGGGAGGGCCACCTGGACTTTTCTCCACACTCTAGCTACTCAGGTCTTCTCAGTAAATAAAGTCAGGCTTTTTACTTTCCTTTTCGTTTTTCATTTACGAAGTTATACACGAATATATCAGTATACTCCTAAATTATTTGCACTTCCGCCGAGTTCTTATAAAGAACCTCTGTTAACAAATTAGGCTATATAACAATGTTCTCTTTCCATAGCTTTCTTTAGAAATGAGCAATCGTTCTAAGGTGAAGGAACTTTTTTTATCTATCAGTCCTTGTGAGAGGTTTCTCCATGCTTATATCATTTCTTGAAACAATTACCTTCAATTATCAAGGGCTTCTTATTTGCATTTATATTGTTCTATATTTCACACAGAAATTTCAGCACTCATATGGAAGCACAAATAATGATTACTTAATAAATGGTTGTAGTATTTCAATATTCTCAATTGCCAAGTTAGTACATCCTTATGTAAGTCCTTACTTAGAGGAAATTCTTTGTGTATTTCTGCTCGTTGTGTCCATGATATCCGTCCTATTGTAGGGAGAATTTTGCATATTAATGAAATAAATTTGGAGAAATGAAGGGAATTTCATGCACTATACAGTTGCAATTTTTTAGGTAACTCCATGTTAAGTTTCCTCTCACCCTAAACTCGATGATGATGATATATGCTTGCTTGTACAATCTAATATGTGAATCTTGACATCAAATCTTCTGCATTTGAATTGGTACACCATATGATTTGGCTCATTTGATGTTCAACCAGTTAAGGTTAAATGGCATCTCAAAAAGAGGCATTTATGACAAAGTGGACTGAGCCTTTAACCAATTTGCTTGTAAGCTTGATAGTAGAAGAGGTAAAAAAGGAAAATCGCACTACCACTACCTATAACAAAGTAGGGTGGAATACCATAATTACCGAGTTCAATAAACAAAGTTGAAGAACAGGGCAAACAAATTAAGGAGACAGTATGGAAGTTATAAGAAGTTTCTTTCATAATCTGGATTTGGACGGGGTAATGTAAACAAAACGTTTATTGTGGATGATCCAAGTGTATGGGAAGATCACATCAAGGTATCAGTTTACTTAGGTCATTTCGTTCTTACTGTGGATGTATGCTTCAATTATGTTGCTAAAGTATGTCACTATTTTCGAAATTGCAAGATAACATCGAATAGGCTAAATTCCAGAAGGATGGATTTCATTAATATCCTTATCTGTGTATTGTGTTCGACAATACATATGCTATTGGGGATTATGCAGCAGGAAATGCAGAATACTTGATGGTGTTGGAGGGGGAAGACAATGGTGGTGGTGGTGACAATGGTGGTGGTGCTTCGGTAGGTGATCCGAACGAACTTGGTGATGGAGTCTTCACACCTGATGTGACTACCATGCAAGTTCGCGAGAAGCACAAGTTGGATAAGACTTCAAATTCCAAGAGGAGGAGAAAGAGTAGCACATTTATTATTGCTGGCACCTGCAAAGCCATTCAAGATATGATTAAGTCCAAGGTGAATCAATCAACAAGTGGCTCTATCACCTCACATGCCCCCCCCCACTCGAGAACCCCTACTCCATGGGAGCTATGGTTGCCATCCTAAATGACATGCTTGACTTGGAGCAAAATCTTTAAAATAAAGCTATGAACCAAGCATGCCTTAATGTCAACTAGAGAGAGGGTTTCATAGTATCTTTACTTGAAAGGAGACGTGGTCTTCTTGAATCTCTTTTAAGTAGATGTTGAGAGCTATGATAACTTTTTCATGTTTGCTTTATTTTCACTTTATGACTTGTGTCCTTAAGATGCTTTGGTTTGTTTTTATTTATGGAACTATGATGACTTTGGTTTGTTTTTAATTATGCAACTATGATGACTTTGTGGCTATTGTTAATTATGCAACTATGATGACGTTGTGGCTATTGTTGATTCCTGACTTATTTGTTGTGTTTATATTCTTCATGCGATGGCATAAGTAATATGGAGGGGGGTTGTCACGCCCTGATCTCCACGAGCACGGAACATCCCACCACGGTCGTTAAAGAAATGCGACATCCTAGGATTGTCGCCAACTCAAATAAACAAACTAAAGAGCAACACACACGGAAGCAATTCGAATTCTCCATACAACAAACAATTAAATGGGATAGTAAAGAGACAATGAAATCACATCAACAAAACACTTTTATAGACAAATCGTTGCTTACAAATTCACTTCATGCAAGCCTTACTAGAGGTCATCACTACAAACCCCGCACAATCAAAAAGGGTCGGGTGGTTAAGTTAGCCTAACTTCACTACTCAAAAGATGTACACATCGAACGGGAGTGCTAAGCCTATCAATCACCCTTATGATGGCCAGGCGGCGTCTCCGAATCAGACTCAAAGAACTCAGGCGAATAGGGATCAACCCTGTTGTCGAACGGCTCTAGCTCGGACTCTCCAAGCGGCGGCTCGGGCTCAAACTCCATCGGCTCCGACTCGAGCTCCGAATCTTCAGGGCCGGTGTCCGAGCTAGTGACGACACTATCTGGTGGCATGATCTCCATGGGGTCCCATCACTCTACTCCATCGTTCGGGAGACCATCAGGCCCACGCAGTGGTCCAAACAAGGCATCTTCCTCCCGATAAAACCACACTAAAAAGATATGGGGTTTCTAAGCGACCTCACCCTCGTCTACCCACATGATACTCGCATGTCTAATGTATACCCTATCCTTCTCTACTGGTTACTCCGTCAACATATGGTCCATATCTATAGGGACCCCAAAACGTTGCGAAGGGCCATTGAGGTCCATGGTCAGGGTCTGAAAGGTTTGGGGAAACAATAATGAGAATAATTTCAATAAATCACTATCTAAGCTTCGCATAGGCTAACACATACCGCAAGATAGTTCAGAGCATGCAATTTCAACAATCAACATGCCACATCAATCACAAGCTTCCTTACCTCGCCTTGGCACACACACAAGCTCTGCACGTTAGTAAACCACTCAACGAATATCACAACCCGAATTGGGCAAGAACATGTATAGCACACATAATAATCCATACATGCTCAACAATATTCTCAACATAGCACACCACAATGCATATCACAATCACAAGGTCCAGATTATTAGTGGCCCCTCAGGCTTCCCAAACCCGCATAAAATGCATCAGGCTATAGGGCTTTCAGCGTAACCGGGCATCGTCACGTTACGTCGACGACGGCATCGTCCCGCATCACAAGCATCAAGATGGCATTCCATGAGGAGCATCAATCCGGCCTCCACTGCGATTGGCATCAGAGCCTCTTGAGCATCCAATAAATCGGGCATCGTCTCGCGTAAAACGCATCAAGACAAGTTATAACCCCGCGTAAAATGCCTTAGGGTATTAAGTGAGCATATGAGCATTCAACACTCAAATCAATTTCTCATATTTCGATTAGCTAATTGCCACACAATTCATGTTCAACTCATAACTAGACATGCCCTTCATGTGCAACAATAACATTGAAAAGCTCCCGAGAGAGAAACCAATTTGCACAGAATCGGGCTAAAAATAGGTAATTGCTTAGTAACCGAAACCTTTTCAAAATAAATAGTAATTCAACTCTAAAAATTCAGAATTTTGGATATGTCATTGGAAACATCTTCATAAACATCTTCATAAAATCCAATTCCGGTTGCAAACAACTTTTTTTGTCACCCAAAGTCAAATCGAAATTAGCCTGCTAAGATTGACCGTTTGGCTTTCAAAATCCATTTCAATCAATACCAAAATATCCTTGAAAAATCTTGAAATTTTTATATGTCATAGAAACAAGTGTCCTGGACAACTTTCATGAAGGAAGTTTATTAAAAAGAGATCTGGAAAATTTTATAAAAATTCAGAAAAACAAGCCAGTCGGGTCAATAGTAAATCCGGTAGGTTTGAACGGTCCGAAAATGGACTTCTGAATACCCCAAAACATACTCCAAAAATTCCAAATTTAATATATGACATACTTCAAGATGTTAGGGACAACTTTCATGGGAATACCTCCTTAAATTCAGCCCACATTGATCTTCAAAAAATAACAAATCAATAGGGTGCCTCAGCAATCAATCCGGGAACCGATCCAGCAACAACCAATCATCAACCAAGTACAACCAGCCATCAAACCAACTCTAATCAACCCATAATCAGTCTCTATACATGTTATTGATAACTCATTATCTTAATCAAGGCTAAGGAAGTACTTACTAGGAGTCCTAAGCTTAAGACAAGCAAGATCAGCCAAGCAAAACCAAGTCTAGCAACTGTTGTTCCGGCGGCCGGATAGGAAGAATGGCGGCGGCTCCAATCACGGCAGTCTACGGCTGAGGCGAGCACAAGCTGGTGGTCGCAGTGAGGGGTGATGTTGGCTTCGGTGGTGGCTGGTGGTGTCTGAAATTGGTGAGGAAAAAGAAAGAGAGAGAGAGTGGTGGTGGTAAGGTGCAGCAGAGGCGTTGGCGGCTATTTCGACAACTTCACAACAACGTCACGGTGGCTGGCGGTGGCTGGAACGACTACTGGTCGAGCAAGGTGAGGAGGGGGAAGCTTGGCCAAATGAGGGAGGAACAAGGAAAGAGAGAGTAAGAGAGAGAATGAGAGAGAGAGAGAGAGAGAGAGAGAGAGACGGTCATCATCCTACTAACCCTACTATAAAACCCCATTACTCACCCCACTCACAATTCTAATAGCTCAAAATCTATCCTCTTCCCCAAGTCAAGATCCAAGGGTCCACATAATTCCTCCCATAAATTTTCCAAAATTCCTAAATGGCAAACAAAGTAAAAAAAAACAAGATGAGGAGGGGCATAAGGGTATAAGAATTTCGGCCAAGGAGGGAAAGTGCCAAAGTCCAAATTACCCTTCAACCTTTCAAATGAATTCAAATATCTCCAGGTAAAATGGTCTTTTTCCATACCCGATCTAAATTACACTTTTTCGACAATTCTGAGCGATCTAATAGTAGGCCACGCTTAATGAGACAGCGTCTGATAAATTTTCGTGAAATCTCGAAAGTTCGACATCCCATTCTGAATTCTAATTCATGGTTAAAATCAATCAATTGCAACGTCAGTGTATCTCAAGCTAGCGGGTGGCTTTTAGGAGTTACGCATATTGACTTGTGGTCGATTCGATATCGAGTCATATCTAAGTTTACTCGGACCATAACGACCTCGGTGGTCATGTAATTGCGAGGTTTAATCACTAGTTCCAATTGATGCGATCGTTCGGATTAGGTTTGGGATCGTTCGAAATTCATATAATGGTCAAGCAGAATCACCCACGATCCAATTATATAACATTTGTAAACATCCCGTACCCATCCTTGGATAGGTCAATAATAGCCCAAAATATCTCATTGCCAATCCTTATGCTCGAAGTGTCAATCCACGGCCAAGTTCTTAGGTCCACGTATTTGATTCTTAGCTAGTCATTCCCTAATGGTTAGTCTTCTCAAGAGTGATCAATTCCAAGTGAGATTTAACTAAAGTGCATCGATGATATAATCATTTCATAAATCCCGAAAATAGGTTGAATTTCAGAATGTCACAGGGGTGAAAGTAGCGTGAATAGTGGTCTAGTAGCATCAGTTGAACCAGTTGAATAGGTCTTTGATGATTTTGAACTTGATATACTGAAAGCATGATTGTGTATTATTACGTTGGACATGTCTATGCACACGAGAGAATCTATTAGGGGTAATAAATTATCAGTGTCGAATGGATAAGAGAGATTCTTTATGGACATTCAGATAAAGCATATGAAGCTTTAAAGAATGGAGAGACGTGTCTTTCTCAACCTTTGTGATTTAATGAAGGCAAGAGGTTGGTTGGAAGATAGTCGATATATTAGGGTAGACGAACAAGTTGGGATCTTCTTATCTATGATTTATCATAAGAACTCGAATAGAGATTTATATGAGAGATTCCAACATTCAGGACAAACTATCAGCAAGTACTTCGCTAAAGTGTTACAAGCAATTCATTTGATATGAAATTTACGTTTGTGTATGCTGATTGGGAGGGCTCTGCCAATGATTGTCGGGTGCTCTCGACAGCACTCGAGACACCCCAATTACAATTTCCTCGATCACCATTAGATATTTGCTTGTTCTTCATGAGATAATTTTCTTTATAATTGTATTGCATTTGCAAATCATGATCATTATATAAATACCTTGTGATAGGCAAATACTACGTGGAAGATTTTGGTTATGCTACAGCTCCGGGATTTTTGACTTATTTCAAAGGTGAATGGTATCATCTGAATGATTTAGAGGTAGAGCGAGGCAGGAAACAGCAGCAAGAGAATTATTCACCCATAGGCATTATTCACTAAGGAATGTTATTGAGAGATCATTTGCAGTATTAAAGAATTGCTTCTTCATTTTGAGACACGTGCCTTCATTTTCAATTCGAAAATAATCATGTATTGTAATTGCATGTTGAGCTATCCATAATTACATCCGTGATCAAGACAAAATGGATAAGAACTTTTTCCTATATGGTGATTCGGAGTACCCGGTTGGAAGTGCACAAGATAAGGTTATAGACGATACATCGACTGAGGAGGATATTGTTATCAACATGCTTAAGAAAAGAATTGCCAATCAATTGGTAGGTGACAATAATATGGCGGAGATTCCATAAAAATGTGTTTCCAACTTTTGTAATGTATTTCCATTATTTTGTATTTGAGGATTTCCTATGTTGGCTCATGTGATGTGGTATTTTGGGAATCTCTTCTATTGGCTCTTGTAATGTGATGTGCTTTGTTTACTTTTCTCCATAAGTATTTGGGATATTATGAGGAACAATGCATACTCACAAATATTGAGAGCAAATATTGAGAGTGATGGTGGTTGAATGCTGAAGACCCGTTCCAGTGCTTGACCGTTTACATTAATCTTACTAAAATTTGTGTGCGGACATTGCGAATCTAACGTAAAAGTTGTTGAACATTCTGTGCACTCACTCACTAGTATCTAAGCTACCCGTGAACTTCTTTTTGTCGAATTTTTCTTAATTATTGCCAAAAGGATAACTCACGATGGACTTTGAGTTAACGCCCGAGCGATGAAAACTAGCTCGCTAGAGCAGAATGATCTGGGTTTTACTCTCCTCATGAAAAATGTCATTTATGGTTTTTTTATGACATATTCAAATTTCATAATTTTTTAAAATCATTTACTATGTTATTGGTCTTGATTATTATTATTGTTTAAAACTGTTCCACTTTACCCCTTTGATACAAACTCGTGATTTACTAATTGAAAATGATTGAACCATTATTCTATATCTATAAGAGATAGAACCCACATCCATTAGGCTTTTCAATGAGATATGATTGACCTAGACATAATATCGAATGATGGTGCAAGTTGAGTTACCTTCGTGGTAACAGATTTTGAATTATAGTTGTGAATAGCTTGAGTGTGTTGATGAGGCATATAATTGTTTGGTGAGACATGGTACCATTTCATATGAAAAGTGTGCTAAATGACATAAGTTACGTGGTCTATGAATGTCATGTCATGTCATTACATATATATGATATGCCTGATATATGTGTGAAATAAAGATGTTATGTAATGCCCAAGGCCAGCAAATTTTGGAAATCCGGCCAGCAAACCGAAAGTAAATGCCTTGGCTAAGAACCAAGATGCCCCGGAGGAGTCGAGATGACTCTGTGCTGTGTGCTTAGGATGCCTCGAAGTGAGATGTTTATAGCCAATAAGCCATGAAAGTCTGGACAGTAAATCGAAAGTGACTTGTACGGACCGGCCAGCAAACCGGTTTAACCATGAGATGGAGATGGACCCGATGATATGACATGAACGAGAAATGAAACGTGTTACGCATATAATGCATGCTGACATTATACATGTGACCATGAATGTTGCAATTCGAATTGTGTGCATTCATTATAGCGTGCATTGATTGTTTCATGTTAGATGTGTTACAGGGATCGAGAGTTAGTTGGATCGATTGGTTTATAAGCTAATTGTTTCTCTTGTTGAGCATTAGTTCACTCCTGTTGATATTCATTTTCACAGATTTTTAGACATGCTGCTGATCCGTACATCTCCCATAGCCCGTTATAGCGCACCCATCGACTTCGAGGGCGAGCATTACTAGTTCATTGATCTAACATTTTCCTCTATAGTGTTTGTGTGTTATACTGCTATGCTCTGGGTTAATGTAGATGTCCCAGGAGGCCATATACCCTATCGCTTTGTATTGATCTTCATTCTTGTAGATGGACGCTTGGTGGGGTCGATCCTTCATCCTGATAGTGATGGAAGAGATGATGGCGATGATGGCGAGTAGCGGTCGTTAGAGAATGGAGTTGGATGCATAGAGAATCCATTTCAAATTACCATAGTTGTTACTTTTTGGCTTAAATTATGAAGACGGGTGTAAATATTGATGACAGTTGTGTAGCGTCACTTAGCGGCGGTTAGGGAGAAATATATCTTTTAACTCTCCCACAAGTAATAAATTTGGTATTTGATATCAGTCGTGTATGTAAATAAGACAATATGAAATGGAAGTAAGATATCCCCCTTTAAGCTAGATTGAATGTGTTTGCCCATGCATAATTTATGTTATAAATGCTTAAGTTATGTATTATCTTTCGCTTGTGCAATAACATAAAAGAGAATAAAGAACCGCACTGGTAGGTGGCATACTAGGAAGCTACAAATGGTTCATTCTATCGACCAATCTATTGCTCGATATCAAATCATGGTCATGACACAAAACCTTGTGATAAGGCTACCAAGATTCCCTCTAGGCAAGGTCTTCACCTACAAAATTGATGACTCGGTCTAGAAGGATATCCTTATCCGATATACATACCCCCAAACCCCTTAATAGGTTTACAGCGATATTGAGCATCGACAATCATTTTTCAATAATCCATAATACTAATTCCATAAATCATTTCGTAATCCATTTCATAAATCACAATATGTTTCCACAACCATTTCATAATTCTCCATAAATCAATATGTCTAACCTTTAACAAAAGAATTTTTTTCATTAAGAATTTATTCAATCCATTTCACGATAATCGATATATAAGCCATTTTTCAGAAATGCCTTACCATGCCATTTCAAATAATGAATGGGGTAGTAAATGCCCAGTCCGAGTTTTTATGCAATAACAATGTTATTTAACTCATAACATATCTGATTCATATCGTTTTCGAAATATGAGTTTACAAACTCAAAAAAAAGATAGCACCACTCACCTGGAAATGCCTACGACCAAGCGACAGATATTACTCGAACTGTCGAACTCTCAATCCTATCAAATAAGCGAGAAATAACATTAAAATCAAGTAAAATGCTACCTCAACTTTGACTTGGCTAAACTATGTTTAGACGCTAACATAACGACTAAAAGATGCCCACAAATCGCTCATCCAAAGTGATTATCCAAAATTGTCCACAACGCGGAGCTTGAGCAAGAAACTTGGTTGCGCTGTAACTTTCTTCACCGAACTCCGTTCCAAGCGAGCTTATAGTCAAAGTAAAGCCCATTAAAAGAATTAGAAGAACCCCAACTCAATTGATCCAAACTCGGGCTAAAAAGCTACAAAAATAGGCATAGAAAGTTGCTGGTCGCGCACTATTCACCGGGCGCACAACTTCAAAAATTCGTATTAGGCAAACTATAAGTCCAAATCGAGTTTCACAAAATCCTACGCTCCATAACACCCTAAACTACCAATTCTATAGATATACGCCACTCGATAACTCAAAAATCGAACTACACAACTTGAATTTCACCAAACTAAAAAATTAAGCCCTAATTACGAAAAAATATTCCGATTAGATGAGCGAGATGCGTGAGTACTTATCAAGTGTTGCGATTCGAAGTAACTTCGATTTGGCAAGGCTCCCATTATAAATAGCGCGAAATCCCCTTCTTTCTCTTTCCTTTTCTTCCTCTTTCTTTCTTTCCTTTCTTTCTCTTTCTTTTCTTCTCTATCCTTGCAAGCTTTCGGTCTCGTGATAAAAAGAACAAAGTCCACTATTGCTTCTTTATTGACTTTTCCACTTTTTCCTTTTTCTATTTTTTTCCCCCTTTGACCTTTTGACTTTATAATCCATATTTTACAATTAAAATGACATGAACAAATTCAAATGATGAGAATAAACTAATAGAAATAGAAAATTTTATGCCCTAATCATTCACCTACACGTTTAATGCTAGAACCAGATTCACAATTAAAATCAATATCAATATTATAGTGAGGTTCTTTGGGGTGCATTTGGTAATTTGTCAAATAATGACTGATTTTATTCTTTTGTTCCTAAAAAAAAGAACAGAAATCCGTTTAGTAAATTTGTCTTTTTTTGTTCCCGGGCACAAATTTGCACGAATTTATTTTCAGAATCAGTTTTGGAACGGAATCAATAAGCAAATGGGAACAAGAATAAAAAATGGAAAAGAAATTTTTTCTTCTTCTTCTTCTTCTTTGTTTTCTTCTTGGCCTATGGCCAGCCAACGGCAACCTACCACAGGCCAAGGTCGGCGAGGGCAACGGTAAGGGTCTAGCCCTAGCCAAATATGGTGAGGGTGACACTCGCCCAGGCCACGAATCACCCTCGTCAACCTTGGACAATGGCTGATTGACGGCGCCGGCAACCTAGCCATAGGCCAAGGAAGGGAACGAAGAAGAAAAAAAGGAAAAATAAAAAGAACGAAATATTAAAAAATTCAAAATATTATTAATAAAAAGAAATTTTGTGTAGTTACCAAATGTATTTTTGTTCTTTTTCTATTTCAAGAATATAAATTTTGGGTAGTTACCAAGCGCTTTCAAATGTTTAGAAATTGTTTCCGAGAATAGAATAAATAATAATTATTTCTGGATAGAAATTGTTTCAGGGAACATAATGATTACCAAACGCACCTTACTCTAAAGACATATAAGGCATCATATCTACTCACACCAAACTGCATTATATTGAGCGATTGGACGAGTTAACTAAATAGAACAAAGTAAAAGAGAATAGTAGCTTTAGCTGTAAAAGCAGTGCACAAAAAATAGGAAAATAGATGCTTTAAGCTAGGAGATAGTCTAAGATAAACTTTCAATGTCTTAATGATGATTAAATCATTTCTGCAGCAACCAAAGGACATGGCCTGACTCTGCCAAGCCACAAGAAACTTCTCTACTCAATTCCATATCTATACACGGGCATTAAAGATCAAACCATTCAGCCCAATAGCGTAAAGTAAATGACAATGAGAAACTTCCTTTTCTAACCCAAAACAAGCATTCTCGTCAAGTTATCTTCCTCTTTTTTTCCTAATCAACACGTGCATCTTTCAAGGTTCAATTATCTTTTAGACACCAACAAAACAAAAGCAACTTTGTTTATACAACCAAAATGAAATCGAGCCATCTATTATCTGCCTTGAACTCTTTAGCCCAAAACACCCATTAGTTTATCTATGCATGATCCACCACTTAAGTTGGTTTAATAGCATGGGACAGTACCAGCTACTCTAGAAACACGAAATAAACGAAGAGACCATAATCGGTAAAAGGATACTATAAGTGCCATAAGTTGTGTACGGAGGTCACTTTAGTGCCATAACTTTTTTTTCAAATCACTTTGGTGCTAAGTCGGAGAAAAAGAAATCACTTTAGTGACTCTAGCTAAAATTTCGGCCAAAAAGCTGACCTGGCGTTTTTCATATAAAAAAAGAGCGTGATGTGGATATTCGGTTCAAAATTTGATTTCCACGTGGACGAGCAAAATGACGTCACTTAATCAAAGGTCTTAGCATCATGTCATCATTGTCATCTTGTTACGAGTCACACCCGCTTTTCTACTTTGTCTCCCTCATCCGGTCACCGTCGCCCGTCACTTGTGGCGCCCTCATCCCGTCGCCGTCATCATCGCCCGTTGCTTGTCGCTCGTAGCGCCCTCATCCTGTCATCGTTGCCATCTCTTGCCTTCCCCTGTGGTCGGTCAGCGTCACTCCCTCATCCCGTGGACTAAGCATCACTTGTCCCATCGGCGTCGTTCCCGTCTCCGTGGCAAATCACGAAGGTCAGTCTTCAAATAAGGGCTGTTAATTTCTATTTTGCTGAACTGATCGACACATTGTGCCTCATTATCCTATGTTTCACTCAATTAATTAGTAGATTAGGGCTGCCTTCGGGATATTAGGGTTTGAAGTTGGAAATTAGGACTCGAACTTGGGTAATTGAGGCTCGAACTTGAAATTAGGTCTTGAACTTCTGAAATTAAAGCTTGAACTTCATAAATTATGGCTAGTTGTTCGGATATTATAGATTCGGTTGTATTGGTGCCGGGCTGAGTATATGCTATAGACTATGGTCCATGTGGGGACCTCTGTCATTATCACTCATGTGGTTTGATGGTAGCTTTTTCAATCTTGTCGACCATGTGGGGGATGTCCATGTGAAGCTATGCTCTTTTTCCCATATGGTGTGGTCCCAAAAGTTAAAATATTGACTTTTTTTGGCTTTTTTCCTTCAATGCAGGGTCGACATGGGGGTTAAAGACACAATTCTCGGCATCATTATTTGTTATGGAGGAGAATTTGTCATTGGCACTAACAAGTGAGAATATTTTGGGGGACTTGAAGGTACTATTTATTTCGATAGAAGCAAGCCAGCATATATTAATCTCGTGAGGGATATAGTTCAATAATTAATATGCAAATTAGGAAGTTTGCATTATTGTGTTCCTGTAAGCAGCTTGAAGGACTAGTTCTAGGGGATGAAGGGGATGATGGAGGAGACATAGGGGATGGTGCTGCTTTACCTAGTACTTAGGTTGGTGCTAGTTCTATTATAGATGAAGCTGGACATGAGATGCAAGAGAGGAAGGAGAGAGAGGCAAGTCATGCAATGAGTGAAGAGTTTACTGGATTTGAGTTCACTGGATTGTCGTGGGAAGTTGCTACATCTAGTGAATCAGATGATGAGGGCATGACAAATGTAAATTTCCCAAGTGACGATGACGATGAGGAACTTGCACAGTCAAGGTAAAAGCAAAGTGAATTTGAAAAAGAATCAGTAGCTGCACTTAGAGGATTGCGTGAAGCTAAATCAGGACATAGCAATAATGGAGCTCCAGTTGAAGGTAACGACACTAATTATGAAGAAAGTGGCTTTGATGAACAAAATGATAGTTCTGAAAATCAGCATGAAGACGATGATCCCGTTGTGCGCAGAAGGAAACGTAAGTATCCATTCTATGATTCTGGCTCTTCTTTTTCTATGTTGACTGTAGGTATGAAATTTTTTGATGCCAAGCAGTTCAAAAAAAGGATTATCAAGTATTCAATAGCTGAATAGAGGAGTCTTTAGTTCACTCGAAATACGAAGGACTATGTTAGAGCAAAGTGTTCTCAACCTAGTTGTTCGTGGAAGGTATATGACGCACGTTCAAAGAGGGACGGGTTATTCCAAATTAAGTCACTCCAGGAGAAACATACTTGTTCCATCATGTTTGACATCAAAAGGGTAACTAGTGCTTGGTTGTCAAAGCATTTATTCAATACCATCAAAGCGATGCCTAATGTGAAGTGTCCTTAGCTGAAGCAATTGGTGAGGAAGCAAATAGGGATTAATGTGTCACTCAATCAGTGCAAAAGAGCCAAGCAGAATGTGATGAAAAAACTTCTAGGGAGGTACAAGGAAAAATATGGTCAAATTTGGGAATATGCCGGAGAATGTAGGCTGCAAAGCCCGGCTTGTCGAGTTTATGTTTAGGTTGTGGAGCGGCCACTGCCTAACCATGAGACTAACTTTGACCGAATTTATATGTGCTTTGATGCATGCAAGCGGGGATTTGTTACTGGTTATAGACGAGTCATAGGGTCAGATGGATGTTTCTTGAAGGGCGTGTGCAAGGGAGAATTGTTGGCCACCAATGGGAGGGATGGTAATAACCAAATGTTTCTGATTGCTTTGGCTGTTGTGAAGGTAAAGAGCAAGGACACCTGTTCGTGGTTCCTGAAAAATTTGATGGCGGACCTTGAGATCACTAATGGAGGAGGTTGAGCATTCATGAGCAATCAATAAAAGATAATGCTGGTGCAACTGCACAAATAATATTTATGACATATTTTATCTTGCACATGCCTTTATTAATGCCTTGATATATGAATTCTTGTAGAGACTTCTTCTTACTCTAGCTAAGTTGATGTCATTTGCTGAACATAGGATGTGTGCAAGGCACATATATGCAAACTGGCAAAGATCTACAAACGGGAGAAACTACAGAAGCAATTTTGGATGATAGCTAAGAGCATTAACATGGCTGATTTAGAATTTACAAACAGCAGCTATTTGACTTGACGAAACACGGTTATGAAGCACTTTTCCAAACTGAACCCAAACATTGGTGCAAGGCCTTCTTCAGTGAAAAATTTAAGAGCGATATCGTCGATAACAATCTCAATGAAGCCTTCAATGGTAGAATTTTAGAGGGAGATGCAAACCGATCATCAGCATGCTTGAGGATATTCGAGTGATAGTCATGACAAGGCTGCAAAAATAGAGAGATGAGGCTACGAAGTGGACTAGATATTGTGGTCCTAGGATTGCTAAAAAATTGGATGACAACTTGGTAAGTAGTAGGTTTTGTCATCCTATCTGGAATGGAGATGATGGCTATGAGGTCATGGAAAAGACAAACAAGTATGTTGTCCAATTGGACAAAAGAAAGTGCTCATGTCGAGCTTGGCAACTTTCTGGAATTCCTTATGTACATGCCATTTGTGCCATCCAAGCAAAGTACCAAAATCCCGAGGAATACATGTATGGTTGCTACCACAAAAGCACATATCTTGTTGCATATCAGTACATGATGCAGCCTATTAGAAGTACAAAATTCTGGGAGTCGACAAATCATGAAGCCCCTCATCCTTTGCCACTTAAGAAGTAAATAAGAAGGCCTAAAAGGAGACAGAGAAGGCAAAAGGGAGAGCCTGGAAATAAGACGATGATCAGGTCAAGTGTAAAGGTGAGATGCTTATATTATCGTGAGGAAGGTTACAATAAAAGTTGTTGTCATTTGAAGAAGCAACTGATGTTGCTTCAACAGCCAAGTGTAGGGACTCAAATTGGATCTAGTGCAGCGCCAACATAAGAATCAGCCGAAGGGCCCGCTGAAGGGGCTGCTGAAATGCCTGCTGGAGGGCTAGTTGATAGGCATGTCGATTGTCTAGCTGAAGGGTCTGCTGAAGGCCAAGTTTAAGAACTAGCTGAAGAGCCAACTGGAGGTCCAAGTTCAAGGGCAACCTCCTCATCGACTGTTGCACAAGTTAGGAGAAAATATCCAATAAGCTATACAGTATATGTATTTGTATTAATCTTTGGTAAGCAGACTTTGGCTTTAGTTGACATTGTTTTGTCCTTATCATGTGAGAAGAAGACCAACTGAACAAGCAGCTTAAGTTCCTCAAAGTGAGGCACCATATCAAACAAGAGGGTTCCTCGGCAGAAGATTAAGGCAATATGATTATGAAATTTATACGGACTTCGATATTGGAATGACTATTTTGAATGTAAATTTTGTACATCTTATGCATTTCATTTTTGAGTTTTTTACTTTCATGATAATATTGCTTCTTCTCATCTATGATTATGTTGTTATAACCTGGGAGGAGTTCAGAGGTTCTCATATATCAAGTTGGCCTAAGCCAAGAGTCAAGGGCTGCACCAAAAAAAACCCAACCAACATTGCAAGCGGCTGGTCTGAAGAGAAGAAGGGTGGCTGTAAAGAAGAGTGTTTGTAAATGGCCACCAACAAAGAACCCAACACTAATTCCTGATCAACCAGCACATGCTGATAGCTCCAAAATAGCTACCAACACTAGTAAGAGGAAGATATTTGCTGCGCCACAGAAGAAATCTCGAGCAAAAAGGCCAATAGAATAACCTGCTGGTCTGGCAGTTGAAAAAGATGTAGCTAGAGCAGTTCAAGAAGAAGCAACTCTAGCTGTTGAAGAAGATGTAGCTCAAACAATTCAAGAAGAAGCAGCTCCAGTTGTTGAAGAAGATGTAGCTCCAGTAGTTTGAGAAGAAGCAACTCCAGCTATTGAAGAACTTGCATCTTCAGAAGAACAACCTGCAACTCTTTCAATTCAAAAGAGTCAGAAAATTATGAACTAATTCAAGAAGCTATCGAAAGGAAAAGGAAATGGTGGACTTATCACTATTGACTAATGGGAGGGTGTTGAGGTGGTTGTTAGTTTTTGGGAAATTATGGAGGTTTACCATATTAACTAATGGGAGGTTAATTTTTTGTGGTCCTAGAATGTTATTGACTAATGGAATGTTGTGCATACAGACTAAATTCGATGTCTAACATGGTTAAGGTGGTTGTAATTTCCATATTTTTGCACACGTGTTTATTCTATTTTAGTATAGTCCTGGTGTAGTGTGGTGCTTGCAAGTTGCACCAGTAAGTTAATATTCAAAGAAACTGGTTCAATATGTGCTGTTTGACACTGAAATGCAGTTGGTGGGGAGGATGGAAATTGGTGTTGCCAGTGCTGGTTTTTTGTGCTATTTTCAAGTGCAGTATGGTGCTTGCACCAATTGCTGATTTTGTGTTGTTTGGGAGTGCAGTATGGTGTTTGCACCAACTGTTAATTTTGTACTGTTTAGGAGTGCAACATGGCAGTTGCTGATTTTGTCATGTTTGGGAGTGCAGTATAGTGCTTGCACCAGCACACCAGCACGTGCTGGTGCAAGCATTTTGAATCAATTTTTTGAAATGGTTTGGGGGCTCTTTCATACTGGTGATTGAATATGGTTTGGGAACTGTTTAAACCAGTTTATAAGTATGGTTTGGGGCGGTTTGATGCTGGTGAGCAGTGCTGGTATGGTTACTGCTTTGGTCCTAGAATGATTTGGTTTAAAGATTGGTTTGTTGGAACCAAAGTCTCCCCTTTTCAAAGAAACACAGTGCATGATACTTAAGTGATCCACTTTCAGCCACAATTGGCAATTAAGTGATCACTTTTGAACCACAACTGAAACTTAAGTAATCGCTTTTGAACCATGACTGGCACTTAAGTGATCACGATTATAAATATTTGGCGCTAAAATGTAAATTGCTAAACTTGTGACGGCTCCATGATTTGCTGCTATGCAGAGTTACAGCACTTGCAACACCTTATTTTCCAATAGTGAGACTTACTCCATAATATGCAACCATCTAACCAGATGAAAAAATGCAACAAATGAGCAAGTGAATATGCAGCAAATGAGGAAGTGCAGCGAATGAGCAAAAATATGCATCAAATGAGGAAGTGCAGCAAATGAGCAAAAAATATGGAGCAAATGAGCAAAAATATGCTGCCAGTGAGGCAAAACTGCATCAAAATATGCAGTAATAAAATACTAAGCAACTCAAGATTGAGAACCAATAAATTCCAACATTTCATTTGTCATAAATTGCAGCAAACCTCTTGTTACATACATAAATCGCGGCAAACTAATAACACAACCGTAGCTACAAATTGCTGAATACAAGTACATAGTACAAGCTTATCTTAAATTATGGTAGACTAAGAAACTTTCGCTTATCACTGACATTACATTTGACCATAAAATAGGCTATAAAAAATATCAATAACACAATCAATAATCGATAACACTTTCTTTTAATTTTGATCCTTCGAACTTCCTTCTTCAAATAATTGGCCAGAGATGCTAAAGCCTTCATTTCAGCTTGCAATGAGTCGACATCGTCCAACTCGTCCATTAATGTAGGTGGAGGTTGATGTCGAGTTTCAAGTAGTTTTACTATCACCTCTGTGCTCAATCTGAAAATTTCCCATCAACCCACTTGAAGAATTTGCACTTCGAGCCTTCTCTATACCTGGCGCATCCATGGAATCTTCTCTCGAGGTTCAATCGAGTCCAAGATGTTCTTATTGGACTCGGTAACCTACAATAGCAGAAGGATCGACCTTCTTCTTCGCTTTGTTCAAACGAATTTGAGCAGCTAGTAAAGCTCCTGCCATCCATTTGCAACCTTCAGCTATCAATTTCGAGGAAAACAGGGAAATAATATGACCGGTTAGAGTTTGCAATTGGGAAATATGTCCAATTGGCCGATTTAAGGTCTTATATTAGGGGGAGAAAGGTTGAACGTCATTGTTTTCGCTATAAGGGCTGACTAGACTCTCCAGCCAGTCACGTCAGAATCAAATATTCGAATATTAATAAAAAAGAGCCACGTCAGATTTCCGACGAGCCATGTCGGTATTAGCATTAAAGTGATCGTCTTTTAAAAAAGCTAGCACCAAAGTGATCCGAAAAAAAGTTGACATCAAAGTGGACTTCTGTACACAACTTATGGCACTTATAGTATCCTTTTATCGATCACAATCTATATTCATAAAAACAAAAAAAAAGTGCACAATGTTCGTCAAGACGAAGACCAACAATCCGAACAAACAAATGGACGAAAATCCAACTGATAATAGTGTCAAATGGAAAGACATTGATTTTACCCTTTAAATCAAGAAGTGATAGTTTCGTGATTCGACTAAATTACCAATTTACTATACAAGCTTTGTCAATGTTATGTTGTCCATTATTTGGGTTGTCAGTGTTTACGTGGCTGATTATCGATAATGTTGTCATTTGCTTGCATGATAAATGAAAAGAAGAGGTAAGCATATCATTATCATTATTCGCGTGTGTGATCATTGAAAGGGCAACGCAATTATATTTCGAATGTGAATTACATGAAAAGATGTTGTATATCAGATGTTGATTTTTGAAAAGAACGTTGATTTCATTGTTGATGCAAGGGAGATCATATGATTATAATGTTATCATGTGCATTGTTGCTATATGAGTAAATATAGACAGTATTATGAAAAGTTATGTCCGTTGCTCACATATTTAGAGTCGGGATGCCCTGGAGTTGAGATGTCGTGGAGTTGGGATCCCTTGTAGAGTTAGGATACCCTCCAAGTGTTCGAGATGGCTCGAAGTGGAGATCCGGATGCCCCAGAGTTAGAATTCCCCGGTAGTCGGGATGAAATAAGATGAAATAATTAATATGATGCATGGCTATGTGCAAACATTTTATTAATGAACTAATCGGTGATAATCATGAATCACAATGTGCTATGTTATCCTCTTGCATTTGAGTGAATAATTCTATGTGATATTGTTCATGGTTTCCATCAACATAACATGATAGGTAAATTAATGCATCAACTTATTTAATTGTCTTTCATAGTTATTTTGTATGCGCCTATGATCATTGTGCTTTGCATGTACCAGGTTGAGTGGTAATATGATCTTCTAATTTGAATTTAGAGATTTCTTTTACCGGGTTTCAACTAACTCGTTTATTTTTCAAATTTATAGGATGGATCCTCTTCCCGTGCCATGTATTGGAGTCCACAATACGTTACGCTCCACTGTCTGAGTGGATGTAGGGTTACTTGAGCTTTTTCCCCACCATTTCATTGCATGGTATATTGATGTAAATGGCAAGATGGTAGGACTTTTGTGAGGGTTTGGTGATCCCCTTGGGCAAGATGGTGGACGGGACGAGATGGTGTCGGAGGCCACCTATCCTTGAGTTGGATGGTGATTAGGTTAGTACGGGTGTAGTGGTGTTAGGTGACCTTGATCTTTTCCAAGACTATGTATTTTGTTGTGATAATAAATAATGGTGTTTGTAAAAAAATTGAATTGTTAAACTTGTGAGATTTTCTTATAAAAGATGTTGTGAAAATTTTATTATACTTCCACATGCGTAAGTATAATTATAAGTATACACTTCCACATGCGTAAGTATAATTATAAGTATAAATGGAAGGGACACGTATCGTGCATGATGTTTTGGGGTGTATCATTTCTACTAAGAAAGCAAGAGATGCCCAACAAGAGGAAATATTATGTGAGGCATTAGTTACATTTTAAGTACGATAGAAACAAGAGTCCCGAGCTTGTTAGGTCTCACAAGGGTCGTGCAACCTTGGCATTCCCATCAATCGGGGTCTTGCGACATCGGCATCGGCTCGGCTGGGGTGGTGCCATCCATCCCCAACCAAGCCGACATCAGCAAAACTTCTTTGGTTCGCTCCTCTCTTTTTTCATTTTCCCACTTTGAAAAATATCGCATAATGAGTACTTTACAACATAGTGATTATCATAACTATTTGCTTCCTATGAAAACTCTTTTGGGTGATGGTGGCTTTTGGCAAATGAAGCTTTTCCAAAGGCAAACTCCTCTTATAAAGTACCTTTGTGTATTTTTCGGCTTGGGAACGGGCAAAGAGCAAAAACTTAAGAAAGGCTTCCGTAATTATAGGAGGCTGGCCCGACCCAACTTGAAAAGAAGTAGCCCATGGGCTTTTGCCCCTCGCTCTCCTAGGCCCAACATCGGCTGACCCGGCCCGGCCCGGCCCATTCGCACCGCCAGGTTAAACCCTTGAATCCCCCCACCCTTTCTTCTTCTTCGTCCCTCCGCTCCTACGCTCTCTTTCCATCCATCGACTTCTGTATGTTCTCCGCCTTCACTCCCTCTCGCCCTCTCCCGCCGTCCCTCGCCGTCTTCAGCCCTCTCTGCAAAGCGAGACCACCACCTCCTCCTCCTCCGCGGCCAGAAGATGCTCGAGGCGTACAGAGCGAGCTCGGCCGACTGGAAGCCGACGCCGGTCGTGGCCCTAGCCGCCAGCGCCGACGACTCCCAGGTGGCGGCGGCCCGCGAGGACGGCTCGCTCGAGATTTGGCTCGTCTCCCCCGGCTCCGTCGGGTGGCACCGTCAGCTCGTACGTCGAATCGCCTCGCCTTCCGCGAGCTCTCTTTGCTCATTCATTCGATGTGAAAAACAAGAGAACGAGAGGGTTTTTTTTTTGTTTCTGACGGCGGCTCGCGCCTTCCCTGTTTTTTCTTGTGTTCTTTTTTCTCTTCAGACTATTCATGGAGATTCCGAATCGAGAGTGTCGTCGCTCGTGTGGTGCCGGACCGGCTCGAGAGGCTCGTCCAGTGGACGGCTGTTTTCATCCAGTATCGATGGTTCGGTCTCGGAGTGGGATCTATTTGACTTGAAGCAGAAGGTTTGAGCTGGGACTCGGGATGCTTAGTAGCGTTGTAACTTCTGTTTGAACTTTTCTTGTGCATATGGCAGTGTTTGGAACTTTTCTTGGCCTTGAAGTTGAATTCACGTGTTAGTGCTTCCATTTGGCTTGTGAATAGAACTCTGGTTGGGGAATTCAAGCACCTGGAGTATAGGTTTTGTTCCAGAAGGGATCTCTTGACCTCGTGCAAAAACTAAAGGACACATTTGATGCTGTTTGAGTGATAGCAAATGGATAGAAATATGAATGACGTTACCCTTCTAAGCCTGCTTGGCCTATTCCTGAAATCAATCTTTTTCACGAGCTTGCATATCCCTTCTTATGTTTGTCTTGGAGTAATGTGCTTTTTATGAAGCTGCTTTCTTATGTTTCCAGTTTCAAAATGTTGTGTTCTTGGCAAACACGTCGTTGTCTAATGCCGTTTACTGGCTAATTTGTATCTGCAATGCATTGTTTGCCTACCCATCGGTTTGTTTTTTGCACTTGCAGACTGTTATAGATTCAATTGGAGTCGCAATATGGCAAATGGCTGTGTCTCCGTATCATGATAAGGAACCCAAGCCACAAAAGATTGAAAATGGTTATGTAGATGAAAGACTGGATAATGGCATAGATGATGACGATGGTGAAGTTGAGGATGATTCTGAATCTGTCGAGTTTCATGGTGCATCATACGAGGAAGATGTGTGTGTAGCCCTAGGTTGTGATGATGGCTGCGTGCGGTTATACACATTTTCTGATTTGGAAGATTTGATGTACAAGAAATCTCTGCCTAGGGTCAGCGGTGAGATTTCTTAACCTCAGAACTTTTGTTCAGGTTATTTTTGTCCATGCTAATCTCCATTCTCTTCATTTCAGGGCGAATTTTAAGTGTCACATGGAGTCCTACTGCAAATATGATATATTCAGGAAGTAGTGATGGGTTAGTGTTCTTATTTCTCATATGCTTCAATTAGCAAGAATGATTTTGGGTTTGGATTCTGACAGTTCGATGCCTTCTCCTCTTTCTAGTTATTGCTCATCATGTCGCTGTGGATTACATAAAGGTACTCATATCAACTGGTTTCTGCAGATTCATAAGATGCTGGGATGCTCTTTCATGTCGCGAGATCTATAGGATTACAGTAGGCCCTGGAGGTTTGGGCAGTGGACCAGAACTTTGTGTGTGGTCATTGCTTGCATTAAGGTAACATAACATTTTGAACTGTTTTCATTGTGAGGCTTAATGTTTCGGTAGCTGCTATGGAAATTTGGCCTAATGTATAATGGGTATGTTTCTTGTGTCAGGTCAGGAACACTTGTTAGTGCTGATAGTACTGGCAGCGTTCAGTTCTGGGACAGTCAACACGGAACGCTTTTACAGGGGCATTCTTATCATAAAGGCGATGTGAATACTCTCGC
The DNA here is from genome assembly GCA_031216185.1 of Syzygium aqueum. Lineage (NCBI taxonomy): Eukaryota > Viridiplantae > Streptophyta > Magnoliopsida > Myrtales > Myrtaceae > Syzygium > Syzygium aqueum. Next base: position 21,877,767 of record CM062236.1, on the reverse strand, counting down.
AGTATCTCCTAACCATAACAGAGTGTTTTCTGCAGGATCTGATGGTCAGGTATGGAATTTAATTTCTTCTGCAGTTTATATCCATAAAGTACAAAGATATCAATTGTAATAGATATGGACATTGTGTAAATTAATAGTACATGTTTGCTTTTCCAGCATCTTTTTCATTTCTGAGAACTGCATCATCGCACATCATTATGCTAATCAGGTTGCTTCTATGGATGTTGGTTTCTCAGTTATGTCTTGTAACAAATAAATAGAAACCTTCTCTCATCAGAGTCCTCACCAGTCATGATGATTCAATGTTCCTTTAGGGCTACGATATTTTTGGAAGCATTTTTAATTGTTTAGTGGAGCTCCTGTAGCTTGGGTAATTTCTGCATCTAATTTATACTTTGGATTCACTCAGTGAAGTTTCTTGTGAATCATGAGGGTACATAGGCCTTTGTTTAACATCAATTTCAATTGGAAAACTCCAAGTAGCTTTTCGAACAGTATAATAAACAAATGACTGGAAGTATGAGAGATAGGCCCCAGTATCAATCAGCAATTGTTACTTGTCATTTTAGGTTGATAGAAACTGTGACATCTTCACTGTTCTATCTTGTTTATGCTTTTCCTTCTTACTGGACCTTAATGGCGGGGTGATAACTTTCTGAAGAATCTTCCATTCTGCAGGTAATCCTTTATAAGCTTTCCAATGAGACAGTGTATAGTGAGGACAAGACTTGTCATAAAGAGATGAAGAAATGGGTCTACATCGGTTACGTGAGAGCTCATACGCATGATGTTCGGTCCTTGACTGTTGCAGTACCAGTAAGCCAGGAAGGTACGTGCATATCTATGTTATCTGACCTTTCTGAGTAATGACTATTTCATAGCTCTCAAGATATACTGTGCTGGTTTGCAGATTCCCTGCCACATGAAAAAGTTAAAAGAGTTCGTCGTAGGAAGAAGCCTGTTGATTTTAGTTATGGTAAATGGGCTCACACCGGAGTTCCCATGCTCATCTCAGCCGGTGATGACACAAAGCTCTTTGCCTACTCTGTTCAGGAATTCACCAAGTTCTCTCCACATGATATCTGTCCAGCCCCTCAGAGGTTGCCCTTTCAACTAGTGCGCTCAGTATTCGACCAGATTCCTTTACTTCTTGTACAGACTCCTTACTATTTAGATATTCTCTCTGTGCGGACCAAGAGTGGTAACTTTCCGAGTAAGGCTTCTGGCCCTTCTGGGGGCTTGGCAGCTACTGGACTACTGGCTCGAGTGAAGAGCAAGGCATCTCGAAAAATCATTTGCAGTGCTCTTTCTTCTTCAGGGGAGCTTTTTGCCTATTCAGACCATGTGAAGCCGAATCTTTTTGAACTGAAGAGGCGTGAGGATGGTAAAAATTCGTGGACTGTGACCAAAAAACAACTTCCTCAGAGATTGTCATTTGTTCACTCTATGGTGTTTAGTGTCGACTCTAATCGGTTAATTATGGCTGGACATGACAGAAAGATTTATGTAAGTTTCTTTTGTCTTTATGTACTTTTTGGAACTCTGAGAGTTTATTGTGGTATCTGTTACTCGAGGAGAAAAAAACAATTATTACTTGTTTTGTCTTACTAGAACTTCCTCTAAACATAAGCGGTTCAAAGTTTAATATCAAATGCTGAAATTTGTGTCCTGATGGCTTCCCCTAATAGGCAGGCATGCATCAGACTGGTCATTCTAAGTTGAGTTGGGAAGAAGTTGCTTCTTGATAACTCATTTTTAGATTTTCCTCTGTGATTGTTTTTAGGCAATGGTTTATTTTGACAGATGATCTGAGCTGGATTACTTTTCCATGTGAATGTTGTTACTTCTTGTTATGTGAAATAGAACTAAGAGTCTTGTCTTGAGGTCAATCGTCAGCTGTATTGTTTGTGCCTTTTTTTTGTTATTGATTTTGTTAATGAGTGCCTCTGGAGCACTTGTTAAACACCAAATTAAGGAAAGTTTATAATTTTCAATCTACCGTCTCTCGTGTATATGTAATCAATGCATTTAAAATCAAAGCATTTCTTTATTAAGTATACTTAACTAGTGCCCCAGGGTAACTTATTAACAAGGCTCTATTGTTATTATTATATTGTTATTTCTTCCTGTTCTGGATTGCGTATATGGCTATAAACTGTGGTAGGACTTGTTTCTAGATTCCCTTCCCCTCCCCATTCAAAAAAAAAAAAAATTGCGGTCACTCCAACATGGAGGTGCTTGCTTTGTAGCTATTTCCATGCAAAAGACGAGTAGCTTGAGTGGATTAATGAATAGATCTCCGGCTTTACAATTTATCTTTTCATTTGATGTGTTCTGTGGCACTATAGGTTGTGGATGTCAGAAGTTCGGAGTTGCTATATACCTTTACACCATCTCGTGAGGAGCCTTCCGACGAATTACCTCCTGAGGAGCCACCAATAACAAAAATGTTTACGAGCTCTGATGGGCAGTGGCTAGCTGCTGTTAATTGTTTTGGAGATGTATATGTGTATAATCTTGAATTACAAAGGTGCGAAATTGTTCTTATGTTTACCTGATTCGTTGTAAAATGAGGCTTGAGATGTCCATTGATCCAAATGTCTTTAGATGAAAATAATGGTCAGTTGTGTCTGTTATGTCCATGATTATTTGATTTTCAAATTTGTCTCAGTCGTCTTTTCATGTTAGGCGGGCAATTTTGTGTCTTGATATGATTTCGAGTCTTTTTGCTGCTGATTATCATGTCCCATGGAAGATGTTGCTTTGCTATATGTTGTCCGTAGCCAGTCTTATCTATATAGTCCTGCAAGTTTATAAAGATGCTATCCTAGGTCTTTTTTATTTAAAATGTTCTTGTGGTTGTTTCTCATACCAAATGTAAATGCTGATCTTAAATTTGATTGGGAACAGGCAGCACTGGTTCATATCTAGACTGGATGGTGCCTCTGTTACTGCTGGTGGATTTCCTCCTTTGAATAGTAATGTGCTTGTATTCACCACATCCTCAAATCAGGTGTATGTACTCGATGTGGAGGCCAAACAATTAGGAGACTGGTCAACGCGAAACACATTCTCTCTACCCAAAAGATTCCAGGAGTTTCCTGGGGAGGTCATTGGACTTTCTTTTCCACCCTCCTCATATTCATCATCAGTCATTATTTATAGTGCCAGGTATGCCCATCGATTTTGTATTGTATCGTATACTTGTATTTGTAGGAATCTGGTAGTAAGGTCATCGACCTTTCCCATGAAAGGATCTCAAGGATCAGAAAGGGGTTGTTACTCGTCACTTATGAACATCATTGGAAAAAAAAAAAGAATTACGCATATGTTGCGTTGCTCATACTCTTGCTTGCTTTGTTTTGTGAACACAGATTCTCTAGCATACGCCTCACTTAATAATTCATCTCAGCAATTTACCAATTCAGATTGACATTAAATGGTCGTGACTTACATTATATTTAATCAGTTGCTTGCTGCATTCTATGAACAGATTGTGCAAACTCACTCTCACCCCCCCCCCTTTCACCCCCAAAAGAAAAACAAAGGAAAAGATGCCCGCCTCCTCATCTCTGTCTCTGTGATAAGAGGATTGCATAAGCTCCTTGCATGGACATATTTGCAGACTTCTTAGAAAGATGTCACTGGAGCTTCATAATAATGACAAATTGAAAAGCTGTATATGATATGTTCCCACTTGCCCCAGTAGTATCTCCTGCTAAAATTGCAGCTTCACAATGGTACATACTTTCTGCAGATAAAAGAAAAAAAAATTCTCAATTGAGCTATTATCGGAGTAGTGTTATCTGCTTATCTACCTTTGCTTTAGCAGTTACTTGATGCAAACTAGGTTGTTCTAGTTAAATTGCCAATTTTGGCGAAGGGCAAATTGGAACTGAGCTAAAAATGTCTACTAAATTGTTGTCTTCTCTACAGGGCAATGTGTATTATCGACTTTGGACTGCCTGTGGACCGGGAGGATAATACAGAGTTGATGAATGGTCAGGATTCGAAATTGAGGAAGTTACACTATACGCCTGTAAATGGGAAACGGAAGCGTAGTTTACAAGCTTTCGAATTAGATACTAAACAAAATAGTAGAAGGAATTTTGAATTTTTTGCTTTCAGAGATCCTCTTTTGTTTGTTGGGCATCTTTCGAAGAATTCCATCTTGGTTATAGACAAACCCTGGATGGAAGTAGTTAAAACGTTAGAAGCTGCACCTGTCCACAGACATATTTTCGGGTCATGACTGCTTTTGCCAAGATGGTTTTTATGCAGCCTACGAAGGAGAAGTCAATCAACAGTCAGTCCCTTAGAGCAGGTCACTTTCTTCCCTGTGATCATGGGGGCCTACAGCTTGTTCTTCATTGTATCCCTTAAGTCAATTCTTTTCTTTTTTTAACCTTAATGTTACAAGTTTGTCTCGAAATTTTGATCTAATCCAAGTTTCTTTGCTTGAGATGTGTGCATTCATTGGTAAGCAAGGCTTCCATGAATTTATGTTTCAATCAAATCTTCAAAGAACTCTGAAAAATCTTCTTTGTTCTATATTTCAAAGATTAATATTGACACCCTTTTTAAGGATCCAAGCGTGAATGGAATGAAAGAGTTTGGATAATGCAGTTGGAGTTCCACCATCGCTTGCTTTGCACACAAGTTGTACTCTTGATGGTTGGTTTGCTGGTCTGAAGGAGGCAATTATTTATTAACGGTTTGCTTTATATATAAGTTGGCTGGCCATACTAAATTGCCTGAACACTTGCTTGATTTCAAGGGCAGCTATGTTCCCTTTCTCCTGTTAGCTACATGGTCTTCCTTGTTTTCATGCTTTCCTCCCCTGTGCTTTAACTACCCTCTCAGTTGTTCCAGGAACCATTGACATTTGCACCTTCTCAATCAGATGAGTCCTTTTCATGTCTTCAGATCTATTTCTTGATCATGATTATGTTCTGATGGAGGCGATGGCATGTTTGTAGTGGTAACTGTAAGGGAGGGATTTCAGGGGTTTGTCGATAAAAGCTTTTGTGAAGAGATGCCAGAGGTACGTGGTGAGGGAGCATGCAATGCGCGAGGGAATAGATAGCCTATCTGCCTTCTTGTCCATCTTGCATTTGTGATTGAACAAATGAACCCTTTTGCTATTGGGAAAGGAAAATGAAAGCATTGAAAACCCATGCAGATTGGCGGAAGCCAGAGGTTTTGCATTGGGCTCATGTTCATGGTGGATCGTCAAAAGGCGAATAGGAGGTATCTACAGATGGCATGATAGCTTCTCTATTCGAATTGAAGAATTTCTTAACCTTTGAAAAATCGACCCCTCGTGGTAAATCGTTAATGGCTAATGGTGACTGTTATGCACATGAACTTTGAGTATGTCTTGAGTCCCAGTACAGTGAGGTGTACGCAATGACTGGTCAGTTGGGGCTGGAGTCGCTAGATAACAATCTCAAATCGATGACATGTTGTTGACTGGTTTCCTCGTCCTTTGGGTAGCTCCATCTATAGTCATTGTTACTAGTTCTGGCGCCAACGTGGCAGCCTCTGCCGCTCACATGTTGAGTTCAGAGATGTTTTCATGGAAGTAGATTTTGGAGACATGCAGAGTGGAAAGCTTAGTCGTAGTCGCGTGGGCGTTGTCCTCCATCATCATGCACATAGGACTCAAACCTTGTCGTAACCTTTGTCTTAGACAGGCACCAGAGTCGGGAAAGGTTTTTACAGGGAGAGGGAAGAAAAGAAAGCTTCCCCCTGATGTGACATGGAATGGAGTCTTGTCCTTTTCCTAAAAGCCAGGGCATCTTTTTTTTTTTTCACTTTTCTTCGGCAAGATATGCTCCGCTGATAGCTGATTCTGGGTGGTGGGAGCCACTCGAAATAAGAGATGGGGGGGAACCCCACCAGGACAAAAATTTCAATTATTGTACCCGGTTCGATCATGTATTTTAGATCGTATTCTCCAGTGGCTAGTGGGTAGTTATCAGGGGGGAAGTGATAGGTTGCTGCTTCCTTTCTGGTGGAAAACGAAACTTACCTTTTGGGTCCTCCCCCTCCCCTCTTAACGTTAGTCCTTTTATCTCACGAGGAGAAGAGGGAGGGAGGGGCTTCTGCTTACCAAGAGATTTCCCCATGCCACGTCCAAGTTCAAGCTAGGCTGGCATCGGTTCAGATTGGAGAAAACGAAAGTGGTCAGCTTTGATTCTGACTCCCTCTCTCTCTCTTTCCTACTGTCTTTTGTTGTTTGTGTGTGACTTGCTGGGCCTTCTCATTTATTACGGTCTCTGTTGTTTGTGTGTGTGTGGCTTTGAGAGGGAGAGGGTGGTACTGTTTCGAGCTATTGTGTTGAGGATACACTCTGTTCTGAAAGGGACTCCCGATCGTCCTCTCGGCCCTTCTGTCTATCTATCTCCCTGTTCTTATTCCTATGTACTGAGTCTAGTCACTTTGGTAAAAATTGTTCAACCAGTGTAGTAGTGATCTGTTGAATTATAGGAAATTTTGCTAGCCAACTAGAATTATTAGATGGTGAATCTCCTGTCTAGGACAACAGAAGAAGATTCTTCTTTCTTCCGATTTCGGGTGTGTTAACTTTCGAGTTCGTGGTACGACGTTAGAATTATGCCTGTTCGCATTAGATAACTGCGAGCGTTTTTCTCTTTTCCTTCTTTTGGAAATGTGAGGACCTCCTCAAGAAGGGGCCCTTTTGTACCCAGTCCCCGGTTCCTAAACTTTGGCTCGCTTTTGAAGGTTGACGAACTTACCCTGGTCGCAAAATGCGCTATCCCGGTCGTGGTGGGAAGTTTCGAAACGATAACTGGGATGGCGATAAGGCATGCAGCGCCCTTGCCAATCAGGATACAATTACGGGTTTGCAAATTTTGTGTTTTGCACAATACGGAAGAACCGCAGAAGAATTCCTAGATACAGAACTAGTAACTGCCTGATGAATGTGGCTTTTTGACACCTAGAAAGCAACCATACAAAAGACATCTTTATTTGCCCCTGATGGTTTCCCCTGCACCGAAGGTCAAAGGTTGGAAAGAAAAAAAGTTTGGATAAAAAGAGAGAAGGTAGACAGGATCTTCGCTCGGCTTGAGCATCCTCTTTACACTCGAGACAAGTTTCCCTGGTATTACCACAGCGTCCGGCCTTTCAAACCTCCTGCAAAACAATTGGAGAAAACAGAACAGGATCATCATCAGCAAGCGCCTCATGGATTCAGTCGTGCGATGTATGCCAACGGCAACAAACCGTCTCACCCTTTTTCTCAGAACCAGCTTTCTCAATGTGGTGCTTCTCCAACTCAGATTTACCCTGTAGAGATTGAATGGCAGAGCGCCTACCCTAGTTAGAAGGTAAACAAACTATGTGCAGTCACTTGTAGAACATTAAGAGTTTTCTTACCTTGGCTCTGGCTGCATCATTGTCCACTGGAGAATGTCTCTTCTGCAAAGCACCAAGAAGCAAAGCCATCAGAAATTTCACTTACTTACACATTGCTTCTACATGTGGGGGGGTGAGTGTTTAAGCCAATATATACTACAGGAAGAGACTTGCCTTGGTGAAGCTCATTGGAATGGAGGTTGCAGTGTCCTCATAGCACAAATGCTGCTGCTCCTCCTCCTCCTCTCTCCCGTGCTCTTTCGCCTTCTCCTTCTTCTTCTTCTTGCCGCCCCCAGAACCGAGCTTCCGCGACCCGGGGCCGGACGAAGAGCGCTCGTTCTCGTTGTTCGAGTCCTCTTCGACTTCATAGAACGGCGGCCCGGACGATGCATCAGAGACCATGGACAGATTCTCCTCTCCTTCCCCCTCGTTTTTGCCTCTCCCTGACCTCGTGTAAGTGTAGTCCTTGTGGATTTCTCCCTGCCATTGCTCCAGCGCGAGAGTCCAGCCAGACTCACAGTCTTCACTGGATTGTGAGGTTGATGTGTTCATTGTCCCGAATTCCCTCTGCGATTCTACAACTCCAACAGGGACTTTTTATAGGAACTGAGGAGCAATTCAGTAATGCCCCAGAATTTTCCTTTCCAGAAAATTGAAAAAACAGAATTTCCCGGTGAGAATCTCTCTCTCTCTCTCTCTCTCTCTCTCTCTCTCTCTCTCTCTCTCTCTCTCTCTCTCTCTGTTCTTTTTCTGTATTGGAAAAGAGAGAAGGAGAGGGCTGGGGGAAAAGAACAAACGTATCACACTCAAATCCTAGACTTGCTTTGTCCTTTGCTCTATCCTTTCCCCTTCTTAAATTATTTTCGTTTTTGTATGCGAATCAACAAAAATTGCCAGTTGGCTGCATGTACTTTTCCCTGTGCATGAAATGTATGCATATGTCGGATTGGACTGTGAAAAAAAGAATTTATAAAAAAAAAAAGGAGGAGGTCAGATGGAAGAACACGAATTATGAAGTGGTAAAAAGAAAGGAAGCCATTGTTGATTCAGGAGCACCGGCATACACCGGGCTTCGCGCCGGTGGTTGCGCTATGATCCATTCCAGTGTCGTCATCACTATCAATAACTATGACTAACTCGCCATCGAAGACTTTGATGGTATATCAATTTCAGTAAGTCATACCATACTCGTTATAGGCTTTTACAATAATCATGAAATAGAAACTTTTGTTTTGATGAAATTGGTAGCAGGAGCTCAAGTCCATTTCACCATCTCACGCTTGATTGTGAAATTGAGTGTGCTAGTCCCATTTCTGCCGGCTATCAATTTTTGGAATAAGATGGGAAGAGAGTTTTTATCTTTTTGGGGGTATAGGGGGGAGAGTGACGAGAATGTAGGATTGATGCAATTGGACTTTGTTTTCTTCACCTACTCCCCATTTTTTTTCCTTTCCTTTTGCATTTTTCATCATTTTGTTCTGTTAATTTCTATTTGTATTAGCTTATTTTTAAATTTTAACACAAAGGTAAGTTCAAATATATAATAACATGATTCCACATAGATCCCATCAATTTACATGTGATATCTACAATTTTAGTTGACATTTTCTTATTACCACTTAGAAATTAATTTTCTATGAATTCGAATATTGAAGTAAATTATATACTATGACGGGTTGTAATGCTTATTGCATAGGCATATTCTTTTTCTTTGTTTATTAATTTATCACTTTTTAGGTGTGATCCTCTTTATACTTTACAAGCATAATCAAGAGAATGTACAAATAAGTATTCAATAAGTGTCTCATTCTCTCTTTACAGTATATATATATTTTCTAATATGGGACCTCCAAGAACGACTGGATTCGTCATAAATCTCAAATTAAAGTATAAAGTATATGGCGCGATCACCGTCGTATTTATGTCATAACTTAAAAGATAAGAACGATTGTGATAATAAAAAAAATGATCGTGCGTTGCCAAAGCGTGTAAATGCTGTTGGCCAAAAGATATTTAAACCATACTTGGGGGTGGGTAGAGTGCATTCCCTACTTTCACCCTTTTTCCATTACCTACTTCCACTCACTTTTATCCTTTTTAAATGTTTTTTTGTCCTTTCGACCAAAAAAAAAATGTTTTTTGTCCTATTTTTTTCGCCTTTTTAGCTTCTAATGCATCCTTTGGCAAAAAAAATGGAGGGGAAAAAGACGCACTTTCACATCAATTTATTTATTTTATAAGCTAAAGGAGATTTTTTGGAGGACACGTGTGATAATATGTCACATCCTCCCTCTATTTTTTGAACCTTTTAAATTTTATTTCATATATTAAATTTCACTTTTGCCCTTATTCTTCTTCTCCTCCTTTATGTCACCTTCTTTCTTGTGGTGATCAAATCCCTTTTACTTTATTTTCAAGCTATATTATATACTTCCTTGTCTTTCATCAAATGTTTGCAGGATCATAAGGTCACACATCTTAAAGTGCGGTTACGAATTTTGATGTTAAAGATTTATGGGTGTCCAAATTTCTATAGAAGCTCCTAAATAAATCAATTACAAACTATTGAGATTTAATAGTAATAGTTGCATGCCGGTATGTCTTTAACATCATCGTGAATTCACTATTTGTAAACGAGACACATAATTTATGAATTATTCTTTTGTACTAATCAAGTTATTGAAACATTTAGAGTTCATATGAGATATAATTTAAACATTTATCCGTTTGGTTTTTTTGTAACAAAACACGGATGGTATCGGAATCAATCATTTTAACAGGTCTTCTGATTCTAAATTAGACACTTTGTCCTTACATGTAAATGTACTTTTGGAGTTAAATTTTTCATTGTTTGATAAAAGGATCCTCAAATATCTTGACATACGCACATAAAGCTATCTAAACTTACTTTGAAAACGTATTTAGATAAATTGAGATTTATGGAGGATGCCACAAATGCCAAAAATTGGATAAATTGATTAAGTAAGCTACGATATCAAACTTTTAGTATAAAGAAAAGATTGAAAATGTCATGATTGTTAAATCTTTTTGGTTCAACGGCAAGGTGCATATCAATAATCTATTGATTTGTTAAAGCATGGTAGGCTCAATATTTTACTCTAAACCTACACGGAACAAAAATAAACAAAAAATCTCGTCATTTTTTTATACATCTTCTATGAAGGAAATCGCATCAACTTATACCCGTACATCCACCATCAAACACAAGAAACTAAATTATCTTTTCCCGAGGTGCTCCATGTCCAGGAGACAATTTAATTATTTGATATTGTCTGATTTCTGCATATCAAACTCCATGAACGGTGATATCATTCGAGATCCAATATTGAGTCGGGCAAAAACTGACAAATCAAAGATGACAATACTATGGACCAAATTCATCCAAGATTTTTTTTGTTTTTTTTTTTTTGGGGTGGGTGGCATTATTTAGAACTTCAGAATCACCATCAAAACACTTTTTTTGTGGGACTTCTGCAGTACGCCTGCTTTGCATGGATTTGGCATTTGCAAGCTGTGAACGAGCCATGCTGCCTGTTTATAACATACCATTATATAGGCACTTTCACTTTTGCATGTACTTACTATCTTTTGTAGAGTCCCAACTATTCTTTGGAAGGTCCACCACCGCCGGTTTAGTGGTTGGTAAAAAGTACCCACCCACCAAGAATGGCAAGAAAGATCACATAGCGTTGCCACGAGATTGGATCAATTTGAAATAATTGGATAGAATCCCACCTAATCAAATCAATGAGGATCTTTGGGACACTCACTCAATGGTTCTAGTTGCTATATTCATGAATGCCCCCTTTTGTTAACTATGTAGAAGCATGTCCAAGTATTGCAAGTGAATTCACTTGTTCATGCATCAAGCCGGTAAGTTAAGCCTCTGTAATCTGGAGGCTCTTAAGTGTCACATCAGTCAAAGTACCCTTTTCAAAATGACGTACAAATAAAGGTTATCACTCTGATGTTACCGCTTTATATGATAATTTGAATACTCCTTTTGAGGATTTGGTCCACATAGGATAAACAAGTTGTTATAGATGATATCAAAATAGAGCTCCTTTCAATAAGTGCGTAGTTTGAGGATAAACTAAACCCAAAACACGATTCAACAAGGGTGAGAAGTGATTGTTGGCACGAGAATGTTCGAATTGGTTGCTGCTATGGAATATAAAGCTCAATCCAATGAAGGTGGAAAATGATCATTGGTGCGTGAGGATCGAACGAGGTGCAATTTGTGATAGACTTCTAGAATAGCGAGGGTTGAAAATGAACCAAACTACGTATAGAATGAGGGGTGTATCACTGTGCGACCTGTGTCAACATTAACAAGAAAAAGTACCAAAAAATTCATAAACTTATTGCATTGGCACCAATTTAATTATCAACTTTTCAATTTAATCAATTTATTCCAATATCTTTTGCATTTGTGCTAATTCGGTCCATCCGACTAATTTAGATCGAAAATCATTGACGTGAACGTTTTTTTTTTTTAATTTTTTTTTGCAAGGACCAATCACTAGCCACAAGCCATGATCAGTGAGGATGAGCCCAAGCAACGGCCCTCGCTCACCAAATCCAACGAGGCCGACCTTTGCCAAATCAGGTGAGGGGGGCCATTGCCGACCACCGCCAAAAAGAAAAGGAGAAGAAAACAAGATGAGAAAAAAGAAAAAATTATAAAAATCATTCAAAAAATGTCAACGTCAACGCTAGTTGTGTTACATAAGACGATCAGTATCCACGTCAGTAATTTCTGACTTAAATTGGCTAGATGAATTAAATTGACACAAATGCAAAAAGTTTAGAACTAATCTAGTCCAATTGAAAAGTTTACGATCGAACCGGTAATAATGCAATATGTTTAAGAACTTTTTGGTACTTTTCCCGTGTTAAAAAAGACGTTTGCGCTTTAGATGGGAAAATGTACGGCATCCCAAAGCCCATATCGGACGGAAGAAGCCTCCTTGAGTAATCATCACAAAAAAAAAAGCCACTACCTTATTTTGGTCAATCGGGTACATGACCTAAACCGGTGGAAACATCTCCTTTCCAAAATTTGTATTTTACCAATTCGCCACATTTGTTTCTTTGAACTTGGCGGTTTCCTTCCCTTCATTGGTTTTCGGAGACACCCGGTTCGCACCAATCCGACACGCGAATCGTTTGATACTACGTCGTTCTGCACCGTCTAATCGCAACGACGTTTGCGAAATTCCCAATTTTCCTGATTCAAAGATTTTTCTGTAAAATCCAAGTCACGAGTTTTCTGACGCATCGAGAATCAGATCAATCGGGTTTAAAACAAAGAGAGACTTCACCGGTCAAAATTCGAGTCAAACTTTTCTTTAAAAAAAATTAAGAACAAGACGGACCCGACATAAGAAAGGCAGGCCAGGCCGTTTCCCTAAGAGAGGGAAATAACTCGAATACAAACTAGGATCGAGATGGCCATGTCGATTATTGACTCCTGGGACTTCGTTTCGAGTTTTCCAACGATTGGTTCGAGTGCGGCCACCTAAGTCATCGAAAGGCGGCCCCGAGCCCGTGTTTAAGATCCCGACATCGAAAATGTGATTCAGGCAAACTAGCGTCCAAAGCTTTCCTAACTGCACAAGGAGTAGCTGCACTCAAATTCTTCTGATTTCACATGAATTCGCCGCCCTCACAGGAATCATGAAAAGGCACGGAAAAGGAAAAACATCAGTGGCTTAGGACGTATAACTTAGGTTCTCAGCAGAAGCACGACGATGAACATCGGCACCCATCACCTGCACCAAACTAAATGACCATCAAAACAGAACATTGGACGTGAAACTAAATCTAGTGAAACCCGCCGAAATCGATTGTAAGCTTGATCGATAAAACGAAAAGGTTAACAAAACAGAAAAAGAAAAGAAGAGAAAGCTAAAGCAAAAGGCGAGCAATAATGTATTTACAAAGTGAGCCAAGATGACTGAGTATATACAGGCAAGAATATGCCAGAATGATAAAACAGTACAGAGAATCGGCTCAACGAATCACATTCCACATTAACTCTTGCTTCTACCAAGTGTCTCTCTCCTATCCTTTCCTCCTCCAGCACTTCCGGCAAACCTGTGCACAAAGCTGTTTTACTACTCATAGTAAGCACCAGAAGTGTCCATATGCGTATACATGAATATAAAGTGCGCACGCGGGAGTGCAAAAACAGGTGGAACCAGATACAATCTCGAAATATAAAATGTCGAGATTTCCAATCTATACAGCACAATTGCCACAGAAATGCTATTGCCTCGACAAGCATCTTAACTAGCCAAGGAGAGAGATCAATTGAAGCACCAACAACCATCTGCAATTGTGGATCTTCGGCAATTCCCAGAATAACTGCTTGATAAACATGCACCAAGTTTTCTAGACTAAAATGTAAAGTGAGACAATTTACTTGAGCGACCTGCATATGAGTGAAAATGAAATAGGACATACGAAATATTCCCAGCTGACAAATAGTCTCAATCAACATTCATATCTGTGTCCTGCACTATCATTGCATTACCGATGGTCTACATGCAAGAAGATTTTAATAAGACTATCTTCATAGCTTGACATCAATCAAAAAATTACATGCATCTGTAGACCCTGACCTTCATTAAACAGTCTCAAGAGAACGATCAAAGACTACCGTAACATGCTTTTATGCTAATAGGTGTCTTTACAGCCTTTAACTATTTTAACAGGCGATCAACTTTAGTAGACATACAATGGCTTAGGTTCATAGAAGAACATCACACTATTATGTCTTTTTTTCAAAAGCTTGATGAATTTAATGAAGCGCAAAGTTCCAATCTTTGGGATATTTCCAATTGTTCCTGCATGTTCTTGAGGCCTAAGGAGTGCAATAAAAAGGTAAGAAGGAATGGCCAGGCAGCCCAAAGCACCAATCAAGTGGAGGCCGTTTAATCCCTGCTATCCACCAACTCTGGAGTTACTTCAACCGACAGTTTTCATGCTTAAACCTTCAATCAATAGATCTCCATTTTACCTATCCCGCATGTTTGACAAAGAAGTGTTAACATACATACAAATCATCTTGCATGGACGTGGCGTTTCAAGTTGGATTCTTTGATCCCAAAGTTGGGACTTCCCAAGTTCTCCAATATTGATTTCTTATGACACATGAACAAACTATCAAGCTGCATATCACTATAGTGAAGGACCAAGAATTAAAACTTGCACTATCCACAGAAACTCTGGTTATTAGATGCACGGGGGAGTACTGGCCCAAATAAAAGAAAACAAAGATGCACTGGGGACCAAGATGCCTTTATTAGATGATACCATAGACATTCACAACTTCCATGGTGATGAAAAGAACACGGTTAAAAAGGTATTTTAATCTTGATAGCCTAATTCAAGTAGTCATCATCAGAATGGCCTGACATCTGCTTAGTCCAACAAGAAATCGTTGCCCACTTGTGATCCTCTGCCATACAAACTATTTATTGAGGATACTGTCCATACCAAATAATTCTCCAATTCATATCGATCATGCAACAATAATAGTGACCCATGATTTTCCTTAGAAAAGTAGACTGCATCATGGGCAGTCCAAGAACTTAAACTTCGGCACGGGCACGGAGAGTTAATCAGCCAAGCTTAAGGCTGCATATGGATAAAGAAAACACCTTCATTGTGCTAACAATTCCTTTAACATTGATTAGGTAAGTCGTGGATTCCAGATAAGTTTTGGAAGCTGGAGCAGGTGCAAATGGGAAAGATAAAGCAAGAAATGACACAATAGCATCATCTTCATATTCACAATGATCATTTCCACTAACCCAGTTACATGGATTGATGTAACAATACCACCACCATCTATCCCAGATATTTCTATCCAACCCAAATAGTTCAGAAATCCAGACTAACTATTGATAACTAAATGCATTGCTGTTGTGCATAGCAGCAAATAGAATAGGAGGAATTAAAAAGCAGTCAGACAGAAGGAACACTGAAATCACAAGCAGAAATTGCAAGGAAGTTCAACAAATGAAATCTCACCGCAGATGAAAAACAAAGCCAGTGGGGTCAAAGAACCAGCTCAACTTGAACTTTCGCTGGCATGACCGTCAGACATATCTTCTTTCCTAACCCAAACCACGTTACTACTCTGCTCTCTCACTCTAGGATGTTGCCTATTACCTTGGCGGTAACCCTTATGATCTCGACGATTAGATCTCCCTGACTGGAAACCACCCTTTTTGCTGTCATACTGCAATGACAAGTTCCTCAATTCTCTTTCGTTCTCCACCTTTGAATTGACAACCCATCCCTCACCTTTTGCCCTCCCATGGCTAGCAATCGCAGCAACATTCTCAACCACCACTTGCACTTCCTTGCTCTCCGGCATCGCATTCTCACTCTCAGAACCGGCATGCTGAAACAACTTCTTCGCCTCCTCTGCCGGCGTGTGCACTACACCTTCCTCCGGCTTAGCCTCCACTCGCACTTCCCTGCTCTCCAGCGTCACGTTCTGGCCCTCAGAACTGGCACACTGAAACTTCTCCTTCTTGATCTCCTCCGCTGGCTCGTTCACTTCACCTTCCTCCGGCTTCACCCCCTTTTCCTTTGCCCTAACTATGCCCTTATTTAACCTCCCATCTCTCTCCCTTCTGCTCTTTTTCTTCCTGCTCTTCCACTTCTTCTTCTTCTCGCACTCCTCGGCCTTCTTCACCTGCTCGGCACTCTGGGCAACGACGGAAACCTCGGCCACCAAGGCCGATTCCGCTTTCTCGTCGGCGCTGAAACTGGCGAATTCACCACGGCTCGATTTCTCCGACGGCTTCGGACCGCTTGAGCCGATCGCCCGACGACCATCACTTCCCTCCCTGACGCTCGTATTGTGTCGAACGGCCCAACATACAGCAGTAGAGGGTCGAGAATCGGACTCGTTCCTCGGACTCGCCTTCGCCCTCTCGCCCTCGGTGTTGTTTTCTCCTCGCCGAAGCTCTTTTCCTGGCCGTTTTCGCTGGTCCTTCGCCAAGGCCGATTCCGCTTTCTCGTCGGCGCCGGAACCCGCGTATTCACTGGAGCTCGATTTCTCCGAGGGCTTCGGACCGCTCGAGTCGATCGCCTGACGACCACCGCTTCCCTCCTTGACGCTCGTATTGCCTCGAACCCCGCGACGATTAGCAGGCGACGGTCGAGAATCGGACTCTTTCTTCTCTCTCTCGCGATCGATATTAGGTTCATCTCGCGGAAGCTCTCGTTCTGGCGGCTTTCGCTGGTCCTTCACCGAGGCCGATTCCGCTTTCTCGTCGGCGCCGGAACCCGCGTATTCACTGGAGCTCGATTTCTCCGAGGGCTTCGGACCGCTCGAGTCGATCGCCTGACGACCACCGCTTCCCTCCTTGACGCTCGTATTGCGTCGAACCCCGCGATGATTACCAGGCGACGGTCGAGAATCGGACTCTTTCTTCTCTCTCTCGCGATCGATATTAGGTTCGCCTCGCGGAAGCTCTCGTTCTGGCGGCTTTCGCTGGTCCTTCACCGAGGCCGATTCCGCTTTCTCGTCGGCACCGGAACCCGCGTATTCACTGGAGCTCGATTTCTCCGAGGGCTTCGGACCGCTCGAGTCGATCGCCTGACGACCACCGCTTCCCTCCTTGACGCTCGTATTGCGTCGAACCCCGCGATGATTAGCAGGCGACGGTCGAGAATCGGACTCTTTCTTCTCTCTCTCGCGATCGATATTAGGTTCGCCTCGCGGAAGCTCTCGTTCTGGCGGCTTTCGCTGGTCCTTCACCGAGGCCGATTCCGCTTTCTCGTCGGCGCCGAAACCCGCGCGCTCGACACGGCTCGATTTCTCCGAGGGCTTCGGACCGATCGAGTCGACCGCCCGACGACCACCGCTTCCCTCCTTGACGCTGCCATTGCGTCGAACGGCCCAGTAAATAGCAGGACGAGGTCGAGAATCGGACTCGTTCCTCGGGCTCGCCTTCACGCTCTCGCGATCGACATCAGGTTCGCCACGCGGGAGCTCTCGTTCTGGCGGCTTTCGCTGGTCCTTCACCGAGGCCGATTCCGCTTTCTCGTCGGCGCCAGAACCCGCGCACTCCCCGCGGCTCGATTTCTCCGAGGGCTTCGGACCGTTCGAGCCGATCGCCCGACGACCGTCGCTTCCCTCCTCGACGCTCGCATTGCGCCGAACGGCATAACAACCAGCAGGAGAAGGTCGAGAATCGGACTCCTTCCCCGGGCTCGCCCGCACGCTCTCGCGCTCAAAATCGGTCCCGGGTCGCGGAAGCTGTTGCTCCGGCTGTTTCCGCGGGTCCTTTCGCGCTCGACCCGGGAACGGCGGCTGCGGCGGTTCTCCCGGGGGCGATCGTCGCCGCCCCTCGAGCTGCTTCCGCCTTGGCGGCGGCGGCGGCGGCGGCGGACGCCGTCGGTGGAGCCATTGCTCCCGGAGTTGGTGGATGGTGACGAAGTTCGGAGGAAAGAGGGGGTCGTCGCCGCCGACCGTCGTCTTCGGATCCTCCATTGAAGAAGCTCGGAGGGAGAGAGAAGGGGAGAGGGGATCGATCTTGAAGAAGAAGGAGGAGGAGGAGGAGGAGGCGAAGAGAAAAGTGGGAAATTTGCAAAAGGGGAGAGAGAGGGCTGAGCGAGCGACAGAGAGTCGACGCAGAGAGCTCCGTTCCGGTGGAGGTCGGACGTTGACGAAGATAATTGTAGTCTTAATTTATTTTGAAATAATGAATTATTTAAAGTTAATATCATAAAAAACCTCAAATTAATATTTGTATGATAAATTTACTTCAAACTAATTTTTTTAACCATAAAAAATTTCAAATCGATACACCTGTGACAATTTTATCCCGAACTAATTTTTTGAGTCACAAAAAAAATCAAACTGGTATATTTGTGATAATTTTATTTAGAACTAATTTTTTTACCACAAAAAATCTCAAATTGTGACAAATTTACTCTCCGTTAGTTTTCGTTAAATTTTACAATCAAATTGCTAAGTTTGATGACACGTGATAATTGACGAGTGTACCAGCTTGAGGTTTTACCCATCTGTTTGTCACAAGTTTATCAATTTGCGATTTTTCATTATATTAATCAATTTTAACGGATAATAAATTTATCACAAGTGTACCAGTTTGGGGTTTTTGATTGTCAAAAAATTAGTTCGGGGTAAAATTGTCACAGGTGTGCCAGTTTAGATTTTTTTGTGATCAAAAAATTAGTTCAGGATAAAATTGTCGTAAATATACCAGTTTAGGGTTTTTTATGGTCAAAAAATTAGTTTGAGGTAAAATTGTCACAATTATACCAGTTTAGAGTTTTTGGAGGTCAAAAAATTAGTTTGGGGTAAAATTATCACAGGTATACTAGTTTGTGGTTTTTCGTGGTATTAACCTAATTATTTATTATTTATTTAATTTTTTTTGTTAATATCCCGAAAAATCCTAAACTAGTATGACAATTTTACCAAAAACTAATTTTTTAAACATCAAAAACCCCAAATTGGTATACTTATGACAGATTTACCCTAAACTATTTTTTGATCATAAAAAATCACAAACTGATATAATTGTGACAATTGGATTAATATCAAGAAAAACCACAAAACTGTACATTTGTGACAGATGAAGGGTAAAACCCCGTGGTGGTACACATGTCAACTGCTACACGTCATTCAATTAAAAAATTTGATTGTAAAAATTAATAGAAACTAATAGAGAGTATAATTGTCATAGGTATATCAGTTTGAGGTTTTTCGTGATTAAAAAATTAGTTTTGAGTAAATTTGTTACAAATGTGCCAATTTAAAATTTTTCATGATATTAATCTTTTCTTTTGGTTGGGAATTTTGTTTGGAATTCGAACATACGAATATTGAGTATTTTAAAATTGGGCATTTTGATTAGCCCCTTTTGGTAAAAAAATATCCATGGTTATTTAATAAATTACTTTTTTTGGTACAGTAATAATGAATCGATTTTACTTATATCCTTAATATTAGCAACGGTCGCATACCCTTAGTAAATGTTATTTTTACCAAAAAAATACTAATAAAATTATTAAAATTTGGACGAGCGATAAATGCTTTTAATGAAGGTGAAAGAAACTCTTAAATATAAAGTATGTGTATTAGAAGTGAAGCGAATGAAGCTATATGATAAGCATGTGGCGTGTGATCCAAGATGGAAAACATTAATTTACAAAAATAATTTAAAGAAAGGAACATGGAGGAATGAAATTATATTTAAAAAAACCGACAACGAGAAAGGAAAAGCACTTGCATAGTTTTGTGTGATCTGTGAATAAGGAAATATGAACGAAATTAGAAAAAGATAAAGGCCGTCGGATAATTAGTTTACGCATTTTTCTATGGTAGATTGGCCCCGCGAAATTGGTACACCCGGAGATTCCTTCAATTTGATTTTACGGACTAGTTTTCCAAATACGTGTTATTGTTATTAATTTTCCTAGACATGGGTACTAACATAGGGATTTGCAAAATTTTCCAATTTGCTATGCTGTTTAAGATTAATTATCTGCAATTTTCAATGAACATAGATTTCCTAAGTCATGGATTCGCTTGATGCGATCATGCTATTTTATTTCAAAAAAGGTTAATATCACGAAAAATCTCAAACCGGTACATTTACGATAAATTTATCCCAAATTAATTTTTTGACTACCAAAAATCCCAAACCGGTACACCTGTAATAAATTTGCCTTAAACTAATTTTTTTTACCACCAAAAATCTCAAACCGATACACTCGTGACAAATTTATCCTCTGTTAAATTGGATTGGTACCACGAAAAATCATAAATTGACAATTATGTGACAAGCAGAGGGGTAAAACCCTAAATTGGTACGCTCATTAACTGCCACATGCATCCAACTTAGCAATTTAACGATAAAATTTAACGGAAACGAATGAAGGATAAATTTATCATAGGTGTGTCAATTTTGAATTTTTTATGGTCAAAAAATTAGTTTGAAATAAATATGTCACAGTTGGACCAATTTTAGGTTTTTTGTGATATTAACCCTTCAAAAAAACCTATTTATGGATTACAATTAATAACTCTAATTAAGGTTTGAAATGACCAAAAAAAACCCATTAGTCTCTAAAGATAGGATGTTTATAGTAAGAAAAGGCAAAATGTATTTTTTTTCACCTCCTCTTTGAAATTTAAAATATCGTTCAAATTTCAAAAAGCTATAAAAAAGAAATTTTTGTATTTAACGAATCAATATTTTGATATTGTGAAATTTTCAAGTGTTTCAAGTTCGGAAAAAAAATTAAAATTCGACGGTCCCAATATTTAAAATAACGATTAAATATCCCGTAAATAACTCCTTCCCAAGCAAGTTCCTTGCCAAGTCAAGTTTGGTCCTTCGACGACAAGAAAAGGTGTTCTTTTAGGAAGAGTTCTTCTTGACCTGGTACAGTCTCAAAGCAAAAACGACAGCGTTCTATCTTTTCGAAATGGCTGTCCATGTCATCATGTTACTAAATGAGGCGCTCAAAAAAAGGGCCCTCCGACCAAAGAATAGAAAAACAAAAAGGAAAAAAATAATAAGAAAAAGAAAAAGAAAAAGAGCATATGATTCTTGCGTGATATTATTATTATTTTTTAAAATTCGAAATCTTGCTTTGGTAACATTGCCTTAGGACACGTTTGTTTAAGGAAAAGTATTTTCTGGAAATCTATTTTCCAGACTTTCATCAGTTTGGTTCGCCGAAAATGATTAGTCAACTGAAAATACTTTTCGAAAATATTCATGTGTAAAATTAGGAAAGTGAATTTCCTAATCTAATAAAATGAAAATACTTTCCGAAATTGCTTCCCTTGACTTTTTAAATATTTTATTCTTTTCTTTCTTTTTTATTTTTAAAAATAAAAGTATTAAAAAATTGGAAATTATTTTTTTGCTTGAGATAAAATCATGGAATTGAAATTATTTTCTAAATGAGATCCAAACATCAGAAAACATTTTCAATCACATATCACCAAACAAAGGAAAACTAACTATTTTCTTGGAAAATGATTTTCCAGAAAACATTTTCCAAAAACGTTACATTTTCCGTAAAACAAACGCACTTTTCAGTTGAATCCTTCCTAGTGGGGCCCACGAAATCCTTGTCCGAGATCCAATGGGAAAAAATGGAGTCCGGCCCGGGATTATCGGGCCTATGATATTTGAGCCCGAACCGAATCCGAGCCCGATATTACATCCGTTTATGTCTATGCGATCATATCAAATTTCGTATCCAAAGATGCATTTGGCAAGCGCAAGCACAACTCCAAAATGCGAAACATGTTAATGTACCTCGCCATATTTTGACAAGTTAACCTTTTGAAGTAAATGATTAGGCACATAACGCTAGATTGGTATCAGAATCCAAGATCATGGGTTCGATTCCTCGCACGTTCTTTCAACCTTTCATAGGCATTAGTCAGCCTTCCACGAGCAGCACCGAGACGCAAAATATGGTTTGGATTGTATTCTAACAGTCTAAATTTTCAAGGTAAACATTTGAACGCTCAGTTTCAAATAATATGATAGTGTCAGTGGAGTCGGTAGTGGTGGCCTAGAGAGATAATGACGGCTCAGGCTAGCTGGTAGTGGTGCCTGTTCTAGAGTTCAATATGAAACTAGTTCAATCGATTGAACCTAGTCAAACCCGAATTTTGAGAGGTTTCAATGCTCGACGAAACAAAAGGACGGCGTCGTTTAACCTGTATTAAGTTGAACCGTTTGTCCATCCCTGGAGACACCAAATTAGATAAGTAAAGAGACGGTCCTCACTCGTGAAGGTTGGAGGTGGCGGTGGCAGAGGCGAAGGTCGGAGATGAAGGTCGCAATGCTGGCAACGACGGACGCACGAAGCCACCAAGCTTCTAACATGACCCTTTTACAAGACGTTGGCACACAAGTCATGCGGACACTTCAAGGAGAAAAATCTCTCTTCATTTTGGAATTCGCCGTCCCTCGAATCTGTTCCGGCTCGCTATATATGGCCCTATATTATCTACAGAGAAAGGTGTGAGAAAAGCCTTCTACTCAAAAAGATCATGTAACAGACTATCTTGAAACACACCCACTAAAAGTGCTCAATTTATTCGATTGGTCGCGACAGAGGAAAGTCCCCCAAACCTAACTCTACGTCCTTGATTTGTGGACTAAAAGCATGGACGTCGCCCTTGTCATTAAACTCTAATTAAAGTTTATATGCTAGCGATATCCATTAAGGATGTGCAAAAGAATCGAAAACCACTCAGATCGCCTAGAATCGGATCGAACCAGCTTAGAACCGGCGGTTTTCATGGGAACCGGTCCGGTTCCCGAATCCAATTTATCGGAATTAGTGAGTATTGATCCGATTCCTAGGAACTGTTCACCCACTCATTCGGATTGGTATATATATCTGAAAAAATTCCATGTTGTAGTTATATTGTAAAATCTGCTTTTATTTCATGCTTGTATTATGATTATGGAAGCTGATAAGAAAAACTCCGATAAGATGAAGTGATGAAATGTTTCTCAAAGAATGACTTCCGATTTGCTTCTCTTGAGAATAACTTTTTATCAATATGTTTGCATAGAATTAGTACTTTTTTTTTATTAATTGCGCGACGGAACCGAAGAAATACCGTAATAGAGATAGGAAATGCTAAGTAGGCCTTGTTTTGCCTCTGATGCTACTAAGGGCCCGTTTGGTTCGACTTTGGGGGAAGCATTTGGAGGATTGCAAATACCTTTAGGCTAAAGGGGTTTTTTGAAATGCAACTAGTGTTTGGTAAGTATTTTTTAAAATCAACTTGGGCTAAAGGACTTTTGTTAATATCTTTTAAAAAAAGAAAAAAAGGGCTCTGGTGAAGCTTAACCATCGGCCACCGCCTCCTAAAGGTCGCGCGACCCTGGCTATCGGCCCCTGGGGTTGCGCGACCCCCAGGTGATGGTCCCCGGTGTCGGACTAGCCCTCTGGCGACGGTCGCCGGACCTGCCTCTGGAAAAGATGAACAGTGCAAGTTACATTCCGAAAATGCAACTTCTCAAAGCACCTTCACCCTTGCATTAGCAAAAAAATCCGTTTGAGAGCATTTCAAATGCAATTGCATCTCCACAAGGTGAGTAAAAAAAGTTGTCAAATATCATTTGCATTTTGCCAATGGATTTTAGAGACTAAATGAGCATTTTAAAAGCTGAACCAAATGGGCCTAACTTAAGTCTTTGGTTTAGGAATTCTAAGTAAGGCCTTGTTTTGCCTCCGATGCTACTAAGTTATGTCTTTGGTTTAGTACAACACTCCATTGGGGGCATCAAAGACGGACGATCTTGGATTGCACGACAGGCTTGTTTGACTGCACAAGCGTCCAGACCCACGTTCGCGCACCAGACCCATCATGTCCAAAAGGCCTTGTCCTAAAGCTTGGGTCGCAACAGAGGCCCCAGTCAGATCGGATCTGCAAAGAACGCTTTTTGACCTCAAAAGCTCAGGCGTCGTTCAAGCAAAAACACCGACCCGCCTGATCTGATCTCTGCGAATTTGCTTCCAAAAACACGAACGCGAACGTGTCGCAAAAGCTCATTCGTACATTCAATCCGATCACGAGAAAGTATGGTAAAGGGCTTCAACCAAAAGCAAAAAGCAAAAGATACTGTACAATGACGGGTGACAACAAGAAATAATAACTCATGAAACTTCTGACACGCTTTATATTTACCTAGGAGACGAAGAAGCACATGAAACCTACGATAATCTTTAGTACTTGAAGGACTTAAAAGACTCTCTATATGCACGGACACAGATTAGCGCTTTCTAACCAGTTAAAAGAAAAGAAGGAAAGGGAAGAGGGTTGACAAAGATTGGTTCAGACGGCACTGGAGCTGGAATCTGACGACGGCCTAGCGGCTGCGTTGGTGTGGAACCTCCAGGTGAAGAGATAGTCCTTGGCCTTGCAGCGCAGCCGGATGGCGTCGCAGAACGCCTTGACCGAGCTCTTCTTGCCCCCGCTCCCCACCCACTCGATCGTCGCCCAGCAGGAGAACCCCTCCGCCCACACCGGCACCTTCGCCTCCTCGTCGCACACCCGGATCGCCACCTCCCCTCCGATCCTCCGCCGACGCCCCGCCGCCGCGCCCGGGCTCTCCATGGCCTCGAGCCACGGGCACTCCGGCTGCCCCACCATCTCCTTGTACGCCGAGTTCGCCACCCTCACCCGGTTGTTCGAGTCCGATATCACCGCCGGAAGCGCCTCCGACTCCACCTCCTCCTCCACTTCCTCCGGCTTCTGCCTCGCCCGCGGCGCTGGCGAGTCTGCCCTCCGGTCTTCCCTTATGCACCCGACGCTTATCCTCGACCCGACTGGCCGCACCGGCCGCGGAGATATCACTTTGCCGCCGCCGCCGCTTGACGCGGGCCCCTGGAGCTGCCGGAGCAGGTCCTTCTCCTCCGGGATCATTTCCGCGGCCGAGTTGACGTTCAAGTCCACGGCTGCGGCGGCCTCCTCGCCCCGCTCCGTGTTCATGCAGCTGAGCTCCGGCGAGCACGGCAGGAGCGGGAGCGTGACGAGGCTCCTCGGGCTTTTCGCTGCTGCTGCAGTGGTCGAGGCCGCCAGGCCGACCGGGGGGCTCTCCATCAGGCCGGCGGGAGGAATGTGGGGGAAGCCGCGAGCGAAAACCTGCAGAGACAGGCTCTTCGTCGGCCGCAGGGCGCAGGGGGAGGGAATGCCGCCGAGCGCAGGCGCCGCCGGCGCGGTCTTCGGCCTCTTGATGGCCGGCGGCGAGATGGCGGTCCTCCCGCGCTTCCGGGTCCGGGTCGGCCTAGCCTGGAGCTGGGGCCATACGTTCCGGAGGTACGGAGATTGCCGGATCTTCGGGGACATGGACGTCGGGCTCTCGGCGGCGGCCGTCTCGGGCTTCGGGGCAATGGGGCGGTACCGGGACATGATCTCGGCCGTCTTCGCCGTGGAGGCCGGTGCGGTCGCGTAAGGGCTCAGCGTCTTGATCATTTTTTTCGTCAGCTGGCGATGATTTTCTTGGGAAAATTTGCAGGGAGTCGAGTGCAAGTTTGAAGAGCGATGGGGAAGATAGAGAGACAGAGAGAGATTGAACAGGTGGGATATAGAGAGAGAGAGAGAGAGAGAGAGAGAGAGAGAGAGATTGACGAGGTGGGCCAATGGGAGGAGGGCAACATGCGGGGAGGAGGGCGGAGGAGGCGACACGTGTGGCGTACGAGGGTACGTGTTCGAGGGGCTTGGGAGTTCTGGGGACATGTGGGATCTTCGATGGTGGGTGAGTGGTGAGTGGCTGTTGGTCCATGCATGCATCCAAACACCTAGCCAATCCATATGTACTTTGCATTTCTTTATTTTTTTCGTAACCTTTATATAGAATACAACCCAAAAATTTAAATTGTTAGGCAATTTGAGATCACATATAAGACAGAACCTACTTTCGATACCATATTGGAAAGTCCATCCTAAATTATAAGCCAACAGATAGAGAAAAATCACATGTATATAAACGATATATAACCTTTAATGTCAAGCGACATGAAATATTTATGATTGAATTTTTCGATAGCAATTGGAACAAAAAAAAATGAATGGAGTAGCATTTTAAAGGTTTGCGATAAACACCGGTGTTTACGGCACACCCACGACGAGATTCCCTTAAAAAGTACCAACTTTAAAACAACTTCAAATTCTGGTCCAAACTTTTCTTTATCTAATGAAAAAAGCACCGACTTTAAGTTGTATTTCAATCCTTATCCTTTTTTTCTCATAAACAAGCATAAACTACCACACCGTCTGGGTAGCGCTGTTGGGGACGGCACTCTTCCTTTAACAAAAGGTTAAGTGTTCGAATTCCGGGTGCCGAAGGGTGACTTAACTGGTGCACGTGTGTGATGGCTATCACGTGTCGCCCCCGGGGTTTACCTCCCGGCTGTCGGCCGTGCGGGAGTTCCTTGGGTTATCAAAAAAAAAAAACAAGCACAGACTTTACATTAAATCCCAATTATGGCCCAAACTTCAAACTTTATGTCCGTACTCAAATTTGGCCCTTACAAAGTTTCGGTCCAAACACACGGAATCTTGACGGAAACTTAACGGGGGGAGTCCAGACTTTGGGTACCTAACTTTATTCGGATCGGAATTTGAGTTTAAGTTAAAGTCGGTGCTTTTCAGGAGGACCGGGTCTACATCTACCGGTGGCCAGATTCGGGTCGCCTTTTTTTTTTTTTTTTCCCCCTTCCTTTCTTGTTTTGTCTTTATGTGTAAAAAACGAATATCAGGTGAGGCTCCCAGCTGCCTGACCGGCCAATGGCGCGGCGCGGTTACCAACGCGTGTGGGATTGGGAGTACACGCCTGGGAACACCTAATCAAAACCCTCCCCCCATTGGTTCGCCCGTTTGGTCTTCTTCTTCTCCTCCTCCTCCTGTTCTCGGGCCCTCGGCATTGGACCCGAAGACCGAGCCCCCCTCTTCCCCCGGGTCGGTCGCCTGCCCTCTCCCTCCCCTTCCACGTGGTTTTGCCCTACGTGTCGCCCGCACGTCCTGCATGGCAACTCCCCCCACCCGCCCGCCCCCGAGAAACCGTCCCGAGCCCTCGCGCGATTGGCCGGGTCCAGCTCCCGGCACGGCCTCCCATCTCGAACCTTCTTGTGCGAATTTCACCGAACGAGTAGTCTCATCGATTAATTAAAATTATCTTGTAAACATAGACCCTTTGTTTTTATTTATTTATGGGCGGGAGAGGAACAAAAAAGACCCCACCAGACTGTGCTTTCTGTGCGCGCGACGTGTTTATCTTAATTTTTGTTTCGCGCGACAACGGAAATTTCAAACTTATACCTGCGTGACACATTTATCCAATAATTACTTGTAAAGATGTGTCTACTTAGATCCCGAAAAATAAACAGTGTTGATATGTAGAAAAAAAAAGTTCGAGGTAATTTGTTACGGCAGGCATAATAAGAAAAGTTTCGGGCTAAACATGTTAGTGTAAATTTAATTTAGAAGTTTTGGTAGTTATTTATTTATATCTGGCGATGGGAGGCGTTAAGCCAGTGATCTTTATTTATATTGTTTTTTTTTTTGGGGGGGGTTTTGGTTTCTACGGCAGGCATGCAAATCCCACCGCCAAGAGAAGAATGCCCAGTTTCGGCGCACGTGGCACGTGGTGAACGTGTTTGATGGGAACTGGGGTATGGAATAGGGTAGGGGGAGGTCCCTTTGGTATCTCGTTTTGCGCGCCCCCTTGGGATTGGATGAATGATCAGTGCTCTCTCGGAATGCCACGTGAAGTTAGGAGCCTGTCCTGCTTAGTGAAAAAAATGACAAATTTAAAGTGATCAGCTACGTCGCCGCCTGAAATAATTAACCAGTTAAAAATAATTTTATTATTATTAATAATTTATATCTAAATATTTTCGTGAATGATGAAAATATTTTCATTCGTTCATTCTGTGAACGATACAAGCGATAACTTTTTTTTAATAAATATTTTTCAAATCGTTCATTTTTTGCAAAATAAACGGAGCCTTAACACCGTTGCAGACGTGTTAGCTCGCGCCTGAGCTGCAAGGGGCCGGATACAATTTTGATCAAGCTCGAGTCAAAAATTTTAGGTACAATGCTTGATCCAATCGATTTAGTCCAAGGTAACCCCAACTGCCCTAAAGAATTGTATATAAATATAGGGTTAATAACATGAAAAATTCCAAAACTGATACATTTATGATAATTTTACTGGTCGTTAGTTTCCGTTAAATTTTACCGTCAAGTTTCTGAGTTGGATGATACGTGACATTTGACAAGTGTACCGGTTTGAAATTTTACCCTCTGTCTATTACAAGTGTACCGGTTTATAATTTTTTGTGGTATTAATCCAATTTAACGGATGGTAAATTTGTCATAAATGTATCAGTTTAGATTTTTGGTGATCAAAAAATTAGTTTTGGATAAAATTGTCACAAGTGTATCAATTTGGAGTTTTTAGCGATAAAAGAAATTAATTTGAGGTAAATTTGTCATACGTGTATTAGTTTGAGCCTTTTCGTGATATTAGCCCATAAATATATTACGGTCGGCGAGCTTATTTCATATCGCGTGAGCAATAATGATTTATAGTTTGCACCATATTGTCACTGCCATACGATGAATTTGTCACATAAAACACTTCCTCCTCTGTAGGGATTAAGGAAGCACAAGGTGGTCTTTCATCCAAACAGTTGCTATGCTGGAGAATGTATGAAACCCTAAAATACTTGCAAAACTGCTATGGCTGGTTAGTTCTCATGTGAGAGTGAGATTTGGTGAAGCATTGAATTCCATATTGGATAAAATGGGCATTGTTTATTGATTTGCAAATAACATCAAGTCGTGATTTGGTTGCCATATCTCACGTGATTAGACCTATCAGTTTTCTTTTTCGAGATTATCCGATGAGTAGGGTGTTACAAAAGGTATGGTATTTGAGCAAAGGTTTCTAACGGAGTGCGGCTTTTGCTACACTTCTTGAATATTAGACCCAATTTATTTTATAGAAAATGAATGATTTGAATAATATTTTTCTAAAAACAATCGATTGTATCGCTTAAAATAATTAGTTAATGAAAAATATTTTTACCATCAATAGTAACTTACGTCTAAACATTTTCGTGAACGATGAAAATATTTCTCGTTTATTCATTTTTATAAGCAAATAGATATTATTAATTAAATTATACTTTTTTTTTGAAATTAAACTATACTTAAGAGGTAACACGATGCCTTTCGCAAGCCGCTATTTTGGGAATCGGATACCAAGAGAAGAGACTAGACTCCGTTAACGCTCGTGAGCTTGAACGATTACCGGTGTCCGTTTCTCACCGGATTTATCATTTACAGCCAAATACCCAAAAAGAAAGGGAAAAAAAAACATAACCTTTAGATCGAGATTACTGATAACGTAACCTCTCGTACAATAATTTCGACATCTGCTGAGCTTTCTGTAGAAATTGGTCGTTAAGAACCCTATGTGGCGACCAATGCGAATAAAAATTTGTGGCATGATTGCCGCGTCACTTTATGATGTTACCTAGGATCCGAATAATGGGCCGGTGGGTGGGAAAGTGATCTAGTTCCGAGGTGAGCACCGTTCTCTTTGAAGTGAGGAGAGAGAGATTGCATAGTCACAAAGGGAGAAAAAAAAGGGTTGGCCAAGACCACCACCCTGCGACGGCCACCGCGACGTGGTCGTCGGGGATGATCGCTCGAAGGCAGTAGATTTGCTCTCGGCTCATTGGTCTAAACAAATTTTTATTTGGTTTTAACGTGAATGAGGTTTGAAAATCCAAGCTACTCAATTTTAATCCGATCTAATAAATATCGGTTGAAAAATAGATCTTGGATTTTTTTTTGTTCGTGATATGGTGATAGAAAGGTGTGAATCCAATCACACTTTCGTAGAATTTGCGGGACTTGGTGATTACGCAAGTGTACGTGACTTTGTGGAAAGCCCTAACAAAAGACCAGAATCTGTGTAAATTCCAAATTTATAAAATAGAAGATAAGCTTCTGTGATAAAAAAATTTAGAATTTTCTAAAAGAGTGCTTGTTTATCTCTCCCATTCAGTATCCTCTCTCTGACTACGTTTCCATGGATATTGTTTGACTAACTCTTACGAGTCATGAATGAAATTAGGCCCTCGGTTTAAGCCCATCAAACGGACGGCGCCGATTGAAAATGGTCTGATTTAAATAGATTCATTTAACCCGTTTTGAGATATCACATATCCGATACATTCTCGACCCGACAAATACTTTTAAAACACTTCTATATGTAATCTTATCGAGAAAAACTCATATTAAACTGAGGTGAGAATGCGGAATAAGTGAGTGTGAGATTGAGTGAGGGCGAGAGAGAATGAAAAAAGAGCCATAGAGGTGAGTTGGGTCTAAATAAGTTGTATGCTCATTTATGACCCATTTAATACCCATATTTTGTTTAGACCCATTTAATACCCATATTTTGTGTAAACCCATTTACTGAATATAATTAATTCATATAACAAAATGTGTCTATTTGACAGGTCTACTTGGCTCGATCTTTAGCACGCGTTCTCAGCTCATAGCAAACCAACAGAAGAAAACTCTGCCAATTTGTGCATGAGTGCTAATGTATTCAACTTCACCATCTCTCCCAGAGATATTGGAATGTCTAATCCTTCCATTACTTTAAGAAAACAGTTTCCTTCACCAATTGAAGTGACTAGAAAGAGGGAATATCTGACGATGTTAACTTAATGTAATGAAACATGGGATTGCCATAGTTCTGTTGCTCGATGGATTGCGTGAAGAATCACCTAAAGTTAGACAAGGTCAATCACAAAGATTTATTTATATGCTTGGAACAACAAATAATGACTCTTTGTTCAGTTGTAAACAGACATATTAGCATGGATATTTGGTGTTTCTAGTCGAACCAGATCCAGCAAGGCCCTTTTGTTTCGAATCACAGGGAGATCGGTCGTGAGATGTTTTTCAAACCACGAACTAAATCATGCTATTTTTTGTTAAGAATTTGCACGTCGAATTCACAACCATCGTAAATCAAGATTCACCAAGGACACTGACAAAAGTGTGTCGAATGAGTGAAAAATGGGGATGCAAGACACACTTGCCAGACAAGACTTAAAAAGAAAGCAAGCTCGAGGTTTCACAAGTCAAGAAGCAAGCACCACTTATTCTACGCTTACAACCAACCTGAGGAATCATCTGCAATCGCAAAACACAAGCCAAACTGAACCAATCAAGGCTCACACATCTCAAATTTAGTAGATAGACATATAGTCTCTAGTAGCATAATAAGTTTTTGGACCGGCCTGAAATCCGATGGCCACGAAGCATAGTGACAGCTCAAGGAACAAGGTAGTGCAAGATCAAAGTTTTTATGATTCAGAAGCCACTGTTTCCTTCTCATGGTCACCCTCGAGTTGGCTGAGATTGCCCTTCTCCTTGATGAGTTGAGTGTGGTGGTGCCTGCAGTAGAGTTTCCCCTCGTGCGCGATGTAGTTAGATGGGCTGATCACACACCCCCCGTGGGTGCATTTGAAGCAGCTCTTGTGGTACGGAGTCCCATTAACCGTCACCTGTATGCACAACGATGAATATGGTTGTACTAAAGTTGCAATTTTGGGGTCATCAAACTAGTCCAATGTGAAATTTTGTCACCTCGAATGAAGCAGCCCTTGGACTAAGTCATGTTCTTGCATCACAAGTTCTATATATAGACCAGCAAATCTTTACCTTTTCGGTCGGGTAGACGGTGCTCTTACAGCCTACACATTTGTCTCTCGTTCCCCCGAACATACTGGAGACTTTGGTCGCTGCAGGCCTCTGTTCAAAGAAGATTTATTCAGCAGAACAATGACTGATTTAGTCGAACAGTCAAACTTTCAGGCAAGACCACAGTCGCAGTGAAATTACCTCTCCATCAATGGGTTTCTCTGGCTTTGCAATCTTGGGGGTTCCTACGAGGACATTTTGTGATAAAGGAAGGATCAGTGTGATCCTTTCTACCAAAGCAGAAGCAAAATAGGGCATGACTCTTGTGCTTCAATTTTACCTTCAAAGCTTTTTTCGAGACTGCCGGTTCTCTTGAAGAGCTGATCGAAATGCGGCCGGCAGTACAAGACTCCTTCTAATGAATTGTAGTTCCCAAGCTGCATATGAAATGTGCTTTAGCTAGTTTTCTACAGTCTATATTTAATCCTCTGATTACCGAATAAGTGTAGCTATCTGTTTCCGGAAAAAGTCCCCTCTTATAATTATCATGATTTTTGGCAATAAATTATGCCTAACCTCGGCTGCTTAGCGGGTCATGACAAATCATCATAACTCGCATGCACAGATGATCAGTTATAAAGCTTATTAAATGAGTTTGATCGAATCTCATTGTGGCTGATCTGGAGGTTCAACAAAAATGCTGGCTAATTTGGACCCACCCCACATATTTCTGTAAACTGAAGAGAAAACCAAGCGAATTTCATTCAGGATGTCATCCTGTTAATGACTCCATGAAGAAGAGCACAAATCAAAGTTAGATGTAGCAATGAAATAATCATCTTTTGCCTACACCATCAAATTGTTGAATCAATCCAAGAGCTGAGAGGACTAGTCTGTATTGTGATCTACAGAAATGCAACTCTTTGGAGCTCTAAAATGAGGAATGTATCAAACTTACATCTGATCAGGTGCTAATTAACGAGAAAGCCTTGAGATCTAACAATTTTTATGTCAACAACAAATTGTTATAAGTGGCTGTAACATGACATACCTTGAGAGTCCCTTTGCAATGGTGGCATCTGAAGCAGGCCTTGTGGTAGATTCTATTGTCAGCCGTGAGCTTGTCCACCAGATAGACCGTCTTCTCACAGGCCATGCACTTCTGGGTTGTTCCTGCAAATGCCATTCTCTCTCTCTCTCTCTCTCTCTCTCTCTCTCTCTCTCTCTCTCTCTGAGTGTCTGTAAGTGTAAGGAGAAGGAGAAAGGGGAGTGAAGGATAAGAAAGGGAAGCAAAAAACAAGTGTTGGTTGGAAAGTTGATGATTAAAGTGGTGGCATTGGACAATCATTTTGGGTGAAGGGTCTAACTAAACCTTTCATGACATGTTTTACCTTTTCCCCCATCTTCTAAGTTAGATAACGACTGGACACAAGATGGGCAACATGAAGTTTGAGTTGAGTAAGAATTAGAGAAAAACAATTTGGCCACTCTCTTTTTTACCCATCACATCTTCTTAGTCATCTGTTTTAACCAACATTCTTTCGGGGACGAAGAAGTGATAATATTGGCGAGAAATTTCGAAAAACCGAAAGTCAAACTTCTCAGGAAACTCGTTAGCAAATTTCATCACAGATTACTGTAAGCAAACTGAAGTAGCCTTGGTTACTATTATCAACTTTTTGAAGGACACTATGCTTTTAGCTGCATACTAGAAAAATATCTGCGGATACGAGCCTAGCAAAGGGGCCATAGAATAGAAACTTAGCTGCAGTGTGTATGGAAAGAGATGAGGACCAGATAGGAAAATATAATTGAAGTCACTGAACCAAGCCGGAGTTTCATTGTCCAACCGTGAGGGACTTCTGTGAGTTGGCCGAATGATTGTCCATCAAATGCTCCCCCATCATGTCGCTTTGCACACACGTTCTTCAACTTTTACTTTCCTCTCTCTCACATCACATTATTTTTCTTTTTCTTTTTTGGCCTGAGGGCTCGAATCCGATCCACGATCCTTGTTTCCTGAAAAATTTTTCTATCGAAGAATAATTTTCTTACTTTTTGGGCATTTGAACAGTTTAGAAAAGGGTTAATACCATGAAAAATCTCAAACTGGTATACTTGTGATAAATTTACTCAAAATTATTTTTTTGACCACTAAAAACCCTAAATTGGTATACTTGTGACAATTTTAACCCGAACTATTTTTTGACAATCAAAAACCCTACACTGGTATACCTGTGACAATTTTACCCCCGAACTAAATTTTTGGCCACCAGAAACCCCAAACTGGTGCATCTATGATAAATTTACCCTCAGTTAGTTTCTGTTAAATTTTACTGTCAAATTGCGAAGTTTAATGACATGTGGTAATGGACATATGTACCGATTTTGGGTTTTACCCCTCTGTTTGTCTCAAGTTTACCAATTTGTGATTTTTTGTGATATTAATATAATTTAACGGACATTAACAGAGGGTAAATTTGTCACAAATGTACCAGTTCGGGATTTTTGCGGTCAAAAAATTAGTTTCAAGGGTAAAATTGTCACAAGTGTACCAGTGTAGGGTTTTTGGTAGTCAAAAAAATAGTTCGGGGTAAAATTGTTACAAGTATACCAGTTTGGGGTTTTTGGTGATCAAAAAAATAGTTTGGGGTAAATTTGTTATAGATGTACCAATTTGGGATTTTTTGTGGTAAAAAAAATAGTTTAGACCCACCCATGGGTTGCTCAGTTGGTTAGGGCGTACTTGGGATTGTGTGGTTAGGCGCACTGGTCCCTGGTTCGATTCCCCAGCTGAGCATTTGTGATTTAAGTGGGGGTCATGGCGGTGGGTTGCTGTGCTAGTCTCCCCCGAGGAATAGTCGAGGTGCGCGCAAGCTGGCCCGGACACCTCGATTATAAAAAAAAAAATAGTTTAGGGTAAAATTGTCACAATTGTACTAGTTTAGGATTTTTCGTGGTATTAGCCCGTTTAGAAAAATGAGTTAACATAAAATCTTTTCATAATTAATGAAAAGTCTTTGTTTAAATTTAAGAAAATAATTTCATCTTTAAAATAAGATAATATTTTCCAAAGTAAATCTTGGAGCTGGGGCACGAGACCCCAACATCCATGCTTGGGTCCTTGATGGTTGGGCTTGGGTTCATAGAGGCTTGGCTCAAGACTCCGGTGCTTGTGTTAGAGCCTCTGGCAGCCATGCTCGGGTACCGAACTCCTGCACTCAAATCACTGGTGCCTGGGCCTGAGACCATTAAGGTCGGGCGCGGTTCCTCGATGGTCGGGTTTGGTTCCGCAGAGATGGCCCCATATCTCTTGAGGCCTTGCCCGAGATCCCGATGCCTGTGCCTAGTTTCCCTGCGGCCGTGCCTAGGTACCTAACTCTTGGCTCCCAATCTCAAGTCCCTTGCGCCTGTAGTTCCCAACGCTTGGGCTTGGGGACCCCTCGTGGCCAGGCCTGACACCCCTAAGGATAGGGTCTAGTCTCGATAGTTTAGCTTGGGTCCTCAGCAACCGAGTTGAGGATCCCGGCAGCCGGTCTAAGTACCCTAAGGCTGGTCTCGGGATTGAAGCACTTGAGCTAGGAGTACCCCAACGTTGGGTCCAAGATCTAATCATCTAAGCCCGAGTTCCACAAGAGAAAAAAATAGATTATTTTACAATAATGCATCCCTTTTAGGATCAAAAGAGGGAAAATAATCTTCAGTTTATTTTCAAATTTTAGTCAGATATTTAAAGAATGATTGTTTGAAAAATATTTCTCATAAATATCAAATTTTCAGTAAAAATGAAGCATAAGCATCCGATAAATCTTACCTAAATATGGTACTCTCCCCAAATCACGGGTAATTATCAAAGCATATGGATTTGTAAATATAGACCCTTATCGTTCGAGAAAGGTTTCTTGCATCACATTGTTACGTACGTTGCACATCTGTCCGGAGTTTTTAGTGAAGTGGAAAGAGAAGGGGAAGGACAGTTGACGGAAAAAAGAGGGTAAAAGAAAGTCACAAAGTGTAAAGTAAAAGGTGATAGGAAATGGACAACAACATGGACATAGCGTGTTCTATTTTTACCTTATTCACCTTCATAAAAAAAGGTGAGGGGTAATTGCGGAAGAAACTAACTTCTTTCCACGTGGAATTACGGCACAGAAAAGTTACGATACATTATACGTATAAATGTCATGAACTTTCCCTTGAACAATTCGGATAGAAAAACGGCCGTGAAATACGGATATTAGAAACATATGTGACTCATGTATTAGATGATTTGCGAAACATAAACTGCGATTCAAATTCAAAGTCGGCGATTTCCGGCAAAAAATTGATCGGAAAGGCAAATTGGAAAAATTATCAAATGGTTTATGACTAAATTGACAAAATTAAAAGGTTTATCATTGAATTTTTCGCTAAGTTTATG
This sequence comes from Syzygium aqueum, assembly GCA_031216185.1. NCBI lineage: Eukaryota > Viridiplantae > Streptophyta > Magnoliopsida > Myrtales > Myrtaceae > Syzygium > Syzygium aqueum. The sequence goes on along the minus strand of CM062236.1, from coordinate 21,841,663 downwards.
ACTTTTTTTGGTAATTATTCCTTATTATATAACATCAAGTAGTATATAATTCTTACCTAAACAATGTGAATAGTTCACTCAAAACGACCAAAAGAAAAAATGATATCTCAATATCACGTCCTCTAATTCCGGAAAGTTGTGATTTGACGAGCAGACTGCCTCCGGGAAAGCCTCGATTACAAAAGCAACATTTAAAGCGATCGTTGCACAAATTTTCCGCGTACTGCCAAAGTAGATGCGCTGTTCTTTCGGTCGAAAAAACTCTTACTTTCGCTGCTAGGAAGGATTTAAACAGCAAGATCGTCCGAAATCATACACAATAGCGACCAAAAGGAGTGGGGTCATTCCGATGAGCCTTCGCCACCCAATCCGCGGCTTGATTTGCATTTCGGGAACAATGGGCTACCGAGGGGTCACTTAGTTGGGCCAGAATTTGTTGGCAAAATCCATGGATGCTTTTCCCTCACCGTAGTTTTTGACTTGCATCGATAATAATTTGTCACTCGATAGAATTATCAACAATGACTTGTAAAGCTTAGGATTACTCTAAAATAATGTGTGCTTGTGAAAGAAAACTCTAAAATAACGAACAGGCATAGAAAAGTAATTTTTTTTTTTTGGAAATATTTAGTTTAGCTCTAGCCTATTGATGTGCAGCTTGTGCCTTTAGCTTTCCGGGCACCGCTCCAACCTCCTACATGTGTGTGCGCGCACGAGTGCGCGAGCGTCGGATAGGGAGAGATGTGGTTGCAGAGAAGTGTTCGAAGTGTTGGTCGAACCTGTTGATGACCTCACAGCTTGCAGAGAAGGTTCGTTTCGAACCTCATTGGACGATGTGGAATTTGTTCTAGCATGGCAGGATTAAATTTAGAAGGCAACAAAATGCTATTTTCACTGTTTGTGAGTGGAAGAGGAAGGAAATTGAAATTTCAGGAAAGACTTCTGATGTTGAATCCCAACAGGCAAGATATTCTGTTGATAGTTGCCAGACATGCTCTAATAGTGAATGTTAATTAGAAGAAATCGAAAAGCTGTCTTAACCAAATGCACCTTAAGATGCTCCAATCTCATCGTTTACTTATATGTAGCAAAGGTTGGAATATATTTGAAGTGACGAAGCTGATTCCAAATCTCTACTTCTCTTCATCAACATAAGCTCATCTTCACATCATAACAGGTTCCTGAGAAAGGGTGTTTCAAGAAGGTAGTTTTGCTTGGAAGTTTGGGTAAAGGCTTTGGTAACTTGACTGTGGCTGCAAACGTTCCACCAGGAGCCGAAGAAAAGCTGTCCCATCCTGCGGATCTCTTGGTCAAGGCAGCTTCCTACTGTTGCAGCAAGCTGCTGGATCGTATCTGTTGCACGTGCTTCATCTAAACTTTCTCCTATGTGAATGACCGGTGCTTTTATTGTTCTTAGGCAACGCTGCACCGGCCTTGCTTGTTTCGGGTGCATCATTGTTGTTTTACTATCTGCGTCTATTGTTCATGTCTCTGGCGACATTGACCAGTATGTATATAGATCTGTGTTACGTCATCTTGGTGATTGTGCTACTTTAGTCTCTTCCGTGTGCGCATCATAGTCACCAGGGATGTATAGCTTCTCAAAGGTGGACCGCATGCGGATTGCAGAAAGTCATTTTGACTGCAGGAGAAAAGTAATTCAAGATCAGGTCTAAAGTGTTGTCTTTTCTAGATAAAGTTTCATCGGAGAATAGATAGAACCTGAGACTGCTTAATGCCCGAAGACCGACAGATGTTAATGACTAATGCAAGTGAAGGTGGAGTGATACATAATCGAAGTGGAAATGTGACCGGCCCTGTGGTAGTAAACAGAATTTCACCTCGTCCCTTACGACATTGTCACAATTCTGTCTGTGAAGCCATCTATCACTTAAGCAGTCAAAACTATGCCAGAGCCTTCCCTGTTGAGCATTTTTCTCACCCTCTTTCTTGGCCATGGCTATGTTTCTAACCACTATCATTCTTCTCAACTCTGAGCTTCTTAATCTGAGGTTTTACCTTGTCAGAAAACTAGTTTGTTTTAACAAAATTGGACATTCTACAAAACATGAAGGAGGAAAATAGGGCCAAATAGTTATTATCGAGGGACAGATTAAAAAGCAGTTGCCTAGTTGCCTGGAAGGGGATAAAGACATTAGGAGTGTTATAACTTTCGTACGGCGCTCATTTGAATGCTATAACTTTCTTTTTGCTCACTTGAATGCCACATTGGAGTAAAATTGATTACTTGAGTGCCATTTTCGGCAAATGAGCTGACGTGGATTTTTTAATTAATTTTATTGATTTTATTGAAATTTTCTTTTTCTTTCTTATTTTTCCTTTTTTTTTTCAAGGTTGGCGAGGGTTGTCGGTGACCCTCGCCAGAGGCCTCGTCGTCTGCCGGTATGCCCACAAAGGCCCTTGGCAAGGCTGCCTTGCCCGCGACTGCGAAAGGCCCTTGGCAAGGCTACCTCGTCCTCGGTCGGTATGCCCGCAAAGGCCGACAACCAGCACAACGGAGGGGAACCTTCCATGGCAGAGCAGATCCCCTAGCCAATTTTTCTTTTTTTTACTTTCCTTCCACATCGGCAAACACATGTCAATTTGCGATTTGAAATGAATAGAAAATATATGCAACCTCAGCACATGCCGTGGTAGTAATAAAGCACCGAATATTTTCTCCAGGAGCAAAGACTTTTATTATGTTTGTATTGGTACCCTCATGCCGCTAAGCTGCACTTGAAACACTGTTGAGAACCAGAGTTTGGAAGAAGATGAACAGTAGAAAGAAGAAAGAATAAAAAAAAAAGAAAAAGAAAAAATTAGAAATTTAAGCTAAAATGGTGTTGTTTCGAGTAAAGTTGTCCATGCCACATTGCTAGCCATGCCTTGTAGGACCGTCAGTGATGACTGGATGCCACGTCAATAATTTCAAGTTAAAATTGACAGAAAAGATTATATTGAAATTTCACACAAAAATTTAGGATTATATTTAAACAAAGGTTTGAGATTATATTGTAAAACGTATAATAGGTTTAGGATTGAAATGCTAATTTTCCCTAATATAAACGCTCAAAGTTACATTTTACCGCCAGAAGAATTCTACATCTCCGTTGCAAACTGTTGAGAGTGAAAATTCAAATTGCGAACCTATTAAATTTCTCGGTTCTTTTTCGGTGCAAGAAGGGAGACGACTTTATCATTTAACTTGTGTGTTTCTGTGAATGGAGCAAGACTTTCATTGGCAAGACAGTATCTCATACAAGGGTCAATTTTTACGCAAGGCTGGGGTGCAATTTACAAGGCAATTTTTAGTGTTGACTGGGAAGTATCAAAGGCATGACCATTTGAGCTTCCTATGAAGTAATGGTGTGGGCATTGCACTGATTTTTATTTATTTTTTTTTGGACGAAGGCATTGCACTGAAGGAAACATCCCGACCGCCGGCCTTCTTGTAAATTTCCAGCCCAACGTACCAGGAAATACTTGCATGGACCATGGCCCATGGATCATGGGCAATCATAACCATTGGAATTTGTGAGATCTGCTGGAAACCCACGTAACTGTCCAGCGGTGATCGGCTCCGATCCACGGATTCTGATTGGGCCGTGCAATTTCGGCCCCCGAAATACATGCAGATGCGTATACATCATCACATGTAACCAGACAAAAAGTCCCTTCAGTTTTCAAATGAAAAGTCTTCCAACTTGATGAAAAGTAGTCCGAATTGTTGTCCGCCGACAATTCAAATAATTCTATGGAAACCAATAATGGTCCAAAAGTATCAAATGGACAAAATTCATTGACCATAGCGACCGCTTTGTGGTCACTATAGTCTTCCAACTTGATGAAAAGTAGTCCGAATTGTTGGCTACCGACAATTCAAATAATTCTATGGAAACCAATAATGGTCCAAAAGTATCAAATGGACAAAATTCATTGACCATAGCGACCGCTTTGTGGTCACTATAGTCTTCCAACTTGATGAAAAGTAGTCCGAATTGTTGGCTACCGACAATTCAAATAATTCTATGGAAACCAATAATGGTCCAAAAGTATCAAGTGGACAATATTCATTGACTATAGGGACCACTTTTCCTCTGAGAGAGAGAGAGAGCCACTAGTTGCATTTTAATGGGAAGATACTCATTATTGACTGGGAGATACTCTTTCTTCTTTTTCTTTTTACATAGCACTCTGATGATGCTCACAAAAAGAAGAACAAAAAACAAAAAGAAACACGACTCCTCCTTATAAATCTCATCACAGTTTCCGCTAGCATTGATCCACCCTCTTGTTACTTCTCGCCTTGCTTTCATATCTACCCGCTTTCTTGTGCTTTGAGTCATGAAATTCGTAGGCATGAGTTTTGCAGTGTTTCAATCATGTCACTTGCTTCTTGGTCTTGTTCTTACCCTGTGCTTTCACCAAGCCTCCTCCACTGCCAATGAAACAGACAGACTCGCGCTTCTCGCATTTAAGGCCGGCATAACCGGAGATCCTTTTGGCGTGCTCAACTCATGGAACGATAGCATTGGGTTTTGCCAATGGTATGGTGTTACGTGTGGCCGCAGGCACCAGCGAGTCACAGTCTTGGATTTGCAATCACAAGGACTCTCCGGATCAATCTCTTCTCATATCGGAAATCTCAGCTTCTTAAGGGAGATGTCGCTACAAAACAATAGCTTTCATCAAGAAATCCCTCCACAACTCGGCCGGTTGCGCCGCCTGCGTATCCTGCAATTAAACAACAATTCACTGGTTGGCAAAATTCCCAAAAACATGTCAGGTTGCTCGAACCTGGTCGTCCTCTGGCTTGGGAACAACGAACTAACCGGAGAAATTCCTAGAGAGCTCGGTTCAATGCCAAAGCTACAAGCGTTCGCTTTGCATGAAAACAATCTAACCGGAAGTGTGCCTTCGTCCATTGGGAACTTATCTTCACTGGAGATACTTTATTTAACCCATAACAAGTTGGGCGGGAGCATTCCCCAAGTTCTAGGCCACCTGAAAAACTTGCAAATGATTAGCTTTGGAGGAAACAGATTGTCAGGTACAATTCCATCTTCACTACTTAATCTCTCTTCAATCGTTGCGTTTGAAGTTTTAGAGAACCGAATAGAGGGGACTCTTCCTGCAGACATTGGCCTCAAACTCCCAGATCTTGAAATTTTTACAGTTTCTTTGAACCAACTTGAGGGGCCAATTCCTTCGTGGATATCGAATTGCACCAAGCTAGACTGGCTTCTACTTTCTGAAAACAGATTTTCCAAAGAAGTGCCTTCTTTGGAAAAACTGCATAGGCTTAGTCGGTTTACAATCAGTAATAACCAACTTGGAAGTGGAAAACCTGAAGACTTGAGCTTCCTTTGCTCGTTAACTAATAGCTCCCGATTAGAGTACTTGACTATTGATGCGAACAAGTTTGGCGGGGTGTTACCTAAATGCATAGGTAATTTATCCACCACTATCAAAGTACTTTTGTTAAACGGGAATCATATATCCGGTGAAATTCTAGAAGAAATCGGGGATCTGATTAATCTGGAAGTATTGTATATGAATGATAACCAGTTATCAGGTGTTATCCCCTCAAATTTGGGAGCCCTACAAGATGTAAGTGTATTGTACTTAAGTGATAATAACCTGGGAGGCACTATCCCATCTTCTTTGGGAAATCTAACCAAGTTAATCGAACTTGATCTTGGTGGGAACAACTTTCAAGGGCAAATTCCGCCCCATCTATCTAATTGCCAATCTCTTGATGTGCTTATTTTGTCTAATAACAATCTCAGTGGTGCCATTCCTCCACAGCTCATAGGTCTCTCATCATTAACAATCATTTTGAACTTGTCTCATAACCATTTGATTGGGGTTCTACCCACAGAAGTCGGCAACCTGAGAACTTTGACTACGTTGGACATCTCGAACAATTGGTTGGTAGGTGAAATCCCCATTAGTTTAGGTCATTGCACTCAATTGACATCATTGAGGATGGGGGGCAACTTCTTCCACGGGTCCATTCCTCAATCAATCAAATCGTTAGGAGGCATCGAAGAACTAGATCTTTCACGCAATAATTTGTCAGGTCAAATTCCAGAATTTTTAACAGTATTTCGCTCCTTGAAACTTCTGAATTTATCGTACAATAAGTTTGAAGGCATGCTACCACGTGAAGGAGTCTTTAAGAATGCTACCGGTACTTCTATTATTGGGAATGATAAGCTCTGCGGTGGATTGCCAGAATTTCATCTCCCCAATTGCATCACCAAAAGCTCCAAGAACAGAAAGATAAATACTGTGATATTGTCTGCTTCTATTATTTTCGGAGTTCTTGGAATAGCTCTTATCCTAACTTTTTTATATATTTGTGGGTTGAAGAAGAAAGTAAATGAACCGGCTTCAAGTTCAATAAATGATTCACATCCGAAGGTGTCCTATGGAGCACTCCTAAAAGCAACAGATGGTTTTTCTTCAACGAATTTGATCGGTGTTGGCAGCTTTGGTTCTGTTTATAGGGGGATACTCGAGGACAATGTAACTATTGTTGCTGTGAAGGTGCTTCATTTAGTCCGTTGTGGTGCACTGAAGAGCTTCATGGTGGAGTGTGAGGCATTAAAGAACATCAAACATCGAAATCTCTTGAAGATACTGACAGTTTGCTCGGGTAATGATTATCAAGGAAATGATTTTAAGGCCTTAGTCTATCAATTCATGGACAATGGAAGCCTGGAACGATGGCTACACCCAAATGCAACATCTCATGGGAATGAGCCCCCGAAAAAGTTGAATTTCATTCAGAGGATAAACATTGCTATAGGTGTTGCTTGTGCACTGGATTATCTTCATCATCAATGCCACATCCCCATTGTTCATTGTGATCTAAAGCCAAGTAATATTCTCTTAGATGCGGAGATGGTTGCACATGTTGGTGACTTTGGATTAGCGAAATTCCTTCTTGGATCATCCCTTGATACTATAGTTAATCGTATGAGCTCAGTGGGGCTGAGAGGGACAATTGGTTATGCTCCACCAGGTTCTCTCTCTCTCTCTCTGAAGTTTGGTAGCTAATGATAACTCTTATAGTCTTAGGCACATTACCTTCTGATTTGATGATCCACAACTTAATTTGACTTGCACTATGATCTAAATGTGTGGCAGAATATGCAATGGGATGCGAGATTTCTAGAGAAGGGGACATCTATAGTTACGGCATTCTCTTACTGGAGATGTTCACAGGGTTGAGTCCCACCGATGACGTATTCATAGACAATTTGACTCTTCATAATTTTGTCGCAAAAGCTTTGCCCGGACAAGTACTCGAAATTACAGACAGTGTTTTGCTTGAAGAAAGAGAGAGCCAATTAGGCCATCGTAGTCCCCAGCATTGGCTTTTCGAAAGCGACTGCACATTTCAAGAGTGTTTGGTTTTGGTGTACAATATTGGAGTTGCTTGTTCGCACAGCGTGCCCGGAAGACGGATGAGCATCAGCGGAATTGCAAATCAGCTGCAACAGATTCGGGAGAAACTCTTTGCACTGGGTTTACCTGGAGAGGATGAACTACCAACAGCTTCTGTTTAGCTGTTATACCTTTATGGTTGTTTAAGCAAACAGAAGCGGGCAGGTAAATTCTACAACTGAAGAGGATGGATCATTCTTTTTACCTCAAAATGATACTTGATCATTATTCTCCATCTGTATCTATACATAACTAAACTAGCACAAGGCCTAGAGTGCACACACATTCTCGAGAACTGCTGCTTTGCTTAGAATTTTGTTTTGGTTCCATAGTATTTTAAATTGAATCCAACATAAATTGTCCGGTTTCCGTTTTTTTGTCTTTTCATTAGTATGATACTCATTAAGAGGAATTGCAATCGATTAGTTATTGGAATCTTATTCAAAATAAAGCTTGGTTTCTGCAGATTGAGCGGGTATGGCTCGCCGTTGCTTTAGTCAGCTATAGACCATGCGGTTGCTCTGGAGGGTGAATTTAAGGATGCATAGCTTCTGGATTCAGCATTCTAGCATGTGGTGATTTAAGAACACTTATTGACTGTCTGATGAACGTGGTACGAATTATCCAAGTATTCTTTAGTTGAATAGTGTGACTCGAGTGTATTGGATTTTTCTACGAGTGCAAGTGCAAATTATTCAGCACTGATATTTCTGAAGTTTACTACTGTCCTTGCTTTTATTTCCGCATTATGGTAGTTACAAAATCGCCCTTTTTTTTTTATGGGAAAGCACTTAATGACATATGCATGAAACTTATAATAAACATATTGATAGTCACTTATTTCATTGGGGATTCATTAATCACATGAATAAGTAAATTTTTAAAGGCAGAAATTACTAACTACGTCAAGAAATTACTAACCACCAATATGCTTAAACGTACGTCTCTAAATAAATAGTGATTATTTGCAATGGAGAAGTTACAGAATTTTGAATACTGTTTTTCTTCGTTCTGAATGGACACATTCTTCCGAAGCAGCTTCTTTCCACCTTCAATGCGCGACTATCCTGAAAGAAATGAAAAGGACCACAAAAGCTACGACAAGAACAGCTGAACTATATATTGATCAGTTGAGAGGAACATTAAGGTGGCTAAACAAAAGGATTTAACTGAAATTATGTGTCATCTCGTTGTATCAAGCCCGCACTCCGGTGGGTTGCGATGTGGTAATCAAAAGTAGTGCATCATTCAGGAGGGCAACAGAAGAGTATCCAGTCTGCTATTCATCTATTGAGTGGCTGGACTTGCATTGCAGAACATACTCACTTTTGCCTCCCCGTTTGTTAATGCCCAGGGCCCCGTTTTGTGATTCCTATTCGCCATATCCACACAAGCCCTCGAAAGTGGATTGGAAAAATGAGTGTGTGGGCTAGTGTCGCCGTGCACTAGTCACAGTCGACACCCCCCCCCTCTGCTTCATTCTCTTCGTAACTTGAATCAGCACACGTCATTATCCTTATGATATACATATCTTGTTTCTTCTCGCCTTGCTTCCATATATGCCCGCATCCCCTTTTAGTCATGAAACTTGTTAGTGCAGTCACTATTACGCAACTTGCTTCTCGGTTGTTTAGTTCTTGCACTGTGCTTTAACCGAGTCTGCTCTGCCGCAAATAAACTGACAAACTCGCGTTGCTCGCATTTAAGGCTGAAGTAATGGGAGATCCCTTTAATGTGCTCAACTTGGGGAATAATATTTGCCAGTGATTTTTGCGGCACATGCAGTCACAGGCACCAAAGGGTCCCGGTTCCGAAATTGGGAGCACAAGGACTCTCTGTCCCGGTACTGAACTTGGGAGCACAAAGACTCGCTGGGTCGATCTCTCCTCAGTCCTCCACATGTCAGGCGGTTGCGCCACCTACATATCTAACAACTAGGATACAATTCATTGGTCAGTGAAATTCCCAAAAACATGTTAGCTTGCTCCGACCTTGTCGACCTCATCCTTGTATACAACCAACCAACTGGAGAAATTTCAATAGATGTCTGGTTCATTATCGAAGCTAAGCTGGTTTTCTTTGTATGCAAATAATCTCAATGTGAGTGTGCCTTCCTCGGAACTTATCTTCATCAGAAGGCTTTCCTCAGGCGAAATAACTTTGGTGAGATCATTCCCGCAGTTCCGGGCCACCTGCTGAAATTACAAAAAATTTCTGTAGCAATGAACCGCTTGTCTGGTACAATCCCAACTTGAATACTCTTCTCTTCTCTAACTTCGATGTAGGAGCCAACCAAATACGAGGGAGTCTTCCAGCAGACTTAGGCTTCACACTTCCAAGTCTCCGATTGGCACGAGCCTATTTGAGGAATGGGTTCGTCTGTCAATATCGAATTGCACAAACCTAGAGTCACTTCAACTTGCAAGCAACAGACTTTCAGGGAAGAAAGTGCCTTCACTGGAAAATCTGCATGTGCTTCGATCATTCACCATCTACAAAAATCAGCGCAGGAGCTGAAAGGGCGACCATAATCAGAGTTATTGTCGATTTCTCGCAACAGTTTCAGCCGAGTACGCCTAAATGCATAGAGGTAATTTATCCACCATCCTCACAAAATTTATCATTTCAGGTTTTCGAACACGAGGAAGTTTGATCGAATGCATGTGGAGAACGATTCAGGGTGACATAGGACTTTACATTAGACTAATTGAATAAACTTTGTTAATTTTGAATTTAAGAGTTTCTAGTTTTTCATTAATCCATGATATATTGGACTTTGTTATGATTTTCATTCAACGAAGGGCTTTGTTTAATCGATATGCAAAAATATTTGTTTTGGTTAATTTTATCTTTATTCTACAAAAGATGGCCGGTTATTCCCTAAATTCTGGGTATAGATATGAGGTGTGACAAAATTGTTGCTAGACAAATTCGGAACTTTGCCGGAATGAAATACCTCTGAGAACTCTGGAATCTCCTTTAGATAATTGTCGCTTGAAAGATCTAGTACTTCAATGCCTCTCAACAATATGATCGATTGAGGAATGGACCCGTGCGAGAAATTGCCCCCCACCCTCAATAATAGCAATGCAACAGTCACCTCATTCATCTGGAATTTTTATTTATTTATTTTTGGTCAGAAATAGCCTTTCTCATTCATTTGGATAAAAGAGAAGGATACATAGCTAAAGCTTCATAGCAAAGCAAGTCCTAAAGGTTTGAGATGGGTAAGAGTGCGTTTGGCAATCATTCTATTCCCGAAAATTGATTCTGCTCAGAAATGATTCTTTTTTATTTTGTGCCCGGGAACAATTTTTAAGCATTTAAAGGCGTTTGGTAACTGCTCAAAATTTCTATTCTTGGAATAAAAAAAAACAGAAATGCGTTTGATAACCGGGCAAAATTTCTTTTTATTAATAATATTTTAAAATTTTTAATATTTCTCTCTTTTTTTTTTCTTCCACTTCCTCTTCCTTGGCCATGGCCAAGTCGTCGACGCCAGCGACCGGCCACAAGCCAAGGCCGGCGAGAGTGACCCTAGCCGGCTCTGTCGAGGGCTAGACCCTCGATGCCTAGACAAGGGCTGTCCTCGCCAGATCTAGCGAGGGTGCGAAGAAGAAGAAATTTTTGCTTCTTGCTTATGGATTCTACTAACACAATGGAATTTTAATAATGACGGTTTACAAAAGTTTACGAATATTTGTCGCAATTAAGAACAAAACGTTGTAATTTTGGATATTTCTCCAATTACGACGTTTTAAAAGGAGTTGTCATGATTCGTATAGCAAAACTTCACAAATATGAATATTTTAAATTAAAACGACCGAAAAAAAAAACTAAGACCATTTCTAAAGATTTATGATAGTCCATTGTAACAAAGAACAAAACTTCCTTATGTGGGTAATTTTGAACGATGGCAATTTACAAAGACTAACTATAACTCCGTTTGTTTCGCAAAAAGTAAATGATATGGAAAATATTTTCGTAAAAAAGATTGTTCGTAATGCTTAAAGCAATTAGTCGACGACAAATGCTTTCATTATCGATAATAATTTATATCTAAACATTTTTGTGGACGATGAAAATCTTGTTCGTTCATTCATTTTTGTAAGAGATATAAATGATCATTTTGAGGAAAATATTTTTCAAATCATTCATTTTTAGCAAAACAAACGAAGCCTATATTTTCAACCTAATGATGGATTACAGATGTTTACGACAAGGAGGCATCATGTCCAAGAATAAAAACGTAGTAAACTTGGATTTTGTGGTTTTCAAAAGTCTATCACGGTTTGTCGCAACTAAGAACAAAACATATAAAATTTGAATATTTTATCAACTACGATGATTTTCAAAGAGTTACGATATTTTATTGGGACAAGTCCCAAAAATCGTTATAAATTTGGAATTTTTTTTCAATTACGATGCGAAATATTAGGATGGTTCGTTATAAAAAGGGTTAATACTATGAAAAACCCTAAACTGGTATATCTGTGACAATTTTATCTCAAACTATGTTTTCGATCACAAAAAACCTCAAACTGGTACACATGTGATAAATTTATCTCGAACTATTTTTTTATCACCAAAAATCCTAAACCGGTACACTTATGACAATTTTACCTCGAACTATTTCTTTGACCCCCAAAAACCCCACACTGATACACCTATGATAATTTTACCCCCGAACTAATTTTTTGAACACTAAAAATCTCAAACTGGTACATTTGTGACAAATTTACCCTCTATTAGTGTTCGTTAAATTATATTAATATCACAAAAAATCACAAATTGGTAAACTTGTTACAAACAGAGGGGTAAAACCCAAAATCGGTACACATGTCAATTACCACGTGTTATTAAACTTAGCAATTTGACAGTAAAATTTAACAAAAACTAACTTAGGGTAAATTTGTCACAGGTATACCAGTTTGGGATTTTTGGTGGCTAAAAAATTAGTTCGGAGGTAAAATTGTCACAAGTATACCAGTGTGGGGTTTTTGATGGTCAAAAAAAAGTTCGGGGTAACATTGTCACAAGTGTATTAGTTTAGGGTTTTTTGTGATCAAAAAAATAGTTTGAGATAAATTTATCACAAATGTACCAGTTTGAAGTTTTTCATGATATTAACGCTTATAAAAAAGGACAAAAATATCATCACGTTTTATTGTTCAATTACGACGAGCGAAAGGATTTGTAAAAGGCTTACAACAATCCGTCGTAACCAAGAACAGATATGGAAAATTTTGAATCCTTTTCAATTAGATGGTTTCCAAAAAATTACATTGGTTTTAAAAGGTTTGCAACGGTCCGGTCCTAGTAAGACAGGTAACATCGTAAAACATCCTTAAATTTGACTTTTAATTTGTCCGACATCTATATTTTAGCGGGTCACGTGCCGATTCACAAACGTGTAAAACATTTTAGGGAAAATGGCACACATAGTTCATGAATTTTATCTTGATGTGTAATATAATTTTTGAACTTTTAATTTATTCAATGTGATTCATGAACTTTAGCCTTAATTTGTTTAATATAGTCCATAAATTTTTTGTACATGTTCAATTTAGTCCCTGAACTATATGAAAATATTTAATGTAATCCTTCCATTAATTAAACTATATTGAACTATATAGTCCAAGATCATGGACTATTACATTAAACATTTTCATATATTTTAGGAACTACATTGAATATGTACCAAAAGTCCAAAGGCCACACTGAACAAATTAAAAATTCATGAACTACATTAAACATTAAGTTAAAGTTTAGAGATCACATTTAACAAATTAAAAGTTCAAGAACCACATTACATATTGGGCCAAACTTCATGGATCATTTGTATCATTGTCTCAACATTTTATACTTCATTTTGCTCATGTCCGGATGTAGTTTCCAGTGGTTCGGGCATCCGATCTTAGGAGAAAGTAGACAACCAATGAAACTTGGCTCAAATCCAACGGCCGGGGATCTTTCCATCTCCAATCCATCGGGCCACTACCTTTTTGACCGGAGCCCTTCCTTAGTTAGTTGTTTGACCGCCCGGGCCACTTACCCCTTTTTGCAGTAGTGGCTGCTGACCCTCTTTTGGTTTATAGTGTTGTGTTGTAATTGAATATTGTATATGCTTCCCTGTTGTTAATGCAAGTGTATATTTTGATGATTGTTGTTCACTATTACCCTTGGTCATGTTGTTTTAAATCTGTACGGGTGTTACGTTGCTTCTGCATGTGTATTGTTCTCTATTTGGGTTTTGGATCAGCGACGCATCCTGGGGCGTCGCACAAGTTCGACCTCAGTTGGGATGTTCGCGTGCCGTAGGGTTTGGGGCGTGACACAACCTACTAGCTGAAATCCACTATATGATCAAAGAACTTACAAGTTATGAGTGATATCACTTTGTGAATGATAGAACCCTTTATCTCATATAATCACTCTTACAAAAATGTCTCTCAAAATCTCAGTATTCGGCTCAGGAAAGACAAGTAATATAATCAGAGTATGCTCAGATTTTGGACTTATTGATTCTTAACTTCTTTCTCTACCTTCTGCTCCTCGTTAATCTTCTTTTATACTCCTCCACTTCCAAGCTAGCCGTTAGACAGTCATTAGAGAATCATCTCCCAATCTTCACCTTGGACAAATTTGTATAAAATCAATTGAGTAGCCGTTGGTTGACAAAATCTGAATCCCGCTGAATCCGGTCGCCCATTCAACTAGAATCTTGGTTCCCATAAGTAGAGTTTTATCCGTTATGAGATATACTTACCTTAATGTTTGATTGTCAATCAATTATATCCTTTTAAGATTAAGTCAATCAAAACTTTCCTTCTATGAAATCTACGCCAAATCACTAGCCGTTATGTTCGTTCTGAATAAATTCAGAGTCTGAAAGATTCTGGTTCTTGCTTCACATTTAGAACTTTAGTTAGTATAGGTGTTCAGTAAGGTCTGATCCTTTCAGAAGTAAATTTTGAAGTATTCTATGAAATTTGAATGGCTTTATTAGTAAAGTCTAAAGTTCTCGTTCTGAATCCCATAAAGTCTGAAGTCTTTCTTCTGGTCCTCGTAAAGTGTGAGTGTCCAAAACGTTTAGTTCTCTCGAAATATTTGAATTTCCATTTCCAGAATATATCTACCTGGATCAAAATAGTTTAGAGTATATGTCAGACTTACAGAATTCTCATGAATAGTTTTGTCAACTTCAAAATCTATTAGTAGATTTCCTTAACAAAACTATCGATCAACTACAAACGTATAGAAGTCCTAAGCTCGTCGCCTTTTTGCACATAACTTGGTTCGAGAGACTCAAAATCCACATGCAAGGCTCACCAAGCTTAGATCTATGGCTAGCACGCCCTTGGGCTCTAGAATCACGCATGCACTAGTACCACCATTCTCAGTTCCTTCCATGCAAGCTCAAACAACAACTTCCATTCATGTTTAAACCCAAAAACTCGAGAAACACACATGCACACACACACACACACACACACACACACACACACAAGAGGTACTAAGAATGCAGGAAGATTGAAGGGCTTAAAATCAAGTTTAAGTTCCCTTGCCTTGTGACATTTTGAATGTCAATTCATTTTTAGGATTTATGAAATGAATATTTCTTCAATGCACTTTCAGTTAAATCTCGCTCGGAATTGATTACTCTCGAGTAGACTAACCGTTAGGGAATGACTAACTAGGAATCGAGTACGTAGACCTAAAAACTTGACCATGGATTGACATTTCGACCATAAAGATTGGCGAGGGAATATTTTGGGCCGTTAAAGGCCGATCCAAGGATGGTTATGGAATTATTTGCAAATGTCGTGCAATTGGGTCACGGGTGATTCCGCTTGACCATTATTTGAATTTCGAATGATCCTAAACCTAATCCGAACAATCGCTTCATTCGGAACTAGTGATTAACCCTCGTAGTTATATCACAACCGAGGTCACCATGACTCGAGTAAACTTAGATATGGCTTGATATCAAATCGGCCACGAGTCGATACGTGTAAATTCCTAAAAGCCGCTCGTTAGTTTGAGATACACTAAAGTCGCGTTCGATTGAATTTGGCCATTAATTAGAATCCGAATTGGGTATCGAAGTCTTAAGAATTTCACGACTAATTTGTTGGACGTCGTCTCATTAAACATGGCTAATCGTCAGGTTGATTGGAAAAAGGAAAAAGGAAAATTAGGCAAAATATTTTTGTGGATAAATTATTTTTGTGGAGATAATGTTGAAGCCCCCCTCTCTTCTCTCTCTCTTCTCTCTCTCTCCTCTCCTTCTTTCCCGCTGGCACCCATGTTGCTTCTGACTTCTACCCTGCTGCTGACTTCTGCCCTTTGCAGACCCACGTCCTTGTTGCTGCTGCTTCTACCTCATTGCTGACATCCCCCATGCTGCTACCCATGATGGACTTCCGTGCTGTTGACCCTCTTCTCTTCTTTTCTTCTCCTTTCCGCTGTTGCTTCTGCTTTGTTGCTTTTGTTTCTTGCTTCTGCTGCTTCTTGCTCTCCATTCCAGCCAACCAGTAGCTTCACCCGCCTCCCTCAACCACCGCTCGGCCACCATGAGTGCCGCCGCTCGCCCGTTCAGCCACTGCAAGCTCAGCTCACCGCCGGAGTTGTTGCTGCCTCTTCTTCTTGGTTTGCTTGCTTAAGATTCCTAGTAAGTACTCCCTAAGCCTTTGTTAGGATAATGGGTTACTAATGGACATGTTTAGAGGTGGATTAGACTATGTAGATAGTTGGTTTAGAGGTTGATTGAACTTAGGCTTGCTTAATGATTCTTGATTGGTTGATTTTCGAATTTGCTACTGCATTGCCTCTGTGTTTTGTTATTTTCGTAGAGACTAGTGTGGGTCGAATTTGAGGAAGTATTCCACATGAAAGTTGCTCATTACATCTTGAAGTATAACATATATTAAATCTGGAATTTCTGGAGATCATTTGAGGTCATTCAAGAGTCCATTTTCGGACCGTGTTTAGTCTACCGGATTTACTATTCATCCACCCTTCTAGCCTTTCCGATTTTCTATATATTTTTCCAGACCTCTTTTCAACAAACTGCCTTCACAAACACTGTTAATAACATCTATGTCTATGATATATAAAAATTTCAGAGCTTTCCTAAGTGATTTGGATACTGAATGAGTTGTGTTTTGATGGTCTGAGGGGCTGTCCGAGCGAATCGGGTTCTATCCGGATTCGAGTTTCAAAACGAAGAGTTTACAATCAGAACTGGATTTTGTGTCCTTCATGAAAATTTTTTATCAAGATGTTTTGTACAACATATCCAAATTTCAGAATTTTTGGAGTTGATTTACTATTTATTTCAAACATATTTCATTCACTGCACAACTGCGCAGTTTGGACCCAGTTTTGTACATTCTCGGTTTTTCTCTCTCTCGAGAATTATTCGGTGTTATCGCGGCGTTTTGACGGATTTAGTTGACATTGAGCTAATTTACAAAGATAAGAATTGACAATGATTGCTGAGATGTATGCATGGTCACGACACGTTTCGTTTAGGCGGGGAGTTCTAGACAATGCCCGGCGGGAGTTCGGATGCCGTATGGTACCCGGGTTTGCCGGGGGGTTTTCGATCCCAGATGATGCCGATCGAGGTGGAGGCCAGATCTATACTCCTAAGTGGAATGCTGTTGGGTACCCAGCTTGCCAGGGGGTGTTCGATCCCCAACGTTGCCGTTGCCGATGTAGCAAGACGATGCCTAGTTATGCCAGGAGACTGGTGGGAGTTCGGTGGTCTAAGGGGTTGTTAATAATCTGGACTTAATGAGTGCAATTTGCATTGGGGAATGGTTTGCCTGAGTTAATTGATGAGCACGTCTGAGTTATTAACTGTGTTATGCATGATTATGCTTTGAATTGAGTTGGACAAGCTTGATGAGCAATTGGCCATGTTATGGCGGGATCCTAATGTGCAGGGCTTGCGTATGTGCCGAGGTGAGATAAGGCACATGTGATTGTTATGACATGTTGGATGTCGGTATTGCATGATTAGGATTGTTCAGAGATACGCATTAGCCTAAACGAGGCTTAGGTAGTTACTTATTGAGATTTATTTCATCCCCCGTTGTTCAACATTTTCAGGCTTGAAGTGACGAATAGTCATCTCATGCGGCTCGAAGACCAGGGGTGATATTGGGTATTTGATGCTTCATACCTTTTTGAATGCCCTGGTTGTAGAGGAGTTAAGCTTACCAAACACCCGATCCTTTTTGTTGTGCGTGGTTCGTAGTTAGTGGCATCGTAGAAGGCTTGCAAATGTATATATTGCAATCGATGTTATATTTATAAAAGTGTCTTGTTGATGTGTATTATTTATCTCTCTACTATCCCGTTGTTTATATGTTGTATGGGGAATTCGAGGTTGCTTCCGTATGCGTTGCTCATTAGTATTTCAATTGGGTCAGCGATAAATCCTGAGATGTCGCATACTTGACGATCTCGGAGAGACGTTGCGTGTTCGTTGGGATTCGGAGCGTGACATGCTTTGATCTAGAGCTTCGGGGGATCCTTTGGTAAGGTTAGGCACAACCTCCAGGGCTGATCTTGGCAAGACAAAGGATGAGATGAGGCAATGAGGGGGCGGCTGTTGGTCGGTGAGGAGAGGATGGCAGAGAGAGAGAGAGAGAGAGAGAGAGAGGGAGAGAGAGAGAGAGGAAGAAGGTGAATCTTGAGAGAAAGAAAGCAAAATGAGTTAAAGAAAGATGGTTTTGAGGTTAAGAGAGAGAGAGAGAGATATGGGCATGGGGAGATGAAAGGTCACCGGTGAGGGTCTAGGGAGAGAGAGTTTATCAACTTGCATAGGGGAAAAAAGCCTATAATCTAGATCTAGGTAATGATTAGGGTGGTTTCTTGAAGAAGCAATTCAAGCAAGAGCCCTTTATTACGCAAGAATGGGCAGCACACTTGAGTGCCTTTGGCTGCCCACTAGCCTCCAAAGTAATAAGACAAAAAAATGGGACAAATGAATAAGACAAAAAGGCAATCTAGTAATAAAAGCTAGAAGAAGGCCACTTCTCTCTCCTCCATGCAGATCACATCCAGCCATGCATGGATGTTAGGGCACACTTTGTGCTCTAATACCTCTAATTAGATCATATTATAAAATTTCCATATCCGTAATTTTTCATTTAATCAATCTAATAATGCCCATACAAGCAGTGTATCAAGTATGTGCCAATTAAAGTTCCTTCAAGGACCCCACGAATTTAAATAACTTTGGTGCCTCACAAATCTTAAATCAAGGTTCCTCTATTAATCTAACTTGTCGAGATGATCATGCTTTGCTTATCACTAATTCCATTCCATATAGTACCTCAATCAATTAGATGAAATTCAGGATGTCACATAGCATGGCTGAATCTTTCTATGTCAGCATTGCACAGGGTGTGCTAGGGAAGATAGCATCCCCCGGCTTACCGAGAAGTCATCGCAATTTACAGAGTCAAAGATCATATCCACAAGCTTAGAAATACGTTGGCTGCCATTACGGCTATGTTGTTAAATGCTGAAAAGCAACAGGCAAAGAACCACTGCCTACAACTGTGGTTTGTGTGATGCGGAGGATGTGCTTGATGAACTTGAGTGTGAAGCCTTACAGAAGCGGGTAATCAGTTTGTATGAGGGCGTCAAAGAGAAGGTACACCGCTTCTTTTCCCTCTCTAATCCACTAATTTCCGTGCAAAAATTAGTCATAAAATCAAGGAGATCAGGGAGACATTATCTAAGATTTCCATAGAAAATAATTAGTTTGATCTTATTGTCCAGAGTGTTGAAAATGGTGTGGTGAATATGCGATCACGAGAGATGACTTACTTGTTCATAAACAAGTTGGATGTCATCGGAAGAGATGTTGATAATCAAAAGATAATTGAAATATTGATGTGGCTAGATGACAAAAACCTCTCGGTGATTCCCCTGACTAAATTATTTTACAACAGCAACGATTGATGGTTGATAGTTTCTATTTCACTGAATGGTACTCATTGTTGTGACTCATCCATAGAAAAAAAAAAAAGAAAAGAGAAGCCCTCCAAATGATCTGAAAAATAAACACCTTCTCAAAAAGAGGTTATTACTAATTAATTGCATATGCTGAATAATAAGTAATTACTTAATTACTTATGCTAACTAATACAAAAAATAAGAACTGTAAAATCTTTAATAAAAAGATGTGTAATTTTTTGTGTCTAAGTAGTTGCGTATGAATTCATGTAGTTGCATCATATGGCTTGACTCATTTATCTATGTTACGTGATTTGACGCCATATGTTAGATTATCATTGGTTAAACTTTATATGACTCATTAGATATCATATAACCTAATATAATTATAATATGCTGTACATGTGAGTAAGTATTTTGCATTAATTGTATTAATTAATTATTACTAGTCAAACCCATAATGCGCGCAGAGAGAAAATTATATGAATGCAATGCCCAAAGAGAATAATATTTTCCCAGCAAAAGTTAAGCAAAATTATACTA
Organism: Syzygium aqueum; assembly: GCA_031216185.1. Lineage (NCBI taxonomy): Eukaryota > Viridiplantae > Streptophyta > Magnoliopsida > Myrtales > Myrtaceae > Syzygium > Syzygium aqueum. Next base: position 21,821,683 of record CM062236.1, on the reverse strand, counting down.
TAATAAGTAAAACCCACCGACTGTAACAACAATTTTTCCTTTCAAAATTTCTTATGGAAACAGATTATGGTCTAAAAGTACTAAATGGATAAAATACAATGACTATGATGACTACTTTTTCCCAAAAGGAAAAAGTGTACCACTAGTTGCATTTTACTGGGAAGATAATCTTTCTCTTTTCCTTTCCACCAGTCGCATTATGACTGATTAAGCTGTTAGTCAAGTGATATTTATTAATAACAATGGCCATCTAATCAATCACGCTTGATCATCAGTCTTCTGATTATCTTCCAAATTAGGGGCACCTTAGGACTTTGTGGGCATTGGTTGACTTCAAGTCAACATCTGGAAAGCCATCTAGATGGATCCATCATCCATCCCTTATTACACGCACTTGCACAGACACAAGTTGTGTTGTGTATGCCAACATCTTCTTCACTAATCAAGCTATAGCATTCGAAAATGCGCAAGTATGATTGGATACAAAAACTGAGTTATCATAGCATTCTTGTCACTTTACATGTCTTCCCCTATTACATTCACCTTTTGAAGATGATCACTGCCAATGTTTCATGATCATCTTCATTTAATGCTATGATATTATGCAAGAACTATTTTGAAGTTGCTCGATTTTCTTGAGATATACGTTTTGAATTATGTCCGGGCACTTGGCACTACAAAAAAATAAGGATTTAGCCACGGAAAATTAGCGAAGAAAAATTTTCCGTCGCTAATTTGCGACGGAATTTGCAACGAAAAAAAAATTCATCGCTAATTTGCAATGAAAAATCATCCGTGGCTAATTTGCAACGGAATTAGCAACAAAAAAAAAATTCGTCGCTAATTTGCGACGGAATTTGCAATGAATGAAAGTGCAGTGCATACAAAGTTTGATTTGGTTGAAATAAATCACAAGAAAAGGTATATAAAATATGAACCATTTGTCTTGGCACAACAAGCAATTTAAGTATATTATGCATCATATCCTAGTTTGAAAAGTGACAAAGCTTATTGATGGGCTGTATGTAAGACCAAAGCATGAAGAAAAATCGAGGAACACTGGAAAGATACAACATATCAATAAGAGAAAGTTTGTAACATGGTTGAAACTGAAGAATATAACATTTCAACTTTACGAGATCCATGTGGAGCAATGATAGATGTGGATCCAACTGAAATTCGCGAATCAAATTTATAAGGTGTTACAAAATCTGATTTTGAAACAGAGGATGAAAATGATGCTCATGAAGAAGATGAAGATCAAGATGAAGACGAAGATGAAGATTATGATTTTTGAGACATTTTATTAATTATGTGTAATTATTATTATTATTATTATTGCGACATGTGTTTATTGTTGTTGTCATAATTATTATTATTATTGTTCATGTTCTTGTTCTTGTTCTTGTTGATTATTATTATTATTGTTATTATTGTTAATGTAATAGGTCGTCGGAAAATTCGTTGCTAAATGGTGACAAGTTAAATACTATTCGTACGATGACATTTGTGATATTTTATTTTCCATTAGATTTGGATCATCACTAATTGACAAAATTAGCGACGACATTTCCGACATTCTTATTTTGTTGAATTGTTAAAAGGTCGTCGCTAATTGGCGACAAACTGAATTCGTTGGAAAATTTTTTATTTGATGAATTGTTAATATGAAACGTTGTTTTCATCGCTAAATCCGTGGCTAATTAGCGACGGATTAAAATCCGTGACCACAGATTTTAGTTCGTGACTAAATCCATGGCTAATTAGCCACGGATTTAGCGACAAAAGTAAACTCTTGCTTCACTTTCCCGACTATTTTTATTTTCGTGGCTAAATCCGTGGCTAATTAGAGACGGATTAAAATCCGTAGCTAATTAGCCACGGGTTTAGCCACAGATTTAGCCATAGATTTTAGTCCGTGGCTAAATTCATGGCTGATTAGCCACGGATTTAGTGACAAAAATAAATTCTTGCTTCACTTTCCCGACTATTTTTAATTTCGTCGCTAAATCCTTAACTAATTAGCCACGGATTTATCCATGAAAATAAACTCTCACTTCACTTTCCCGACTATTTTTAATTTCATCGCTAAATTCGTGGCTAATTAGCCATGAATTTAGTGACGAAAATAAACTCTCGCTTCACTTTCCCGACTATTTTTAATTTCATCGCTAAATCCGTGGCTAATTAGCCACTGATTTAGCGATTAAAATAAACTCTCGCTTCACTTTCACGACTATTTTTAATTTCGTCACTAAATCCATAACTAACTGCCACAGATTTAGCCATGAAAATAAACTCTCACTTCACTTTCCCGACTATTTTTAATTTCATCGCTAAATCCGTGGCTAACTAGCCACAAATTTAGTGACGAAAATAAACTCTCGCTTCACTTTCCCGACTATTTTTAATTTCATTGCTAAATCCATGGCTAATTAGCCACTGATTTAGCGATTAAAATAAATTCTCGCTTCACTTTCCCAACTATTTTTAATTTCGTCGCTAAATCCGTGGCTAATTAGCCATGGATTCACGGATTTTAATTCGTGACTAAATCCGTGGCTAACTAGCCACGGATTTAGCGACGAAAATAAATTCTCGCTTCACTTTCCTAACTATTTTTAATTTCGTCGCTATAGCCACGAATTTAGCCATGAAAATAAACTCTCGCTTCACTTTCCCAACTATTTTTAATTTCGTCGCTAAATCCATGGCTAATTAGCCACGGATTTAGCGACAAAAATAAACTCTCACTTTACTTTCCCAACTATTTTTAATTTCGTCGCTAAATCCGTGGCTAATTAGCCATGGATTTTTATTCGTGGCTAATTAGCCACGGATTTAGCGACGAAAATAAACTCTCGCTTCACTTTCCCGACTATTTTTAATTTCGTCGCTAAATCCATGGCTAATTAGCTACAGATTTTAATTCGTGGCTAATTAACCACGGATTTAGCAACGAAAATAAACTCTCGCTTTACTTTCCCGACTATTTTTTATTTTCGTGGCTAAATCCGTGGTTATTTAGCAACGGACTAAAATCCGTCGCAAAATTACACTATAAAAAGTAAATTGCGCCACGAAAAATTAGCGACGAACGTTTTTGTCCGTCGCTAAAATTAGCGATTGAAAAAAACTATCCGTCGCAAATTTTATGGACGAATGTCTTTGTTCGTCGCCAATTTCACGTTCCCAGCCCTCACTCCCAATTTGCCCGCCTCACTACACCCCCCCTTTCTCTCTGCTGATTCCTCATATCTCTCCCGCGCTCGCTGTTCTCCCTGCCTCTCTCTCGTCTGTTTCTCTCGATCAGATCTGCTTCTCCTTCTCCTTCTCCTTCTTCCCTCTCCCCCACACCCCAAACCTCTCGCGCTCGCTAGGGTTTTCGGTACCCCCTTCCCCCCCGCGCTTCCTCCCGCAACTCCTCCTCGCCCATGGCCTCCGGAGCCCTAGAGGCCGCGGAGCCTGAAGGGGCGGCGGCTCCTCCCCCCCGTCGAGGGCGAGGAGGTGATGGTCGGCGGCGCGGACCGAAAGCAGAGGATCAACATCGATGACATGCTCGACAAGCACCTCCTCTAGCGGTCCTCCTCATCCACGTCCCGCGTCGTCAACGGCAAGGCCAAGTGCCCCCACACGGTCGTCCTCGGCAAGGCCCCCTCCGATCACCGCGATTCGGCTCGCTTCAAGGCCAACTCCGATGGTCTCTCTCTCTCTCTCTCTCTCTCTCTCGTCAAATTTGATGACGTGTCGTGCACATCGTTCGGGTTCAGTCTAATTCTCGAAAGGAAATAAAAGGGGTTCCGTTTGTTATCTGCGCTTTCATGTCTGTGCTTGTTTAGAAGTGGAGGTTGATTTAGCACGGGGGCGTACCCATCAATATGTATATCTGTTTGCATAAGTTTGGATTTTGCTCGGGGATTTCGACGATTCGAGTGGTTCAGCTCTTGATGTATTGAGCATGTTTTTTTATTAGTTTAGGGGAAGAGTTAAGTGTGTCCCCTGTCGATCTCTTGGTATTAAGCCGGAGCTTTTGATACTTGAGTTGCTAAAACGAAGTGTGATTTTCAGGTATCAACTATCCATTACGGAATTTATTATAGTGTTAGCAGGGAGAGAGCATGTAATGGATTCTTTTGTGTATATTTACTTGCTGCCGCGTTTTAAGATGATCTCTCTATCTCTTTCTTTGAAGCAATTATTTCTAAGAGTTTGTGGTGGATCCTGTGGATTTGAAGAAGTCCAGTAAAGTGGAGGTGATAGTGGAGGGGTGAAAGAGACACACGGGTTGTTTTTGTAGTCTCCAATCTCCATATGAACGTCCAATTTCTTAAGATAAGATGCTGATGCTCTGGTGCTTATGCTTTAAGCAGGCCAATGTTCCTCCTAGTTTGCTGTTTACATTTGCCTTGTGTTTTGAGTCTTAACACCTGAATTTATACGAATCCACATTGTGTAGATTTTTGGCCAATTCTTGTTATCTGAAGGCTTTATTGAAATCCACACTTCGAAACCGATAGCTAGATCCAGTGAAGGAGGTTCTGCTGTGTTTAAACTGGACTATAAAGGGCGCCCTGCATGCCTGGTGTAGTCACCTCAACTTCATAAGCAAATGGCCATTTGTGGTGACTTTGGGTGTGTTTTTGAGATTGGCCCTATTTTTAGGGCAGAAAACTCCTTCACACATAGGCATTTGTGTGAATTTACCGGCCTTGATGTTGAAATGGGAGATTAAGAAGCACTATTGTGAGATTGGATTGGATACTTTTTCATTTAACTGAATTTTCAGTTTAGCTTAACGAGCTAAACGTTTATGTGCAGGAAATGGACGTTGTGGACAAGTTGTTCGTTACAATGTTCGACTCATTGAATGCGAGTTGCAAGAAAGAACTTGAAGCTATTGGAAGACAATACCCCTTTAAACCTTTAAAGGTTATATGATCTTTTTTTTTTTTGCAATCTGATTACATAAATAGTGCAACTCATGGGCAGTAACTTTTAATTGCAGTACTTGAGAAAAACCTTGCGGCTTACTTTTCAAGAAGATGTTCAAATAATCAAGGTGAGGAAAAAATTTTCGGCAGCTAAATAGCTGCCCATAAAAAGAAAGAGAACAAATAGAGTAGCAATATATCGGTTCATTGGCACTTCTATATCATGGCTGTAAAAGTAAGACAATGAGTTCTCTTGCTAATTTTTTGTTTGTTGCTTTTAAATGAAACTGATTGTCTGTGGTAGCACTTCTCTTACCTGATGATTTGTTCTGTTGGAAGAGGAACCACAAGAAAGTGATATTTACAACTATATGCCGTGCACGTGTACATTGGGGGTTGATTTGTTCTTGGCTTTAGTTGCTTTAGCTTGACTTTGTTGTTTGATCTGATTCAGGGCTGATTTTGTTGGTTGTTTTGATATTCGTGAAAATGGAGGATCTCGTGGCTTTGTTTGAGCCCATTGCGTTGTCTCCGTCAAAGTCTTCGATAATATTTCTACTCCTGGTTTTCTCATGTTTGCTTTAAGATGGTTTGCTTTTGTTGTCTCTGTTTTTTCTCTCTTTTGACTGTTCTCCTTTCGGCTCTTCTATAGCTCATAGCATCTGAATATATTTTACTTGTATTCTTGCAATGCAAAGGAAAAGAGGCAATAGATTCTAAGAAGCAAATGTGATTTGGTATGTTAACCTATATTGGCATATTGTATTGGGATACATAGCTTAGCTGGGTCATAGCTAATGTGATTGGTTCCATCTTTTTCCTCTCCTTGCTTTTAGTCGTGGGGCTTGGGTTTTTGAGGATGGGAATGAATGGGGCAATCAGGAGTCCAAAACCCCTCTTTTGTCTTCTAGTCTTGGGGCTTGCACCAGGTGTTATTTGCTTTTTTAGAAAATACCCTGTGGGGGAATTATGGCTTCATTCAAAATGATTGATTATTTGAATGCAGTGATACCTGCTTAGAATCATGCATTTGTGGAAAGTCATGTGTATTGTTCTTTGCACGTTGCAGGTACTGGAAGCACTCCACTTCATTATGCTGCTTGTGGTGGAAGTGTGTAGTGTTGTCAGGTATTTTGTGGTAGCTAAAAGATAAATAGCATCCAATATCATTCTTTATTTTGTTCATGTCACTTACATAATTTTTTTTTTTGTGATGGAAGTGTGCAGTTGTGGACAGTGAACCAATTTGGAACACCTACGTTGCACCTTTGTTTCTTTACTTCTATTAGATTTATCACTGAAAGTGAACTTCAACCTTTTTCCTCTATATTTCATTTACCTTCGTTGCTTTACTTAATTACGATTGCTTGCTTCATAGTCACTATGTATCCTTTAGAAGCTAAATATATTAACATTTAATGTGGAAATAAAGTCACTAATTTTGTGTCTAATTCCAGACAATTTATGTTTTGTAGAAGAACAACTTTGAGCTATTCTACATAAGTTATGCAAATGAGAGGTTGCAACAACATTTCAACCGGCATTTGTTAAAACTGGAGCAGGAAGTAAGCATCTCACATGGACCGTGGCTTTAGTTTTGTTCAGTATTTATATGATGGGGATTGTCGCTAAAAGCAGAATATTCTTTTTTGATTCATTTCTGTCGTCATTATTTATTGTGCAAGATTATTTATTCTCTCATTATGTATACTATTAAAGAAAAATATTTATGTCATTCTTGTGGAAAATGTAGATGAATGTATTTCATTTTCATATTATTATAATATTTTGATGTTATTAAGTGCTTAATCAATGTTAAATATAAATTCCAAAAATTAATTTTGCTTTTAATTAGGTTTAAAATCAAAAAATAAAATAAATGATTTTATCGTACGATCACAAATTACAAAGGTTCGTTGCAAAAAAAAAATTTTGTTGCTAATTCGTCCCTAAACGATATTCGTTGCAGAGTTCGTCGCTAAAGAATTAATAAAAAAATCGTCGCTAAATTCGTTCATGAATAATGCTCATGGCAAAAGTAAAAAAAATTGGTGGCAAATTAGCGACGAATTTTGCCATGAATACAGTTTATGGCAAATTAGTGACGAATTTTGCCACAAATAATTAGCGACAAATTTTGCCACGAATAATTTAGCGACGAATAAAGTTTGTGGCAAATTAGCAACGAATAAAGTTCATGGCAAATTTTGCGACGAATTTTTTTTCGTCGCAAAATTTTGCGATGGCGTATTAGCAACGAATCTTTTTCCGTCGCTAAATTCGTTGCAAATTCGTTTAGCGACGAATTTTGCCAAATTTTTCGTGGCAAAATTGGTCGCTAAAACCTAATTTTTTTGTAGTGTGCCATTCATTGCTTATTAGGAGCATCCTAAAAGTGGAACACAAACATTGGTGAGAATTTAGTGCCTCAATAACTCCCTAGAGAGATAGTTCACTAATAGAGCGGGATACAAATAATTCAACTCATTCGCATCCAGATCATGAATGTTCAACGGACACAAAACAACCATGCTGTGGCGCTTGATTCAACGGACCATTCACATGGCTAAAATCATCTTGAATTGATGACTGCATTGAAGCCGGAAAGGCTAGTAATTGCCGATCAACCATATTATTTGAAACTACAATTTTGAAGTTTTTTTTTATATTGGAATTTTTAATCCGAAGAAATAAATAAATGTGAATTTTATTTTGTTTGAATTCCTTCTCTTCATTAGAAAAAAGGCATCCAAAGGCAAGTGAAAGCAAGAAAGTTTTATTTGTTTTCTATAAGAGCACTCTCAATTAGATACTTCTCTATCCCTCTCGAAAAAAAATCGAAGTAAGATGAATGTAAATAATTTTTTTTTTTCAGATTTGATGAGCATCCTGAATAACTAGTGTATCACAACTTGGTTGTACCGCAATTGGTGCACATTAGTCTTCACCTCCTTTCTAGGGAGAGCTAATGCTTGTCGGGCCTTTTGGTTCTCTCTCCACTAACCACTCCCATAAGGATGGCTTAGGGGGTTTGCAATCACTCTTTTACTACAAGACGCTTACTAGTCAACATTTGGATCTGGCTCCCTTCCTCTACGGGGTGTTGCTCTACAAGTGCTTTGCATCATTATCTAAAGCGAACTTTTGATTTATTGTGAGGTACATTGGATCGGTATTGGAGATTGTAGGCATAAATTGATCACGTGGAACAACTTTTCAATGCAGGGATTCTGCCTCTGCCTCTCGCTCTCCCGTGTTTGTTTTCTTTCTTTTGTGCTCTGTGCATGGAGCAAGAGTTCCGTCGGCAAGGCAGTATCTCATGCAAGGGTTTATTTTTTCACACGACTCAACAGCAATTGGGGGCGTAATTTTACATGTCATTTTTTAGTATTTACTGTGAGAGTTATCAAATCCGCGGCCATTTGAGCTTCTTATGAAGTAGTTGTTGTAAAAATAAATGGCTTCGAATCAAAAGAGCAATCAAGTCGGACTTTGAGGCGTGATATCACTTTCCTTAAGGATTTATTTGCCACATAATGTTGCTAATGGTCACCGGCAAAAATCCTTCAGGATACAACAAAGTCTCAAAATAAGAATAGATAGCAATTCTAGTATTTCTCCAAGGTCTCTCTAGGAAATAATTGAAAATGATGGTTGTAGTTTTTGAAAGAAGACTTGAAAATTGATATCATCCTTCTTGTTGCGAGAAAAACCAACATTTATAGAAATCGGTCTTAAAGAACATATGCAACTCTTCACGAAAGGTTGCAAAGCTAATAAAGATATTCCTTCGGAAGAAGTTGCAAACTGAACAAATGCAACCCTTCTGGAAAGATTGAAAACTGAACAAGTATAATCTCCAAAGATTGTCTTGAAAAGACACATGTAAAATTCGGAATAAAATAAAATAAAATATATATAAATAAAATTCCGAATTTTCATAATTTCGAAAATTATTTAATAAACAAACAACTAATAAAGATTAACGAGATAACCTTACGAAATAAAATAAAAAATAAAGGGATTAGTGCTAATTAAACCGCGGCTACGCAAGCGTGCAAAGTGCTAAGCGCGCCTAATAATCACGCCAAAATCGGGCAATTATTCGCGCACCCGCACGCGGGTATTGTGTGGATTAGCACACACCCCATCGGCTTCACTCTAAGGACCAAGAAGATATTCACAGTTATAAAGTGGCCCACTTTTTCAAAACTTTCCTATGTGGGACAAAGGAAAGAGCATTATTTTGTTTGTTTTACAAACAAACATCCAACAATCCCCCACTTTGTTTGTAAAACAAAGATTCAATGAATAAAAACTTTAAAAATTAAAAAAAAAACCATACAGCCAGGATTTCAGTGAGATTAATATACATGCATAAAGGTCTCTTTCGAGTTAAATCTTTACTTAGTACAAGTATCTCAAAACTCTATCAAAGGGACAAATAGCTCGGCTTTAAACTTGTACTTTTAAATAATAGAATCGGACATACCACATATATACTAACCTCTTGTTTCAGCGAGAAGTTCTATATTACTCCGCACTATTATGGCTTTGTGCTTGATCCTGTTTCATGAGCTCTCTAGAAAGCAACCCAAACTTTCGAAAGAAGCGGCACCACTTCTAAGCTCATATAGGTGAAGTATCTACCATATGTTTCTGTTACTATTAACACATTACAAGTTTGTACTGTACTTCATTAAGAATTCAATTCATACTCTAAAACGTAACAGACGATACTAACTTTTCATATCAGGGCTAGCCTTAGTATCAAACAATCACATTCAGTAACTTGTTCTTATCCATTAAACCTTGTAACTAGTGATGTTCTAGAAAAAGGTTGGGTTACCATTACTGGTGATTTTAATTAAAGGGTTTCAATCCCATTTCTTTCAAGGTCGTAGTTACCATCTGTCTTGATAAAGCTTTTGTAAAAAGATCAGCTAAATTATTACTTGACCTCACGTAGACAATTGTCATGGTACCATCTTGAATCAATTGTCTCACGTACTCGTGTCTTAGACTAATATGTCTAGAATTACCATTATAAGTGCTATTATAAGCTCTTGCCAAAGTAGCTTGACTATCACAATGAATAGAGATAGGAGGCATAGGACTAGGCCATAATTTGATATCCAACAACAAATTCCTAATCCATTCGGCCTCTTTCCCAGTTGCCGCTAATGCAACGAATTTGGATTCTATCGTTGAGTGAGTTATACAAGTTTGTTTTTTGCTCGCCCAAGAAACAGCACCTCCGCCGAGTGTGAAAATCCATCCAGAAGTGGAATGTTTATCACCCACACTTGTAATCCAACTAGCATCGGTGTATCCTTCTAATACAGCCGGATAATTATTATAGAACAGACCAAAATTTGTAGTTCTCTTAAGATAACCAAAAATTCTGGTAATAGCCCTCCAATGTTCTATACTTGGATTACTAGTATACCTACTCAACTTGCACACAGAATGAGCAATATCAGGTCTAGTACAATGCATCACATACATTAAAGACCCTATAGCACTTGCATATTCAAGTTGTGCTATCGCTCTACCAGTATTATAATTTAACTTAATACTGGAATCAAATAAAGTACTTATTTCCTTGAAATCAAGATGCTAAAATTTATTTAGCATTTTTTCAACATAATCACATTGGCTCAAAGAATAACCCCCACCATGCTTTTTAACTTTAATACCTAAGATAGTATCTACTTCACCTAAATCCTTCATTTTAAACATGGAGATTAGATACTTCTTAGTCTCAACTATTCTAGTTATATTCGTTCCAAAGATAAGCATATCATCAACATACAAGCACACTAAGACACCATAATCTTTAGTGAATTTAGAGTATATACACTTATTAGCACTATTGTGGATGAAACCATTAGACAATATGACCGAATCAAATTTTTCATGTCACTGCTTAGGAGCTTGCTTCTTAAGCCCATAAAGAGACTTCGTCAATTTACATACTTTCCTTTCATTTCTAGGAAGAACGAAACCCTATGGTTGTTCCATGTAAATTTCCTCATTTAAGTCTCCATTCAAGAAAGCAGTCTTGACATCCATTTGATGAACACAAAGATCATAAATGGAAGCTATAGCAAAAAGAATTCGAATAGAAGTTATACGTGCAACAGGAGCATACGTATCAAAATAATCTATTCCTTCCTTTTGTCTATACCCTTTTGCCACTAGTCTAGCCTTAAAAGCTTGGATAGAACCATTAGAATGATATTTTCTTCTAAAAACCCATTTGCAACCAATAGCTTTCGCAATCCAGAGTCTTTTTCTTTAAACGGTGAGCTTTTGCAGCCGGGAGCACCCCTTCGACCTGGCGAGCTTTCTCAGCCTAGAGTCTTTTTCTTTACACGGTGAGCTTCTGCAGCCCAGAGCACCCCTTCGACTCGGCGAGCTTTCGCAGTCCAGAACACTCCTTCGACCTAGCGAGCTTTCGCAGCCCAGAGTCTTTTTCTTTGTATGGTGAGCTTTTACAGTCCGGAGCACCCAATCGATCTAGCGAGCTTTCGCAACCCAAAGTCTCTTTCCTTGCACGGTGAGCTTTTATAGCCCGAAAAACCCCATTGACCTGGCGAGCTTTCGTAGCCCAGAGCCTGTCTTTTGCCTTGCCTGGTGAGCTTCTGCAGTCCCGAACACCCCATTGACTTGGCGAGCTTTCGCAGCCCAGAGTCTGTCTTTTTCCTTGCCCGTTGAGCTTTTGCAGCCCGGAACACCCCGTCGACCTAGCGAGCTCTTGCAGCCTGGATTTTTTCTCTTTCTTTGTCCAATGACCTTTCGCAGCCCGGAGTACCATATCGACCTGGCGAGCTTTCACAGCCCAGAGTTTCCTTCTTTACATAGCAAGACTTCATGTAGTCGAAGGCTTGTTCTTACATGGTATGGCTTTCTTTTCTGTCAAAGTCCGTTCTTACACGGTACGACCTCTTCATTGAGACAAGAGCCCGTTCTTACACGGTATGGCTTCCTTTTCTATCAAAGCCTGTTCTTACACAGTATGGCTTTCTTCTTGGTCGAAACAATTTTTACATGGTAAGACCTTGTCGAATAAAAGGATTCCCCTTTTGGATGGTATCCGTAAAAAAAAAAAAATCCAATCAATCCTCATGCTTTAGCCATTGTGCCAACCCATGCCCTCCGCAAAAAATTTTTTAGGTGTTTCATGTCTTTGAAAGGAACCTCCTCAAGCTCCCCTTCAAAGAGGGGCAGCTGTTGACACCTAAATTTTTTGCCCAAAAATCATTTTCGAAAAATTGGAACTTGTTTTTCCACAAAAATATTTTGGAATTATTCTACTAAAAAAAAAGGGAAGAGCAAGGGCCAAGAATTCGAGTGTAGCTAGCCGAGACCTAAGGGATCAAATTGCAAATGAACCAGCCAGTTGGGGCCAAAATGCAATTTCCAAAAGTTGGGGGATCAAATCGCAAAATTTGTAAAATTCGCCCCCAAGCCCTTAAATCATCATTTTTACCCCTAATCAAGCTTGAAATTGAAGACGGGCAAGGTAAAATTGATCAGATCAAGCCACAAGGACTAAATTGGCTCAAATCGGGCATTCTTGAGCAAGAAAATGGCTAATTTGAGGGACTTTCCTGCAAAATTGGGCATGAAAAATTGCAAATTCTGATTATCATCTTAAACTAATATACTTCAAATTTCAAACTGATCAAAAATTCCGACCAAATTAATGGATTAAAGCACTTAAATCAGCTTCCAAAAACCGGTCCACGATTTGGTCTCAATTCGAGGCTGTTGAGTAGCCAAATTTGTGGCCCCACCATATCCTACTCCGCCAGCTGATCAGCGTGAACTCTGGCCGAGGTGTGAGACCATCATTAGGAGTGCAAATGGACAAAATTCGCCAGGGATAAGCTGCTGAAGGCACATGATAATCTCAGGCAAACCTGCTCACGCAATAGCTGCAAAGTATGATGATTTTGGAGTCAGAGAGTAGGTGAAGAGACTCAGTTTGCAGGCTTGGTAAGTGGGAAATCACGGGCTAAAAATCTGGTTGGATTCGGTGGATAGGATCTCTAAAGCACGTTCTTTTGGGAGATAAAAAGAAAGGGATGAGACAAGAGGAGAGGAGGGGACGGTCGTTCCAAAAACTTACCCTCAGACGCAGCTCAAACAGAAAATCAACCAAAAAAAGTTCCAGATTGGCTTTTGGAGAGAAAAGGGCGATTTTTGTGAACTTCGAGCCAAAATTAGCCAAAACCTTCAACTAGAGAGTGGAACTACATTCAAAGAGATTTCCAACCATAGGTCGCACATCCCAAATGGATGTCGGAAAGCCACCCAAAATCCCCTCGAAAAACAGCCCATTCTTAGGTCAAGAGGGAAACCCAGAAATTTTGGGGTGTTGAAATCAAACGGTTACTGGTGAGGGAAAGTGGGGGTTTTTGAGAGACATGAGTGTCGCGACCCTAAAATTTTTTATCAATTTTCTCGGGCTAATGGATTATTAAGATTGAACCTAACTCGGGCTCTCCCAAGCCCTACCAATTCGCAACTTAGGGTTTAAGTTCTTAACATGCAAATGTTTTCATGCTTGGAGTCGCCACTAATCATTTTACGGTAGGCTGATTAGAAACCTAAATAAAACATAGGGAGATATGTTTTATTCCTACGAACCAGAGATTCTAAGCCCGGAGACTTGATTACGTTAGATCTAGTCTAACGCCCTTTCGGTACCTTTTCATTTCAAAAATATTTTGGCAGGCAGTTTGGATCCATTTTAACTTATGTCACTAACATGTGAGGTGTTCATGCGGGTGCGCAAACCACCAATTTAACACCCAATAATCAAAGCATTAAATAAATTACAAGCTTAGGAGAACAACTTACCTCGAATCTAGCGCAAGCCTCTGCATTGTTAGCTAGAAAATCACATCAATCAACCCTAATATGATTTCTAGTTAACAAGCATTCACTCAATTCCTCTTTCTTTGATTTTCCACTTATTTAAATGAAATTTAGCCTAAATGCAATGACGTGCAAAGATATGACATGCAAAATAATGCAACCTAACATGCATACTATATGACACGCGACGACGTGACCTAATTCTAATGACGTGCGAATGATTTATTTTTGGTATTTTCTCATTGAAATTCGGAATTAAATGAAATTCGGAATTAACGAAAATGCCTAAAATAACATACAACCTAAGATGACTTCTCTTTTTGGTATTTTCTGTTTAAAATTCGAAATTCAAAAATACCTAAATTAACATGCAATCTATGCCGACTTAATCTACCCTAGCATGTTTTCTTTTTGGGATTTTTTGGCAAAATTCGAAATTATAAATTACTTAAATTAAAATGCAATCTATTCTAATTTATTCTATCCTAGGATGATCTTTTTTGGGATTTTTGATTAAAAATTCGGAATAATAAAATAACGTGAATAATCCGTTAGAATTTGGAATATTACCTAATTTAAATTAGGAAACTTGCCACGTTAAGTCCTAATTTAAATTAGATATTTATCTTATCCTTCGGGATATATTCAAAAATCCTAGACATGCACTATTCTAATTTAAGTATCAAAGCAGAATTTTTTGGTTTTCTTTTTATTTGAAAATGAAAGAAATTTAAACAAATAAGGATAGCAATCAATTCAAATCATCCACGCGATCCGCCAAATTCGTTTCAAACTCGGATTAGACACAGAAATCAAATTATCGGTCATATCTATAGGGTTATAGATATTAACGGATAATTGATCATTCGAATTTGGAAAGCTAATGAAATTTATCATCGTATCTAAGTGATTATAGATAAGATGACAATTTCCCATATCGCCGCGTATCGGACCTTAGGGTTAAGGTCGGATAGTCGTCCCGATACGTTGCTAAATTAGGAAACGATTCCTAATTTGAATATTTCTAAATATCACGGGCATCAAACATTATCCTAAAGATATCTAATTACCGACGTGATATTCATGCAATATTCCAAACGGTTCAAACTAGGAATTTAAATATTCAGAAAATATACTGGATATATTCAATTACCTAATTTGGATAATTACCAAATTCGAATTGGCTCGGGATCGGGACGCGTCTTTGCGGATCGGGATTGCAACGGACGGGCGAACGGTGGATCACGGCGGGACTCGACAGCAATTGGCGGGGCTTACAGCGGCACGTCGAGAAGGATCGGACTGCGGCTTCGGTAGCTCACGGTCTCCTTGCCAAATTGTCCTCGCTTGACGTTTTCTGCAGGAGGAGACGACAATGAACAATGGCTTCGTTGGACGTCAATCACGCACTGGAAGTCATCATCATGTAGGAGTTCTTCGGTTTGGGCAGTGGACGAAGCAGCTTCGTCTTGACCGATTCTGTGGAGCAGCTCCCTGATGGCGCTGTCTTCGTGGATGGCTTCGATCACGTGAAGAAGAAAGTGGCGTGAGCAGCGAAATCAACAGCAGCTTCGTTGACGTCAAGGGGCTTCACGGCTGTATTGCTGAAGACGTAGACCAACAGGACGGAGAGGAGGTGTTGACAAACTCCTCAGTTGACCGGAGGAAACGTGATTGGTGCATGGAGGCTTCGTGGATGTTGTTGATGCGTCTGTGAAGGTCAGCGTGTATGGAGGGAGTCAGCAGCGGGGGGAAGCGAATCAGAGAAGCAGCAGCGGAAGTTGTTGACGCCAGACAAGACTTCACGCAGAAGTACAGCAGCAGCGAACCATAAACTGCAGTGAGGAACTGCTACGCAGCAGCAGCAACAGCAAGAAGAGAGCTACGGCAGCAGGAAAGTGGACCATGTTGCACGAGCTCGTCTGGAATTCGCTGACCGTCGCTTGGAGGCTGTGGACACGGCTATTCTTTTTTTGCTCTCTAGAAATTCTGATTTTCAGATTGTCCCCCCTCCTATTTTTGACCTAATATTATGCTTATATAGCACTAATCTAGGTCAACTTAGATGGGCTCTAGTCCTAGTGGGTCTAGACTTGGGCTTAAGCTCTAATTAAATTAAATGGGCTGAATTAAATTGGACTAAAATTAATTAAATTCAACAGACTAAATCAAGCCCAAATTAAAAACACCCGAGCCCGTTCGTCTTGAAATTCCGGGCCCTTGCATTCCCGAGCGTCCCGTTTTTTGTTCGATGAATTTTAAGCTCGCTCGCCGTCGCCCATCCGATGCAAAATGCAATTAAAACTAAATGAACCTAAACTATATGTTATGCAAAATTAAATATTTTTGTTTAGGGGTTAAAAATTAATCCTTAATTTTCTAATGCAAATTATACTAAATGAATGTCGGTAAAATTTAGGTGTCAACAATGAGGAACATATGAGGATATCCTTGACTTGGAAGTTAAACTATAATACATATAGTTGGGGTTGGTACCAAATTAGTCAGAAAAATAGGTCGTTGATTCTGGTTTTGGAGACCAACAAAAACCTTCGTTGTCAGTTCTTTCTTTGCAGATCTCATTTTCTAGTTTGAAGAAGCCTATTTCCCCGCGCCTTTGGAAGACAAGTTTTTGGTTCCCTCAGCCAAAGGATACTCCAAAGAGAAATTAGGAAGCAAGGTGAGTATCCTACATGTATTTTTGTTCAATTTTGAACATGTTTTAGTCATGAAAAATCAAGAGAAATCTAGCCCAGAGAACTGATTTCTGAGGCTGGAATTTTGTTGAAGTGTTGGAGCCCATTCATGAGCCCTACATGTTTGACTTGCTACTCCTCTTTGCATGTGTTTTCTACCTTCATGAGCTTGATGAATGTTACATGGGTGTACAAATTATGCTGAGATCCACTTGTTTTGGTCTTTGAAGCCCCGTGTGAACCATGAGATCGCTCGCAACTTGAGTAAAAAGCCAAGCTAACCCACATTGATTCATGGCTAGTCATTATGCGTGTATGCTTCTTGGAGGGGTTGTTTCGACGTGTTCACTTAATCATTCTCCATGATGTTTGTTTCATTTAAAAGTAGATGTTACGTATATTCTTTTGAATGAAGTGATGTTTCCCATAGATCTTGCACGTGATGAGTGTCGGGGCTTGAACCTGGGCATGCAACAGGTTTGCTTGACCTGGGTTTAAACCCAGATTTGCAAAAGCAGCCCGAACCCACATATTGGAGGCCGATTCCAACTTGGTTCTTGTGCGTTTTAGGTTGTGATTTCTAGCTAATCTTGTTCTTTACATGTGATAATATAACCTTGATACTTTGGTTCCACTTCATATTACACACGGAGTGAGATTGAAAACCACGAATATGACTCAAAGAAGCCATTTGGGCAGATTAATGCACACCAAATGCTTGACGAAACGCCCAAACCAAGCTTCAATCTTGAAACAGTTGATTTGAGCCCGGTTCTCGTAATATTCATATTCTGAGTTGTTTTATGTTCACGTAAACCGAGCATAGGCAGATTTAGGGATTTTTTTTATCTTAAATAAAAAAAACAAAAAAATAAAAAAATTTCAAAATCTCAAAAAAAATGAAAAATGTTGGATGGTATCAAATTATGCAAAAATGACATTTATGAGATTTTCCTAATTTTATAAAGTCATTTCCATAATTTAATGCTATTTTGGTATTTTATTACCATTTTTACCAAAAAAAATCCATTTGGCATAGACTAAAATTACTTAGAATAGTTTTTGTGTAGCTAGAGTAATTTCATGCATATTTAAATTCTCATTTCGCTCATGAGGGTCCTGTCCCGGGGCATGATAACGAGGCCATGTAATATTATTTGCCCGACTTGTATCGGGTTTTCTCCTTCCACATTTACTTTCAAGTCATTTCAATTTCATGGATGTTTACTTACTGCTCTGTTTTTCGATAATTTGAGTGTTAATCTCTTTCCTAAATTAGGTTAGTATTAATCTAGACATTGAAGAAAACAATCCCACAAAAACATTTGCAAGGACACTTAGCAGCTTTGATATCATAGGATTATAATTGGTGATCAAGATTGCGTGACCACTTAGATAATGTACTCTCAAGTTAGGTAGCGAAAGGGCGCTAATAAAAATGTTAGCGTAAACAAGTCCCCGGCCTTAGAACCTCTGGTTGCGTAAGAATCGAGGCGAAATTCCTGCGTCTTGATTGGTTTCTAGCTGACCCCAATAGGCTAGTGGCGACTCCTAGAAGTACTTAAGTTATCGAGAATTCAAAACGAAATCCAACGTTGCGCGGGGTATGAACTTGGGGAGAGTTCGCACCTAGATCGATGGGCCATTGGTCCGCCTTTTTGGGCAATACCACTTAAACCCGTTCCTTTTTCCCACGACGGAAAAAGAAGGGTCGTGACAACCACGAGGTGAATTGACGAACGATTCAGAACCTATACCAAACGATCGTGCCCATCGGAACTAGCGATCGATCCTCGCAATTACATGACAATTGAGATCGTCACGATTCGAGGACTCGATTTAGTATCAATCACGGGTCGAATATACGAATTTCCCCAAAAGCCGCCCGTTAGTCTGAGACACACTCAAGTTACGTTATTTAAAATTCAGTCATTGATTATAGGCCAATTTAGGCATTGAAAATTTAGGAAGTCACGACAGGACATTTGGACGACGTTGTTATTGGAATGTTCAGTCTTGGAATTGTCCGAATTCTTCAGAAAAACTGAATTTCGGCGAGGAATGGAAAATGATCTTTTTACCCCTGGGAGTTTGATAAGGCCAAGTGTTATAGGGGAATGGCATTTTGCTTATTTCGCCCTAACTTTAGAAATGACAATTTTGCCCTTGGATTTTTATGAAATCCCCAAACTACCCTTGGATATTTTTGGGAAAGAATCGATCTCGGCCGTCGATCTCAGGATAAGAACGAATCTCGACCATTGATTGGATTTTAGAGAGAGGGGCAAGATGGTCATTTGTCTAATTAGAGGTCAATTATTGGCCTATAAGACCAATTTTCTCTCTCTCCCCTCATTCTCTCTCTCTCTCTCTCTCTCTCTCTCTCTCTCTCTCTCTCTCTCTCTCTCTCTCTCTCTCGGCTCACTCCCCTCCCCCTCACCGACCGCCTCTCCCCCTTTGGCCACGCCGCCGCCGTTCGCCACGCCACCACCGTCACGCCACTGGGCCGCCCTCACCACCCTCACGCCACCACCGTTCCCCTTCCTCCCTCTCGGCTCACTCTCTTTCTCTCTATCCCGCGGCCGTGGGCTAGCCGGCCAAGCTAAGCCGCCGCCGCTGCCGCCTCCGATTGCCGCTGTTTAACCGGACAGCCGTAGTCGCCGCGTTTGAGCCGCCTGATCAACCTTGGATAGGTTGATTTTGCTTGGAAATTTCCAAGTAAGTTGTAATCTAACCCTTGCCTAGTATACCGAGTATTATTGGACCCATTTAGACGCGAATTAGTGTGATTTTAGGGGCTGGTTTGATTACGGGCCTTAGGGACGAAATTGAGATTTTTTGGTGGAAATTTAGAGACCAATTGAGGGCTGGAATGTGTTGATTTAAGTGCTGTAATTTTCTGTTGAGTACGTAAATTGGGTGATTTGATTCGGCGGGTAATTGCGTGAACTTGCCGTGTAGTGCCGAGATTGTTATGCTGTGGTTTTGCGGTAAAAATGACATGTTGTGTGATGGTTAGGTGTATAATATATGGCTGAATAGAAATGATTGGTTTGAGCGTGTTTGAGTACACGTATTTAATGCCCGAGTGGGTGCACGTGTGAGAATTGAGGCGTGCGATGTGCGTGTGATCACTAAAAGGCCCTAAGGTGTGTTTACGTGGGGTACAGATAAATACGATGTGTTGGTATGATTGCGTGATCACAAAAATCCCTGAGGCGTGTTTACGCGGGGAATTGAACCGGCCTGAGGCGTGTTTACACAGGTCGTGATACGACTGTGGGATCGGACTGAGGCGTCTTATGCTCGAGTCGCGATCATGTAGGCCTGATGCGTTTTTACGCTGGCTGAGGAAAGAAAGTGAGAATGGGATCGGGCCTGAGGCGTGTCTACGTGGGTCGCGATCATGTAGGCCCGATGCGTGTTTACGCAAGCTGAGGAAAGTGATGGAGCACGAGAGGGTGCGATGTGGCAAGTTAAATGATAATGATGTGGTGGTGCGTGAACGAGTGCGAATTGTAGAGTTCGGAAATATGGTGTGTTTGACATGTGCCTTCGAGCATGAGATCGGGTTGGAAAGTGCATATGGTTCGTAAATGTGAATGTAAGACTAACGTGCATGTTGCGGGCACCGAGAGTCCAGGTAAGTGTGATTGTGTAGATGTTGTTTGTATGTCGCTTGATTTTGTGTTTAAACTCGTCTGGAATACGTGGTAGCCTAGGAAAGGTTTAGGTTGTAAACTTACTGAGAAGTGTCTCATGGTTGTATCAACTAAACCATTTCAGAGCACCCGCTTGAGCCATGAACCTTCCGCCATCGCCGCCGTAGCGTTTTGGGATTGTTATGCACACCGATCATGATATTATAGAATACCCTATAGACGAGAATTTGACCTGGATTAAGCATACTTCAGTAGTCTGAGTAGACGTAGAATTACCCCTTTAGCAGGCCCATACCTACACAGCCTGGATGTTTAGGGACGGGATGGATGAGTTCGGCCCCGTCCGTGGCTTCGATGTGCCATTTGACGGAGTAGGGGACTGGGACCCGGTAGCCATACCCCCTCCTGACGATGAGTTGACTAGTCTGGAAACTCGTCTAGCACAGTCGGAACATCAGCCGGCACCCGCAGCACCTGGATCTTCAGTGGCTGAGCCCGATCCGGTGTCGGAGGAGTCACAGGTAGGATTTGATCACATAGAGATGAATCTAGCCATAATACCTGAGGTAGAGCCGGAGGAGGAGTATGAGGAGGCCCTTGAGGAGCAACCAGAAGCGGAGGAGGAGGACAAACCAGCAACAGAGCCAGAGGAGGATAGGGATGAGTCAGATGATGAGGAGCGGATTGAGATCTCTATAGAGTCGGGCGATGAGGAGAATCCGATCGAGATTGAGGCTGACTCGAAGTCGTCGGATGAGCACGTACCTGATGATGATTCAGATGAGGATTCTAACGATAGTGAGTCGGAGTGAACGCATTCTAGAGGGCGTAGGGGGTAGTTTAAGGTTGAGCAGAGACCCTTTGAGTGTCCCATTTTTGGAGTAGGGTTACCCAGGCTACTGATCTTTTTGTGATGTCGGTGGTTTGCAATTTAGTAGTTCGGTGTGCTTTTTGCTATGTGAATTGTAAATGGCGGTTGTAGTATAAGTTTGAATTGTAAATAGATATTGTACATATAACGAGGTGTAGTATAATGTTTGGTGGTTTGGCAATTTATTCTCCCTAGTACCCTTGGTAAATCTTTGTTTGGGTGTTTGTTGTTTTTGTCGCGATTAAACTCTGTTGGATTCGTTTGGGTCGGCGACGCCATTCCTGGGACATCGCACTAATCCGACCGAAGAGGGATGTCGCGGGCCAGAAGGGGTGCAGGGCATGACACTTCAACTTTATATTTCTTGAACATGGTAAAAGTTTTATCCTTCGACCTCATGAGATAAATATAAAGATATCCACTATAATCATCCACAAAGGTAATAAAATATGTTTTACCACCACGAGTTAACATGCCACTGAAATCATCCACTTCTACAGTAGTGGTGTGGGCATTGCACTGGTTGACTTGAAGGAAACATCCCGGCAGCCCGCCTTCTCGTAAATTTCCGTCCCAACATACGGGGAAATACTTGCGCGGAACATGGCCCCATGGACCACGTCCAATTACGGCCATTGAAATTTGTGGGATCTGTGTCAAATTCACGTGACTGACGGCTGTAATTGGCCCCTGTCCACACGAATTGTGACTAGACCTTGCCAAGGCAAGAATTTCACACCTGAAATTCACGCAGATGTGTACACATCAACATCACAGCGGCTTTCCCGCCACGGCTAGACAAAAAGTCTCTTCTAGAAATAATGAAAAGTAGGGCAACGTAATGAATGGGCAGCGCAGTCAAGGTTGACCATCGATGAAGGTTGATGGTTTCTCGTTCCCTGAATGGTACTCATTGTTTTTTGTTGTGACTTGTCCTCAGAAAAAAGAAATAAAAGAAAAGAAAAAAGAAGCCCTCCAAAAGATTTGAAAAATCAACGTCCTCTTATAAATAAGTTATTACGAATTACTTGTGCATTATTACTTCTGTTAGGTAATACAAGATTAAGAAGTATTAAATTTTTAATAAAAAATGTGTAATTTCTTATTTCTCGGTAGTTGCGCATGAATTCATATGGTTGTGTCATGTGGCGTGACTCATGTGTCTATGTTACATGATGTGGTGCCACATGGCAGGTTATCATTGGTGAACCTTTTTTGACTCATTAAATATAATATAACCCAATATGATTATAATATGCTGTAACCTATAGTTACATGTGTATTTTGCATTAATTGTATCAATTATTATCGCTAGTCAATTCCATAAAACGTGCATATAGAAAAATATATGAATGCAAATGTCAAAAGAGAATATTATTTTCCTAGCAAAAGCTACGCGAAATTATACTCTAATAAGTAAAACCTACCGACTATAACAGCAATTTTTCCTTTCAAACAATCTTATGGAAACAAATTGTGGTCCAAAAGTACTAAATGGATAAAATACATTGACTATAATGACTACGTTTTCCCAAAAAGAAAAAGTGTACCACTAGTTGCATTTTAATGGGAAGATATCTTTCTTTTTTCCTTTCCACTAGTTGCATTATGACTGATTAAGCTGTTAGTCAAGTGATATTTATTAATAACAATGACCATCTAATCAATCACGCTTGATCATCAGTCTTCTGTTTATTTTCCACAGTGGGGGCACCTTAGGACTTTGCGGGCATTGGGCTGACTTCAAGTCAACATCTGGAAAGCCATTTAGACGGATCCATCATCCATCCCTTATTACACGCACTTACCCAGACACAAGTCAAAGAACTTTGTGTTATGCATGCCCTACATCTTGACTAATCAAAGCTTATAGCATTCGGAAATGCGCAATTATGCTTGGGGACAGAAACTGAGCTATTAATAGGAACATCACATATGCTTTATCATAGGATTCGTGTCCCTTTACATGGCTTCCCCCGTCTTCATTCACCTTTTGATTTTGAATACATAACTCTTAGATAAACGAAGATCTTACAAATTCTTAAATTTCCTTTGGAGTTTCTAGAGGAGACTTATGTCAACACCCAACCGACATTTTTGAAGTGAAAGGCTTTAAGTCTTTTAAAATCTACGTTCTGTGAGGTTGCTTTTTCCTTATGAGCATGCGGCAGAAATCTTATTGATGGTGCCTCAAATAGGGACTTTTAATATGTTTCTATTAGTACTCTTATGCCTCTAAGCTATAACTGAAACACTGTTGAGAACCAGAGTTTGGAAGAAGAAAACAGTAGGAAAGAAGGAAAGAAAAAGAAAAAAGAAAAAAATACAAAATTTAAGCTAAAATGGTGTTGTTTTGAGTAAAGTTG
This sequence comes from Syzygium aqueum, assembly GCA_031216185.1. Taxonomy (NCBI): domain Eukaryota; kingdom Viridiplantae; phylum Streptophyta; class Magnoliopsida; order Myrtales; family Myrtaceae; genus Syzygium; species Syzygium aqueum. Next base: position 21,798,268 of record CM062236.1, on the reverse strand, counting down.
TCCATGTTAGATCGCCAGTCGTGCCACTTAAGATGGCCGATGATGACTAGATGCCATGTCAGCAATTCCAAGTGAAAATTGACCGAAAGGTCGACAAGGGAATTTCATACAAAAATTTAGGATTATATTAGAACAAATGGAAAGGTTTAAGACTATCAGAATCCATACAATAGGTCTTGGATTGAAATGATAATTTTCCCTGATATTAATGCTCAAGTTTTGTCTCACCGCGAAGAATTCTACACGTCCGTTACAAACTGTTGAGAGTACAAGTTCCGATTGCAAACCTATTAAATTTTTTGGTTATTTTCCCGCGGAACAAGGGAGACGACTTTATCATTTCACTTTTTTGTTCTTTCCATATACTTGAGGAACATTGAAAGGGGCTTTGATCAATACAGAGCATTATGATTACATTTACTACATTTGTGGGACTTGGCTTTCAAAGGTTATCTTTGTAGACATGTATTATATGTTCTTCATCATATTAGGGTAAATGAGATGCATAGCAACTACATATCATATTGATTGTGCGGGTGTTGGTTTTGACAATCCAGACAAATGGTGCGAGATCACTTATTTAATTATGCTATCCAAATTGTACAAGAAGTTTCAAAATCCAGAGAGCTTTTCAAATTTGTTTTGCAATTATTGGTGGAAGCAAATAAGAAGCTTCAGACTCCAAACCTTGATCGGGTTGGAGAGTACCCATCAATTTCTATCAGAATGATACTATCTAGATAAAGGATCCAATTTAAGGAAAGAGACCTCGTTGGCCAAGAGAAAATCGATTCAAAAGTCCAAAAGAAAATACCAACAGAAAGCATCTACAAAGGTAAATTTATCTATTTCGCATTAAAATTACACTATTATTTTTGTCTGGATTAAAACATATTAAGCACACTCACAATTATTGTCAGGTAAGCGGTTAAACAGGGGGATAATTACAAATTCAGTTACAAAACTATTGTACAGATGGCAATTCAATCATAAACTTTCCAACATTGTTAATGTAATCCTAAATATTTGTGCAAAATTCCAAGTAGTTCTTTCTGTCAATCGCCACTGGAAATTGTTGACATGGCATCTAGTCATCGTCGGCCGTCCTATGGAGTATGATGACATGGACAACTTTACTCGAACAATGTCCTACGTGGACCGCCGAGTTGGCGATTTACGGTGGCAATTAGCTGGATTGACAACATTTGAAAGTTTAAGATTGAGTTGGTATCCGTACAATAGATTTAAGACTGAATTGGTAATTTTCCCTAATCAAGGAAAATACATTGTCATTCATTAACTAAGCGGTCAAACAATACCCAGTGGAATAGCCAGCCTTCCTTTTTGAAGCCATTGGTTAAAGAGTAAATACAGTGTTCAATTCTAATTTTCCCAAGGAAACAGGTTAAACAAGTTAAGCGGTTTCCTTGGAAAATTAGAGGTAGAGAAGCCACCGTTCCTTTTTGAAGACTTGCGGTACTATTAGCTCATCATTTCCCTCGAAGAAACCATGGTGATCTTTTCTCTACCTTTCTATGATTTTTTTTGCTAAATAAGTTTTAGAGTAGCTTGTCCATTTATGTATTGACATTACAACAGTGCTTTGTTTTTTTCCATATCAAATGCAGGAAAGAGATTTACGATGACAACTTTAAATTTCATTTGCAATGAAATTACATGGATCAATTTCTTGATATTCGTTCTCAAAGGAGCACCATGGTTCTGGAAGTTCTATTTGATAGTATTCAATCACTGATAATGAAGGTTCTTGAAATCAATCTAAGTTTATAATTTGTTTAAAAAATGATATTTTGTAAAACATTCTTTTGCAAGCTCATAAGGTAGAATAAGTGTATAATATATTTTTTTGATATGTTTTCTATATATTTTGTTTTTCTTAAATAACTGAATCCCTACTACTTTTCCCGCGGATTATGATGAAAGTGAAGATTAAGGTTGAGGCATGTATCTTCTGTTTTCAATTTTTTGTTTCCAAATGTAATGGAGATTTACTAATTTCAACAAGTGAAACACGAAGTTGAAAATTAGGGATTACACATCTTACAAGGTTATTTTCTCTAATTTTTTATTGACTCATATTGACTTTTCTCATGCTGCCGATCTTGACCAAATCAATGGATAGACGGGCGACGTCCAATGAAGAGCAATGAGGAAAGAACCAGTTGATGTTGATCTTAATGAAGACGTCGGAGGTGAATACAATTGCCCGTATGGACAAAAAGCACAAAGATATTTCTTACATTGGCATTTAATTGGGTTTTAATTTTTTTCATTTAGATCTAATGGGGTTGATGCTATGGAGTACGGTCTTCGGAGTAAACTCATATTTCATAGAATATTGTAGATTGCTTATGCGTACTATAATTTATAATTAAATCGAGTTTGCTCGTACACATGTGCCTTTTCCCTTATCCCATTGATATTAATGGTTGAGGATTGAAGCAAGCATTGGTTGACTTCAAGTCGACATTTGGAAAGCCATCTAGATGGATCCATCATCCATCCCTTGATACACGCACTTGTATAGGCACATGTCCAAGAACCTGGGTTATGTATGCCAGCATCTTGACTAATCAAGCTTATAGCATTCGGAAATGCTCAAGTATGGTTGGAGACAAATACTGAGCTATTTATGGGAATATCACGTATGCTTCGTCATAGGATTCTTGTCCCTTTACATGTCTTCCCCTTATCTTCATTCACCTTTCGAAGATGATCGCTGCCGATGTTTCATCATCATCTTCATATAATGATATGATATGCCATAAGAACTATTCTGAAGTTGCTCGATTTCCTTGAGATGTACGTATTTAATTATGTCGGAGCACTTGCCAATCGTTGCTTATTAGGAGCATCCCGAATGTTGGCTTGAGTAATGCAAACATCGATGAGAATTCAATGCCCTAAAAACTCCCTGGAGAGATAGTTCACTGATAGACCGGGGGATAAGTAATTCAACTCATTCACATTCAAATCATAAATGTTCAATGGATACAAAGCACTCAAGCTTTGGCGCTTGATGTAATGGTCCCTTTACATGGCCAAATCCATTTTTCAGAAATGCTAGTAATTGCCGGTGAACCATATTATTCGAATGGGTTAATACCATGAAAAACCCCAAACTGGTACACATATGACAAATTTATCCCAAATTAATTTTTGATTACCAAAAACCCCAAACTGGTCACCTGTAACAAACTTACCCTTTGTTAGTTTCCATTAAATTTTACAATCAAATTGCTTAGTTGAATGACATGTGGCAGTTGATAGATGTACTAGTTTTGGATTTTACCCTCTGTTTGTCACAAGTTTACCAATTTGTTATTTTTTGTGATATTAATCCAATTTAATGGAGGGTAAATTTATCACAAATGTACCAGTTTCAGGTTTTTAGTGGTGAAAAAATTAGTTTTGGATAAATTTGTCACAAGTGTACTAGTTTGGGGTTTTTCGTGATCAAAAAATTAGTTGAAGGTAAATTTGTTATAGATGTACCAGTTTAGGATTTTTCGTGCTATTAACCCTATTCAAAATTAGAATTTTTTTTATTTTTTTAATATTGGAATTTTTAATCTGAAAAAATTAATTAATGTGAATTTTATTTTGTTTGAGTTCCCTTTCTTCATTAGAATAAATGCATCCGAAGGTAGGTGAAAGCGAGAAAGTTTTATTTGTTTTGTATGAGAGCACTCTCGATTGATAACTACTCCATGTATATCGAAAACAAAATCAAAGCAAGGTCAATGTAAATAGTTCTTTTTTTCAAATTTGGTGAGCATCCGGAATAACTAGTGAATTACAACTCTATTGTACCACAACTGGTGCACATTAGTCTACACCTCCTTTTCAGGGAGACGCTTATTTAGCCAACATTTAGATCTGGCTCTACCCTTCCTCTGAGGGGTTGTTGCGTAACAAGTGCTTTGCATCATTGTCTAAAGCGAAATTTTGCTATATGCGAGGTACTTTGGATCGGTGGTGGAGATTGTAGGCATAAATTGATCACATGGAACAACTTTTCAATGCAAGGATTCTGCCTCTCCTTCTCCCGTCTATCTTTTCTTTCTTTTGTGCTCTGTGAATGGAGCAACAGTTTCATTGGCAAGACAGTATCTCATGAAAGGGTCAAATTTTACACAAAACTGTGGGGCGTAATTTTCATGTCATTTTTTAGTATTGACTGGGAGTACCAAAGTCGTGACCATTTGAGCTTCCTGTGAAGTAGTGGTGTGGGCATTGCACTTATTGACTTAGAAGGAAACATCCCGACAGATCACCTTCTCGTAAATTTCCAGCCCAATGTATGGGGAAATACTTGCGCGGACCATAACCCATGGACCGCGTGCAATCTCAGCTGCTGAAATTTGTGGAATCTGCGTGAAACCCACGTGACTGGCGGCATGGATTAGCCCCGGTTCACGCGGATTGTGATTGGACCATGCCAAGGAAAGAATTTCACCCTGAAATACATGCAAATGTGAATACATCAACATCACAGCGGCTCTCCCGTAGCATATGAGGCCAGACAAAATGTTATCCTATCCAGGATTAAGTGGAAGCACGTATTTGTATATTCACCTTCACCGATGAATGAAGGTGGAGTGTATTTGTGACCGTGGAACACTTATCCTATCTAATTTTATCTCACCCCTTAGGTGAGATTTTGTTATCAAGTCTATATCCGGTACATATCCAGACACGTCCGAATTTCGTGTTGCCCCAAGCACCGGATAGGATAACAGGATCAAGTGGAAGTGAAATTCTCGATAAGCTATTTCTATATAAGCACACCCATGGGCAAAGTATACGTTATGTGTTCATCACTTTCATGACACCAAGTCCTCAACCCTAAACGGTTTCTCGGTTTTGAACTTTCCTTTTCTCTCTGCTCTATCAAACGACACCATTGCAATCGATTTCGTGATCGGGACCGTGAGAATCACTCACCAATGGTTTCTACATTTTTTCTGCTTTTGCTTGTGGTGATTCGGCTTCAAACACGAGTAGTGTTCTCGTCATCTTCAGGCCCCCTCACACCAGCATTGTATGTTTTCGGGGATTCGCTAGTCGACAGCGGCAACAACAACTTGTTGCCCACCCTTGCCAAAGCCGATTATCTTCCTTACGGCTGCAATTTCTCGAGGGGTGTCACCGGACGATTCACCAACGGAAGGACTGTCGCCGACTTCCTTGGTACATATCAAAATCTAAAGCTTCTATTCTCGGCTTCGAATATGTTTCTCTCCTTACGAATCAAACATCATTGTAACTCTATTGATTGCTCGGAATTGGTTGGATTTGCATTTTTTTATTCCTTGTTTTTTATCAACATTTTCTCATTAATTTTTCTTGACTTATTAGCTGAATTTCTGGGGCTGCCTTATCCTCCACCGTACCTGAGTAACAGGACATCTGGAGTGATCACCGGACTGAATTTCGCGTCCGGGGCATGTGGCATTCTCCCTGAAACAGGAAACTTCGTGGTATGAGCTCATTACCATTCACTCCATTTTTTTAGGGAAAATTTCGTTTTGGTATCCAAAGTGGGGCCTTTTTCTCAATTTGGTACCCAAAGTGGACATAGTCTTAAATTGGTACCCAAAGTGCCCATTCAGTCTCAATTTGGTACCCAAAGTGTCCATTCAGTCTCAATTTGATACCTGGGTTCGCCGGCCGGCAAGAAATTTTTTGTTCCGGCCATCGGAACAGTGTTTTTTTAAACTTTTTTTTCTTTTCCTTTTCTTTTTTTTTCTCTCTTCCCTCCGCCGGCCACCGTGGCCGGCGGAGGTCGCCGGCGTCCAGCGAGGGCCGACCCTCTCCGGATTTGGCGAGGGTCGGCCCTCGCTTGCCCAGGCGAGGATGGTGGAGGTCGCCGGCGTCGAGCGACCCTCACCTGGGCGAGCGAGGGCCGACCCTCGCCAGATTCGGAGAGGGTCGGCCCTCGCCCGACACCGGCGAGAGCGACCCTCACCAGATCCGGCGAGGGTCGGCCCTCGCTGGACGCCAGCGACCTCCGCCGGCCACCGTGGCCGGTGGAGGAAAGAGAGGAAAAAAAAAGAAAAGGAAAAAAAAAAGTTTTAAAAAATACTGTTCTGGTGGCCGGAACAGTAAATTTCTTGCCGGCCGATGAGCATTTAACCGGCCGGCGAACCCAGATACCAAATTGAGACCGCATGGGCACTTTGGGTACCAAATTGAGACTGAATGGGCACTTTGGATACCAATTTGAGACTACGTCTACTTTGAGTACTAAATTAAAAAAAAGGCCCCACTCTGGGTACCAAATTGAGACTAAATGGGCACTTTAGGTACCAATTTGAGACTATGTCCATTTTGGGTACCAAATTGAGAAAAAGGCTCCACTTTGGGTATCAAAACGAAATTTTCCCATTTTTTTATTAAGAATTTGCTTAAGTTTATGTTCGACGCATTCCTATTTCAGGTTTGTGCTAATCGATATTTGAAGTACTCCTTGAGAAAGTAAAAAGCGAAAAATCCAGATTAGAAGCCGGTCTTTCGAAATTAAAATATTGTATGTGCCATATATGAAATGATATCAAGTTTTGACAACTTTGATCAAATAAAATGCGCGTGAGATTTCGCATGGACATAACAAGAAAAGAGAGAAGAAAATATTGTCGTGAAACCAACTTGAATTGAACTTTGGAAACGCATGATATGGGAACTGTTTTCGCAGGGCAAATGTCTTAACTTGGATGAGCAAGTGACGTTGTTTGAGAGTGCCGCCCTCAATGATTTACCAAGACTCTTCGAGAGCTCCGATGAGTTCTCCAGCTATTTGGCCAAGTCGATCTTGGCCTTCTCGATCGGCAGCAACGACTACATCATCAACTACCTCAATCCAACGTTCTACAACACAAGCAAAATCTACGAGCCTCAGCCATTCGCGAAGCTCCTCGTTGCTACGCTTTCTCAGCATCTAGAGGTACACTGTGATTCTACCAATGTGCTGATTTCATAAGTAAATTTCCGGGGAAACATATTAATACGTTAGGGTTACTTATCGGAACATGAACATTTATACATGCTTATCATATCACGCATATTGAAGACGAATTCAGCTGCCGATTTTGGTTTGAAGAAGTCGCGGATCTGCTCTTTGAGCGTGACTCCCAACCATTTATCATGTTATCTGGAGCTCATTTTGTTTTGAAACTGTTTGGGATTTGTCTTGGTTTACAGTTAGACTACGTTGTGTCTCTCTTGCATTTATGTGGAAATGAATGAAATGTTATCTTGGCCAAGTATTGCTCATGTTGACAATGAACCTTATTAGCTGATGTTGGGCAATATTATTGCAGAGGTTATATAATAGGGGAGCAAGAAAGTTTGTTGTCTTCGAGATTGGCCCAATTGGGTGCATCCCAACGATCGCGAAGAAATTGAAGCACGATGGAGTATGTGATGAAGGATCGAACCTACTAGTTTCCTACTTCAATCAAATGCTTCAACCGATGCTAGAGAACATGACATCCAGTCTCACGGGATCAATGTTCGTTCTTGGTCGAGCGAATTCGCTTGGCTACGATGTAATAATCAATCCCTCCAGATATGGTACAACCTCAACTCATATGAATCGAAAAAGGCTTACCATGATTAAAATTACATTTAGGTATTCATTACCGGGATTAATTTCACAGGGTCGGGTCCATCGTAACCATCGAATCATGTGACATCAAATGTGAATCCAATGAATGCTTTTAAATCTGATTTGCTCATGGAACTGAGTCTTGCTAAAATATTTTTTCCTGTGTTGAAATAGGATTGACGGACTCAAGAAACCCTTGCTGCACGACGTGGGGAAACGGAACTTTACTTTGTGTTCCGTTGCTAACCCCATGCCCTAATGCCAATAAACACTTCTTTTGGGACGGATATCATTTGACTGATGTGGTTTCCTCAATCATAGCTTCTCAATGTTTCAATGACACAAAAGTCTGTTGTCCAGTTAGTATACAAGATCTCGTACAGATATGAACATCTTATTTGATTAGTCCTATCTGAGGCTGCTTATCATCTTGGGTTATCATCATTGATAAGTGGTTGTCTTGTTTCGCCAATTTATGCTATGTTTGATCGTCTAGGTTTCTAGCCTGGATATAATAAGATATGAAATCCAAGAATTTTGTAACTTCATATCCACTATTTGATGAATTGCAATAATAAAGCCATATATTTTCACATCTTATCATGTTCATTGTTTGGTATGAACAGCACATCAGTGTAAATGAACCTGAAAATGCACAAGCAGAGATTATAAGAATCTCTTACAATTCACTACAATCGATCCATCAATCTCTCCATGATTATTCTACGATCTAAATCTTAAATAGCAAAGGAACTCATTGCAGCATTACAAAGTTATAAGTTCAACTATAACAAGAAATGTAAACGAGTTACAGCAATATCGACGAGCTATACCTACTAGCAAATGCCAAATCCAATAAGAGGGAGAAAATACGATCATTTACCTTTGCGATTCCAAAAAGTATAGTACTTCGACTGTCTCGCCTATTTCATTTTTATTTACTTGTTTTTTTTATTATTTTCCCTCTCTTTTTTATTTATTTTCTTTTATTATTTCTTTTGTAATCCCTTCCATCATTCCATAATAAAAATTTGATTAAATAATTAACTATACTAATATACCTATGTATGTAATAAATATAAAATACTAAATATATATATACACACACACACAATATATATTATAGAATAAAAATAAATTCAATTATATAAATAAAAATAGGAATAAATATAAACAAAAATTGTTGTTATTTTTTTATTTTGAATTTTTTTATATTATTATTCAATTGTTATTTATATTTAATTATTATTTTAATTTTATTAATTTAAGAAGTTTTTTATTCAAGAAAAATAGCTTTTTATACCATAGATATAAGAAATTCTATCCACCTTTATCACATATCCTCCGTGGGATATTTTTATCCGGTCTATGTGTCTCTTATATCTGATTTTATCCTATGTTAGATACAAACCAAACACAAGATAGGAGAAATTTCATCCTATCCAATTTTTTATCCTGACTACCAAATGTAGTGACAACCCTCTACCGACGGTTACATACAACAGTTACTAAATTTGAACAAAAAAATAACTATCTAATCTTATCAGTATTTACAAGAAGTTATATGATATCCTATGATCTATCAACACTGATCTGCAAAAAGTTATAATAATCCTATAGACATAAGTACCCAATAGTTAGGTTCTTGTCGATTCTTCATTGCTGGTTTCGAGTTCCAACACTTACTAATGTTAGTTTACTTAAAACTCTTATTTCGGTGCCATAGTTTTTTAAAATGAATCCAAAATAAAATGCCTTGCTTCTTTTCTTCTTATCATTTGTTTGATGCTCATTAAGACGAATTGCAATCAATTAGCTTTTGGGAATCTTATTGAAAGGATGGAAATCTTACTCAAAGGAAACCTTGGTTTCTGCAGATTGACCAGGAATGACTCGCCGTTGCTTTGTTTTGTAATAATTAAATGCCAAGATTCGATCTCTGTTCCTAAAGCTATGTTCAGTCAGGGACAAGTAATACCGTTGCTCTACAGGGTTAATAAGGATTTATAGCTTTCGGATTCAGCATTTTGGCTGGCGGTAATTCGAGGACACATATCGACACTTGATGTGCGTAGCAGGAATATCTGAGAATGCTTTAGTGGAATAATGTAACTTGTGTATATTGGATTTTTCTAGGGGTGCAAGTGCAAAATTTTCGGCACTGCTGTTTCTGAAGTTTCCTACTATCATTGCTTTTATTTTGGGGTTTTTGTAAAGTTACTAAATCACCTTTTTTTATGGGAAAGCACCTAATGACATATGCCTAAAATTTATTATGGATATATTGATAGTCACTTGTTCAACAAGGGGATTCGTTAATCACATGGATATAGCAACTTTCAAATGTAGAAATTACTAACTACATCAAGAAATCACTAGCCACCAATATGCTTAAACTTACTTCTCTAAATAAATAGTGACCATTAGCATGAAAAAGTTACTAAATTTAATGAGTTTGAAAGCAAAGTTACTTTTCATTACAACATAATTAGTAGTTATTGATATGCACACACCTACTTTCCATGGTGAAAAGTTGCTGTGTTAAAAGACATAGTATAATTCTCTTTTGCCGGAGCAGCACCTTAAGTTCACCACTCAGTGTAAACACAAACCTAATTTTCATATGAAACTTGTTAATCACGTGAAGAAATTATCAACTATTAATCGGCCGAAAGTTAATTTTCCTCTTGAAGAATTTCTATTCACATTCAAATATAATGAGCTATTAATACACACATACATGCCTCACAACGTTGTTTGTCACTGATGAACAGGTTTATCAATCAACTATGAAATGATTTTAACTGATTAAGCTGTTGTTAGTCAAGTTATATTTATTAATGACAATGACCATCTAATCAATCACGCTTGATTCATCAGTCTTTGGATTATTTTCCAAAGTTGGGGGGGGGGGTGTTGGAGCTAAAAGAAAAAGTGTACCACTAGTTGCATTTTAATGGGAAGATAATCTTTCTCTTTTCCTTTCCACTAGTTGCATTATGACTGATTGAGCTGTCAGTCAAGCGATATTTATTAATAACAATGACCATCTAATCAATCACGCTTGATCATCAGTCTTCTGTTTATCTTCCAAATTAGGGGGACCTTAGGACTTCGTGGGCATTGGTTGACTTCAAGTCAACATCTGAAAAGCCATTTGGATGGATCCATCATCCATCCCTTATTACACGCACTTGCCCACACGCACTTGCCCAGACACAGTTCAAAGAACTTGTGTTATGCATGCCCAACATCTTGACTAATCATGCTTTTAGCATTCGGAAATGCGCAATTCTGCTTGGAGACAGAAACTGAGCAATTAATAGGAATATCACATACGCTTTCTCATAGCACTCTTGTCGCTTTACCTGTCTTCCCCTGTCTTCATTCACCTTTTGATTTTGAATACATACTCATAGATGAATGAAGATCTTACAAATTCTTAAATTTCCTGCGGAGTTGCTAGAGGGGACTCATGTCAGCACCCAACTGACATTTTTGAAGTGAAAGGCTATAAGTCTTTTACAATCTATATTCTGTCAGATTGCTTTTCTCTTATGAGCATGGGGCAGAAATTTTAATTATGATGACTCAAACTCCCTCAAGTAAGGACTTTCATTATGTCTATATGGGTACTCTTATGCCGCTAAGCTGTACCTGAAACACTATTGAGAACCAGAGTTTGGAAGAAGATGAACACTAGGAAAGAAGGAAAGAATAAAAAAAAGAAAAAATTCGAAATTGAAGCTAAAATGGCGTTGTTTCGAGAAAAGTTGTCCATGTCAAATCGTCAGTCGTGCTTCGTAGGATGACCAGTGATGACTAGATGCCACGTCAGCAATTTCAAGCTAAAATTGATCGAAAATATTATATTAGAATTTCACGCAAAGGTTTAGGATTATATTTAAATAAAGGTTTGAGATTATATTAGAATGCGTATAATAGGTTTAGGATTAAAATGATAATTTTCTCAAATATAAACATACGCTCAAAGTTGTATCTTACCGCCACAAGAATTCTACACCTCCGTTGCAAACTGTTGAGAGTAAAAATTCAAATTGCAAACCTATTAAATTTCTCGGTTCTTTTTCCGTGCAAGACGGGAGACGACTTTATCATTTGACTTGTGTGTTTATGTGAATGGAGCAAGAGTTTCATTGGCAAGACAGTATCTCATGCAAGAGTCAATTTTTACACACGGCTCGGGCGTAATTTACGAGGCAATTTTTAGTGTTGACTGGGAAGTATCAAAGTCATGACCATTTGAGCTTCCTATGAAGGAATGGTGTGGGCATTGCACTGATTGACTTGAAGGAAACATCCCGACAGTCCGCCTTCTTGTAAATTTCCAGCGCAACGTACCAGGAAATACTTGCATGGACCATGGCCCATGGATCACGGGCAATCATAACCATTGAAATTTGTGAGATCTGCGGGAAACCCCTTAACTGACCAGCGGTGATTGGCTCCGATCCACGGATTCTGATTGGGCCGTGCAATTTCGGCCCCCGAAATACATGCAGATGTGTATACACCATCACAGCGGCTTTCCCACGGCATATGTAACCAGACAAAAAGTCCCTTCAGGTTTCAAATGAAAAGTCTTCCAAGTTGATGAAAAGTAGTCCGAATTGTTGTCCACCGACAATTCAAATAATTCTATGGAAACCAATAATGGTCCAAAAGTATCAAACGGACAATATTCATTGACTATAGCGACCACTTTTCCTAAGAGAGAGAGAGCCACTAGTTGCATTTTAATGGGAAGATACTCGTTATTGACTGGGAGACACTCTTTCTTCTTTTTCTTTTACGTAGCACTCTGATGATGCTCACAAAAAGAAGAACAAAAAAACGAAAAGAAAAACAGCGCTTCAAAAAGCTGTCCACATAAAACACGACTCCTCCTTATAAATCTCATCACAGTTTCCGCTAGCATCGATCCTGCCTCTTGTTACTTCTCGCCTTGCTTTCATATCTACCCGCTTTCTTGTGCTTTGAGTCATGAAATTCGTAAGCATGAGTTTTGCAGCATTTCAATCATGTCACTTGCTTCTTGGTCTTGTTCTTACCCTGTGCTTTCACCAAGCCTCCTCCACCGCCAATGAAACAGACAGACTCGCGCTTCTCGCATTTAAGGCCGGCATAACCGGAGATCCTTTTGGCGTGCTCAATTCATGGAACAATAGCATTGGGTTTTGCCAATGGTATGGTGTTACGTGTGGCCGCAGGCACCAGCGAGTCACAGTCTTGAATTTGCACTCACAAGGACTCTCCGGATCAATCTCTTCTCATATCGGAAATCTTAGCTTCTTAAGGGAGATGTCGCTACAAAACAATAGCTTCCATCAAGAAATCCCTCCACAACTCGGCCAATTGCACCGCCTGCGTATCCTGCGATTACACAACAATTCACTGGTTGGCAAAATTCCCAAAAACATGTCGGGTTGCTCGAACCTGGTCATCCTCTGGCTTGGGAACAACGAACTAATCGGAGAAATTCCTAGAGAGCTCGGTTCAATGCCAAAGCTACAAAAGTTCGCTTTGCATCGGAACAATCTAACCGGAAGTGTGCCTTCGTCCATTGGGAACTTATCTTCACTGGAGATACTTTATTTAGCCCAGAACAACTTGGGCGGGAGCATTCCCCAAGTTCTAGGCCACCTGAAAAACTTGCGAATGATTAGCTTTCGAGCAAACAGATTGTCAGGTACAATTCCATCTTCACTACTTAATCTCTCTTCGATCGTTGCGTTTGAAGTTTTGGAGAACCAAATAGAGGGGACTCTTCCTGCAGACATAGGCCTCAAACTCCCAAATCTTGAAATTTTTACAGTTTCTTTGAACCAACTTGAGGGGCCAATTCCTCCGTGGATATCGAATTGCACAAAGCTAGATTGGCTTCAATTTGCTAGAAACAGATTTTCCGAAAAAGTGCCTTCTTTGGAAAAACTGCATAGGCTTAGTTGGTTTTCAATCGGTTATAACCGACTTGGAAGCGGAAAACCTGAAGACTTGAGCTTCCTTTGCTCGTTAACTAATAGCACCCGATTAGAGTTATTGGCTATTGACGCGAACGAGTTCGGCGGGGCGTTACCTAAATGCATAGGTAATTTATCCACCACTATCAAAGTACTTTTGTTAACCGGGAATCATATATCCGGTGAAATTCTAGAAGAAATCGGGGATCTGGTTAATCTGAAAGTATTGGGTATGAATGATAACCAGTTATCAGGTGTTATCCCCTCAAATTTGGGGGCCCTACAAGATGTAAGTAGACTATACTTAAGTGATAACAACCTGGGAGGCACTATCCCATCTTCTTTGGGAAATCTAACCAAGTTAATCGAACTTGATCTTGGTGGGAACAACTTTCAAGGGCAAATTCCGTCCCATCTATCTAATTGCCAATCTCTTGATGTGCTTATTCTGTCTAATAACAATATCAGTGGTGCCATTCCTCCACAACTCATAAGTCTCTCATCATTAACAATCATTCTGAACTTGTCTCGTAACCATCTGATTGGGGTTCTACCCACAGAAGTCGGCAACCTGAGAACTTTGACTACGCTGGACATCTCGAACAATTTGTTGGTAGGTGAAATCCCCATTAGTTTAGGTCATTGCACTCAATTGACATCATTAAGGATGGGGGGCAACTTCTTCCACGGGTCCATTCCTCAAATCGTTAGGAGGCATCGAAGAACTAGATCTTTCACGCAATAATTTGTCAGGTCAAATTCCAAAATTTTTAACAGTATTTCGCTCCTTGAAACTTCTGAATTTATCGTACAATAAGTTTGAAGGCATGCTACCACGTGAAGGAGTCTTTAAGAATGCTACCGGTACTTCTATTATTGGGAATAATAAGCTCTGCGGTGGACTGCCAGAATTTCACCTCCCCAACTGCATCACCAAAAGCTCCAAGAACAGAAAGATAAATACTGCGATATTGTCTGCTTCTATTATTTTCGGAGTTCTTGCAATAGCTCTTATCCTAACTTTTTTATATCATTGGCGGTTGAAGAAGAAAGTAAATGAACCAGCTTCAAGTTCGATAAATGATTCACGTCCGAAGGTGTCCTATGGAGCACTCCTAAAAGCAACAGATGGTTTTTCTTCAACGAATTTGATCGGTGTTGGTAGCTTTGGTTCTGTTTATAGGGGGATACTCGAGGACAATGCAATTGTTGTTGCTGTGAAGGTGCTTCGTTTAGTCCGTTGCGGTGCACTGAAGAGCTTCATGGTGGAGTGTGAGGCATTAAAGAACATCAAACATCGAAATCTTTTGAAGATACTGACAGTTTGCTCGGGTAGTGATTATCAAGGGAATGATTTTAAGGCCTTAGTCTATCAATTCATGGACAATGGAAGCCTGGAACGATGGCTACACCCAAATGCAACATCTCATGGGAATGAGCTCCCGAAAAAGTTGAATTTCATTCGGAGGATAAACATTGCTATAGGTGTTGCTTCTGCACTGGATTATCTTCATCATCAATGCCACATCCCCATTGTTCATTGTGATCTAAAGCCAAGTAATATTCTCTTAGATGCGGAGATGGTCGCACATGTTGGTGACTTTGGATTAGCGAAATTCCTTCTTGGATCATCCCTTGATACTGTAATTAATCGTATGAGCTCAGTGGGGCTGAGAGGGACAATTGGTTATGCTCCACCAGGTAATCTCTCTCTCTCTCTCTCTCTCTCTCTCTCTCTCTCTCTCTCTCTCTCTCTCTCTCTCTCTCTCTCTCTCTCTCTCTCTCTCTCTCTCTCTCTCTCTCTCTCTCAAGTTTGGTAGCTAATGATAACTCTTATAGTCTTAGGCACATTACCTTCTGATTTGATGATCCACAACTTAATTTGACTTGCACTATGATCTAAATGTGTGGCAGAATATGCAATGGGATGCGAGATTTCTAGAGAAGGGGACGTCTATAGTTACGGCATTCTCTTACTGGAGATGTTCACAGGGTTGAGTCCCACCGATGACGTATTCAGAGACAATTTGACTCTCCATAATTTTGTCGCAAAAGCTTTGCCCGGACAAGTACTCGAAATTACAGACAACGTTTTGCTTCAAGAAAGAGAGAGCCAATTAGGCCACCGTAGTCCCCAGCATTGGCTTTTCGAAAGCGACTGCACATTTCAAGAGTGTTTGGTTTTGGTGTACAATATTGGAGTTGCTTGTTCGCACAGCGTGCCCGGAAGACGGATGAGCATCAGCGGGATTGCAAATCAGCTGCAACAGATTCGGGAGAAACTCTTTGCACTGGGTTTACCTGGAGAAGATGAACTACCAACAGCTTCTGTTTAGCTGTTATAACTTTATGGTTGTTTAAGCAAACAGAAGCGGGCAGGTAAATTCTACAACTGAAGAGGATGGATCATTCTTTTTACCTCAAAATGATGCTTGATCATTATTCTCCATCTGTATCTATACATAACTAAACTAGCACAAGGCCTAGAGTGGACACACATTCTCGAGAACTGTTGCTTTGCTTAGAATTTTGTTTTGGTTCCATAGTATTTTAAATTGAATCCAACATAAATTGTCCGGTTTCCGTTTTTTTGTCTTTTCATTAGTATGATACTCATTAAGAGGAATTGCAATCCATTAGTTATTGGAAATCTTATTCAAAATAAAGCTTGGTTTCTGCAGATTGAGCGGGTATGGCTGGCCGTTGCTTTAGTCAGCTATAGACCATGCGGTTGCTCTGGAGGGTGAATTTAAGGATGCATAGTTTCTAGATTCAGCATTCTAGCATGTGGTGATTTAAGAACACTTATTGACTGTCTGATGAACGTGGTACGAATTATCCAAGTATTCTTTAGTTGAATAGTGTGACTCTAGTGTATTGGATTTTTCTACGAGTGCAAGTGCAAATTATTCAGCACTGATATTTCTGAAGTTTACTACTGCCCTTGCTTTTATTTCCGCATTATGGTAAAGTTACTAAATCGCCCTTTTTTTTATGGGAAAGCACTTAATGACATATGCATGAAACTTATAATAAACATATTGATAGTCACTTATTTCA
Source organism: Syzygium aqueum (assembly GCA_031216185.1). Taxonomy (NCBI): domain Eukaryota; kingdom Viridiplantae; phylum Streptophyta; class Magnoliopsida; order Myrtales; family Myrtaceae; genus Syzygium; species Syzygium aqueum. Next base: position 21,781,597 of record CM062236.1, on the reverse strand, counting down.
TAGGGGATTCATTAATCACATGAATAAGTAAATTTTTAAAGGCAGAAATTACTAACCACCAATATGCTTAAACGTACGTCTCTAAATAAATAGTGATTATTTGCAATGGAGAAGTGTTTTTCTTCGTTCTGAATGGACACATTCTTCCGAAGCAGCTTCTTTCCACCTTCAATGCGCGATTATCCTGAAAGAAATGTAAAGGACCACAAAAGCAACGACAAGAACAGCTGAACTATATATTGATCAGTTGAGAGGAACATTAAGGTGGCTAAACAAAAGGATTTAACTGAAATTATGTGTCATCTCCTTGTATCAAGCCCGCACTTCTGTGGGCTGCGATGTGGTAATCAAAAGTAGTGCATCATTCAGGAAAGCAACAGAAGAGTATCCAGTCTGCTATTCATCTATTGAGTGGCTGGACTTGCATTGCAGAACATACTCACTTTTGCCTCCCCGTTTGTTAATGCCCGGGGCCCCGTTTTGTGATTCCTATAAGCCATATCCACACAAGCCCTCGAAAGTGGATTGGAAAAATGAGTGTGTGGGCTAGTGTCGCCGTGCACTAGTCACAGTAGACCCCCCCCCTCCTCCTTCATTCTCTTCGTAACTTGAATCACCACACGTCGTTATCCTTATGATAAACATATCTTGTTTCTTCTCGCCTTGCTTCCATATATACCCGCATCCCCTTTTAGTCATGAAACTTGTTAGTGCAGAGTCACTATTATGCAACTTGCTTCTCGGTTGTTTAGTTCTTGCACTGTGCTTTAACCGAGTCTGCTCTGCCACAAATAAACTGACAAACTCGTGCTGCTCGCATTTAAGGCTGGAGTAATGGGAGATCCCTTTAATGTGCTCAACTTGGGGAATAATATTTGCCAATGATTTTGGCGGCACATGCAGTCACAGGCACCAAAGGGTCCCGGTTCCGAAATTGGGAGCACGAGGACTCTCTGTCCCGGTACTGAACTTGCGAGCACAAAGACTCTCTGGGTCGATCTCTCCTCAGTCCTCCACATGTCAGGCGGTTGCGCCGCCTACATATCTAACGACTGGGATACAATTCAGTGGTCAGTGAAATTCCCAAAAACATGTTAGCTTCCTCCGACCTTGTCGACCTCATCCTTGTATACAACCAACTGGAGAAATTTCAATAGACGTCTGGTTCATTATCGAAGCTAAGCTGGTTTTCTTTGTATGCAAATAATCTCAATGTGAGTGTGCCTTCCTCGGAACTTATCTTCAACAGAAGGCTTTGTTGGAAATATGAGATAAATTGATGGGTGAATGAATGAGAAATTGATACTCAAAAAACACCCTTGAGTTAGAAGTGGGAAGTGAAAAAACACTAGTCCCACATTGGAAAAGAAAGAAGGCTATGCAGTGTTTTATATACAGTTACATTTATTTGAAGTGGTAACTATCATAGCACAAACTCTCTGTCTCGCGCGCAGGCGCAGGGGTGCAAATCGGACGCCCGACAAGCTGAAACTTGGGCGCGAGCGCACATCCTGCATACACGATTGCAGGACCGAAAAGTGAGCCTCGCGACGAGCCCAATTTTGCCTTCTGATTTAATTTTTTTCAACTCAAACAGTTACGAATTTCATAACATGCGGCGAATTTAATCGGCCGTCACCGGAAGCTTTGAAGTACTTCTTTGCCGTCTGCCGTTGTATCCTGGGAGACAAATGTTCGCGAAACCTTAGACGCGTGCTAGAGGGAACGAATCTGTTTTAAGGAAACTATGTCAAACACAGGCCTCGGTATTCATTTATATCGATTCCAACTTTGTTATTGTAATTTCATTTTCTTCATGAATATGTATTGTTTGTAATTTTTTTTTACTGATGCCAATTTGAATTGTATACTCAACAGGCTTTCCTCAAGCGAAATAACTTTGGTGAGATCATTCCCGCAGTTCCGGGCCACCTGCTGAAATTACAAAAAATTTCTGTAGCAATGAACCGCTTGTCTGGTACAATCCCGACTTGAATACTCTTCTCTTCTCTAACTTCGATGTAGGAGCCAACCAAATACGAGGGAGTCTTCCAGCAAACTTAGGCTTCACACTTCCAAGTCTGTCAATATCGAATTGCACAAACCTAGAGTCACTTCAACTTGCAAGCAACAGACTTTCAGGGAAGAAAGTGCCTTCTCTGGAAAATCTGCATGAGCTTCGATCATTCACCATCTACAAAAATCAGCGCAGGAGCTGAAAGGGCGACCATAATCAGAGGCATTGTCCATTTCTCGCAACAGTTTCAGCCGAGTACGCCTAAATGCATAGAGGTAATTTATCCACCTTCCTCACAAAATTTATCATTTTAGGTTTTCGAACACGAGGAAGTTTGATCGAATGCATGTGGAGAACGATTCAGGGTGACATAGGACCTTACATTAGACTACTTGAATAAAGTTTGTTAATTTGGAATTTAAGAGTTTCTAGTTTTTCATTAATCCATGATATATTGGACTTTGTTATGATTTTCATTCAACGAAAGGCTTTGTTTAATCGATATGCAAAAATATTTGTTTTGGTTAATTTTATCTTTATTCTACAATAGATGGCCGGTTATTCCCTAAATTCTGGGTATAGATATGAGGTGTGACAAAATTGTTGCCAGACAAATTCAGAACTTTGCCGGAATGAAATACCTCTGAGAACTTTGGAATCTCCATTAGATAATTGTTGCTTGAAAGATCTAGTACTTCAATGCCTCTCAACAATATGATCGATTGAGGAATGGACCCGTGCGAGAAATTGGCCCCCACCCTCCATAATAGCAATGCAACAGTCACCTCATTCATCTGGAATTTTTATTTATTTATTTTTGGTCAGAAATAGCCTTTCTCATTCATTTACATAAAAAAGAAAGATACATAGCTAAAGCTTCCGTAGCAAAGCAAGTCCCAAAGGCTTGAGATGGGTAAGAGTGCATTTGGCAATCATTTTGTTTCCGAAAATTGATTCTGCACAGAAATGATTATTTTTTATTTTGTGCCCGGGAACAATTTCTGAACATTTAAAAGTGTTTGGTAACTGCACAAAATTTCTATTCTTGAAACAGGAAAAGAACAAAAATGCGTTTGGTAACAACGCAAAATTTCTTTTTATTAATAATATTTTAAAATTTTTAATATTTCTCTCTTTTTTTTCTTTTTTTTTCTTTTTTTTCTTCTACTTCCCCTTCCTTGGCCATGGCTAGGTCGCCGACGCCAACAACCGACCACAAGCCAGGGCCGGCAAAGGTGGCCCTCACCAACTCTGTCGAGGGCTAGACCCTCACCGCCTAGACAAGGGCTGTCCTCGCAAGATCTAGCGAGGGTGCGAAGAAGAAGAAATTTTTGCTTCTTGCTTATGGATTCTACTAACACAATGGAATTTTAATAATGAGGGTTTACAAAAGTTTACGAATATTTGTCACAATTAAGAACAAAGCGTTGTAATTTTGGATATTTCTTCAATTACGACGTTTTAAAAGGAGTTGTGATGATTCGTATAGCAAAACTTCACAAATTTGAATATTTTAAATTAAGACCATTTTTCGACCCAAAAAAACCTAAGACCATTTCCAAAGATTTATGATAGTCCATTGTAACAAAGAGCAAAACTTCCTTATGTGAGTAATTTTGAACGATGGCAATTTAAAAAGACTAACTATAGCTTCGTTTGTTTCGCATAAAGTAAATGATATAGAAAATATTTTCCTAAAAAAAATTGCTCGTAACGCTTAAAACAATTAGTCGATGACAAATGCTTTCATTATCGATAACAATTACGATGAAAATATTATTCGTTCATTTATTTTTGTAAGAGATATAAATGATCATTTTGAGGAAAATATTTTTCAAATCATTCATTTTTAGTGAAACAAACGAAGCCTATATTTTCAAACTAATGATGGATTACAAATGTTTACGACAAGGAGGCATCATGTCCAAGAATAAAAACGTAGTAAACTTGGATTTTGTGGTTTTCAAAAGTCTATCACGGTCTGTCACAACTCACAACTAAGAACAAAACATATAAAATTTGAATATTTTAGCAGCGAAGATGATTTTCAAAGAGTTGCGATATTTAATCGGGACAAGTCCCAAAAATCGTTCTAAATTTGGAATTTTTTTTTCAATTACGACGCGAAATATTAGGATGGTTCGTTATAAAAAAGGACAAAAATATCATCACGTTTTATTGTTCAATTACGACGAGCGAAAGGCTTTGTAATAGGCTTACAACAATCTGTCGTAACCAAGAACAAATATGGAAAATTTTGAATCCTTTTCAATTAGATGGTTTCCAAAAAATTACATTGGTTTGAAAAGGTTTGCAACTGTCCGGTCCTAGTAAGAAAGGTAACATCGTAAAACATCCGTAAATTTGACTTTTAATTTGTCCGACGTCCATATTTTAGCGGGTCATGTGCCGATTCGCAAATGTGTAAAACATTTTAGGGAAAATAGCACACATAGTTCATGAATTTTATCTTAATATGTAATGTAATTCTTGAACTTTTAATTTATTCAATCTGATCCATGAACTTTAGCCTTAATTTGTTTAACATAGTCCGTGAATTTTTTGTACATATTCAATTTAGTCCCTGAACTATATGAAAATGTTCAATGTAATCCTTCTATTAATTAAACTATATTGAACTATATAGTCCAAGATCATGGACTATTACATTAAACATTTTCATATATTTTAGGAACTATCTTGAATATGTACCAAAAGTCCAAGGGCCATAATGAACAAATTAAAAATTCATGGACTACATTAAATATTAAGCTAAAGTTTAGAGATCACATTTAACAAATTAAAAGTTCAAGAAGCACATTACATATTAAGCTAAACTTCATGAATCATTTGTGTCATTGTCTCAACATTTTATACTTCATTTTGCTCATGTCCGGATGTAGTTTCCAGTGGTTCGGGCATCCGATCTTAGGAGCAAGTAGACAACCAGTGAGACTTGGCTCAAATCCAACGGCCGGGGATCTTTCCATCTCCAATCCGTCGGCTACCCTTAGTTCCCGCTCCGCCACCGCGCCACCGCCACCGGCGGTCGTGCCGACGAGACCAGTCCTGCTTGACTCACTGAGCCAAGCTGTCGAGTTAGTCCCAGTTCCTCCGCTTCTCTCTTCAACTGCAGGACGCAGACGCTAAAGCGAACCATACGGTCCAGTCCCTAAAACCCTAAATCTCCCTCCATTTCTGCGGCGCGCCACCGCACGAAACCGCCGTCGCACTAGCTTGCGCTCTCACGAGACTTCAAGATCCTGTTCGCCGCTTACGCTACGCCGCCGCGGAGGTGCTTTGCAGATTTTGGTTTCTTTGGCAGCTTTCCTTTTCCTGATGTTCGGTAGCTGCTTCGTTGGGGATTGCGGGATTGGGGGGAGGGGGGGAATGGAAACAGGGTGCGATTCTTGCTCGTTTCTAGATAGGGTATATTGGGCGCAGCTGGTGCGAGGGGCTTGACTTGGCTCTTTCATGTGGACCTGCGTATGAGGTGTTTGGGAAAATGCTTGTGTGAATTGTGAACGTACTTCGTCGAGAGGACAGTGACATGGACACTGTAGAGAAATCTTCACCAACCATTTCTTTATTCTCTATCTGTGAATTTCTAATTCTAATTTTTCGGTCGACCATTTTGTATCTGTCGGATCGATAAACTATTTGCTTGTTGCCTTTTGTAGTTGTTTTAACTTCATCTCGCAATTCACATTGATGCTTCCCTTCATTTTTATAATAGATTCAAATATATAATATATATAAATGAAATCCCCTTTTAAGGAATTTGATTGCTTGGAATGGGATTCCATCTCCTTGATTCCATGGCAATGAACCAAATAGGCCTTGTTTTAGTCACTAATATAGTTGGAATGTACCCATGCTTTCTCTTGGTGATGAGAAAAAAATGTTTACTTAATTAATGATGAGCGAGCAAATTTGGGATCATCTTTTGATTCATTAGAACAACTATGTTTAAAGAACTTTGTTGTAGATTTCGTATTTTTGTTATTTCATTTTAAGATAAGGAAAACTTTACCTGCAGAGAAAGAGGTTGAGAGAGAGAGGATGGTGTTTGGGCAAGTGGTTATTGGTCCACCAGGATCAGGAAAGACTACCTATTGTAACGGCATGTCTCAGTTCCTCCAACTCATCGGAAGGTATTCTCACTCTCTGTTTGTGTCGGTATGTTCGCTTCATCTATATTTGGAATTTGGATATATATTCCTTTTGAGATCTGGGATGACTAGTATTCACCCTTATGTGTCCCCATATTGGGGAGCAAGTTACGTTTCCTTGCCGCTGGAAACTTTACTCCACTTCTACCTTATTGTCAGCAGTCTCATGAGGTTTTTCGGTGGTTGTGGCCGGTGTGATACTTGACTGCAGTACACCAGTCTAGGATGCAAACATTTTGTAGTTGAAATAGTTTAACTGTCTTGGTGATAATAGCAATCACGAAAAACTGGGTTATTATTGAGTCCTAGTTGTTTTCAACTAGTTTGTCATCATGAAAGGCTTTCTCTTATACCTAATAAGACATTGCTCTCCATAAGCTTTGGAGTTAAATACAGCCATCTTCCAAAGAGTGTCCCTAGCTTGCCAGCGCATGTGTATATTAAGCTTCACTATAGCATTCCTCACTTGCTGTGGTGTTTGATCTTTTATATGTGGATATCTGTAAAGTTCACTCTTCAAGAATTTAGCTGGTTGCGCAACTTTTATGACTTGTTATATGTGCATGTCGCATGTTTGCCTTTGCTGTTTCTGGCTTTCGACTTGTCAACAATCAATGAGTGAGTTCAAAACTACTCATCTGTGTTGTTGTAGTGATCACTTAGTATGCTCTTTTTCAAAATAATTTCACCGCCAAACTCATGGTGGTGGTTCTGAGAGTGTTATTTTGACTGGTTTTAAGCACAAGTCACCGGCAAGTAATAGAGTGCACGAGGTTTACAGGAGTGTTCTCTTGATTGGTTTTAAGTACAAGTCACTGGCATGCAAGGTAGTGCAGGATAGTAGATGTGAGACCAGAACTCAATGTACTGTTTATCATGATACGTGGCTATGTACAGTCACAATCCGGGGTATTGTCCTAAATTTTAGTCCTCCATACTTGACATATCATACCTTCATTGGCCATGCAGATTCTTTATATCAGTGTGGAAAACCTATCTGTTTGTCTAGTCCAGATTTCTACTTTGAGATTGCGGAAAAAGAGAGATTATAAGAATGGGAGACAGGAAATTGAATGAGATTGGCGGTTTCTGTTCTTATTGCTGCTTATATCGTCTCATTTCCTGGAAGATGGTTGTGCTCACTTCATTCAATTTGGTTAAGAAATTCTTGAGTTCTTGTGGCATGCAGGAAAGTTGCTGTCATCAATTTGGATCCTGCCAATGATATGTTGCCGTATCCTTTTTTTCCTGCATATCAATGTGTTGAATTATTGATTTTCGCTAAGTAGTAGAAATTGTTGTCACTGTATTGCTCTTAACATGAGAATAGGTATGAATGTGCTGCAAATATCGAGGAACTTATCAAACTAAGTGACGTGATGATGGAGCATTCTCTTGGGCCTAATGGAGGTGACCATGCACTTTCCATTTAACTTTCTTTAGAGATATCTCTTTTTAGTAATTAATGGCAAAGGCATCTAGACATGTTATGCAAATGAGTTTATAAACTAGATTTCAACACCTAGGTGGTTCTATTTTTCCAAATACAACACACAAAATATCAGCTTCGTGTGTGGAAAATCAGATTTTATATTTTCCCTGAGGATCCCTTTCTTATGTGATTTAACTATTATTTTTAGTTTGTTGCTTCCACTCACATTCCTTTATTTGTTGCGTTGGACCAGGTCTTGTGTACTGTATGGATTACCTAGAGAAGAACATTGATTGGCTGGAATCTAAGCTGAAACCTCTTTTAAACGGTTTGTATCCTAGGATAATGAATGTCGCTCTCTGTATATGTATATGTACTGCCAAATGATATGGCATTCTTTTTGCTTTGCGGTTCCTTTTTCTGGTTTGACATGTTAATCTATTATAGGATGAGATCCTAGTGCTTTGGCAATGATGGTGTTGGCAATGCCAACCAATGCATTGATTTTCCTGATATTCTATATAGAAATTATGCGAGATTACTCTAATTCATTTAAAATCTTAAACTAGCAAGAAGTTAGCTCATGAGGTAAATTAAACATATCGCTTTACACTCCACTCCCGTATAAGATGGGCATTCCCTGGAAAAAAACATGAGGTAAATGTAACCATGTTTAACAGAGAATGGGAATGGCAACATAATGACGGGGGTAATAGGCAAATTGACAGGAGAGGGAATGTACCGTGACTAAATAATACTAGACTTTAGTTAATCCGGCTGCTTTGAGCTTTGGTACCCTGAAAACAACAATGTAAACAGAGCACTATATGTGTTCAAGTTTATAGGCCCTTCATTTGCAATTTTTTTGCTTTACATTAAGTTAAATGGCAACTTGCACGTAAGAGGGGATGATGAAAAAACTTTTTGTCCTAAGTAACCCAAAGGAAACTTGGGCATTTATTACTTGGACCCTATTTGCGATTTATTTACATACTCGAACAAATAAAAATTGGGAAAGTTTAAATTGCGCAATTGTGGCTTCTATGGGCTTTCTTATAATTTGGATATGCTATTTTGGGGTCAATTTATTAGGAATAGGATTACATAGTTATGGTTCATTTAATTTACATTAAGATCTAATTAAATTTAAAAAAATCCCGACAAATACAAACATAGAACAAGCCTATATATAAATAGAATATAAAAATAAGTAAGAATAGAAGATAAGAAAAATTCCTACTTCATGTTAGGCAGAAGGGAACTGATATTTCGATCAGTTAATGAAAGAGCCCAATGCAAAAAAAAAGGCATGTTGGGTCTTTGAAACAGTTCGAATCATTTTGATAATAATTAGTTTGATCTGTTTTACCGAGAAGGTCTACGGTTCGAGTCCGCATAGCCCTAATATAACTAATATTATAGTTTATTATAAGGAACTAAAGTAAAACCGTGTTCTATTTTCTAACCATAGTTTTTGGGTTCCCTGACTTAGCTCATTGCTGATTGAGAGTACCATTGTTCTTCAATCTTCATTTTCCTTTAAGAAATCTAATATTTCACCATATTGGTGTTTATTGTCTTTATCCCTTTGAGTGCATATGCAGATAATCCTTGTATACAAAATTTTGTAAACTAAATGAAGAAGCCCTTCATTCTCATCCTCAAAATTAAGGCTCTGTCTGTTTTGGTGCGGTTACCAAGCATGGTAAGGAGGGTGATTTGCTTGTAAGGACAAGTCGAACAGTTTCTGTGCAGCTCTGCCTATTTTGTTGGGTGATAAAGTTTGACTTGCCACTCACGACCCCCCTTTGTAAATCAACTGCAGGTTCATGTTTTGAGGAGAGTCATGTTTGGAATATAGTCTAGTTTTGTAACTACTCTTGTGGTCATATTTTTCACTACTTAATACTATAATAAAAGGCACATATGTAGCTTATTCCATTTGAGTGTGTTCTCTGAATCCCTTGTGCCCCACTCCTCTCTCTCTTAACCCACCCACCCCCCCACCCCCCACACCCTTTCCCTACTAGCATAAGCCATTGTGCATGTCTCCATGCTCTTTTCCGTAAATTTTTGGTTTTGGTTTTTATTATATACTTTGTTACCAAATAATATACCTGACACTTAATATTTCTGCAGATCACTATCTTCTCTTTGATTTCCCTGGCCAGGTGGAGTTATTTTTTCTTCACTCAAATGCCAAGAGAGTTATAATGAAACTTGTAAAGAAGTTGAACCTCCGTGTATGCAACTTCCTTAGTGGTTTACTACATTCTACTTTATCAGTTTGATCTGCTTGTGGGGAAATCTCCCAGTTTGACTAAGGAAAACATGTTTTCACTCTCATGCAGTTGACTGCAGTGCATTTAATTGATTCCCATCTATGCAGTGATCCAGGCAAATATATAAGTGCTCTGCTTCTCTCTTTATCAACAATGCTACATTTGGAACTCCCACACATCAATGTCTTGTCTAAGATCGATCTTATTGAGAGCTATGGGAAGCTAGGTGCTGCAGCTATATAGAGTTTACTTACCTGATGGTAAATATCAGTGATTAATGCTGACAGTTTGCGCACATTTTGCAGCTTTTAATCTTGATTTTTACACGGATGTGCAAGATTTATCCTATCTACAGCACCATCTTGACCAGGATCCTCGCTCTGCAAAGTACAGGTGTGATATTGTGGAGTGCAATGGCAAGTACCAAGGTCTATGTTGTGTGTAAATATGAACTTTCGAGTTCATATTCTCCTTTCTTTCATACATTCTTGCAGTAACCTTGAATTTGGAGTTATGCATTTAACTTTCATTTGGCATCAGATCATAAGTGCCCTTATCTGTAGCATTGAAATCATACTATGTAATTAAGTAGATTCTTGCATTGGCAAATAGTGATCAGATTCTGTGCCCAATTTTGTATACCAATGCAGTGATGATGATTTCCCTGCTGCCTTAAAGTTTTTTATTGAGAAAGGAATGTTTTGCATCCTCTACTTGATCACGTATCTTCAAAGGGTATCCCACAGCCTCTTGAACACCTCCTTTGATATATTTGGAAGATCCTGTATGTCCAAGTAGGACAATATTTTTGTTTACCAAGTCTAAGTAGGATGAGTAGATATTCTTTTTCGTGGTGCACATTGGTTACTGTATATTGTATCAACTGTATTGGATCCAACTGATCCCAAATTTGCTGATTTGTTGAAGCTGATTTGATTGTTATCCTAGGAAGCTTACGAAGGAACTTTGCGATGTAATAGAAGATTATAGTCTCGTCAATTTTACAACTCTGGATATCCAGGTATAGGTACACTTCCTTGCCTTCCATGTTAGGAGCAATGGTATATATGTTTGGAATAACTCCGAGAGAGTTGAGAAAAGCAATATCTGATTGAAAATTTCCTGTGGAAGCCTCTTTGCTTTCATTTTCTGAAGTTAAAAAGGTGCTTTCCAGGATAAAGAAAGTGTTGGGAACCTCGTGAAGCTGATCGACAAGAGCAATGGCTTTATATTTGCTGGTATGGAACCTAGTGCTGTTGAATTCAGCAAGATAGCCATTGGTCCGGTTGACTGGGACTACTACAGATATCCTTTTATTTGGGAGCTCCACCTGATATCGTGGTTCCTGTTTGATGTTTCTCTTATATTCATGTTATAGAAAAAGGTCATCCTTTTGCTGTGACATGATGCAGATCATTGGACAATTTTGTTGCATTCTTAATCATATATTATTTGCTATTGCCATGTAAATGATATTGGAAATCAAGGGTCTATGCATGGAGAGAAGAAATTGGCTTGTTCTGGGATGAAGTTAGGTCATTTATTGTTGAAAACCATGTGACAGTTGACCAAGTATCTGCTATTTAGAATGGAGAGTGGCATGCAACTTCCACTTGGCACAGAGTCTTGCTATTGCAGTTCTTATGTAACCGTGTAAGAAATTTTGGTGGGTGTTAATTTTGTGTGCTGCTCCAGGAGTATCCAAGTTCAGATGATGGTTTTCATCCATTGTTTTGCTCACTTTGTCTGGTGTGTGAATGTCATTATGAACGAGTCTTATGATCACATTATTGCCCTTTTATAATGTCATAAATATAGTGAGATTTCCTTGACAAACGAGTCTTACAGTTGCAGCAGTGCAGGAGAAGTACATGAAGGATGATGACAATGATGCTAATTAACAGGAAGAAGGTGAAGTTGTGATGCGCATTAGGTGGAAACTGCCAGTATGCCGGTGAAGAGATTGCTTCTTCAAATCTTCCTCCAATCATTGTCTTCAGATAAGCACAACGGGCCCATCAAAAATCAGGGAACTTACCCACTCTTATGATTTTGGCATTCTTGTAGAGTATAATGCGAATTAGTTGAGATTTCTTAATCTTAAAAATATTCAACCATGACTTTGCAAGGGAAGCTGTAGAATTTGAAAGCCGCGAATGACTTAAAAAGCACTTGTTTGTTGTTGTTACCCACACTTGTCATGGAGATGTTCAAATACTGATGTAAATCTTGGAACTTTCTCGAGTTATATGGCTTTTTAAGTCAACCGTGAATGACTTGAAAACACTTGTTAGGTGTTGTTACCTACACTTGTTATGTGGCGAAGTTCGATTGAGATGTAAACTCGGATTTCTTTAAGCCATGGCATGTCAAGTCAACCGTGGATGACTTAATAGCACTTTGTCATGATAAGTCTATGCAGATGCAATTTCTTCGAGTCTGTTGAGTTATACATCGTTAGATACTAGAGCTTGAACAATTTATTTGAATTTTCACGCTGGCTTTGCAACAAGGAGCTTCCAATGTCGACATCGATGATTAAATTTTGAGAATTTAATTTTTTGTTTGACTGTTTATCAATTTTTTTTGTGATTATTGAAATGTTATTTCCATTGTTCTGGGATGAGCCCAGATAATCAAATTGTACACTTTATCAACGAAGTGCAGGTAATGTGTCTGTATGGGGCTAATCTGCCCCGTTGTGATGACTCTTAGTTAGTGTTCGGTTTGGCTTCAAGCTAAATTGAAAAGATGTTTTTTTCTAAAATTTTCTGACCAATTCAAAATAGCTTTTAGAATTTAGGAAATCATTGAAAAAAAATCACGGTCGGCGTTGCACATTTACGCGGCCTATTGAAGTTTCGACTCGCGTCTTCGCTGGTCCATGAAACTGCCGGGCTGAACGGCATGAGCTTCCTCACGATAAAAGAAAACTGATTTGAGATGCTCTAAATTAGATATATTATGTTTCTATTAATTAAAAAGTGAAGTTGGTCAGTAAAAGCAATACTGAACAACAATTTATTAGTATCCTTACTGTGGTTTTGCTTGTATTTTTTACGAGGGACCTCCGGTAAAATGCCTGCTAAGGTAACGTAATCCCACAGTCAAAATACATCTCATGAGAGTTTGGGTTTAGTTGGCCGATACCTTGCAATTCCAGTCTGACCAATAACTATACACTAGAATGACACCTTTATTGCGAATTATCTTAGATTATTTTAGATAATTGCATTATATATTTTGTATTTATATATCCATTCATCCAAGATCCCAAAAAGAAATGTCATCCATAGGTTGGGATACCACAGTCATCCTTATTGAGAACCCCATGTCGAAGGGACATACCATCTTGAATAATTTATTGGTGGATCAGAGGTAACCATAGTCGTTGATCATAGCGAAAAGTATTTAAAAAGTCCTAAATTTATTATATTAGTACCATTTCAGTTATAAACATTTTGATTGGACCAAATTAGTCCTGAGACTTTTCATATTGGTACTAATTCAGTCTATCCGATTAATTTAGGTCGAAAATTACTAACGTGAGCGTAGGCTATTTTTACGTGGCACATTTGACACTAACATGGTTACAAATTTTTATTATTTTTCTGAATTTTTTACTTTTTTTATTATCTTTTCATTCTTTTTTCTTTTTTTTACACTTTGGACTTGCCAACCACAGGCAAGGGCGTGGCTAGCGAGGATCGCGACACCCTCGCCTAGTCACCCTCATGCACCACAAGCGAGGGTCGCCCTCACCCCCCACAAGCGAGGGCCTCCACGCCCTCACCCGATCTGTGCAAGGGCATCGCGACCCTCGCCAGGATCTGAGCGAGCCGGCGAGGCGCGGAGGCCCTCGACCAAACTTCACTTGTGGCTAGTGACCTCACTGGCCTACAATTGGGGAAAAAATAAAAAAAAATTCAAAAAAAAATCAGAAAATTGTCCACGTCAGAACCGGTCATGCCGCACGAGAAGGCCGGAGTCCACGTCAATAATTTTTGGCCGAAATTTGCCGGCTGAACTGAATTGATATCAAGGTTTACGATTAAAATGGTCTAATTAAAAATATTTATGATTGAATTGGTACCAACATAATATATTTATAATTTTTTTTATATATACTTTCCCTTTGATCATGTACGGCTCATACGTGAGACTCGCATCCGGTCAAATCCACGCCGAGTTTCACCCCGTTTGGAAGAGCAGTGGATTCGATATCTCCTGACATGACATGGAGTGTGATCATTAAGACCCGTCTATTAATTTTACTTGCCTCCCGAGTGACCTTCTAGATGCAGTGAAAATAAGCCGGATGCGTCAATGACCCCCACCACACAATTTACCTCAATTTAAGTGCGAGAGCTGGAAAAAAAAATTAATATCGCGAAAAACATCGAACTGATACATACATGATAAATTTATTCAAAATTAATTTTTTATCATAAAAAATATTAAACGAATTTATCATTTGTTAAATTGGATTAATACCACAAAAAATTTCAAACCGGTACACTTGTGACAAACGACAAGTAAAATCCCAAGTCGGTATACCCGTCAATTGCTACATGTCATCCAACTCAGCAAATTGACTGTAAAATTTAACGGAAACTGACGGAGAATAAATTTGTCACAGGTGAGTGGTCAAAAAATTAATTTTGAGTAAATTTATCATAAACGTACCAGTTTGAATTTTTTCGGAGTATTAATCAAAAAAAATGATAAGATGAAATTTTATACTAATTAGTGCGCATCAAATTAAACGGGCCAAACCTAATCAGTCAGAAAGACTTACGTCGTATAGGGATTTAATGGGGGGCGAAAATCTCGAAGCGCGAGATCTCAACGGAGCATAGGATTATCAGCCGGACTATCGAATTGGTCGTGGAGATGTGCTTAGAAAACCATAGTAACTTCATTTATCACATGCATTATTCTTTCGGGATATGATTCAGAATTTTGGAACTCTTTTTTGTCGTCTATTTCCCGCGCTTTTTATATATATTCTTGGCATTATTTTATCTGTTCATATAGTTCATCAGATTCTGCACACACGAGTTGACCGGACCCAGCGGAACGCAGTTGACTACTACCCTGCTGCGCAAGTCTCGCTTCTGGCTATTGGCGTGAAGACTTTGTCCAACACCTAAAAAAGAGGGAGAGGGAAAGAGATTGGTAGTAAAATTCACGCGTTCTCTATACTGTTCCCATAAAAAAAAAAAAAGAGGAAGTAAATATGCCGCGAATTTTCTTGGGCCGGAGCTCGTGTGCTCCTGGAAATTTTCCGCGCATCATACTGAGTTCACCTAATCGAGCGTGACGACGGGCGGATCACTTACGCCGAGCCTAAGGATTTCTCAAGGGATTATTTGCTAGCATGAGGCATCAATTTATGAAGCGAGGAATAGAAAAATGGGAATACTTACACGGAGGCATTGAGGGTCAAAGCCGGCAGGTATCTTGACGAGTTTAGTTGCTCTCGTCCCAGCTGCCAAATAACCAAATGAAGAAGACGTGACGTTGTTCTTAGTATGCTTGAATGGGATGGTATTATGCAGAATGAAATAAGCGAGTGAGCCATCAACGCGTGGTTTTTCGCGTCGACATTGAAGCGAATCTCCCCTTCCTACTTCAAGAACTATCGAAATCTTACTGGCGAAATCGAATAAAAAGAAAACACGTGATCTCAGTTGATCTTAGTCGTTAGATCATGTTGGCCTAATGCAGAATTCTCATTATTCGGCGCTTTATGTCATTCTTGGCGCATCTAATTTGGGTGCACGCGAGATTTCTTCTAGATGACATGCAGTATGAGATGGTCACTAATGACACGCAATTCATCATAATTCTTATTATTAGAGAACAATTTGAATGCGGCACAGTTTTGATCTCTCCCCACCGCAGGAGGGAAAAATTCCACGCAGACTCCATATAAGAAGCTTCTAATGCCTATGTTACTCTTTTCAAACCATTTATTTGACTTAGATGGCTCTTTGCTGGGTCCTAGTAATTCACCCCCTCTTGATAAGTACCTGTCTCTCTCATCTTCCAAGCTCATAACTCCTGATTCATTCGATCAGAAACCACATCAGTTCATCTCAGTCCCCCCACCGAGAACTTCACATCCAATATCAGATGCTCAACTCGTTCATCTGTGGCACGTTTCATCCTGAAGAAGGAGAAGATGATGAGCCCTATTGGAACAACTTCCCTAGATCCCCAGGGAAATCCAGGAGGCACCGCTTGCTCAGGAGGAGCAGCAACAGCTATGTGGGGAAGGAGAGCAAGAACCCGTATGCAAACCGGGGGCTCGACAAGTTCTCAGCCCTCGTGGCCGACCTCGAGGAGAAGAGGAAGGAGATATACCTACAGAGCGGGTCGCAGGACATAGCCTTCGTCCGGTTCGTTACGTCGAGCTCGGACGAGTTCGTGCCGGTCGTCGTGAAGTCGAAGGATCTTCATCATCAGAACAAGGAGAAGAAGGCGGCGGAGAGGAGTGATGCGAGGAAGAAGACTGCGAGTGCGACCCATGATCCGGAAACCTTGGTCGAGTCTCCGGAGGAGGTGAAGGCAGTGGATGAACCCAAGGTGGAATTGAATGACGAGGCAAAGAGAAAGAGCTTCTCGTGGAGGAGACCATCTTGCTATGTGCCTTTGGCTATGATCACGATCTTGCTGTTGTTGGCTTTGTTTGGGAGGTCATTTGCAATCGTGTGCGCTTCCATCGGGTGGTACATGGTTCCTGCACTGAGAGGAAGGGGCTCGACTGTCGTGAAGAAGAAGAAGAAGATGGACACTTCTGGCAAGAGGGTGGGGTGAGAGAAAGAACATAGCAAGAATTCGTGGAGCATCTTCTCCCCCCAAGAGCAATAACAGTGAAGAAAATGGCAGGACGCATCAACATGGGCATTGTACAAGCTGGTGAAGATGGCCAAACTACCTTGATTTACTCTTAATTTGATCTAACTTTTCAGTCCCTTTTTTGGGTCATAGAGACAATATTTTGTTAATTCTGCAGAGAAAAAAGGGGATTTACTCTCTCAATCACATGTAGGGTTAGGGATTACATAAACGATTTTTATATGTCTTGGCTGTTGGGAGGTCCTTCTCTTCTTTCTGGACTCCTCATAAAATGCCTCTCAAATGTAAATTACGATGCACGAACCAAGTAGTTTGCTTTGTTCAAGCGAGAAGTATGACAGCTTCTGCTCATGCTAAGATTTAAGATGTACATGCTTTTCGTTTGTTATATGGGAGGACTTCTCCATGATCCTCTTGAATTTACCATCTAATACCACTCCCAAGAGGAAAGAAGCGAAACAAGAGACATCAGTGAAAGCTTGCATTTGAAAGCTGTTGCAGAGTTCTATTTACTTTGGCCGAAATCACCGATGCGATCAAAGGGCAGAGAGAGTGTCATCAATTGGGTCCATCAGTCTGAAGCTATTGACGAAGCAACCGAAACACGCACTTCTCATCTTGCACAGCAAGCAAATACCGGTCCGCATTGAACTAGCAACTGAGAACGATCCACATGCAGGAATCATTGGAAGTAGCCTTAATGTCACACTAGCATGAATCACTCATCCTTATTACTTGACTTCAGGGTTGGTGTTCTAGCCAAAGGTAGTATTGCAACTGTAGGAATTCATCGGTGTATGGCAGAACAAGGTACGCATCCATCCACAGGGACGAGAGGATTTACCTTGGCATTTCTGGCTTTACCCTCTTGGCCCTTCCTATAAGTTCCTGCTGTTCTTTGCACTTCAACTTGTTTTTCAAGTGAGACAGCACATTCAGTCAGTGTCCTCTCATGGTTATCGGATTAAATTGAATTCCCGTCAATTCATATCGAGAAAATTCTCCGCACAGTACTCTAATTTGATCCCAATATCCGTGCCCCGATTTTATTGGCCACAAGCATCGGATGTGTCCTTGACAAGCAAACATCACATCCCAGTGAAAGTGGATACCACATTATTTCTGTCATCCAATTCCACGAAATCCAAAACTCAAATCTATTGCCATTAAGTAAAGACAACCCTGTCCCTAGCTACCAACCCTTGGCCAGTGCAGAACATTGCTACCATCTAGAAGGTGCAGAACAAGAGAAGGGCCGGCATTGTCAAATCCTAAATTGACTGCCGTCTCATTTGCGCCACTTTCTTCTCAGACAAAAAGACTTTGCACTTGCTAATTCTCGAAGAGGCAAGAGCCAAGCTTTATGGAGCTGTTAGTAGTACAGCCATCACATGCTCTGAAGGCTTTTATGCACTGGATCCGAATAGGCTAATCTTGCCCCATAAATGCCCTAAGAAAATGCATCTCGCGACTATTATTAGCAGAAGCAGACTAAAATTGTGTGATACATTAGTTTGGTTAGGATTTTCAGAAAAACCGTTGCAAAAATGCAAAAGACTTTAAGGGTACTTTGTTTCGCAAAAAATGAGTAATTTAGTAAACATTTTCTTCACAATGATCGCTTGTATCACTTGAAATAATCAAACAATTGAGAAATTTTTAGACTATCGACAAAACCTTATATCTAAATATATTAGTAAATGATGAAAATAATTTTCGTTTGTTCGTTCTTGTAAGTGATACAAATAATAATTTTTAGAAAAATATTTTCCAAATGATTTATTTTCCACGAAATAAATGGATTCTAAGTTAAAGTATTTTTTCGAAATGCAAATTAAGTTTATTAAATTGCAATTTAAAAGTCCATTGTAAAGAAACTTTGGGTAAAATAGTTTTTGGAAAAATTATTCTTGCAAAGGACTTTTCTTACCTTTTTATTAAAAAAGAAAAAAAAGTCAAACCCTTTGCCGGAGTCGGTGAATGGCTCAGGCCGCCGGCGACCCACATGTGGCATTAGAAGCATCATCTAAGGTCACACAACCTCAAACGGCCCACAGCGGAGCCCCTTGCCGAGGGCCGCCTCCACGTGACCTTCACAACCCCCCAGGGCCGTTTGGGTCGCATGGCCCCTCCCGGAGGTCGCGCGACCACACCAACCCATCTCCGGCCACTCACTGCTAGATTTGGCCTCACCGGCCAACCTCACGTAGAGAAAATGATGAACAATCATAACGATAGCAAAACCAGAAAATTAAAATATTAGTGAGGGTAGTTTTGACAAAAAAAAAAAGTATGCCTTGGGCTTTCGGCCTTCCCAAAGCTCACTTTTCCTCAAGGTAGTTTCTAAAAATTTTCCCAAACAACCAAAATTTGGCCCGCTGGGTTTTGGAGACGCGAAGCCCCTTGGGAAAGCCTTTCCCAAAGGGACCCATGAGTGTTTACTGAGGAAGAGAAAAAAGTGTTTCCACTATACATTTTTTGGGTAAGTTGTCATAAAAAGTCGACTACACCATATATATGGCAAACATGAGCATTCATTAAACATGTTGGGGTGATGTCTCATCAGCCACTGAAGGCAATTGTTACAAGTTACGTCCAGAAGACGAAAAGATGGATAACCATCGTCAAAATCCCAAGAATATGCAACTTCACGTAGAGATGGGGAATCGGGAGAATGATAAGATTACGCATAGCCCTCTTCCTTATTCCTGTATTTGGTACAAGGAAAGAACTTAATTTACAAATTATCCTGTGGACCATTAAACTTGCTAAAATGGAAACGGTCAAGAAGATGCATGCCATTTTAATACTCAATTCGAAAGAAAATAGACACGAGAGTAAGAAAACTCACCCTGAATCTCTTTGGCCGAGTTTTCTCAGGGCTGTGGCGAGAAATGTGTTTCGGAAATTCGCTTCTGTATGGTCCCGATGCCAATGAAGTCATCCTGCTGCTTTTCTCTTGAGTTTCGCTTCTAGAGTTCCGGAAAAAGCCATCCTTGTCCCAGGAAACCTCATAGTCAGCTCTCAATCGTGATCCTTGCTGCTCGAGCACACAATGTTAGTCACTGCTGAGCACGTAACGAATTAAAAGAAGTTAATCAAAACATATATCCGCCAGTTGGCAGCAGTATCTCGTACAAACCCAGGGCTTATACTTCCTAAGATGCTTTTTAGCATGCTGACAGTTACACTAAACTCAACCGGTAGTAATAACCCCTAAAGGCAAGAAATGACAAAAAAAGGCAGAAAGCAACTGAGCTAGATAACAGGAGGATCTGAGTATATTTATGAACAACAATATACCGCTGGGAATAGCATGGCATGCGCATCAAACATGCATCAAGGCGCTTTCCATGCACTTGCTAAGCGAAACATCTTTCCTCAGGAGGACATATGCTTTAGATGTCCACGACGGGATACAAAAATATATTATCTTCTCAATCAGAGATCTGCAATTTGGAATGCTGTGGTTCTTTTTTATGGTACACTAGCAATTCGGAACATTAATATTGATAGCTCCAATGTTACGATAAAAATAATGGTACTCTAGAATTGAAAATTCTTATGTTACTTTACAACGAAATAAATATTGCTTCGCCGTGTGCCACCTATGTTCGATGCTTGTTTTAGGGTCCCTTTTTTCCTTTCTCTTGATAAGTCTTGTTCCCTCCCCCCACCTCCGGAGGTACAAGTCGAACCTCCCACATCTCAAGAGAGATGTGTGGCTACTAAGCCAAGACTTAAAGGACATAATGTTACTAACCAATCTTGTCTTATTTCACCTCAGGACCAAAAGAAGTTTACCCTTATTATAGCAAATATTTCAAAAGAGACCCGGATCATCTTCATCCAATGTAAGTGAATTTATCCGAGGATACCCCCCCTACTTTTGGTAATGACAAAAACCTCGAGATATGTGCAGAAGAAGTACATGGTTCAATCTATGAACACCTCGATCAGCTTATAAATGCCCAGATCTCATGCCAAAAGCAAGCATGCAACAAGATCATGGGGTAACAGAATAGGAGATGCAAGAGATGCTCAACTAAGTGATTCATATGGGAGCATAATGACACGGGTCTAGCCCAAATTCAAATGACATATAAAAGACCATGTTCAAACCTTTTCCAATGATCGGCCACATAAAGCTTTCATAGCATTGTGGAAATCCCTGTGTTTTTCAAATTGGACCACAATCTTGCAATGCAGACCTGAAACTAAGCCATCTGTATCCTCATCTCTCCCCCGACCAAAGTCCTCGTCCTCAGCCACATTGATATTCCTATCAAATGCAACGAAAATACTCATCTTTTACTGCACATCAAAAAATTGCTAAGTTGAGAGCGAAACCCACAAAAGAGATACAGATAATAATAACACCTCAGCTCATACCCTCGGTCATCAAAATAAAGGATATCAACCTTAAAAGGGTATTAAGCATCATTCGGGCAAAGTCTAACTTTTGCATTCTCACTTGAACACTAACCCAAGCACACAAATATCCATCTCAACATCAACTTGAATTACTCTGAAAATAACTTCAACACTACCTTATACTTCCAAACGTGGAAAAGATAGTATGCGTGACCAACATCGAGGGCTTCGACGACACTCTAGGCTCGGCAAACCACCTCGACGGCACCCCTCGCAACACGACTGTATCCGGCTCTTGCCTACCTCCCCTCGAATGCCCTGCAATACATATGTTACATTCAACTACACTGACCCTCATGCACAGAAAAAGCAAACGCATTGCACAGCCATTTTCGTGATTCTCAATCGAAAAGACACACAAACACATACACGCGCCGAAAGAGAAATTAGCCACCTCGATTTCCAAAAGCGTGGAACTCCTCCCACTCCTTCCTCATCCCTTCGAAACTATCCGAGGCCGGCGCTTCGACACCCAGCACGAACTTCACGCCTCCAAGCACCAAATCCATGCCGTTCATCTTCTCCACCAGATACCTCTTCCAGTCCGCGTACTTCTCCTCCAAAACCCTAACCCCGTCCTCCCCGCCGCTGTCCTCCGCGTGCGAGCCCCTCGAGCTCCTCAGGAAGCCCAGGTCGCGGATCACGAGCGAGCCGTGCGCGACCGGATCGTCGCGCCGCCGCTTCCGGACGTCCTTCACGCGCCTGATCTCGAGGTCGCCGTCGGGGACGGAGAGCGGCGCCGCGAGCGAGCCCTTGAGGAAGTCGAGCAGGGCTTTTTTGAGCTGCCAGTCGTCGAGGGGCTTGGCGAGGGAGGAGGGGCTGGCCGGGTGCACGGTGAGGGTGAGCCTCACGCGCGGGACGAGCGCGAGGGAGGCGTCTATGGGGATGGGATCGAGAGGAGACGCCGCGTCGGAGGTCTTCGAGCTCATCGTCAACCCCGCTGCTTCTCGAGCCCGAGCAGCTTCCGGCAGCCGATGAAGAAGGTGGCGGTGGTGGGGCAGTAGCAATTCGCGCTCTGCTCGTAGCGAAAGTGACGAAGGAGAAGGGGATGCAGGGAAGAAAGAGAGATTGGGGGATGACCCGGGTCGAAACGAGTCGTTTCGCCCCTCTCTTCTTGCAATTTAAGAAAGGCTTAATACGAGAGGTGAGCAAATTGCGAACGGGCGATTCCCACAGTAGAATCGGAAACTACTCACTAAGGATCACTCGAGAACCGGATTGTCAGTCCGATTCGATTCTCGAGTGAGTTCATGAAATTGGTCCCATCAAGTTTCGCGCAAATAAAAGTGATCAAAACTAAGAGAGAGGGCAATGAACGGCCAGAGGCTTAGCCGTGAGTTGATAGAAGTTAAGAGTCAAGATCGTGAGTCAATAGGCGATAAGCTTAAAAGTTGAGACCATGATTGAGAGATAGAGAGACAACTCAGATAAAGTGAGAGTGAGACGAGATGAACACTTAGTTAATAGTTGTTAAGCTTTAGATTAGGGATTTTATGGTGGTTTTCAATTTTCTTAAAAAAAATTGTTGGAAATTTTTCTTAAAAATCATATACATTATCAATCCGATCCGAGTGGGCAGTTCCACGTGTAAAACTGGGAATCAGACCAATACTCAATGGTTCTGGTAAATTGGAATTGCGAACCGCTAGTCCAGTCCAGTTTTGGGTGGTCCAAGCGGTTCCCAGTTACTTTACACAACCCTACTTAATATCACGAAAGACCCCAAACTCATTCCTTGATCATCAAAAATTCCAAATTGATATATATGTGATAAATTTACCCAAAATTAATTTTTTAACCACCAAAAATCCTAAACTGATACAATTATGACAATTTTACTCTCCTTTAGTTTATGTTAAATTGGATTAATTGGTTCGCCTGTGATAAACAAAGGCCCAAACCGGTATACCCGCCAACTGTCACGTGATATCCAACTTAACAATTTGACAGTAAACTTTAAAGGAAATGAATGGAGGTAAATTTGTCATAGATATACCAATTTGGGATTTTTTATGGTCAAAAAATGGATTTTGGATAAATTTGTCTGAAGTATATTAGTTTGGGGTTTTGTATGATATTCATTGTTTAAAAAAATAGTGGGAGGATGGAAATTGAATAAAGTAAAATTTTGATGACTAAATTGACATTGAACAAGAACATAAGGGCAAATGAAAAATACCGACTAGAAAATAAATAAATAAAAATTTTCAAGATCGATGTTGAGATGATGATTGTTTCCTTGGCACGGGAACTGGACCGAACCATATGGTCCTCGAACGAGACCGAAACGACCAATTCGATCCGATTTCTAGATGGATAAATGGAATTGTTGGTTCCCTTCACACATATCTTCCTCTCTTTTTTTCTATTCAAGACGGCTTCGGAACTCACCTTCACACCTATCATTAGCACCCCGCAACGACAGAGTGGAGGGCGTCGCGGCTAGGATTTCCGACGGAGGGCCTTTCCCAACCGAGCTCGCCCGAACAGCCGCCCTCCGCCTCGGGAGTTCCGGGGCTCGCTCCTCCCTCGTCCTGCCATAACGGCACCTATCGACCGCCACTAGCAAACCAGCAACAACTGCACAAAACACACTTCACAAAAGATTGCAAAAGCTCATACATATTTTGGAGATTTCCAGTGATCCGAAGCTGAGTTGCAGACGCGCTTCGGCCTCGATTCTATTCGAATTCGCGATTGATGAGAGAGAGAGAGAGGAATTCGTTCTTCTTCTTTTTAGGAATGAAGGAGAGAGATGGGGCATATGTGTCCTTGACTTGGGATTGACCCAAGTGAGGGTTTTTTCACATTTTTAAGAAGCTAACTCCATGGGATGGGCAAGGAGGTAGGATGTGAGTAGCGAGTAAGGCTTTTTTCTCAAATTTATACGAAATAAAAGAAATTAAAAAAAAACAAAAAATGATAATAATAATGAATCCAAATCCGGGTTGGCGCTTCCATCGTTAGGATCATGAACCGGATCGAAATTCACCCGTGACAGGCTGGTTCGGTCTAATACGGACGGATCCTTTTTGCTCGCTCTTAATTCGAGCTTCACCGTTGCAAAAACGGATGTCGCGAGGGATGTTCCCTAACGACACGAGACAGATGCGCGGTAGGTAGAAAAGTGCTGGACCGATCGAGAAGATGCATAGCATCATGACGTGCTGCTGGCGAAACATGCAAAAAAAAAAACAATTTTTTTTTTGGTCGGTGCGGAAACATGTCATTCGAAGGATGGGTTTTTTTTTCCCACGGGGGACCATTTTTCGGAGGACGACGTGGCGGCCCCCGATAGGCGGGAAGCCTCGCGGGGGGGCCCATCATCGGAAGACGCGTGCGCCGAGGTTCAGACAAAAAGACCGATGTGAATCCCCGAGGAAAGAGAGACGGGCGAATCGGGAGGGAGGAAGAAGGTTCGTGTGTCCCATATAGCGCAGGCGATCTCGCCTACCGACGGCGAGGCCTCGGAGGCGGAGGGAGGAGATGGGTTGGTGCGCGTGCTTCGACGGAGGGAACAAGCAGCGGCGGCGCGAGGAGGACCGGGTGGCCTCCGCCGAAGCCCGCGCCAAGGCCGCCGAAGCCGCCCAGAGAAGGCGAGCGCTCTCTCTCTTTCCGTCCCCGTTTCTCTGCGGAGGCTGCAAGAACCGCTCCGCCTATGATTTTTTATAGCCTGTTCTTTGTCGATCGATTCGTTCTCGTGGAGCTTCGCGATTCGCAATTGGATTCGTCTTTCTGTCTCGTTCTTTTGGCTCTTTGGCTCCTTCAATCTGGTTTGAGTCGTTTTGCATCATCATCACGTCTCTGCCCCGTGAATGCTCTCATCGTGCTCGATAGGATTTTGTTCGAATCGAGGATCGTTTCCCAGGTTTAATGTCGACCCACCCTGTAATGAAACCGTGTCTTGGTCGTTGCCGCTTGAATTGAATGGATTGACTTGGGTTTTGTTGCGTGCGTGGGATTCATCAGCTTCTCTGGAGATTGTCGCCATTTCTTGCTTGATTTGTAGCTTACGGATTAGTTTTCGCCTATGTGTAACTGGAAAACCCTAGTTATGTATTTCTATTTGAGCTACGTTTTGTTATCCTCAGTTGGTGTTCGTTCATTCGGATTGCATTTTTAGCTCTTCTGTAATTTCTGCACTTTGCCTTTTCGAGTCTGAGCCCCACCTTATGAACCCGGTTCCTATGCCTTCACCAGAACCGACTCGATAAGTAGGGGCCTTGTTTCGGTAGATCGCGAAGGATCACTAGACATTTGAGAACCTCAAGTACTGATCGACTTTCGCCCTTTTCTACATTCAGCAGTCTTTAGTTTTCGCTGCACATGATTTTGGGTTTGTCGAAGCCAGCTTGCCCTGTTCCTTGTTGACAGTAATCCTGAGTTCATTTGCTGACAACTTTGCTTGAGCAAATCTGAACAGGTGTAAGAACTTTCTGTTTCTGTGTGTGAAGTGGGACCATCGTCAAGTCATCAAATGGAGCTTTATATCTAAACATATCATTGTGATATTGTGAGACTGTAAAAACAAATTGAATATTTTAACAGCAATTGCATATTGCATTCTAGAGAAGTACCCTGAGAGAGCATAAGGTTTTCCTTACTTGAGTGTCGGCATATGTATTGGGATAAAGAATGGCAAATCTACTTGATGCTTCTGTTCTGTTCTCCAAATTTTATTCCTCATAGGTGAATGTATTGCTCTGCATTTCAGGCAAGAAGAATTTGAAAAGTCCGCGGCAGGAAGGGCCGCACGCTCGCAGTTACAGGCAATGAATAAGCAATCGGCAGCTACCAATAAAGGCGAACCAGTTCTTAAGGTCGTGGTGCAACAATCTTGCTCTTTGCTGCTTGCAATTCTTAATTATGTACTTGTCAACTGCAACAAATTATAACTGAACTACGGGCCCTTTGCCATCATCTCTCTCTCTCTCTCTCTCTCGAATATATCCTTTCCACTTTTCATTTTTAGAGTTTTATCTCGATGGATGTCTTGCAGCCATTGCACTTTCCATAGAGAACAATGTACTTTTTGTTGCCTCTGTAGATATAGCTTAATTCCTTAGCACAACATAAAACTTTTAGCACGTGCTTCTGACTCTTCTCTTGGTGCATCCTTCGGTGCAGTGGTCGATGGGCTGAGGCATGATGTTGGCTAATCCAGGCTGCGGCGAGTTTATGTGATTTTATTTAATCTCTTCCAATCCTGGTCTCTTCCTCCAGCTTTTGTTTACTATTATCATAATTGCCTTCTTCTTTTTCTTTTTACTTTTTTGAGGTTGTAAATGATAATTATGCATGGGTGGAAATCTGCTCTCTGTAAATTCTGAATCTATTTGGATTGACTGTTGGTGGAATTTTGCTGTACGTAAATTCTGAATCTGTTTGGAAGATGTTGGATGAAAAAGAAATGTCTTTTCTTTGCTCCGGCAATGTACTACTGGGCCTGTGGAATACTTATCTTGATCTCTCTTCTGAAAAGTTGTAAGACAGGGTGTATGCCCGTATGGCGCTTGAGGTCTCTGTATACCTCGCGTCTGAGGATCATACTTATCTATGACACTATCTCCGAGTTCAAAGGCAAAATTAGTCCATGGCAGAGTGACGGCATTTGAACTTCTGTCCCTCAATTGATGAACATTTTCAACAGTATAGCCGAGCGTCCAATATGATCATCTTGCTCTCCACAGAAAACTTCAGAAAACTTCGAGCATTGACAACAATCTTTCTGCAAGGGAACAAAAGTTTAAGTAAACTCCAGATATGCTTCCATGGCGTGGCAGGGATGGCGACTAGTTTGTTTGATTGCTGTTATGTACGGGTGCTGCTAGAAATTCCCTACAGACCGATGGTTTATTGCTTAGTAATGCACTAGCTTTTCTTCGTCGACTGCTGATCACTTCCGGAAAAATTAGGAAAAGTAAAATAAAAAACGAGCTCATCATCGACAGTTTACATACAAAGCCTGTAGTGCAGGAATTGGTCATCTCGCATACTTTCGGACTCTACTGAGGCTGTCTAAAATCTATCTCTTTCTCAGTTGGAAAAGATCCAGTCCGTCAAAGACCAGATGCATCTCAACCATTGATGAGTAAGATCCCACATGGGCCTCAGATATTCCTAACGGCTGTGATTTACGCTCTGTGACTGACCCGTGCAAGAACTCCTGATCTGAAGCCAGGACACCCAAAAGGGACCGCTTTCAGATGAATTTCTGGAAGTTTGCCAGGGCCACTGCAGTTTTTTTTCTACGAGCTTGCAAGTTGCGGCCTCAATTAACCGAGGCATGGAAACCAGAACTGAAAGAATGCACATGATTACAATAAAGTCCAACAGGTTTTCTAGATCAACTCATCGCCAGTAATTCCACCATCACCTGCAATGAGTACTATTTTACAATGTAAGTACGCATTAGTTGCAGGCATCAGATAATTCTTTCAAGAGAAGCATCAATTTAGCACAATGAAGTATGAGCTCCAGCATAGATGGAATTTTGATGCCATTTCATCTGGCAGGCCAGTAAAGAGCAGTAAATCGAATGGCCAACAGTGTCCCCGCCATGTAGTATGCTCTCGCGTACTGCTTTTGGTGACGGCCCTCAACAATGGAAAGATCTCTATACAAAGTTTTCAACGGGAGCTGACAGCTTCAGCTCATATGCAGCTTGGAAAAAATCCGCTGCTTGATGTAGGGAGCCTTCCATTTTGGAGAGCTTCCCAAGATTGAACCATGCTTCATCATGCATGGGTTCTATGCGTAATGCATTCATCAAGAAACTTCTTGCAATGGGGAGGGAATGGGATCCGAGTTTCATCAGCACCTCTGCAGTTGAAACAATGCTAGGGACATAATCTGGTTCCAACGACAAGGACAGCGAAAAGGAGACGAGAGCTTCCTTGTACAATGATCGAGCTTCAAATACCATACCTGAAATTGTTTCATGGAAGGCAAATACAGAGTCAGATTTATGAGCACCACTCTTTTAGCCCTTTATGCCACATTAAACAGAAAGCTTACCTGTCGTGTGCCAGCTTCTAGGAGAACAGAAGTGGATTGACTTGGCTTTGTCCAAACAAGTTTCTGCATCGGCCCATGAACCAAGTTTAGCATAAAGAAGGGCCAAATCCTGCCAAACTGAAATTTCCAGATTTGTTTCTGCTTGCGCCTGAAGAGGCAGACAAAATAGATATCAGTACACAATAGTGTTCCTCTCAGTTTGATATTTCTTTTAGTAAGATTCATGCCGAGAAAACCATTCACAATGAAGAGAAAAGGAAACCTACAGAGTAATAGCTTGAACAGTGGAAGTTTACCAATGGAAGTCAAGCAAGATCCTTTATGGACGTCGTCTATAGCAACTCCAGGAGAATAACATTTCAAGCAGATGCATAAATATCAATGAAAAAAAAAGCCAAGACAACTAATACAGCTGAGTTGAGTTACTATCATTCAAGCCAAACACTGCTTGCTTCCTAATGCAAGAACTACACAAATTTATACCTGATTAGTCCAGTTATCTATATAAAACCATGATAAGAAATTGATCATCAGAAGATGGTTATCTCTTCTTGGAGGTTCATTGATTATTCCGGAATACTGTTAAGAATACACACCTCAGAGGTAACTTGTTTCACTTGATCTGAAGTCTTTGCTTCAATTTCCCTTTGAGCTTGAATCAGAGCAAGCAAGATTCTGTAGGTTTCTATTGCCTGCTGGGGCTGTTCCCGAGTTATCTGAAGCACGGCTTTCAACCGAAGAAGTTCTAGTTGGTCCAATCTTCCAGCTTCATCCAAAGCAATATCAACTACACTTTCAGCATCAATATATCGCTGCTCCGAAGAAAGTATGAGTGTTACTAGCTTGCAACATCTTCCAGTGTTTCCCGCTTCTGTTTCTGAGTACATCAATGCACTCTCAAAAGCTGCCTCCAGATTTCTTTGGACAGCATTTTCCAGTGCAAGGTTGTACATTATTTCTGGATCGTCCTTTCCAGAAAGAGCAGCATGATTTAGGTAATTCAAAGACTCTCTCCGCAGTAGAATTCTTTCCGAATCAGAAACAGATACTCGCGCGGCATTACCATAGCAGATTCCAAGAAATTTATGGGCTTGACTTGAGAAATGCTTTGTGCAAGTAGTGCCGAGCTCAATGACTTCACGTGCAAACTTTACGCCGTCATTTGCATGCTTCAAGCCTTGGGAGCAAAGCTTTGCGCCCAACAAAAGGGAAGGAATGTGGGGCTTGTGCTTTGCTTCTGAAGAACCAGAAATCTTCTTTAAAAGGTTCAATGCTGTATCATTATGTCCAGCAGCAGCATAGCACAGTGCCAGAAAGTACCATCTGTCTGCTCGACTGTATACCCCAGGAAGGACCTGCTCAAAATGAGTTGCTAATAATTCATACTGTCCGGTGACTGAGAGAGCATAGGATAGATGATCGATGATGTCACCATCCCAACCTATCTCGCCAAATGTCACCTTTCTCATGAGTATCAGCAGCAAAAGGATGGCTTCTTCTATGTTACTTTTTGGGGCAGTTGGGGCCCATGATGGTAATTGATGGGGAAGGCTAGCTTCAATCCCACCATAAAGTAATATGGAGGCTAATTCCTTCTGCACAGTGGCCAATTTCTGAGGATCCAGGTTCCACGGTCTCATTAGAGCTCTGCGGTAAGCAGCAATGGCTTCATCAAGTAAGCCTGCCCTTATCCAAAGACCAGGCTGCAACTCTAGAGCTTTGTGAAACATCTCCTGCAATTTGCAATCATCAGCAATCCCCTCAGGCATCCCATTCGGCAGCGCTGACTCAACTGTATCAAAAATTATCTTGCACTCCTTTGCAGCCTCTGGTGGAAGGGGAAGTATATAGTTATTCTGAACAATCATAGGAAAAAAAAAACAAAAGTCTATCTCCACTCGTACGCAGTGGCATTGTATAATTACAGAGATTATTGTAGCTCAAATCTCTACACAAATTCAATTACGTCAAATGAAACATCCTCTCAATTACTAAACTGCACAACTTACCCAATCGTGCAAAAAAATAAAGAAGAGATTTGAGAAAGTCTGGGAGTATCAATGCTTAGTGCATCCAACAGAGTTTTGTAGTCTGAGCTGGAAACGGATACATCTTCTTGAATAGACTTGAAGATACATCGACAACATCAAAAGGGAAAGGGAAAATGCAATACCTATGTAACGCCCAAGACCTTCCAGAGATCTAGCTTTGAGCAAGATTGCCTCAAGAAGCAGGCTGACGGAATGCATGGACAAAACATTTACGGGAACATTATCACCTCTCGAACGGGGTTTCCTCGGGCGCGTCCTCTCTGTAATAGCCTTTTTCATCCGTGGGATTAAGCCTTTGATATCAATGCCCTGAAATACCTGAAGGGCAGCATCATAATTCCCTCTTTGATATTCGAGTCTCCCCAACAAGGCCCTCGCTTCCTAAAGCAAAAAAAAACATGAAGCCAAAACTCAATTCAATCACCGAAAATCAATATACCCATGACCAGCCATTGGATTAGAGCGACGCAGAATATCGAATTCACCTCATAATTCAAGGAGAGAGCTTCTTTAAGAGTAGATTCGACTTCATCGACTTGGGTATCCTCGAATTTAGAATCCCAGTCGCCAGTCCTCGACGAAAGACCGCTTGCGGAGAAATCCCTCGTAGCCAAGGACTGCGGCGACTGGGGCGGATCCTCGAATTTGAACTGCTCCCCGGAGCAAGCGCACAACATAGTTTTCCGCCTCGGAGAAAACACGCGGGATTCAACTAGCACAAGGGGTGGGAAACCGAGGGGATAGCGTCACTTCTCCAAGCGCTCCTTCATGGTCGACGAAACCTTCGACAACGGAAGCTCCGAAACAGGACACTGTCAACATGCAAGAAAATGGTAAGCAAGAATCTCTTCAGAACTAGCCAAAAAACAAATTAATGACCGCAAAAGGCAACAGCAGCGAGAAAGCCGATCCAAAGGGCACATTCCACCGGGAAAAGCGAAACGCAGATCCCCCGGAGCAAAGCGGACCGGAGAGATTCAAAGCGCGGAAAAGACGAGAGAAAGAAACGAAAAACCGGAGGAAAAGCGCAGCATTCGCAGCTGAACGGAAAAGGCAAGTCAAAGATAATGCCGCCAACCCCCCCCCCCCCCCAGCTTTCGCCATATTCGAATTGTCCCGGCCAAGAAAACGAGGGAGCCGCAAGAACGCAACGCCAACCATATCATCTCGAGACGAAGGCAAGGAGACAGGAAATGCGGAGCGTGAAAGCGGCGAGACGGAGCGAAGAGAACGAGGCCGTTGGGGGGGTGTGAGGGGGGGAGCTCACCGGGGGGGTGGAAACCCGCGCGAATCCCAAAGCGGGCGACTCGCCGGCGTCGTCGGAGAGCGGCTTCGAATCGGGACGGTGGGAGGAGGCTTGTGCGAGCGGGGGGGGGAGGAGTCGAAGGCGACGAGGAGGAGGAGGAGAGACAAAAAAGGGGCAGCGCGCGACGGGGTTTACGAGGGAGGGAGTGAGAGGGAGAGGAGGGTGAGAGGAGCGTGATGGTGACTTTTGGGGAATGATTGGGGGGTTCCTTCCTTGTCTTTGCTCCGTCGTTAGAGAGAGAGAGAGAGAGCGAGAGAGGTTGAGATGGGGCGTGCGATGATGGTGATGTGGGCGGGGGGGTGATGAGCTGGTTTGTTGCAGAGAGGCTGGCAGGGGGACGCAGTTTTTCGCTTTGAAATTTTGGAGGAGAGAGGAACACAGATTCTCACTCTCTCTCTCTCCATCTCTCCCTCCCTCTTTGAATTTCTTTGCTTAGCCTTTTTGTCTCTATGCAAATTTCTCTGTGCTCTGGTTACCAGAGAGTAATTTTGACAATTTATGACGATTTAATGGCATACTTAACAATGTGTGCGTTTAGTTTAATAGCCTTTGCCCCCTTAGGTTAAAAGAGCCTCTCTCTTTTTTTTTTGTCGAAATGGATTGATAATTTGCAGTTTGTGAAGTGTGTTAGGAAATAACTTTGGTTTTAAATGGAGTTCAGAAAAATCGCGCTCGGCAGCTCGCCTGAGGCGGCGCGACCCTAGGCGAGGCTGTCGGCGCCAAATCTGGCTCGCTGGTAGCTACATTTGGCCTTGTTGTAGGCTCGCCAGTCGCCGTTCGGCAACCTGAATCATTGCTGGTAACGTTGCGTGAGGTAGGGACATTTCTATAATTATGAAGATTAGGTGATGGCACAGTTGGAAGAAAAAAAAGCTACGTGCATTCGGAAATGCTCAAAACTTAAAGTGGCTCTGGACCTATCATCCTGTCATGGACTAAAGGTCATTGCATCTCCACAGCTCTCTAAATATTTGACAAACGGTAATTTGCATTTGCCGAGAGGACTTCAAAGCCCAAAGCCCTTGGCAAAACAGTTTTCAAACGCACCCTAATTTCAATTTCGTGATATTTGTTGATCCGGGGATTTGAACTCCGAACCTTATTTCATCTCTTACTGATTTTAAGATAGAGCCCGACTTGACTGACATGCTTGGCAATTGAAAATTCCATTCGAGTTGATGGGGTGTTAAGTTCATCGCTAAAGCTAGACTCGACAAAATACATGACATGTGCGAGCTCAACTCAGACATAATCTACTAGTGAATTAAGTCGAACTTGAGCTTGAGTGTAATTTTTGTGTCTATCATTGCAACAATTAAATATTCCTAAAAAATATATTACAAGCTTGATTAGGTTTGTGAGTTTATTGGGTTGAGTATTGACGAGTCCGAACTTACGGCTAGAAGATATTCGAGTTAGAGGTAAGCATGGTCCGAGTCCCAACATGGAACGGGAAACTACCCACTAAGGACCGGTTCTGAGAAATTGGAGTAGGAAATCACCTATGGGTTTCATGAATCCACCTAAGAAACAAACCACATGGGTCCATGAAACCAGTTCCACAAAGTTTCACACAAATAGAGGTGATCCAAAGCGAGAGAGGGAGTTGATGAATGGCTAAAGGCGTGGCTCTAAATTGATGGGAGTTGACTTTCGAGTAGGTCGAGCACAATTAGAAATTAGGAGTGTCAATCTTGAGTAATAATTGAAGTGTACCAAACTTTGTTTTTTTTATCTAAGCGTACCAAACTTATTCGGGAGTAAATTGACTCGCTTTTGCTCTCGTTTCAATTAGGGGTGAGCATGGTCCTAGTCCCAACATGGAACCGGGAACTACCCACTAAGGACCGGTTCCGAGAAATTGGAATAGAAAATCACCTATGGGTTCCATGAATCCACCTAGGAAACAGACCGCATAGGTCTATGAAACCAGTCCCACAAAGTTTCACGCAAATAGAGGTGATCGAGAGTGAGAGAGGGAGCCGATGAACTGCTATAGGCGTGGCTATGAATTGATGGGAGTTGACTTTCGAGTAGCTCGAGCACAATTAGAAATTAGGAGTGTCAATCTTGAGTAATAATTGAAGTGTACCAAACTTTTTTTCTTTTGATCTAAGTGAACCAAATTTGTTCGTGAGTAAATTGAATCGATTTCGCTCTCGTTTCGATTAAGGGTGAGCATGGTCCTAGTCCCAACATGATACCGAAAACTGCCCAGTAAGGATCGGTTTTGAGAAATTGGAATAGGAAATCAGCTATGGGTTCCATGAATCCACCCAGAAAACATACCGCATGGGACCATGAAACCAATCCCACAAAGTTTCATGCAAATAGAGGTGATCGAGAGTGAGAGAGGGAGCCGATGAACGGCTAAAGGCGTGGCTATGAATTGATGGGAGTTGACTTTCGAGTAACTTGAGCACAATTAGAAATTAGGAGCGTCAATCTTGAGTAATAATTGAAGTGTACCAAACATTTTTTTTTATCTAAGTGTACCAAACTTATTCGGGAGTAAATTGACTCGATTTCACTCTTATTTCAATTAGGGGTGAGCATGGTCCGAGTCCCAACATGGAACCGGGAACTGTCCACTAAGGACCAGTTTCGAGAAATTGGAACATGAAATCACCTATGGGTTCCATGAATCCACCCAGGAAACAGACCGCATGGATCCATGAAACCAGTCCCACAAAGTTTCACGCAAATAGATGTGATCGAGAGTGAGAGAGGGAGTCGATGAACGGTTAAAGGCGTGGCTATGAATTGATGGGAGTTGACTTTCAAGTAGCTCGAGCACAATTAAAAATTAGGAGCGTCAATCTCGAGTAATAATTGAAGTGTACCAAACTTTTTTTCTTTTGATCTAAGCATACCAAACTTATTCGTGAGTAAATTGACTCAATTTCACTTTCGTTTCAATTAGGGGTGAGCATAGTCCGGGTGGACGGTTCCCACCCTAAAACCGGGAACCGTCCACTAAGTACCAATTCCACAAAATGAGAATCAGACCGGTACTCATCGATTCCGGGTGGACAGATAGGCGGTTTCACGCCTAGAACAAGGAATCGGACCAATACTCATCGATTCCAATAATTTGAAACCGGGAACCGGATTGGTCCTCATGGGAACCACTGATCTGGGCCGGTTTAGTCCGATTCCAGGTGATTCCCGATTCTTTTACACACTTCTAATTTCAATTGTACGTCATTTCCCATTCCAGAGCTCATGTGACTCTATTACAAGTATAGAAAGTACGAAGACCATTTTCGCGCAAGAAAGAAATTATTTTTACTAAATCTTATCTATGCGACATTGCGATAAAAGTATGCTTTTTGCACTCGATCTAGAATGGAAATACGTAGTAAAATTACTTAACTATTTATTTAACTTCTGACCAGAAAAAAATTCTTTCAAAACTAAGAACAAACTTAAAAAAAAAAACTATATCTCTCCTTACCAAAAAAACTTGAAAAAACTATATCTCTTTTTCGCTGAGATACAAATTCTAATTTATGCACCAAAAAAATTAATCATTTAATGTCTAAATGGAGGGTGAAAATTAGGAATATAGGAGAAATGAACCAGCTTATGCCACGTGTCAAATATATTCAAAATGGGAAAGCATTAGGTAAGTCTACGTCCCATCAAGTCGACGTTTCGGCCTCAAAGCTAGCATGGTTTTAAGGTTACGAATGATAATCATTCTATTTCCCTATTTTCTATTTTTCTGTTCCTGAAAATAGGTTTGGAATAGGAATTCGTTTGATAAGGCAATTTTATTTTTCTATATCTAGAACAAATTTTAATTTCAGAAATAGATTTGGAACAAAAATGAAATCTAAAAATTTTATACTTTTCTATTTCCGAAACAAAAATGAGAAATAAAAGTTCTTCTCATCGCTCACCCTCGCTACTAGCCGGTCGCCCAAC
This sequence comes from Syzygium aqueum, assembly GCA_031216185.1. Classification (NCBI taxonomy): domain Eukaryota; kingdom Viridiplantae; phylum Streptophyta; class Magnoliopsida; order Myrtales; family Myrtaceae; genus Syzygium; species Syzygium aqueum. The sequence goes on along the minus strand of CM062236.1, from coordinate 21,746,092 downwards.
TCCCGCCATCCACCGGCCACCATGGGCCAATTGCCATTCGCCGCCCACCTCCCACCATCCACCGGCCACCATGGGCCACCGCCTACCTCTCGCCGCCGCCGCCGCCGCCGCCACCCTCCTTCCACCACCACTCACCTGTTGTTTGTTGCCTCCCCCCATCACCCACTTATCATTTGCCGCCTCCTGCCGTGGGCCACCGCCGCCTGTCACTAGTTGTCGCTCGCCTCCCACTGTTGCCCGACACCGACAACCTCCTGCCATTGTCCTCCGCATTGGCCTTTTGCCATCCCCCGTCGTCTCCCGTCGTCTACCGTCCGCCCGCTGTCCACTCACCGATCACCCAAGAGAAAAAAAATTTGTGCCGTTATCAAACAAATTTTTATTTCAGGAACAGAAATTTTGTGTTCGTTATCAAGTGCATATTTTTGCTTAGAAACTCATCCATAGAATAGAAATAGAAAATCTATTGCTGTCTAGAAATTAATTTTTGAAACAGAATGATTATCATTAGCACCCTAAGTTTGCATTGACTTTTCGTCCTGTTTGTTGAATAAAAGATAATTCCGACAATTAAAACTATAGAAACATAAGTGAGATTTCAAACGCTAAGAATTGTAAACAAATAAAATTCAACATTAAGCTAATCAATAATCTTTATGTTTCCTTTTCCTACCATATATGTGAAAATATTTTTCCAATTTCCAAGCGAAACATTGCGGATTTTATAAATGTATGTCGATTGCATCTCATTTGTGGATTTTTTTTGTTTATTCTTCAAATTCCCAATATTCAAATGACTCATCCATTCCAAAATCCTATCGGTACACATTTTTTCTCCACTAGGATAATTAGAAATACACAAATGACGAAACCGAAGGGATATTTGTATTTTTTATATAAGTGGAATGTTATGGATTGATCTTATTATTAGTATTTTAGTCAATCGGTGACCTTATTATCAATATGGACAAAAAAATTCAATATGCATTGGTGTATGAGATTTCGTGGGACTAGTGCTAACTAATACATTCTAAAAGCTTAAACTGATAGAGGAAGAAGACGGGGTTTAATATATAGCATTCTTGCCTTGTACTCGTGTACATATTTAATTTGAAGGTAAATAGGGCCCGAAAAGATTTGAATTTGTAACCTTTTGGCTCTGATATCACGTGAGATTTTATAGGACAACTCTCAACTGTTCTAAAAACTTAAGTCGTCAGAAGAACGAGCATTCAATATTTAATTACTCTGACACATGTTATGTGTTTTGAAAAGATTCGTGTAATTTTTATTAATAAATACCGAAATGTATGTGCGGTAAAATTCGAAAAGGGAACCAAAATGTGGAAAGCAAAACTGAAGCCCGAAGACACCCTTCGGCTATGAGAAACGCACTCGAGTACTTCTAATTTTTGACTTCCATCTTCGATGGTTCTTGCCGTGATTATATCGTGTGAAGGCATTCTCCAAATAACGAGGCGAAATTGATAGCGTACGAAAGCTACATTCGGCTCTTTTACATAATTAAAGGTAAGATTGGATGGATTAGTTACTACAAATCATTGCTTAAGTACTACTTTTTTGACTAATCTCGTCACTTTTTCATTCAACCTTTTTTTGGGCTTTTTGACTCTTTTTTAACACTATTCCGACCTTTGATCACACACACGGTGCTCAAGAACACCCCACCTCTACTATAAAGTTAAAAAGGGGCCACGATGAAATCATTATCCGTTAACTCTAGGTCGATAAAAAAAATGCAAAATTCAAGCCGATAAATTTAGAATGAAAAACGAGAGCTCCTATGGTCATTGGAGAAATCGATTCATCGCTATAGATGTCGTATGCTAGTGCATTTTGTTGCATTTTCAACGCAAAAATATGGTACCCGACAAATACTTGTGGGTGTGCCCGACAAATAAAAGTTTGTTTATAAAACGATAGGCATTGAATAACATGTAGTCAACTTAGCTGCCCGCCGTGGCCACGTGCTTATTATTTTTTCTTGGATGAATTACAAAAATCAGTGGCTGGCGTGCACGTGATCTTGTGATGCGAAGCACGTGTCTTTATCTTGCCGTTGCGATTGCAGAATTGCCGGCGGGAATGCTTGTTCGCGGGTGCGAGTTCAAAAGAGATTGCCTTTTGACTTTGCCGTGAAGGCACTCTTGCCAAAACAACAAATTTATTTTATTTTATAACATTTTCAATAAAAATCTATCGTACACTCATTTTTTTCAAATAAAGACATGAAGCGTGCTTTATCTCAAATAAAAGCCTCAAATGGCTTATTAATCTCAAATAAGGGTATGAAGCGGTCAAATCGTCTCAAATAAGGACTTTTGACTAATTGATGACTAATTCGGCATTGGAGAAGGGGTATTTTAGTAAAAAAAATTAAATATATATATTTTTACTTTCTTTTCTTTTCCTTTCTTTTTCCTTTTTTCCTTTTTTCTCTTCCCTCCTGTGACCATCGCCGGCGACCTCTACAAGCCTCAAGCAAGGGTTGCCCTTGCTGAAGTCAGGCAACGGGCAGCCTTGCCAGATCCGGCAAGGCGTCCCTTATCAAATCCAGCCCTTCTCGCCTGGGCGGGCAAGGGTCGCCTCCCTTGGGCTGGGTAGGCGAGGGTCATCTTGCCTGGGCTAGGCAGTCAATCGGTGACCGGAGGAGGAAAGATGTAAAAGAAAAAAGAAAAGGAAAAACTAGAAAAAGGAAAAAAAATTCAAAAAAGGTAAATGACGAAAATGCTTTTCAGTCAGCAAGATTAGGTCTTTATTTGAGACTAATAAGCCATTTCAGGCCCTTATTTGAAACAATATTCACTTCAGGCCCTTGTTTGAAACAATATCCACTTCATGCATTTATTTGAGAAAATGAAAACACTTCATGCCCTTATTTGGAATTTTTTCTTTTATTTTTGTTGAATAAAACAAAAAAAAAAGACACCAAAAGCCCTAATCATTGTGACACATTTACCCTGAATTTTATTCGCAATATCAAAAATTCCAAACTATATGCACCGTTACACATTTACCTAAACTTTTTTTTATACATAAAAAACTCCAAACTTGTATTTATGTGAACTATATATAATGATTTTTCAATCAAAACAAGATTGTTTTTATTTTGCTTAAGCCACGTAGGTGCTATGTTAACATTGTATGCTCTTTGGCGTCTACATAAGCGAATTTTTTACGATACTCATTTATGGATAGGTAAATGTGTTACACAGGTACAAGTTTGCAATTTTTTATATCACATAAAATTTTTTGGGGTAAATGTATTACAGTTGGCACAATTTGGGATTTTTGGTGACTTCTTTTCCGCAAAGCAAAAAATTTCGTTCACATTGATTTTTACCTTTTTTTTATGGCCTTTTGTCTTGTAGCAATAAAAATTTCGAATCTATTGGATGTATGTATAGATTGGCCTTCACGTTTTACTTTTTATTTGGTCATAATATTTTTATTTTTCTTATCGATAATAATTTGAAAATTGTTTTCAAGAAGGAACTACCATCTTTGATGGTTCTTGCCATGATTATATCGTGCGAAGACATTCACCAAATAATGAGGCGAAATTGATGGCGTACTAAAGCTACATTTGGCCTTTTTACATGATTAAAGGTGAATTGGATGGATTAGCTACTTCAAATCATTGCTTAAGTACTGCTTTTTGACTAATCTCATCGCTTTTTCATTCGACCTTTTTTGGGTTTTTGACTCTTTTCCAACACTAATCCGACTTTGGATCGCCCGCATGGTGCTCAAGAACTCCCCCCCTCCTCTACCGTGACGTCATTATTCATCAGCTCTGGATCAAAGAAAAAATGCAAAATCTAAGTCGATATTTCATGATCACTCGAGAGATTGATTTACCGTGTTAAAGACATCATATCCCAATATATTTTTCATATTAACAATAAGGTCGCTGGATAACTTTTCTCTAAAATTCCGATAATAAAGTCATCGCGTGACATTTTACTTATATAAAAAAGGAGCTGGGGGGTTAACTCCGGATCAAAAAAAAATTACAGAATGCATGTCGATTGGAAAGAAAAACAGGAGCTTCTATGATCACTCAAAAGATGGATTCATTGTTCTAAAGACGTTGAATTCGACGAATATTTCAAAGATTTTTGATGAACGATCGAGATTTGTTTTTGACGATTCAACCGTCGCCTTTTTTTTTTAGGATTGAATTTTCGGGGATTTGTGGGCTTGTCAAAAAAAAAAATTTATAAATCGATAGGCATTGAATAACATGTTATGGTGTGTTTGATAATCATTCTGTTTCCGGAAACAATTTCTGCTCAAAAATAAATTTTTTTATTCCGTTCCCGGAAACAATTTCTAAGTATTTGAAGGCATTTGGTAACTGCCCAAAATTTCATTTCCTGGAATAGAAAAAGAATAGAAATGCGTTTGGTAATTGTACAAAATTTCTTATTATTAATAATATTTTTAATATTTCTTTCTTTTTTTCTTTTTTTTTCTTCTTCTCCTTCTTGGCCATGGCCGGCGACCAGCCACAGGCCAGGGCCGTCCTCGAGGCTCGCAGCCTGGGCGAGGGTCGCCCTCGCTAGAGCTAGACCCTCGTCGCTGCCCTCGCCCAAGCCACAAGCCTTGACGGTAGCCTTCGTTGACTCAGGTAAGGGCTAGAAAAGGTCGGCGAGGGCCGCGATGCTCTTGCTAGTCCTGGCCTGTGGCCGGTCGCCAGTCACTAGTCACGGCCCAGGAAAAAAGAAGAACTAGCGACGGCTAGGAAGGAAAGAAGAAAAAGAAAAAAAAAATTATTCTATTTCTGATTCTTGTTCTCAAAATCAAGAATTAGCTTTTTATTTATTCTCGATTTTATTTCAAAACTGATTCTGAAAACAAAAAATTTACAAAGATTTCTACACGTGATCTTGTGACGTGAAGCACGTGTCTTTATCTCGCCGCTCCAATTTGCTAATTTTGCTGGCGGGAAAGCTTGTCTTGTTAGCCTGTGCAAAGTTCAAAAAGAGATTCCTTTTTTGACTTTATTTTGTTTTTTCACCCTTCCTTTTGACTTTGTTGCGGAGGCACTCTTTTTTAAAAAAAGCAAAAGATTTCGTTCGGATTGGTTTTTTTGCATCTTTACCTTTTTAGCTTCTTTTTTTTTTTTTGTCTTTTTTCAATTAAATTCCGATTCTCTTGGATGCATAGATTGACTTTCACATTCCATTTTTCTGTCTAATTAATGCATTACGAATCCCGCACCTGAGCATTTTTACCCGAAAACGCCCAGAAGTTTCACCACATGTAAGTTTTACGAACGGAGTAAAGTACATTTTTTTCATGAGTTTTTGAAAATTCAGATAACATCTTAAATATGCTTGACGCCGAATAAATAGGCCCTTATAATATACAGATAGTAACGTCCGGAAAAGTCGCTCAATATTTTTCATGAGTTTTTCAGGATTTAATTTTCAAGGAAAAAATTTCGGAGCGAACATAAAAGGTGCTTTTTTATTCAATTTTGTGCCCAAAAAATTTGTAGTCTGTTCCTTATTAGGTTACGTCATAAATTGACTTTTGGCATTGCTTTTCGCGAAATTAAGACCTGCGTTTGTAAATTATAGATTGTAAATTTTCGGGAAATAAACTGCCGAAAGGTCCACATGAGAAGTCAACAACATAAAAAGAGCCATGAAAAGAAAAATAAAGTGGAAAGATGAGGCGGGACACGTGGCGTTGACGCACTGGTTTTCCTCTTGAATTTCGAGGCCCTTTCTTTTTTTTTTTGTTGGGGCCGGGGTGATAATCAAGGGACGCGTGCGGAGCAAAGGCTTGACTGGCTGACGGCCGAAATTCAAAACCGGAACAGGCCAACCAAGCAAGAGCCGAAGCTCTTCCATGTCACTTCAGGTACAGGAGGCTGCTGTATCTATCTATCTGGTGGTAGCTAGCTAAAGCTGACATGTAGTATACCTTCCCCATTAGGGATGAGCATGATCAGGGCGGGGTGTTCCCAACATGGAATCGGGAACCACCTACTAATGATTAATTCCGAGAAATTAGAATCGAGAACCGCCCGTTAGTTATATGGATTCACCTAGGAACTAGACCGCCGGTCCGGTTGGATTTTTAGGAGAGTCAGTGGAATCGGTCCCACCAAGTTTCATGCAAACGGAAGTGACTGAGAGTAAGAAAAGGAGGCGATGAATAGCTAGAGGTGCAACCGTGAGTTGATAGGAGTTGAAAGTTGAGCTTCAAATTAGGTATTTTTTTATTTTCATTTTTCTAAAAATGTTTTATTTGGTTGAAATTTTTCTTAAAATTTATATATATGATATATATGCATATATATATATATCATCGGTCCAGTTCAGGTGGGTGAGTGGGTAGTTCCACGCCTAGAACCGAGAACCAGACTAGTCCTTACTGGAACAGTCGATTCCGGGCCGATCCGATCCAGTTCTGAGAGGTCCAGGCAATTCTTGATTCCTTTACACACTCCTATTTCCCATTCATAGGCCCCTAAGTTCTGTCCCATTGTTTTTCTTTTTGGGAGAGAAGAAATACTAATAGAACTTACAATGAGATCTCTCCACCATACTGGGGAGTTCCTTCCTCTGTCTCTGCTTTGAGCCCTTTAAGGTTATGCTCAAGACCACGAGTGATAATGGAGACAAGTGTGCAGAGCAGAGGCTCGACTAGCCGATGGCCGTAATTCAAAGCTGTTTGTGTATAATTATTGGGATTTAAACGGATGACCTCCAGTTCCTAAGCCAGAAATTCTTGACGTCCCAATCGATTGAGGTTAGTTTCAGCGATTCGAGGTTAATTAAAATTTACAGCCGTCGATTTCATATTTTATGAGGTCTCACTAACTAGCTTTTTAGGCTTAATTTTATAACTTGTCTTGTGCGCGGTCTTCCAGCTGAAAAAAAAAGTTTTCCCTCGAGACATCTAACCAATTCCTTATGCGTATCATTTTCTTTGCTAATTTTTCTTCTTCTTCTTCTTCCTTTAAATTACAAAAGGATTTATCGAGTCCATCGTTGCAATAACGCGTGCTTTTCAACATGAATAATTACTCTAGTCGACTACAAGTCATAGATCCAACCATTCATGGAGAAGAAATTTGTTTTCCACCAAATTTTTCATTTTGGTTGTTGAGCTGAACAAGTTCAACAAGAGTTGCTTCATAATGTTCCTGATCAGCTTTGCACAGCTCGATCGAGGACCACACAACCTATAAAAAACATGCAGTCACGCTCATTAATTTAAACCCACGTGATCAACAAATATGATTGACTCCATCTATCGGGAATCGGGTTTGGCCAAGAATTTCAATTCAAAGAAGCGAAAGAGTTGGATGGGAAAGTCTCGAGGTCGAAGGACGCTTGGGAATTCCTCAACATGAAAAAAAGCGAAGATGTAAGGAGCTTCTACATTCCTCGAAGAAGGAATTGACTGTCATTGGATCATAAACGAACGAATCTTGGGCTGTTCACGAAAAGATGTTGAACAGACGATGGTGACTTTAAGGTGATGGCATTTGGTTTTCATGGCCAGAGTAGTGCTCTGGATTCTATTGGTCCCATTCGGATTTGTCTAGGTTGGAATAGTACTTAGCTGAAAAAACATAGGAAGCTTCTGCGGTGTCCACATGCGGTAATTACACTTTATGCTTCAGGGAAAGATCCGGAGTGAAAAGGGTGCTCGGAGCATCAAGATTAGCGATGGAGGGACATTTCTGCGACATGGTAATTCACTCTGTTAAGAATCTAAAACTTGAGATAATGGGTTACAGTGCAAAGTCGGATCTTCTAGGGCGGGCGCATCTTCTCCTAATGGTGATCGGTGTACTAACCCGAGCCTGTGTCGCTTGGGTGGTAAGGTTTGAGCCTAACTCGCGCTGTCCATGTCCAACACTCGCAAAAAGAAAAGACACGCATTATTTCTCGGATTAGGATTGGACTTTACTAGCTAAATGCTACTAGGCCAAACCCGCTAAGATGGGAGACTTTGCGTGCGCAGGCAGGCGGCCTTGCCCATGATCAGGTCTGGTCTTTGCCGATAAAAACTCGTCGCTGGGCCGTTTTTCTTCACCAATCAAAAGTTCTTGATGGATGCTGCATTCAAGAGTATAGGGTAGAAAGTGCAATTCGTGCTGTGACATAAAATGCGCAAACACATCGCACCATAAATCACCTGCGTTTCATGTCCACTGCAAATTGTTGCGTGTGGATCGAAGTGGAAACCCGTGCTTCATCAGCAAGCGAGTGAAAACCTAGGAAGCAAGAAGTGGAACAGGCTTGTATAGTTTTGGGATCTCCGTTGACACACGATCTCCTCGCCGGACATGGACCAAACCCTAATTTCGGCCTTGTTTCCTTTAGAGCATTGATATTTATCAGACTAGCGGAAGAAGATGCAAAGGAGATAGGACCACTGCAGAACTTGGTGTGTAGACCTGTAAAAGTATTTGCTTGTTTCATATAAAGTGGCTTGCTTATGAAATTGGGCAATCTAATATTGAGTAATCTTTTGAATAACTGTGCCTATCCACAAGACAGAGAGAGACAGATGAACTTCTGGCCCTTTCAATCAAAACCCTCTCGTACTTTTAGGGAAGAAGGGGAGTTTCATATGTCAATGGAGCTACATTACCAAAGGCCAGGAAAATCACCGGCAAAAATCAAATCCACTTAGCCTAAGTTGCTAACAAAAGGGGTAAAGGGGTAGGAAACCCATAGCAGTAAGTTGCAATCTGGCATCACCAACAACAGTATCAAGAGATCTTTTATATGTTCTATCTGCTCCAGCATCAGTATCGTAATCTTTCATGGAGGACTTCTCAAGGCTTAAGCGAAAGTGCCAACCCGAACTTGGGACATTTTTCCAAGGCCTTGGTGTCGAAAGCTCCGGAAATAGTTAAGTAGGACTTTGGTTTGAGCTCATGCTGTAGAAGAGCCCCGAGATTGCCATGATTGTTGAGTTTCGCCTTCACGATTGTGTTGGGGTCAACCACGTAGGAACATCCAACAGTGAGGGTGTTCTCATTCGTGGAGAACTTCCTACTAATTTCACCCACAACAGCTCCCCTGTTCAGCTGATCTAGGTGGTGCATATAAGAAAACCTCAGCGAGTCACCTTTATCAGCCCTATATACAGAAGAAACTATGTTATTCTTTGTCAAAAGGTATCTGGCATGCTTAAAGGCACCATATGAAGGCCACGATATATCACCTATCAATAATAATTCAATAGAAACTCAATCTCTTTTGCGAGTCAATTTTAAATAATTTCTTTGACAACTTTATTCTTGTGTCCAGTTAATATTCCCACAGGTTCACTTCAAGTTATATCGACATATTAAGGAGCCATGCTTCGACATTATCTTAGCTAAACTAACAATCTCAAGCACACAGAGTTTTCACTATCAAACTATGGCTAAGCTGCCGATGCTAGACATACTCACAGGATTACTGACGCATTGGAATAAGGCTTTGTCATGCTGACCCCAGCATTATACTTCACGAATTTATAAGAATCTGTTGTGTAACTTGTCTCTGCACCAAAAGCAATACTTGGTGTACCAATCGTCGCAGATACATCAACAACCGGGGATTGAGATGCTGTGACGGCCATGCTGAAGGTTGCATGTTCATGAAAATATTGCGCCTCCAACTAAAGAAACGGCAATAGAATGTCAGCAAATTCTCTCTTTGTAGCAATAACTCGGAAACTTGTGTTTAGCAGAGTTGGTACCTTGCCAGAGTCGTAATCAGGTAGCTTTAAGGAAGCAATAGCTTTTGTTGATGGCAGGATGTCTGTGACAGTGAGGGTGGTTGAGATTTGCTGCACTAGTAAATTTCTTATTAGAAAAGAAGACAGCAGTTAACCCAACTTTGAGAAGCAAAAGATAAGGAGCTACATTTGATTCTGTGTCAACTTTGACATCAAGCACACTATTATCCCGCTTGTATTGTGCTGTCACATTCCCAGAGGACAGAGCTCCATTCTTCCCCACCGTGGAGCTAAGGGCCTAAAGAAATTAAGTTCATATTTACATCACTCTCACGACTAGGGGAAAAGAGATGAACCACCAACAATATAATGTCACAAAAAAAGTGGTAGTACAAAGAGAAAACAATATATCAAGGCACAGAGCGGGTCAGTAAAGCAAAAGGCAGATGCCTCCAACACGATGCGAAACAAGAGTGCATTCATGGTCAACATTGAAGAAACATAAATCGATTAGGTCAAGGAAACACATTAGATGCCTGATATATGGGATAAGTGTAGTCCTTTAATTTGCTTTTCAATGAAAGATTCACATAGCGAACACTAGCTCAACCACACAAGGCCTCCAAATAAGTGCGATCATAATAAGCTGTTCATTCTTTTATCATTTGACCTGACTAACTGTATATTGTATGCAGCTGATGAAGAAACAAAGAAAATCCAAAATTTATTTTTTTCTAGAGAAAGTATTCAAGAAGCCATGTGTCAATCCTACTTACTTCCCTGAGGAAAAAACAAGGACAATAACCAAGCAGATAAGAATGCATTGATATTTACTTGCCAAGGCATGGATTTAGATGCCAAATCGGTACAGATTTTCATTTATAAATATTTTACCGCCACTCCTTTTGGGAAGACAGCGGAATTTCGTCACACCAACAATGAAACGTCTCAGCAAACTTCATCGGTAATATATTCTTAAGCCCTTTCCCTCTGTATAGAAGCCTTCCCCTCTTCGTCTTGATCAATACTAGTTTCTTTTTCCCATGCCATTCTTCCAACAAAAGAGAAAAAAAGAGCCACCGCTATCGCGGGCAAAATTGAATCCGGGGCTATTACGTTCTTCCATCTATAAAATTAAGACTTCCCTCTCTATAGAAGCTTTCCTCTCTCTGTCTTAATTAATACTAGTTTTTTTTTCCCATCCCAACCTTCCCACAAAGGAGAATAAAGAGCCATTGCTAATGCAGGCAAAATTGAACCCAAGGCTATTACATTCTCCCATCTCTATAATTAAGACCTCGATGCGAATTGCGGATTTGACATGCTTTTTCGCACACCCCAGCAGTAAATCTTTGCTCATCGCGGTAAATTTGCAGACATTCTCAGTTTTGCTCATTGCTGCAACAGACATCAGCTCCCAACTCAAGCAACAAGAAAAGCACCGCTAAATCCTCTACGATCATCAGCTCGGCCGCTCTCGATCGCGAGAAACGTTCAGCGAGAGGGGCGAAAAACACGGCGGGGCCGCAAAACGGAACTGGCCATCGCGCGAGCTCGACCCCCCCGCTCCCGGCGTCCGAATCACAAAGCGGACACGTACCGAAACAAACGGAATCAGAAAAAGAAAAAGAAAGAAGAAAAACTCAGAAAACAGGAAAACCTAGGGCGGCGAAACAAGCGCGAGGCAGGGAAGCGCACGGGAATCGGAAGAGAAACGAAGCACCGATTACCAGACCGGTCACGCTGTCGCTGGCGAGGGTGAACTTCTGGTCGGAGCTGTAGCCCTTCGCGAGCAAGTCTGCAAACCACAAAAACGAACCGAACCGGCTCCAACCTCAAAAACCGAAAAGGCAAAACGCGCGCGCGCAGAGGCGCACAGAGAGAGAGAGAGAGAGAGAGAGGGAGGTGAACCTTTCGCCTTCTTCCCGAAGTCGGAGAAGAGGGAGGGTCCTTTGCCGCCGCCGCCCATGGCGTCCCGATCAGGGGAAGGGGGGAAAGAATGGAGGAGAATCTCGGAGAGGAATCTCCTCGGCGATCGGAGATGGCGAAGGTTGGAGGAAGAGACGAAGGGGGCGTGGCGTAGGGTTTATCTAAAACCCTCTCGAAAAATTTTCAGGCCGGTTTTTTTCCCCCCCGGAGCAAGCAAGGGGGAGCTGGAAAATCGAGACCGGAAATGATATTTGCCCGTGGCGGGTTCCTTTTTTTTTTTATAAAAAAAGGGGGAAGTTTCGTTCGAAATTGAAATAAAAGTAGAGTCCCGTTTATATATACTGAATAATAGGTACTTAACTAGGAGTGATCGGTTTTTTTGGGTCGGTTTGGCTCCGGACAATACAATGAAACCGGTGGAATTCCTGTTCTCTGTCTTAAGCAAGCTCGTGTTGGACTTTTAGGGTGCGAACGGTAATCATTCTGTTTTCATGTTTTTTCAGGGAAAATGCTTCGAATAGAAATCCGTCTGGTAAAATAATTTATTTATTTTTATTATTTTTGGAACAAATTTTGGCCCAGAAATAGATTTGGAACGAAAACGAGAAGTTAAAATTTTCTACTTTTCTATTTCTGGAACAAAAACAAAAATAACACTCTATGTTATTTCTCACTCTTGCCGCCCACCGCCGCTCACTCGCCGCTCACTCACCGCTCACTGGCCATCCGCCGTCGCCGCCTGTCCTCCATTGCTACTAGCTGGTCGCCCCGCCGCCGCCGCCACCACTCTCTGGCCGTTGGCCACCGCCTGCCGCCCCTCACTAGTTGTCCGCCGCCAACACCGCTTAACAGCCGGCGGGAATAGAAATTTTACGTCGATATCAAACGAATTTCTATTTCGGGAATAAAATTTTTTTGTTGTTATCAAACACTACTTTTTGTTCAGAAAATTCATCCGGAAAAGCAAAATAAATTTTTTAATTTCTAGCCAAAAGTAAGTAAGGGGAAGAGAAATGTTGTCATTCACGCTAATTCTCGTTTCTATGGATATTGCCGGTTTCTGTTTGGGATGAGTGCTTTTGGTTGCTTCCTATTTCTTCAATAGAATTCATCAGGTTGATTTGCTAGTGACAAAACACAAGTGAATTCGTGCAATTGATTTTTCTTTTTGCCTCACGTTGGTGGAAGGCTGATGTCCAAATTGTGAACTCTCAAAGTTCGTTGTGTTGATGGATTTTTCACCTCTCTTCTCTCGGAAGAGCTTCCCTCTACCCAAATGGGTAGCTTTGTTTCAGAAAAACCCTTAATGCCTGAATCCTTCCATTATAGCTAGATGCAGCCAATCACGTTTCAGCCACTGAAAACCATGAATCGTTCATTGTTATTCAATTCCACAAACACGAAGCCTACACCCAAAACCCTTTTCATCCCCTTCCTTAACCTAGCAACGAACATCGGCGTCAAACCCTAAAGTCCTTCTCTGGTGCTGGGCTAACGTTGTCACGGGTAAGCTTTTGTTGCTCTTTCCTTTTCTGGGATCTCTTGACGTACGACGCTGGACCAACACCATGGAGCCGGAGGAAAACTCAGACCAGAAGCTGGCTCTTCTATGCAAAAGGTTAGGAAGAATGTGGTCAGATAAAGTCACTCAAAATGTGGAAGAAATCCTCGCTTCAGCAAAAGCAAAAGATGGTAGATTATCGCTTACAGGGCAGCTCCTCAAAAACCCTAAAATCAACTTTCAAGCGTTCCAAAACACAATGAGGCGAGCTTGGCGAACAGCGAATGTGGAGTTTACCCCGTTAGAGCAAGGCATTATTGCTTTCACATTTGACTCTGAAGCCACAAAGAAAAGAGTGATGGACCAAGGTCCATGGTCCTTCATGAATAACCTCTTGATCTTGAAACAATGGGAACCAAATACCACAGCCTTATCCTATAATTTCGACTTTTGTGATTTCTGGGTACAAATTCTCGGGGTCCCCTTTGAGTGGATTTATGAGGAATTTGTTCTTGGTATAGCAAGGAATATAGGGCAGGTGCAGGAAGCTAAAATAGAGATTAAAGGGATGGTGTCCTATGGAAGGGTGAGAGTGACTTTGGATCTAAATTTACCTCTGCAGTCTGGAATGATTGCCAACAACGGAGGAAAGAAAATATGGCTGGATTTTAAATATGAGAGGCTCCCGATTTTTTGCTTCTCCCGTGGGAAAATAGGCCATTATGCCTCTGACTATGAGGAAGTGCCTTTTAGTGTAGAAGACTCAAACACTGATAAGGAGAGATTATTCGGCTCGCGGCTAAAGGTTGAAGTAAGTAGTACAAGCCCATTCCGAAAGTTATTTCATGGCAAAGAATCAGTTGAACATATAGAAGAGGAAAGTATCCCGGAGACACCAACCCATTCTGGACAAATGATAATTTATGAGAAGGGAAATTCTAGCCCCGTCCAGCAGCCTCGGCAAAACAATAAAGATAAAGGGAAGAGTAAACTAACTGAAACCTGCAATTCAGCCGTTCAGAGTGGGTAGCTAAGGCAATTTCCTAATATTTTGGCTGTAGTCCAGACTCTCCCCAGGGAACTTGACTTAACAGTTGTACCAACCAGTTCCAACAAAAAGAAACAAAGTGGACAGAAAACTTCTAGGCGAAAGAAGACCAAAAGGTTCAGTCCATACAATGCTCAAGGGAACAAGCTACTACTAGTAGATGAAGACCAGCTACTTGAAAAGCCAATTCAGGTATTAGAAGACACTGAAAAATGGGCTGTGATGGCTAGCCTTAAAAGGCTACCAGGGTCAAAATGAAGATTTTATGTTGGAACTGTCAGGGGTTGGGCACACCTCTGACAGTTCAAGCTCTGAGAGCTTAGTGGCTCAAGACAGGCCCGAGATACTATTTATTGTGGAAACTAAAAACCAAGAAGAGAAAATTCACAGATTAAGGAGGACGTTGAAATTTGATGAGTGCTCTATTGTAAACCCAACTGGGGGCACGGGGAGGCTTAGCTATCATGTGGGAGGTTGCTGCTGCTACTTCTATAGAATATGCCTCGGATGAAATGATAGACATTACTTGTGAAGAGGTGAGTTATAAAACTAAAATAAGAGTGACGTTTGTACATGCACCTACAAAATACCAATCAAAACTCAGGGCGTGGGATGACATTCATAGAATCAGTGAGATAAACCAGTTGCCCTGGGTTTGTATGGGGGACTTCAACGAAATCATGTACCATTGGGAAAAGGTAGGCAAAAGAGAGGCTCAACGTTATAGACTTCATGCATTTAGGGAGTTTCTATATAGTTGTGAACTCATGGATCTTGAGATGAGCTTGTGAAGGAAAGACTTGATAGAGCAACAAGCAATTTGAATTGGAGGCTACAATTCCCTGAGGTAGAAGTGTATGCATTACCGGCTATTGGTTCTGACCATAGCCCGATCTTGTTATCTACTTTTAAAGTCCAAAAGCAGAGGAGAAAGAGTTTCAGTTGCGAAGCATTTTGGCTAGAGGACGAGGAATGCAGAAGAGTTATAAATAAGGCCTGGGCTACTACTCCGAGGGAAGATGAGGGTCTCTTGATTAGGCTGGAAAAGGTCACCATTGCATTACAGAACTGGAGTAAGAACAAATTTCCAAATGGGCAGAATCGCATAAGGCAATTAAAGGCAGAAATTCAGAGCATATCAAACGGTCCAACTGCGGAAAAGGAAAAAGAACAACTACAAAAGTTGAGAGATGAGATTGAAAGAATATGGAGTCAGGAGGAGATGTATTGAGCGATGCACTCTAGAATTAATTGGCTCAAGTGGGGGGATCGTAACACAAAGTTCTTCTACGCCACTCCAATACAAAGGAGACAGCGAAACAAAATCTCAATGCTGCAGGACTCCGCAGGACACTAGACTTGAGACCAAGAACAAATTAAAACGATGACATTTGATTTCTTCAGAGATCTATACAGCTCAGTTGGGTTTCGAGACTTTACTCCACTACTGGAAAACTGCCCTTATCGTGTCAAGTAGGAAACAAACCGGAGGTTGCTAGATGAAGTAACGCTAGAAGAGGTAAAGCTAGCAACATTTCAACTTGGAACTTCAAAAGCACCAGGTCCCGACGGATTAAATGGTCAGTTTTATCAGCATTACTGGGAAGACATTAAGCTAGAAGTCTTTTTAGAGGTAAGTAAATTCTTCCAAACCGGCGTGCTAAGCCCCCAATTGAACAAAACACTTATCTCCTTGGTGCCAAAAGTAAAAAACCCAGAGAAGTTGGAAAAGTTTCGACCTATAAGCTTGTGCAATGTGGCATACAAGATCATATCAAAAGTGTTAGCAAATAGGCTGAAACCATGGCTTTCAGATTTGATTGAAGTAGAACAGAGTGCCTTTGTAGAAGGACGGCAAATCCAAGATAATGTCCTAATTGTTCAGGAAGTTTTACACTAGCTAAGGGTTCGAAAAAGAAAACAAAAATTCCAAGCGGTCTTAAAGTTAGACATGCAGAAGGCGTATGACCAGGTTGAATGGGACTTTCTGGAGGCAAGTATGATTAAAATGGGGTTTCATGAAAGATGGGTGAATTTGATGATGCAATGTGTTACGACAACCTCAATGAGTATTAAGCTAAATGGGGAACCCTTGCCTTACTTCCAACCCACAAGAGGAATTAGACAAGGGGATCCTCTATCCCCTTATTTATTCATATTGGTTGCTAATGTCCTATCAGTGCTGATGAAGAAAGATGTGCAAGATGGCATTATAAAAGGGATAAAACTGAATAGATATTGCCCTACATTGTCTCATCTACTTTTTGCAGATGATTCAATCTTTTTCTTAGATCCTCTATCCCCTTAGTTTTTTTCCCCTTGGAGCAAGCAAGGGGGAGCTGGAAAATTGAGACCGGAAATGATATTTGCTTGTCGCGGGTTCTTTTTTTCTTTTGGAAAAAAACCACCAAAAACCCCAAACTTTGTCACTTGTAACACATTTACCCCGAACTTTTTTTTGTGTCATGAAAAACCTCAAACTATGCAACTTATGACACATTTACCCCAATATAATGTAGCCTAGGGCATTTTAGTCTTTTTCCCCTTTTCTTTTTCTATTTTTTTTCTCTTTTCTGACAGGGGCTGCCCTCGTCGGCGAGGTCTCCGGCGACCTCGCCGGCGAGGGCGAGGGACCCTCGCCACGCCCAGGCGAGGGACCCTCGCCACGCCCAGGCGAGGGTTGCCCTCTTTGGCGTTGGGCGAAGGCAACCCTCGCCTCGTCGGCGTCGGGTGAGGGACCCTCGCCTCGTCGGTGTCGGGTGAGGGACCCTCGCCCCGCCCAGGCGAGGCGAGGGCTGCCCTCGCCTGGGCGGGGCGAGGGCAGCCCTCGCTCGACATCGGCGAGGCAAGGCCTGCCCTCGATCCACACCGGCGAGGGCAGCCCTCGCCTCGCCTAAGTGAGGGAAGCCCTCGCCCGACGCCGGCGGGCAACCCTCGCCCCGCCCAGGCGAGGGCAGCCCTCGCCTCGCCGGCGTTGGGCAGCCCTCGCCTCGCCGGCGTCGGGCGAGGGACTCTCACCCCGTCCAGGCGAGGTGAAGGCTGCCCTTGCCCGACGCCGGCGAGGGCAGCTCTCGCCTGGACAGGGCGAGGGTCTCTCGCCCTCACCGGCGAGGTCGCCGGAGACCTCGCCGGCGAGGGCAGCCCCCGCCGGAAAAAAGAAAAAAAAAGGGGGAAAAAAACTAAAATGCCCTAGGCTACATTATATTGGAGTAAATATATTACAAGTTGTATAGCTTGAGGTTTTTCATGACATAAAAAAAAGTTTGGGGTACATGTATCACAAGTAACAAAGTTTGAGGTTTTTGGTGGTTTTTTCCTTTTTTTTTTCATTTATTTAGTCATTTTTTTTGTAAGGGTCATTTATTTAGTCATTTAATCTTGCTAGATTTTTTTTTTAAAAAAAGGGGAGATTTCGTTCGAAATCGAAATAAAAGTAGAGTCCTATTTATATGTACTCAATAATAGGTACTTAACTAGGAATGATTGGTTTCTGGTTCGGTTTGGTTCCAGACGGTGCAATGAAATCGGTGGAATTCCTGTTCTCTGTCTCAAGCAAGCTCGTGTTGGACTTTTAGGGCGCGAATGATAACCATTCTATTTTTATGTTTTTTCAGGGAAAATGTTTCGAATAGAAATCCATATGGTAAAATAATTTAATTTTTTTTTATTTTTGGAACAAATTTTGGCCCAGAAATAGATTTGGAACGAAAATGAGAAGTTAAAATTTTCTACTTTTCTATTTCTAGAACAAAAACAAAATAACACTCTATGTTATTTCTCACTCTTGTCGCCCACTGTCGCTCACTCGCCGCTCACTGGCCATTCGTCGTCGCCTCTCACCACCTGTCCACCGTTGCCTCCAGTCGGCCTCCCCCCACCGACGTCGCTCGCTGGCCATCGGCCACCTCCCATCGCCACACCCCACCGCTCACTTGTTGTCCGCTGACACCGCCGCTTATTAGCCGTCGGGAATAGAAATTTTGCGTTGATATCAAGCGAATTTCTATTCTGAGAATAAAAATTTTGTGTTGTTATTTAACACTAGTTTTTACTCAGAAATTCGCCCAAAAAAGAGAAATAATTTTTTTAATTTCTAGTAAGAAATAAGTTCGAAAAAGAGAAATATTGTCATTCACGCTAATTCTCATTTCTATGAATATTGCCGGTTTCTGTTTGGGATGAGTGCTTTTGATTGCTTCTTATTTCTTCAATAGAATTCATCAGGTTGATTTGCTAGTGACATGACACAAGTGAATTCGTGCAATTGATTTTTCTTTTTGCCTCGCGTTGGTGGAAGGCTGAAGTCCAAATTGTGAACTCTCAAAGTTCGCTATGTTTGCTTCTTATTCTTCAAAATAAATATATATAGTCGGTCTGATCTCGTTGGTCCTGTTTAGTTCGATTTCCCCTTGAAATCAGGAATCGAACTGCCCGGATACCGATTCCATTTTTAGAAATCAGGAACTGGATTGACACTCTTGAAAACCGAACCCAACTGGCCGGTGTGGTCCTATCTAGCCAGTTCCTGGTTCAGTCAGTCCCTATTACTCGCCCCTTTATTTAATCGATGATCAATTCAAGGAAAATGACACAAATGATTCCTGAATTTTGATCCAATATGCAATATGATCTATGAACTTTTAATTTTTTTAATGTTATCCTTGAATTTTTTATACATGTTCAAAATTGTCCTTGAACAATATGAAAATGTTCAATATTAATCCTTTCATTAATTAAAATTTTATGGATTACATTGCACATTGGGCTAAAGTTCATGAACCACATTAAACAAATTGAAAATTCGGGAGCTACGTTACAAATTGCGTCAAAGTTCGGAGACTATTTATATCATTATTCGATCAATCTACTTTTTAGGTACTTTGTCAATGATCGACCTACTTTTTAGGTAAATTAACAATCGGTATACTTTTTTTTTTAATCTTGAACGACAAGTTATGTACACGTCCAGCACCTGTTGGCAATTATGGGATAATAAATAATCAATGATAGTAATTCGGAGTATCAATTATTCGCTCGACATGAGATTGGCGACTTGATGCTAATAATTTCTTTCTGATCGAGTAAAGTAATGCTCGACAGTACATCCGAAAAATCATAGGAACAATACAAAGTACACTAAGATTGAATGTTATAATATATTGTATATCAAATTATGTATCGAGTTTGGGCCCGCCTACGAAACCCGGCCTCATTTGGGACATAGACCGGTCCGTTTGGGATGAGGCGTTCCTGGAAAGACCTTGTTGGACTCTGATTCCTATTCTAGCTTCAAAGATTTCTTGCTCGAAGTTCTCGTGCCAGTCAAACACCCATACGTATATATATAATATATTGAGTTTGTCTGTTAGTAGAAAATGTAACATATCTGGAAAATATTTTCTATGAAATCATTTTAACAGTTTCCAGTATTTGGGCAAAACTTGAAAATGAATTGAAAAATATTTTCCGTTGATTGGTAAGAAAAACTTACTTTTATTTTCCGAAAGAAACATGTACGATTTGTGTGATATAAAAGATACATATGCTAGGTCAAATTATTTTTGGAGCGCTGAGGATCCTAACTCGAGCATTCGGGGTTTGGCCCGGCCTCAGGGGACTTGTGCCCGGCCGTTGGGATCTTAAGCTCAAGTGCCGGGGTCTTAGATGCGGGAGCTGGGTTTCTCCAACCTAGCCACTAGCAACTTGAGCACGAGCGCCAGGTACTTGAGCCCGGTCTCGTGGACCTTGGCTTCGACGCCGATTACTAAGGCACAGGAGCTTGGTACTCAGGATTCGGGCACAATCACAGGATAATTGCTTGCTGAGACATGGGCACGTCACGAAATCACGTTAATGGACCGACTAAATAATTTTTCAATGACAAAAATAGGGTCATTTTGAATAAAACATTACAGATCGATGGATTAGAATTTCGCACAAATCGGACAAAGCATGGATGTTATATCTGACTTCACATGGGCTTAAGAACATTTCGGCCAAAACCGAAGCGGAGCTCTTTGGAAAAATCGGTCCTGTGAGGCAAAACGCTGTTCATTTGCTCTGAATGACTCAGTGATGGCGCTCAGTTCAATGAAACAAGCGCAAGCAATCTCCTCCTCCTTCTACTCATAGTCTCAACCAATCCTTGCGGCCACAGTCGAGATGGCGAGCTTTTCTCACGAGAATTTCAGCGAACGCTTGTCCTGCGTTCATTTCGTCCCCTACCCATCTTTGTTTCGACGCAGTCTGTCGCTCTGCACACGAATCTCGGAGACATCAGGTGCGAGATCTTCTTGGACGAGGTCCCCAAAGCGTCCAAGTTCGGTGACTTTCGTTCCCTGAAAAGGTTTTTTTTAAACGGTGGTTTATGTGGTCTTTTTCAAAATTTCGGTCACGGGTCGGGCATGCAAAGCTTTGAGGCTTGCTGTGAAACGTCTCGTCTCTATGAAGGCTCCGACACGAATCAATAATAGATTGACTTGATGATTGACACTTGCTACGTTTTATTGGAGATTTTGAGGCGTGGGATAAGGTTATCGTGTCTAGGCAGAGCTTGGATGATGATTTGGGTGGGGTCGTGGAGAAGACTGGAGGGAGGGAGAGAGAGAGAGTGAGTGATGGTTTCGGGGGAAGTGCACGAGACCGAGGAGGAGAGAGAAAGAGGCGGGAAAATGGTTTACTTTTCCTCTAAAGTAATAATTATACAAACAGTTCCTGAACTTTAACTCAATATGTAATATGATTTTAGTTTCTAAATTTTAATTTAATATTTAATGCGGTTCCTGAACTTTTACTTTATAATCCCTAGACTTTTGTTTATGTAATCCTTGAACTTACTACATTGAGCATTTTCATATGATTCATGGATTAAATTAAATAAGTATCAAAAGTTGAGGGACGACATTGGACAAATCAAAATGTTCAGAAACCACATTACACATAGAGTTAAAGTTTAGGAACTATACTGAATAAATTAAAATTTCAGGGAGCACGTCGCGAATCGGGACAAAGTTCAGAAACCATTCGCGTCACTTTTCCCTTCTCTAAACGTGGAAATCATTTTCCAACTGTGCTGAAGCTTTCGCTTACTGAACTGATTTATTTGCGGTGCTACCTAACCTCAGAAAATCTGAAAAAAAAAAAGCAAATCAAATTATCCAAAGTTGACCGTGGGAGCGAACCAAATCCAAGGTTGACCGCATGGTGGGACTCCCTAAAAAGGAGCAGCACAGTGGACTTGTTTCGGCCGCACATGGCAAGGGGGACACAAAAGGTGGGGGCCCTTGTTTAGCCGTGCGCAGGAACAGAAACACATGATGATATTTTGTGCGCAAAGTTTACCTCCAATTGAGGCGTTTTCTTTTGCCAAGATGGTGAGCATTTCAAGCCGCGAAGTGATTTTTTGAGAGGTTAAACACTGTAGATTTGAGTGTCATCTAAGATCGATCAGTAAATTATTTGCAGCAAGTTCTCCCCATAAAGTAGATACTAATACTCGGATCGAATCATGTAAATTTTATTTACTTTTTTACTGATCTCGTTCGCTTGAGTCCATTCAATCGCAAGATTTGTTAATTTTTCCGCATTAGACCAAGGGCCATGATGGGTCGTCTAACGTGCATGCTTGTTTTTTTTTTGGATTCCAAAAAGTATTGCTTGGAAATCTCATTAAGTAGTAGTTTGAGGGTACGAAATATTAGCTTCAGATCAAAGCTAACTCCAAAAGGTAATTCTTCTAACGTGCATGCTTGTTGACAAGCAATCATTTGCAGTCCATGTACAAAAGAGTGAAACGTGAAGGTGAGATTTGCAGATTGTGTATTCTCCAATTCTCTCCAAATCCTGCAAGCATTTTAGGTTCGTGACGACGACGAGGGTGGTTCTAAAAGTCTATTACGTCGGTTGATATATCTATTTTTCAAATCAGTCTCAATATGTTTAGTTATATCTAGAATTTAAATCTGGCCACTTGAATTTCGTCTCTCGTTTTCTTTTTTCTTTTTTTATCCGAAATCCAAATGAAACCAATCCTTCCCTAAAAGAAAACTCATCATGCAATTTTTTTTTATGATTTAATAACAACTGATCACAGTGCAAATTCAAGGGGAAGTGAGGGTTTTTGTTCATGATCTTTCGACCCATGTTCTTTTTACATATCACATCATCCATCATCAGTTCCAGCAAAGTCAAAAGCTTTCATCCTGTCGAGTCCACGAATCGAAAGATTTAACGTCTTTCATCTCGTGTCAATCCTGCTTCTCCCCAATCAAAACCCAACTCTCTAAAAAAAGGAAAAACAATCTCTTCACAACACTCATCTCAAATGGCAACCGATCTTACGGCGACGCCTGCGCCGATCACCGCGGAAGCACTCGCCGGAGCAGCTGAGCCAACTGTCCCGGCGCGGTGAGGTGCGGCAAGTGGCCCTCCGTGTTCAGCACCTCCATCGTGTTCGGACCGCCCAAGTGGTCCGTCAAGTACGTCGCCGCCGACGCCGGCAGCAAGACGTCGTGAGCGGTCTGGATTATGCAGCAAGGCACCGTCACGAGGCCCAGCACGCCCCTTATGTCGCTATTGAACACCGTGCGCAGCACGAAGAGGGATATGTCGGGCCTCATGTTGAACAAGGTCCGACTGAACTCGCGGACCGCGGCCGGAACATCGGACCCCACGGCTAAGGGCGCGTGACCGGTCACCCACGCCTCGTAATTCGACTGCATCGCCGTGAAAACTTGCTCGATCTGCTCTTGCTCGAACCCGCAATGGTAATCTTCATCGTTCACGAACCTAATAACACATGCTCTTAGTGTTCGGGCGAAAACGTCGAAGGTTTAATCATGATGAAAATTAAGGCGATGGATGAAAAATCCAATTTGACATCGAACTAATTTGGTACTTGTCGTTATATATGCATGAAAATCCAAAATCGAGGCGTGAAAATACTCATAAGAATAGCCGAATTAAGGAGGACTCTCAAATTCTCACACATAACATCGTGCTCTGGTATCATGTATTCTCCTATCATTATCGCTAGGAGCATTAATTATTTCACTTCGATTCGATAACAAGTTAATTCGAGTATGCTCGAGTCCCGACTGCGTGTGTACCTTGGAGAGGCTCCGATGAGGACGAGCTTGGTGAAGAGGCTCGGGCGGCGGATGGCAGCTAGGATTCCAATCATGGCCGACACTGAGTGCCCGACATAGGCGCAACCGTCAATGCACAGGGCGTCGAGAATGAAGAGCAAGTCATCGACGTAGCCATCGAGCGTGGAGTACCGCCGGAAATCGAAGCAGCCCGGATTGACGCTGCCGGCGCACACGAGATCGTAGAGGACGACGCGATAGTGCGGGAGGAAGTAGGGCAGGACGCGCTGCCACGCGGACTGGTCGGTCCCGAAGCCGTGAGCGAGGACGAGGACCCGGTCGCCGTCCCCGACGACCCGGACGTTGAGGGCGTCCAAGAGGTTGTGGTTCATGATTTGTGGCCTTAGCGAGAGGACATACTGGAGTTCACAAGCAACTTTCAGGGGGGAATGGGCATTTTTGGGGCAGGCGGGCAAGTGTTTTGGAAGGTGTCGAGAGTGCTATTTATAGTGCTGAAGTTGAGGGCTTTTCTTCTCTGTATGCTAATAATTGCTTGGACTGGCTGTTGCAAAAGATAAAGAGAGAGAAATGGGAAATGCTTGGGGAGGACGATTTCCTTTTTGTAAAGTTGATGTCATTTAGAATGATGCCTCTGAACTGTTAAAAACCGTGTTAGATTGGAGACTTTCGTCTTCCGGGGAACAATGGCACATTAGCGATACGATTTCACTAAAATTTAGCGTCAGTTGGTACTCGCAAAGACTTTTTGTCCCCTCTCCTTTTCTCCGTCTCTCTCTCGCTCTCTCTCTCTCTTTCAGCTCGATGTCGGCATCGAGCTCTTCCGACATCGAGCTCTTCCTAGGTCAGGGGGGATGTCCCTCCAGATCTAGAGGCGTCGGCTCCTCCATGTTCGCAAGCAAGAATCAAAGCGAGGCAAGATCTCAATGGACATGGTGGAGCCGTTGAGGATCGCTAAGGTGCGGGAGAGACGGGGGATGGTGGTGCAGCCTCGACCCATGGTAGTGGCTCAACTTGGAGACCACCACATGGAAACTTCGTTGTGGCAACGATGGAGGGAGGCGTGGCTAAAGCCACAATGATAAAAAGAGAGAGGATTAATCGTTAGGGTTTGGTGGAGATGTAAATCAGATGCGGTAAAAATTAGAGTTGCAATGAATACATGTGCCACGGTTCTACGACGGAAATAGGAAACGGGATTAGAGTAGGAGATGACTCATCTCTAAACTTTAGTTACTTCATAGCTTCTTCATCACATGTAAAAAAGTTTAAGTTCAGCAAAATTATGCATAGTGCTTCTGTAAACAGGGGTACGTAGGTTAATGAATCCAACCAAGCAACGAAAGATCATATCGAAACAACTTGAATTGTGTACACTTCCAAAAGTCCACCGTACTAGTCTCTTTACTCCAATGGAAGGCCGACAGGACTCTGATCATTTGTCCTAAACACTTGCCTGTGATCCCCATTCATTTCATGGGATAACGTTGATGCGACAGCACACTCTCACTCCACAACCATCTCGCTTTCATGGCGCTGGTGTCATGCATGTGGCTGAGCAAATTGAGTGATGGTACCAGGCGAATGCAAAGGCTTGTCAGTTCGGTCGACGATGAGGATAAGGAGGACAAACACTATCAATCGATGCGATCGATGCGATGGGAAACTCGCAAATGCCTGTCGTTCGATTGGTTTGGAGTGACTTCGGAAATGTGGATGATTTTATAGGTTCGCTTATTATTACATTGAACTAGGCAGAGAAAGCACACCCACATATCGAGACAAAATTCAAAGGGGAAAAATATTAAGTTTGTCAAGATAAATCATGAGTATTTTCGAGCTTGTTTGTTTAAGTTTAAGTATAAGCAAAAAGTAAGTATCATCGAAATTTCGCAAATTTGTGAAAGAAAACTGTATGTGGTCCTACATATCAATAACTGTATAATTGGGAAATTTCATATGCTTGAGTTGAATGAAAGTCAAATGTGTGCATCAAAAAATTTGAATAAAGCAAAAGATAATGTAGTCGTGCTAATCTTATGGGAAAAAAAATAATCTTAAATTGCTATGAGAAAGAAGATATTTGTATTTTATTTTTAATGTATTAAATATTTAAGATATTTTAACGTGTCGATGCCTACACGCCCTGCACCTCTTCAATTGGCAATACCTTTATCGAGCCCTGTACCTAGCTCTACCCTCTAGGCATTTAACATCCAGGGGATACCGAAATTCATAAGAGGTCTAGGACGAAGCAGTTTAAGGTCATGCTTAGGACCAAAATTTTATTATTGTAAGCTTGACTACTTTTGATTTTGATTTTTCCCCATTTAGTAGTATATGATCATGATTCATCTTAAGAAGGGATTATGCCGATACCCCTAAAACGTTCGCAATCAAATCCTAATTTTTTTTAAAATTTGTGCAATCAAGTCCTAGCCTCACTATTGGTAGGGTTTTGTCGTTGGAAACTCAAACCTTTAATCAAATTTAGCGTGATTATGACAATAATTATTTGAAAAGTATAGAATTTTTCTTGCCCGTTAACACTACGGGAGACAAAATTTGGACTCGGCGGCACAGATTTTAGAATACTTAGGACTTTATTTCACTTTTTGTAACGTTTCAATTGCACTCGGTATAAAACATTTAAGATTTGTAGGGTAATTTTTCTTCTTAATGATACATGTGAGGTTTCTACATTATAATATTAACAGTTTAAGATCTAAATTAGTTTTAAGTTTCCTTTATTATATAGAGACATGTATTGAGTGCATAATTGATTGTCATATAAGTTCAATTTGTCCGAGGAACATCTTTATTTGGTGGATGTTGAAATGACAAAAATCTTGAAGCTTGTGTATTCAACTTGTGTAGGCTAAAAATATTTGAGAATCTCAATTTATTGAGAGAGACCTTACAAATGGAAGGAAAGAAAATAATTTTGAGAATTTCATATGTTGCTTCTGACTCTGATACCATCTTAAAATCGAATGCTCGATCACGAGCAATATATCTTTGCTCCAATGCTCAGCAAGACAGCTGGAGAGCATACAGTGCCAAAATCTCTGGGACAATCTTAACTTAGTGGTGCTGTACGAGGAGGAATCTGATTCAGTGGAGGTAGTCTTCCTTCAAATAAGCTTCACTGGTACAAAGGTGTCAGCCCCTTTTCATTTGGCCCTAGCAAATCCATTGGAGTGGAACTGATCAGTACCAAGTCCTAGTCAACTTTTGCCTTTAAAGCTTCCTAGCTTTGCATATACTCATTCTATTGTTAAGAAGATAGAATAAGCATATTAATAATTTCCTAGCATTGATGGTAATTAATTGGGGCGTCGGAAGATTCCATTTCGGAAAGGGTCAGGTAGAAAAAAGCAAATCAAATATGAATGATCGACTTGATCTAATAGATTGCTACACGCGTATTTTAACTATAACATTCCTTTTAACCGATATTTTTTTTATCAAATAAGAAGCAAAACCGGCTTTGTTACTTCTTTAGTCATTCCCTGACGTAGAACAGTTAGCCTGTGATTATCTTGAAGAATGTGATCGCCGTAATCGCCGGAAATCTCGATAGTTTTTTTGGATTTGGGGAAAACGACCATTCATGCAGTTTCCAATGTTACCATTCAGGCAGTTTCCAATGTTACCATTCAAGCAGTTTCATATATTAGTTTATTAGATGTTATTTTTAATTATTTAGTTTCCATTAATATTAGGAGTTCTATCTCTATATAAGATGTTCGTCTTGTAATAAAAAATCATACTATCATTGAATACAAATTTCAAGTTCTTTGGAATTGTTCCAAGTTTACGCTTTCTCTCTGCGTCATTTGGTATCAGAGCAGGTTTCTCCTGTGACGATGGTGAATAACGTGAATGTCAATCTCCCCGCTGCTGAGGGCCGTGAGAACGAGCCTATTACGCGGGCTGAGTTCAATCAGTTCGTGGGTCAAACCGATCGGAGGTTTCAAAAGATCCTTGATGCCATCCAGCGTTTGTCCACAAACCATGCGCCTGGCGTTCTTCCAGCCGAGCGAAATCCTATCGCTCGTGATCCCGAAGATGCTATGGGGCATGGAGGAATTCCCCGACATAGGCGTCAAGACTATGTCGAGGATACGGAAGACGAAGACGAAGATTTCCAGGAGATGCAAATTCGTGGTGGTCGCTGATACAGGGGATTCCAGGAGGAGCATGTTCGTGGGAATCGACGACATGGGGGCTATCGACGAGATCCTGAGCAATATCAACTAAAGGTAGATCTCCCTACTTTCAATGGGAATTTAGATATTGAAGATTTCCTGGACTGGCTTTGGGAGGTCGAGAAATTCTTCGACGCTATGGATATTAACGACGATCGCCAAGTGAAACTTGTGGCGTACAAGTTAAAGGGTGGCGCTTCAGCTTGGTGGGAACAAACTCAATTGACGCGACGTCGACAAGGCGAGGCTCCTATTCAATCATGGAGTCAGATGAAACAGAAGTTGAAGAAGAGATTCCTCCCAACGGACTATGAGCAACTATTATTTCAGCAATTCCAGAATTGCCGACAATCGAATAGATCGGTCCAAGCTTATACGGAAGAGTTTCTTCGACTCTCCGCTCGCAATAACCTGGATGAGTCCGAGGCACAACAAACTGCTAGGTACATTAATGGTTTACGACTTAATATTCAAGATCGGGTTTCTTTACATTGATTATTCTCTAACGAAGATGCTCAGGATATGGCGCGAAAAATTGAGATGCAATTGGAGAGGACTAGCCCTAGTACTCGTGTTAGTAATTATACAAATCGCGGGTCATTCGGGAAAGGAAGACAGCATGATGTTACAAGTTCTTCTAGTCAACAAATCCCTGATTCGAGCCGAGTTCCAAGGGGTACTACTGGGACGCCTAAGGAAGCAGTCGCAGCAAGTAATCGCACTCCCAATCAGAATACCCAGAATCTATATGCCAAGCCCCAACTGATCAAGTGCTATAAGTGTAACGAGTTGGGCCATCGTTCCAGCAATTGTCCTCGTTGTAGAATGGCCAATATCGTTGAACATAACGAAGATGTGTATGAGAAAGATTGGGAAGAGAAAGAAGAAGTGGGAGTGGAGGATGAAGTGGGCGAGCAAGTTAATTGTGTTGTGCGTCGTCTATTACTTGCTCCGCGGATAGAAGATACCCAGCGGAATCGGCTTTTCCGCGCTCGTTGTACTGTCAACGGCAAAGTATGTGATATCATTATTGACAGCGGAAGTTGCGAGAATATAGTGTCAAAGGCCTTGGTGGATCACTTGCAACTAAAAACGGAGCCGCATCCCGCACCCTACACAATCGGATGAATTCGCAAAGGAGCAGAACTTAAGGTAAATCAATTATGTCGTTTACCTATTTCGATTGGAAAATCATATCAAGATACTATTATCTGTGATGTTGTGGAGATGGATGCGTGTCATATTTTACTGGGTCGGCCATGGCAATATGATGTTGATGCTACCCACTGAGCTAGGGAAAATACGTATTCTTTTGTGTGGAAAATGACTAAAATTACTTTGAGACCAAAGAGTAATCTCCCTCAGATTGTTAAGAAGCAGAATGCAGGAGTTATGATAAACATCCGAAAGCGTGAAGGGATGTATATGATTGTGGACAAGAGCGACCAACAAGTTGTGGTTCGTTAAGCGTTACCTCCTTTGAGGGATATTCAGCATGAGATTGATTTCCTTCCAAGTGCTAGTCTTCCTAATTTGCCGCATTATCGGATGAATCCGAAAGAGAATCAGATTTTACAAGAGCAGGTGGGAGAACTCCTTCGAAAGGGTTTCTTGCGTGAAAGCAAAAATCCATGTGCAGTTCGTGCACTTCTCACGCCAAAAAAAGACGACACTATGCGTATGTATGTAGACAGTCGTGCCATTAACCGGATTACTGTCAAGTATAGGTTTCTAATTCCACGACTTGATGATATGCTAGACAGACTTGCTGGATCACGGATTTTTACGAAGATCGACCTTCGAAGCGGATACCACCAAGTTCGCATCCGTCCTGGCGACGAATGGAAAACGGCCTTCAAGACAAGTGTGGGTTTGTACGAATGGCTTGTCATGCCGTTTGGACTCACTAACGTGCCTAGTAGTTTCATGCGTTTGATGACTCAGGTTCTCAAACCTTTTATTGGCAAGTTTGTGGTAGTTTTCTTTGATGATATACTTATATATAGTCCGGATGGGCATCAACACATGGAGCACTTAAGGGATGTCTTATTAACCTTGCAGCAAAATAAATTATTCATTAATATGAAAAAGTGCAGTTTCATGACAGAACGCCTCTTATTTTTGGGTTTTGTTGTTGGCACGGATGGACTTCACGTTGATGCAGATAAGGTGGCCGTGATTCGCAATTGGCCAGTTCCAAAGAATGTTGGCGAGGCTCGAAGTTTTCATGGCCTTGCAACATTCGATAGGCGTTTCATTCGAGATTTCAGTACTATTATGGCCCCGATCACTGACTGTTTAAAGAAGGGCAAATTTTATTGGGAAGATGAAGCTTCAGGCAGTTTTGCTCTTATAAAAGAAAAGCTCTCCACGGCACCAGTATTGATGCTCTCTGATTTTGAAAAAGTGTTCGAGCTGGACTGTGATGCTTCCGGCGTCGGGATTGGCGCTGTCCTTTCCCAAGAAGGTAAACCTATAGCCTTCTTTAGTGAAAAACTTAATGAAGTTCGCCGGCGTTGGTCGACGTATGAGCAAGAATATTATGCTGTTGTGCGAGCTATAAAGCATTGACAATCCTATCTTTATCAACAACAATTTGTTCTTAACACTGATCATCAGGCTCTTAAATATATCAAGAGTCAGAAGCACTTAAATCGGATGCATGCACGATGGGTTTCTTTTCTAGAGCAATTTAATTTTGTACTTCATCATAAAGCAGGCCATTTAAATAAAGTGACAGATGCGCTGAGTCGACGTGCTGCGACACTCGTGACCATGCGCACTGATGTTGTCGGTTTTGATCACCTATGTTCTCTTTATCCTGAGGATGATGATTTTGGCGAGATATGGGAGAAGTGTTCTAAAACAGGTTGTCATGGCGATATGATAATTCAAGAAAAATTCTTGTTCTTTGGTAATAGACTATGCATTCCTTGTGGTTCCTTGCGTGAACAACTCATTCGAGAGTTTCATGGTGGTACGCTCGGTGGACATTTGGGACGAGATAAAACTGTAGCATTGGTGGAGGAGCGGTACTATTGGCCTCAACTAAAGCGAGACGTGGGGCGATTTATCAATAAATGCTATATTTGCCGGACCGCTAAGGGCCACTCTCAGAACACTGGTCTTTATACCCCATTGCCTATTCCTTCGGGTCCTTGGACATATCGATGGACTTCGTGTTGGGACTTCGTGTTGGGACTTCCTCGCACTCAACGGAGTTTAGATTCTGTTTTCGTGGTGGTTGACCGGTTTTCGAAAATGGCGCACTTCATCCCTTGTAAGAAAACTTCGGATGCTTCGCATGTGGTAAGTTTATTCTTTCGTGAAGTAGTCCGTCTCCATGGTGTGCCAAAGACAATCACTTCTGATCGTGACACGAAATTTCTGAGCCATTTTTGGCGTACTTTATGGCATTTGTCTGGGACTGATTTACAGTATAGTAGTTCTTTTCATCCCCAAATGGATGGTCAGACGGAAGTTGTGAATCGTACTATGGCGGATATCATTCGTTGCCTCTGCAGTGACATGCCTAAGCAATGGGACCGGTATCTTGCTCCTGCTGAGTTCGCCTTCAACAACTCGGTTAACCGCTCTACCGGTACATCTCCTTTTCAAGTTGTTTATGGGCATACACCACAGCATACTTTGGATTTGGTTCCTTTGCCCAAGATTCCTGGCTATAGTGTCGCGGCGGAGAATTTGGCGACCAGAATTAATGAAGTCCAAGCTGCTGTTGCTAATCAATTGGCTGCTTCTAATTCAAAGTATAAGGAGGATGCTGACAAACGACGACGTTTGAAAATTTTTGAGGTAGGCGATGAGGTAATAGTTTTCTTACGAAAAGAGCGTTTTCCTGTAGGTACCTATAATAAACTAAAGCACAAGAAGATTGGTCCTTGCCGTATCCTGAAAAAGATCAACGACAATGCCTATGTAGTTGACCTTCCTGGTGATATCAACATTTCTCCTACATTTAATGTGGCAGACTTATTTGAGTATCATGCTCCTGATACACCCCTCTATCCTGATCATAACTCGAGGGCGAGTTTTTCCGAAGAGGGAGGGAATGATGTAGAACAGTTAGCCTGTAATTATCTTGAAGAATGTGATTGCCGTAATCGCCGGAAATCTCGATAGTTTTTCTGGATTTGGGGAAAACGACCATTCAGGCAGTTTCCAATGTTACCATTCAGGCAGTTTCCAATGTTACCATTCAAGCAGTTTCCTATATTAGTTTATTAGATGTTATCTTTAATTATTTGGTTTTCATTAATATTAGGAGTCCTATCTCTATATAAGATGTTCGTCTTGTAATAAAAAATCATACTATCATTGAATACAAATTTCGAGTTCTTTGGAATTGTTCCAAGTTTACGCTTTCTCTCTGCGTCATTCCCTCTCTCTTTTCTTTTATGGCTTTGCGAAATATGTTCTATCACTGCTACCCAAAGGGGATGATGGATTATGTGTTTTATCTAGGGTAAGTACCAAAAAGTCTCAAATCTATCACATTGGTACAAATTCAATTATAAATCCTTTAATTGGATCAATTTAGCTTTAAACATTTTGTATTTGTGCTAATTGAGTCCATCCGGCTAATTTTGACCGAAAATCATTGATGTGCATGCTAGATGTCCGACATGGCACGGCCAGCACTCATGTTGACATATTTTAATAATTTTTTTTTAAAATTATTTTTTTAGTTAAATTTTTCTTTCTTTGTTTTCCTGTAATCCCGTGAAGCCCTCGCCTAGTGTTGCCGACCAAAATGAAAGGAAAAAAGTCCACATCAGCACCGACTGCTCCACATAAGATGACCGGTGCCCACTTTAGTGATTTTCGGCCAAAATTGGCCCGATAAACTCAATTAACACAAATGCAAAATATTTAGAATTAAATTGATCAAATTAAAAAGTTTATGACTAAATTTTGTAGCAACGTGATAGGTTTGTGACTCTTTTTTTGTACTTTCTCTAGATCTATCTATGTCAAAAATTTTCGATTCATCTAGAGATCCATCAACGAAATTGGCAGTGATTGGAGACTTATACTTCTTACAACAAAAGGAAGAACAAAAGAGGACCACCTCGTGCAGAAAACTCAGGATCCTTTTTGTCAAGTTCATGTCCTCATGACTCATCACTGTGGTGGCAGCCTACTTCAAAGCTGCAAAAAACCCTAATCTGCTCAAAACCCTTCGCTTCCCTCCATCTCCTCTTGGATGCTCAAAACTTGGAAAGAAGCAAAATGATTAGCAGCATGTGTTGCACAACGTGCGATTGGCACATCAACTTTTCCTCTTTTGTTTTCTCTCTTTGGCCCCCCAAAATGAACTTTCTTATTTTCGACCCCCACCAAAAACATGGAGGAGCCTCTGGATAGTGGTCGTGAAGATGAAACATCATGGAAAGGCAAGGGTCCCAATCTCCAACACTGTCTACTACTTGAAACAATGACGCTTACGAGAGAAGAGAGAGGTGCGACTGTGGAGGAATATTTAATGGGGATCTAGTGGCCGGTGTCAGTTTTCATAGAAGCTTTATCTTATCCACACCTTTCTTCTCAATTTCTCTGAGCCTTGCAAAGTACCATGTAGAGTCCACTTTATGCGTTTGTGAGAAGGAGAGAATCTGCATGACCATGTTTCAAGAGATGTGCGACTTCGGATAAGTCTGCTCTGCCTCTTGGGACCGAGGCAATGGTTACGTCGTAATCTTTTAAAACCAATGTGAAAGACTTCGTTCCGACCATATAGGTCCCCGTACATTTATGATGAGTTAATGCCAAACTAATCCCTTTGTTAGCGGTGAACCGACGAGTTAGTTGTCTAGCTAAAGAGAGAATCCAAGAAGGCTAGCTAAAGAGAATTAACCGAGACTTTTGTATCGAATCATTAAGCATATCAGCATCATTAAACATTTCAGCTTCGATGCACTTTTGATGGAGGAATATGATGTGCATTTTGACGAGGGGATTGGAGAAGTCACGGGTCACTACTAAAAGCCGGGGCAGTCTTTCTTTTTCTATTATTAAAAAGGTAGGAGAGACTCCCCATCTTATCTTCAGTTGGAAAATTTGTTCCAAAGTCAGGACTCGACACCATCAATTACCTTTATAAGTTAATCTCTCGCTTGATTTGATTTGGAAGACATTGAGAGTTGGAAGACTTCCATTCCACTTTTAGGGCACGCGCATGGTTGCCATGGCCCTTTTCACTTATAAGTGGATTCCCCGAGTCAGATTTGGGACTAATTGATTGCATCTGAAAATTGAACTTTTTTATAGGTGGGGTCTGTTGGGAAATTTGATTGCTGATAAACGTAGAGCAATGGTTTATCGTTCTTTGATGATGATGACAATTGCTGTCTTTAGATATTATTTACTCTCACTATTGTTGCCGCAGGGTTTAAAAGATATATACCTCCAGGATATACACAAAAGTCACAGAGGAACGAGTTCAGCAATTGCTTTATTTCTCTCTTGGAATTTATTTTGAATATGCTGAAGAGAAAATGATGTGAATCAGAAAAGAGCAATGAATAAGAGAAAGTTGTTAGCAACAATGTATGATTTGGTCCTATTTACAAAAAACCAATCAACACATCTTCAAAGAATAGGTATCTTATCGGAACCCTCGTCACTTTTCATGACAAGAGCCACTTCTTTTCATGTCAATAATAACTTCTTTTCATATCCAATTCATTCTCTTTTATTAATTATTTATAGATAACAAAGTGTCGAGCCTATAGTTGGCTCCACAGGAATAAGAATAGCGCAAATGCTATAACTTTCGTACGGCGCTCACTTGAGTGCCATAATTTTTTTTTTGCTCACTTAAGTGCTACATCAGAGTAAAATCGATCGGTTGAGTGCCATTTCCGGCAAATTATCCTACGTGAATTTTTTAATTAATTTTTCATCCGACATGGATTTTTTTATTTTTTGGAATTTTTATTTTTTATTTTTCCTTTTCTTTTTCAAGGTTGGCAATGGTTGTCGATGACCCTCGCTGGCCTCGCCCTTAGCCAAACTGGGTGAGGGCCGCCTCGCCATTGACTCGTATGTTTGCGAATGCCCTTGGCGAGGCCACAATGGCCTCGCCAGTTGCGAGCGAGGCGGCGAAGGCTCTCGCCAAATCTGGCGAGGTCGTCTTGCTCACAATCACCCAGATCTAGTGATGGCCTTCGCGACCTCACCCAGGGCCTTCGTGGCCGAGGGTCAGGCAGGCCTCCCCCAATCTGGGCGAAGCCTTCGCAGCCGGCGAGGGTCGCCAGTTACCCTCTCCAGCATTGAAAATTTTTTTAAAAAAAAAAAGCAAAAAGAAAAACGAAAAATAAAAATCCAAAAAATTATTAAAAAATTATCAACATTAGCTCCGGCGAAGTCACGTAGGACGATCGGCATCCACGTCAGATTTTCCTGTGAGGCAAATTGCCGATGGTACTCAAGTGATGAATTTTTCAAATCTGTGGCACTTAAATGAGTAAAAAAAAAGTTAAGACACTCAAGTGAGCGCCGTACAAAAGTTATGGCATTCCTAGTGTTCTTATCCCCAATCATGTGATATCGCCAAAATTCACAAGTCTCCTGACATGGGTCTTTCTTTGATATTAGCTTTCATGATTTGCCAATTTAGTTAAATGTGAAAAATGAAGGATGTGCACATAATCACAACAAATAGAGACAGCTAAAAGAGTAAGACCCCAATAAAAGAAAATGTAGCATACAACATTTGAAGGAATGCCAATATTGAATTGAACTCTTACCTTTGGTTTGACAGAAAAAGTAAGACCAGAAAGAAAATAAACGGGATGTTTTAAAATGGAGGTTGATAGAATACTTTTCTTAACATTGTTTAGATGGGGTCAGACTAGGGGAGATGAGGTGGAGTGCAATATACTTCTCTCTATGACTCTTTATCCTAGTGACTGGCTGATTTATTATATATAATTAAAGTGGAAGTTGCGAGAATATTTGCACTAATAGTGGTCACGTGGTACTTTACTTTACCTCTATGATTGTCATGTGGCATGATAGGTGGCATAGTTTTGCCACACGGTGCACATTCAATTAATAAGTTGTTAGTTTAATGATTTGTCTTCGATCAATATTTATATCTTATTAGATTTAATGTCAAAAAATAAAGGGTTAGTGCAACGAAAAACCCCAAACTGATATACCTGTGACAAATTTATTCAAAACTACTTTTTTTACCACAAAAAATTTCAAACTGGTACATCTGTGACTATTTTTTTATCACAAAAAATTTCAAACCGGTATACTTGTGATAATTTTACCCTCGAACTAATTTTTTTACCACCAAAAACCTCAAACTGGTATGCCCATGACGAATTTATGCTCTATTAGTTTCCATTAAATTTTACTGTTAAATTACTAAGTTTAATGACACGTGGTAATTGATAGGTGTACCGGTTTTGGGTTTTACCCCTTTGTTTGTTACAAGTTTACCAATTTATGATTTTTCTTGATATTAATCCAATTTAATGGACACTAACGGAGGGTAAATTTATCACAAATGTACCAGTTTTGGGTTTTTAGTGGTCAAAAAATTAGTTTAGGAGGAAAATTGTCACAAATGTACCAGTGTGGGGTTTTTGATGGTAAAAAAAATAGTTCGAGATAAAATTGTCACAAGCGTACCAGTTTGGGGTTTTTGGTGATAAAAAAAATAGTTCGAAGTAAATTTGTCATAGGTATACTAATTTTGGGTTTTTTATTGTCAAAAAAATAGTTCGGGGTAAAATTATCATAAGTGTACCAGTTTGAGATTTTTCGCGGTATTAACCCAAAAATAAATAAAGAGAAAATATATGAAAATTTTATCTCTTATTGAGCTTAAACTTGATAAAGAAAAAGTAATAAACTAGAAAAAGCATTTTCAATTATACTCTATCATCTCCCAATCTTAAAATGTGATTTTAAATGTTAGAAAATGGACTAGAGGAAGTAAATATGCGAATTACAAAGAGAAAACTCCAATATAACGAGACACGACATGTTTAACTTTAATGTTGATACAAATCGACACAAATTATAAGTATGATCGTGACACGCCAACATGAATTGCTAGCTTCACTTAAAAATTGGAGATTATCTTTGCTTTATACAGTGTAGATGAGTATCGAGAAAGGGAATAGCCTTGGGAGACATACATGTGTAGTCCCGTGACATAAATAATCTGTTGGTGAAGAGCATGTTAATAATAGATTAAGGAAAGAATAATCTAATAAACCGGTAGCAGTTAAAACTTCAGACCCTAAGCATATTGGTACAGCCGGGCCAGGTCGAGCTAAGTCTCACAATCCATAGACCTATGGGTTTATTCAAGGCTTGGACTTTGGCAGTAAAATAGAATAATAGGTGCTTTTCCTTATGGGAAAATTACCCAAAAAGTCATAAACTTGTTATATTTGTACCGATTTAGCCGTTAACCATTTTACTTTGGTCAATTTAGTTCTAAATTATTTAACGATTTGTCAATTTAGTTCTAAACTTTTCGATTGTGACAATGTAGTCCTAAATTTTTTGACAATTTGTCAATTAAATCTTTTTGATTAATTTTGTTTGGAATTCACTGACATGGCGGTCTAGTTAGCACCGACCGTCCTATATGGCACGACATGCATTGATGTAAATAATGTTTTTCTTTTTTTCTTTTTCTTTTCTTTTCTTTTTACTTTTTTTCCTTTTTTCCCTCCATCGGTGAGGGCCGCCCTTAGGGGCCTCCGGTGAGGGTAGCCTCTCCGGGTCTGGTGAGGGACACCCTCACTAGCCCCTGGCTAGGGTTGCCTTGGTCCAAGACTAGCGAAGGTCATTGGTGATGGGCGACAAAAAGAAAAGGGAAAAAAAGAAAATTTTTAAAAATTAAAAAATCCCAAAAATAGTCTATGTTAGTGTTGGCCATGCCGTGTAGGATGACTGGCACCGATTAGATCGCCACATAAGCGATTTCCAATCAAAATTAGTTAGGAGGACTAAATTGACAAATCGTTAAAATATTTAAGACTAAATTGACGCAATTAAAATATTTAGGACTAAATTATAAATTGTCAAAAGGTTTATAGCTAATTGGCCAAATTAATTGATATGACTGAACAAGCACAAGTACAATAAATTTAGAACTTTGGTAATTTCACCGTTATCTAAAATATCCTCTTTTTTCGTACTTTCAAAGGTTTTGCCTGCTTGGTAAGTTTAAGAGATCTGTCAAGTTTACTGCTACTATCTTACTGAAGTTGGTAACCAACAAGATCTTATCGGGTGTTTAAACAAGTTAAAATTTTGTGGTTCCTTTGCATTACAATTCCATTGTGGACGGAATTAGTCTCTTCATAGAAATTACTCATTACATAGCTAGTCATCCAAATACAACCCTATTCAATGCTTACCGCATGACAAATAGCAAATGTCAACTTTTACTATTGTCGGCAAAAATCTCAGTTCACATTAATTAAGGAGAGAAATTACCAAAAAAGTCTTAAAATTATTGTAATTGTGTCAATTCTGTCCGAAACCTTTGAATTTGACCAACTTAATTATAAACCTTTTGACGATTTGTCAATTTAATCATAAAATTTTCTACTAATTTAATCCTAATCATTTGGATGATTTACCAATTTCGTCTTAAATTTTTTAACGATTTGCCAATTTAGTTCTTTCAACTAATTTTATTCGGAAATTATTGATGTGATAGTCTAATCAATGTTGGGTGTCCTACGTGATATGGCCTGCATTGACGTGTAAAGTAGGCCCATCAAACGGGATGAGTGCCACTTGCCCTTATCTCGGCGAGGGGCACTACCTCTTCTGACGGTCTCGCAAGGGCATCATCCTCATCATGTAGGGTGCGCCTCACCGTCACCACCGACCCTCACTTGGCCATCAAGTCTCCCGCATACAAAGAGGGTAGCTGCCGCGCCCTCGCCTCGTGTTTGGAGCTAGGGCTACACCCCCATAGTATGCTTGGTAAGGTGTGGCAACCTTCAACGAGAGGTGATAGACTCTTATATGTTCGATCTACTTCCCTATTCTTTCTCACTCTTTGGGCCCTTTAATTGCACATGGTTTATCTGATATTTTTACACATAATTTTATCTCAAGGACAGCAATGAGAAAAAGACCATAAAACCTCTCAAGAATGGAGCATTTGCTTGGGTGCATTAGATGGTTTTCAGCTCACAATTTGGACGTCACACGTTTAAATTTCACAAACCGTGTGCAAATTATTATTGGTCAGGGACATTTATAGGGCCAAAAGGTCTAGACTTGACCGGTTCATAAGACTCGTAAGATATTTCACAAGTCTCTAGGTAGCAAGATCTCTACACTCGTGCTCGTGGATTGTAAAATAAAAAAAGACCATAATTTAGGAGCATTGGGTCCCCCCCCAAAAAAATAGAGACCCGATTGAGCTTTGTCCTCTATATTTTCTCAGTGCAGTTCCATTTACGATACGTGTTTTCCTCCAGAATTAGAGCTTCCATGGGGTTTGACATTTACTATGGGGGATTCATTTCTATATAGGAAACCTTTTCAGAACAATGGGAAAAGTATAAAAAAAGTCCAAAATGCAATACATTGATGTCAATTCAGTTTTAAACCTTTCAATTAGGTCAATTTAGTTCTAAACCTATTGCATTTGTGTCAATTGAGTTTATCCGGCCAATTTAGGCCGGAAAATTGCTGATGTAGATTCTATCTGTCTTACGCGGCATGGCCAATGGTGACATAGATAATTTTAATAATTTTTTCGAAGTTCTTTATTAATTGTTCTTTTCTTTTTCGTTTGGCCGGCGAGTGTTGCGGCCCTCGCTTGGCCTCACCCAAATGTGGGCAAGGCAGAGGCAGGCGAGGTCAACCTCGACAGGGCTAGCTGGCAGCGAGCGAAGGCGGCTATGGCCCTACTCGTGCTCGCCTAGCTTGCCGTAACCATTGCGAGGGGGGCGTGGGCTTCGCCCATGCCTGGCTAGGCCCTTGCGAGGCTGGCCTCGCTCGCTCCTGTCTCTGCCTCTCCTAGATTCGGGTGAGGGCCATGACCCTCCTTGAAGGTCCTTGCCCAATGGCTGGCAAGCTCCGATGACCCTCGCTGGCCATAGATGAGGAAAAAAAAAAGAAAGCAAGGAAAAGAAATGAAAAAAAAGGGAAAAAGAAAAGAAAGTTAATAAAAAATTTCGAAAAATTAATAAAAATTCCCATATCAGCGCTGGCTATGCCACATAAGACCACCGCTCATGTTAATGATTTTCGGCCTAAATTGGCCGGATTGACTCAATTGACATATATGCAAAATGTTTAGGATTAAATTGACATAATTGAATGGTTTAGGATTTAATTGGCACAAATGTAATAGATTTAGAGCTTTTTCTCGTATTTTTCCCGAAACAATGAGAGTCCTAAAAGACTATAGAAAGAACATAATGCTTTGCCACTAAATCTTGGAACACTTGGACCGCGGATTTGAAAGCTGAGACTAGCCAATAGAGACATGGAGTGCAAAATTTCTTATCTTCTTAGGAGGAATTTCAGAAAGCTTGCTTTCAAACACGAATTATCTTTCGTTTTGCACCCGATAGATCTCTGTCAGCCCATCGGTTATCATAGTTTAGGGCCCAATGGGATCTTCTTTGGCCCTTCTTTTTAGTCACTTGTTGTCATAACACTAGTGTCCTACGCCCGCTTTGGGTTCAGTGAAATTACCAAAATGCCCTCGTTCGCTGCGAAAGTTTCCCCCTCAAGAATACCCAAAATGCAGCGCTCTTATTAGTGCCGACCTCAAGCTTTTGCTATTTAAGAGATGCATAATCAAGTTAGGTGTTGCGTGTTACGGATGAGCCCAGCAAGACAAAAAGATGGAGAAAGCTTTTATTGAAGTAAGTAAATAAAATTATTAATACAGCCGGTTTATCTATATCGTTATATAAGACAAAGGGAATCTCGCACTTCAAAGGGATTACAAACTTTTTTTTTTCCTATATGTTCAGTCAATGGACATAGGCGTAGATTGATAATTCTACTTCATCTCTTGCGTAGTTAAAGATAGGAATAATGCAAAAAAAAAATTGAATTTCTAGATATTATTTCTAAGCTATATTAGATGCCTATCTAAGATAATATACAAATCAAGATGACTATCGAAGATAACATATATGCACAATCAAAGAGAGAGATATATATATATATATATATATATATATATATATATATGCACAAGTTTCAACAGAATTATCATGATTATTTCTAACATAAAAAAATATTATAGAGAAAATTCTAAATATCTCTAACATTTATTCTTAAGATTTGAATCTAATTTATCTTATCAACAACCTCATTTTAAAAAGATTTGGAAACAATTTTCTTTTTCTTTTATTGTATATGCTTGTGTGTAATGTCTTGATAAACATCTCTTTTCATTAATTAATAAAGTTCAAAACTTTAAGATATGCAAATTAAAATTGAATAACTGAAGTTCTTCACCATTTATATCGACTCTACCAACAATATATCATTTAAAAAAAGATTTAAAGATTGAATAATTAATTGAGAAATATTAATGTCAAAACTTATACCGAAAATGTCATGCAACAAAGAAGTTGAATTTTATGTGATTATAATATATTTTGTTAGTATTTGTGTAGAACGATATTTGCTTGCTATGAAATAACTTTATAATTAGCTTTTATAATCTTTTAAGGGAAAATTACAAACAAGGGTTTGAAGTGTTCTCATTTCCTAAAATAAGGGCATGGAATTTGTTTCAAATAGCTTGAAGTGCTCTTATTTTCTCAAATAAAGTCTTGAAGTGTTATTATTTTCTCAAAGAAGAACATAACACCACCAATAAAGCAAAGGCATTTTTGTCCTTTTATTTATTTATATTTTTTTCTTTTCTTTTTCCCATTTCTTTGGTTTTCTCTATCACCGGCCACATCTTGCTAGCAAGGGCCGACGACCCTTGCTTGTGTCCGTTGAGGGCAGCCTCGCTTAGGTAGGATGTGGGTCACCTCACCTAGGCAAGGCCGTCAACCCACAGTCGGTGAAGGCCACGACCCTCGACATCGGTTGGTTGGGCCCTCATCGGCTGGCGACGAAGCCAAAAAAATAAATGGGAAAAAAGAAAAGAAAAAAAGGAAAAAGATAAAAAAGGACTAAAATGCCCTTGATTAGTTAGTAAGGTTGGGCCATTTGCCGAGAAAATAATGGCACTTCATAATAGATCAATTTCATACCCTTATTTGAGAAAATAAGATCATTTCAAACTCTTATTTGAAATAAGATCCACTTCAAATCTTAATATGAGAAAATAATAGTACTTTAGGCTTTTATTTTAAATTATCTCCTTTTTAATGATAATTTTCGCTCTTTTAAAGTTTCGGCGTTACTGAGTCTTAAAGAGGAAGACAATATAAATGCTCCAAAACTTGTTTTTCCCACACAATCGACCATGTCTACGTCGACGAGCTCCGCTGCCGCCGGGACTTCGCAGGAGGAAAGCTTTCCTCCGCCCTCCATCTCGGTCCCCGCCGCCGAGCCTGCCGCCGCTTCCTCCTCCCTCGGCGGCGGCGGCGGCGGCATGACTCAGGCATTCTGTTTCTCCTCCGGAAACCCTAGAATCGAAGAGACTCGCGGGGTCATGCACCTCTTCCCCGACATCGCCGTCTCCTCCGATCTTCCGGTAATCCTCGCATTCTCTACAAGCTCGGATCGGTTTATAAGCTAAGAACTGTTGTGTGGAACCATAACGTGTCTTCGTTTGCTTAGTTTAATGATTCTGTTGGAGAAGTTGTCCTAATTCAGGAACTGCGGGATTGAGCTTGCGCTTGACGATTGAATAGGAGTTTGAGTTAACTGATTAGGTGGATGATGAATTGGT
Organism: Syzygium aqueum; assembly: GCA_031216185.1. Lineage (NCBI taxonomy): Eukaryota > Viridiplantae > Streptophyta > Magnoliopsida > Myrtales > Myrtaceae > Syzygium > Syzygium aqueum. The sequence continues at coordinate 21,703,680 of CM062236.1, read as the reverse complement.
GTAGTTAGCATATTTAGTGGGATCTCAGCTTTTTTGTGAGTTAAAAGGTATGTTGAAATATTTTTTATTTATTCTGGTTGTCTAGATTGGAAGGAAGTCCCTTGTTTGTGTGCTCGGGGTGCCTGATCACATGACATACGCCGATTTTTGCCAGTTCTGTGCTTCATTTATTCATCATATACTGGAGATGCGAATTGTCAGGTTCAATTAAACTCTTTGGCTCTAATTGATTGATTTGCTTGCAATTGATAATTGAATATATTGTTCTAATGTCTTGTTGGTGCTTAGAACTGACGGGATGGAGGACCGATATAGTATCTTAATACGAATGGATGGTCAGGATTCTACAGATAACTTCTACCGGTACTTTAATGGGAAGCGTTTTAATTCTCTCGAAGTATGTTGTTCTCTTTAAGTACTCTTTTTATGTTAATTATTCCATTTAACATTTCCTTAAACTTTCATGCAACTTGCTTTATGTAGGTAGAGGTTTGCCGCATTCTTTACACCGTTGATGTACAGTACACTGGTTATAAAGGTTCAGTTGAGCATCCGCAGTCTTCTCCGGTGGCAACAAGTGAGCAACCATCATGTCCGGTCTGTCTAGGTATGTTTGTCATTTCTCACGGGTGATGCCTTTTGCTTGCATGAACTTTCCATGCATTAATGGAGTGATTGGCTTTAGGTTCTAGGTTTTAGAGTAAGAATTATCATTCTTCCAAGTAGATTTGGTGCTTCTGCCCGGAAGTGTTCCCAATGCAGCAGACTCTAAGCTGTATCACATGGCTTGATTTTTATTATTTCGATTACCTACTCTTCTCTCTTTGAGGCTCTTCACTGGATGCGACTCAAGTAATTTAGCTTTGCCTATTTTGTTTAATTCCTCTTTTTTTACTCTGTCTCTGGTCTCTGTCTTGTGAAGTCCTGACTCCTATCTTTTGGAGATGCTTCACTTAGCAAACCCTGCTGAGGTAGCATAGGTTCCAATTTAATAATTTTGTGCTTGTACTATTCTTTTTACCTACTTTCATTCTTTCTTGTCTTTGAATGTGCTCAGATTGGACCACATCTTTTCTTGTCAGGTCACTAGGGAATGTTTCTTGTTCAAATCAAGTTGTTTTTTCAGATTTAAACATGGCATGCTATTATGTGGGTAATTTGCAGAGAGGTTAGACCAAGACACAAGTGGCATTCTGACGACCATCTGCAACCATTCTTTCCATATTTCTTGTATTTCGAAATGGAGTGATTCTTCTTGTCCAGTAAGTTATTTAGTTGTTTTTCTCTTGAACTTGAAGCTTGGTGATCTTGTTTAGAGTTTTTGGGGAGGTTATTACAATAGATTTAAGATACTAGTTTTGAAGCATATTTGGGGTCTTCTTGAGAACAAAACAGTTAATGGATTTCATCTGTTTTAGGTCTGTCGCTATTGCCAGCAACAACCAGAGAAGTCAATATGTTTTGTGTGTCAAACACCAGAAAATCTTTGGATGTGTGTTATATGTGGTTTTGTTGGATGTGGAAGGTAATGAACTGTTTGGTTAAATATTGTATGGTCAATTCCATATTCTTTCTCTATACAGCATGAATAACATGACCATTGATCAGGTATAAGGGAGGACATGCCATAGTGCACTGGAAAGAAACACAACACTGTTATTCACTTGAGTTGGAAACTCAACGTGTTTGGGATTATGCCGGTGACAACTATGTGCATCGGCTCATTCAATCCAAAACTGATGGGAAATTAGTTGAGCTGAACACCCATTGTATACACTCTACAGATGGTTGTGGAAGCTGTAATTATGCTGATTCTGGACTCAATGAGGCTCTTCTTAATAGCAAAGTGGAAGTTGTAATGATTTCTAAACTCTATTTCAATTTTTTTTTTGATGTTTCACTTTTTGTTTCTCAGGCAATTGAATGCACTTTGTTTCAACTTTGTATACAGATTGTTAAGGAGTATAACGATTTGCTCGCCACTCAACTTGAGAACCAGAAACTAGTGAGTGTTTGTTCTAGAACCTTTTATTCTGACAGATTTATTGACAGGGCTATGAGGATATTGATTCATTTACTTCGAAAAAAATATAAACTTAAGTTATTCTTATTTGGTTGTAGTATTATGAGACTTTGCTTCAAGAATTTGAAGAAGAAACCGAAAGGGAAATTTCTGAAGCTGTTGAGAAGGCTTTGGCCACTAATAGTAAAGTGCAGAAAAAACAGGCTAAGCTGGATGAATGTGTCAGAGAGAAGAAATTTCTTGACGAAGTAAGTTTAGATTTAAGGATATGTTGATAGATATCTTGTCATGTATTTATTTCATTTTTTCAACTAAATTGGATTTGATTTTTTCATTTAGCTCAACGAGAATCTTATGGCAAATCAGGAGATATGGAAAGCAAAGCTTTTAGAGGCTGAAGAAAGGTACGTTGTATGTGTAGTTTAGCATAAAACACAATAGCAAGCATGTTAGTTAGATGGAGGCTAAGCATTCGCTTGGGTTTCAAGGGTCAACTCTATGATACCTAGACAAGGATGTGCAGATATTTTTCACCACAACGGTATTAATTGCCTTCTCATATACTGGCTTTCTCATGGTTTGTTTATCACTTGATGCCATGTTAAACAATTGGTTGAATGCCTTGTCTATGGGTAATAGACACGGGCTCTAAATTTTGTTTAACCAAAAGAAAAGTTCAGCATTGAAAGAAATAGCTTCATCTTCTACCTGAAGAATTCTCTTCTTTTGCTTGAAGTTTATTCTTTCATCTAGCTTTTATTTAAGCATTGCAATTGCAATTGCAAATCCTTCGATTAAGTACTCATATGGTATTAAGGATGCTGTTCTTAAAATAAGTTAATTTTCCAGTTGATATAGAAGTGAGAAAGTTTAGCCGCGTGCATATTCCTTTTGAGAAGCATGGAAATTCCCTCGACTCTTGTTCCTAATTAATTGGGCAGAATATGGCATTACTTAAGTATGTATGTATTCTAGTTTGTGATGGCTTTTTTGTTTGCACAGTGAAAGAAATGCTTTGAGAGCAAAAGATGGCAAGATACAGCAATTGGAAGAAGAGGTAGGATCTCAATGCTTCTATTATGTAATGTATTGGCTATTCAAACTATGACTTATTCAACTTCCGATTTTGCCGGCAGCTCAAGCACTTGATGGCGTGCCTTGAAGAAGGTAACTTTAACTAACCAGCTAGTTCATACCGGATGGGGTCGAAGACGGCTCTAAACTCAGGAAAGCTGGAGGCCTTTCTTCAAGAAATGGTTCTTAGGTGGATTAGGCAGAGCGGTAATCACAAGTTGGCCAAAAGAAAGGTAAAGTGGTAATAGTCGTAGGGCGGATCCGTGGCAAGTGACTGTTTGCTTTTCTGTGTATATAATCGATGTTTTTCCAGTGGCCCGAGAGATTAGCAAAACCCCGGATATTCTGCACATATGAGGGGGATTGAATAGATTGTAAATTCTACTCTTTTGCATGGACTCTTCATATTGAAAGCATTCACTGCATAGTGAAATATGGTACTCTCTCGCATCCAGAGATTTCCATGATTTTTTTACCGAAGTATTATCACTTCGTTTAATGATCAGATTTATATAATGTAAAATATTAAGCATTTTCCTTCTAGGCTCTGTTTGTTTGAAAGAAAATATTTGATCGGAAAATGGTTTTCCCTTTCTCCAGTGTTGCGATATATTAAGCCAATCGAAGGAAAATGACTCTCAGTCAACCAGGGAATTGAATTTAATTATAAAAAAGGACTTTCTAATTTAAAAACGAAAAGTCATTTTCCAACTTCACAGTCTCTTAAATCGTGCTCAATGCCATGCTAAACGAATGAGGCACGAGCTACATTCGAATTGAAGATAATATCTGCATGAGTCTGATGGACTTAAATCGTGTAAGGCTTGCACGGTGGGCCTTACGGCGAATTGTTCGTGACCCTGAACTCTTTGCTCCCGCGTACGACATCGCCGCCCATCGAAGTTCACTTCCAAGACGGGAGAGATCTGGGTCTTCCTCCACCTGCGGCCCCTGTCTCGCTTAGGCACCTTCTAGAGAGCGACGCTGGCCTTGAGGATGAGAGCCGCCATGTCTGATGCCGTGAGCCGCTGCTGGAGCTCGGGCTTGGGGAGGACGAAGTAGATGTATTTAGGTGAGAGCTCATCATTGGCGCGGAAAGCGGGTATGAGCTCCTCGTAGTGTAGCCTGTTGAAGTTGCATATAAAGCACGAGGAAGGTGGCGGCGAGTAGGTTTCGACTTGGAGGACTTTGACACGGAGATGGGGATGTTGTGCCTTTCTTTGATGCGCCACGTTAACGATTTCGGGCTAAAATTAACCGGAAGGACTAAATTTGCATAATTGAAAGGTTTAAGATTGAATTAAAAAATCGTCAAAAATTTTAGGACTAAATTGGTCAAATTGAAAGATTTAGAACTAAATTGGCACAAGTGCAATAAATTTAAAACTTTTTTTTTTGTTAATTTTCCCTTTTCCTTATTTATAATTAGATTAGATGCCTAGTGAAAAGGCCATAGAATAACGAAAGCCCAAAGAAAACCTAGGCTTGGCAATCAGGCCCACTTCATCCAATTTTGAAATTCTAAATAAATCTCGAATTATTAAAATAGGGAACTAATCTCATAGATTAGGTAATATTCACAAAGAGTTGGTGAATTCTTTCTAAAATAATATTTGATACTTTCACAATGGATAAATAGAAATGTTACGTGCTTTCTAATAGACTAATATCATCATAGTTGTTAAAACTACGGATCTATATCGAGGAAAAATGCACATAAATGACTTAGACTAATACGAAAGAAGTTATGGATCCAAGGCACCTCCTCCATAACTTGTAGACCCTCGATTTGAGTTTGAGCTTGGTGTGAGCTCTCACTATTAGGGGTGAGCAACCAGTTTGGCAAGGACGGTCCATGTCAATTCAAACAGAGACCAACGGTCCCCATATCCAAAAATTAGGAACCGGTCTTAACTAGTTTGGTTTTCAGTTCTGGGCCTCGAATTGGTTTTAAATTGGGACCTAACCCTAACTAAGTTCTTTTCTCCTATACTTTTTGTTTTGCAGTGACGACCCTCCGTGCTGTTCACCCAGTTGGAGTGGAGTCGAATGCTTCGGATCTTCATCATGAAGAATACTGGATTCCTTCATGTTGTCGCATTCATTTTGTCATCGTGATTAGACTTGTCAAATGGGCGGATCGAGTCAGGTTTGGATTGGGTCACAAATGGTTCGACCCAAATCGATCAATTAATCCATTTATGACCCATTTATGCACAATGCAATTTTATTGACCCATACCCGACCCAACCATACATGACCCGACCCATGCCCGACCCGACCTGTATTGCTAAAATACTTCCATTTTTAACCCAATTGTGTCTTTAAGCACGATTGTGCTATACATTCGGCAAATTTTACTCTCCTCCCTTGTGTAGCTCTCACATACTTGACAAATTCTCTAATATTATGTAATGATCCATCAATAACCTTTAGACCTTCCTGTACAATGAGATTCAAAACGTGTGCACCACAACACACATGAAGTGTATTTTTCCAAATATTAACCAAATTGTCATTGTATGATGCATTATCTAATGTAATGTTGAAAATCTTCCTCTCAATACCCCACTTTCTCAACAAAGTCAGCAATTTTCCAAAAGAATGGCACTACTTTACGGGGGCGGCACATAGGAGAAACACAAGACTTTTGAATGCAATTCCCAATCCTCATCAATGTAATGGGCAGTGACTATCATATAATGACCAGTAGTGACAAAAGTCCATAGATCAGAAGTCAACATATCCCGCTCGAAAAAGACACTAAGTTGGCTTTCAATTTCCCTTCTTTTCTCATAAACTTTGATCACATCACTTCTTGCTGTAACCCGATTTGGCCCATTCCTCGAAAGAAGTTTTTATGGGATCCCTATCTACCAAAATTTTGACTTCTGGTTCCGACGAACGAATAATTACTGAGTCTGTGAATATAGTAGCTAAATAATCCCAACATGTTACACAAGGTAGATATTGTATAATTGTTCGATTTTCCGCAATTTTTTCCATTCCTCTATGTAAATAACCCAATATTGGTTCACAATTGATAACATCTTCGCCATCTAGAGTAAGGATGAGCCGAAGAACACCATGCATTGAAGGGTGGTGAGGTCCCATATTGACTATCATGAGGTCTTTTCTTGTAGTTGTTACATTCATAGGTTATTCCTCAATTCATTCTTTCATGAATTGCTGAAAATGAAAAGAAGTTCATTAAAATTCAAGATCTAATATAAAAATCAAATAATTCAAATTCCTTTTTCAATTAACGAGTTTTTGATTCCCGAATATCTAGCTGACTAATTAATTCTTTATGCGTCTAGTATTGAATTCACTCGATGCGATAGTACCCATTTTGGGAACGTCTAGTGCCAAAGTCACTGAATGGGTAAGTCACCAATCCCTAAACCGGACTATGGAATGTACTTTATTTGCTGGGTTACGTTATGGGCGTTCATTTTACTAGAGGTTTATATTGTATCAATCTACCCTTGTGTGATCCCTCTTGAAGCATATACTGGGAGTCTGGGAGGGTGAGTGCAGGGCGGACGATTTCAAAGAGGACTCTCCATTCATTAGATAAAGAAGATCTCTAGTAGCTTCATGCTCTACAAAAGAGAAGGCATAATTGTGTTTGATTATCGCTCTTGCTAGCATGTCTCTAAAAAGAGCTTGGTTGAATTGTACTGTAGAATCATCAACATTGACCTCGCGATTAGGACAATTATCTAAATGACACAACAAGTTTTTTGTCCCATGGCTAGCCATGTAAGTTTCTTTGCACTACTTACATTTAGCCTTTTTCATGCCATCACAATCCGTGAATTTTTCAAATTTAGATCATACAATCGAAGTACATTTTCTTGAATGCTTAGAGCAAGTAGAGTTATCTTCTTCATCCTCATGAACTAAGGATGCAATTCTACATCTCTCAAATCGTTCGGTAGTTGAATGTTCGTCTCGATCCTCGTTAGCTCTTGACATTTCAACTAACTAGTTAGAGAAAACATAAATTAGAACAAGTTCATGATTACACGTTATGAGTTCAACATAAGCGTAAAGACTGAGTTCATACATGGAAATGTTAATCAAATTAATAATGTGTCACTTGGAATTTTAAACCCCCAAACCCAAGTCTCTACTATCCATAAAAAAATTACAGCATCCAACTATCCATCCTACAAGGCTCTACAAAAAGCTCCAAACAAATAGCAACCTTATGGTGATGGAATCATCCAGATATCAAATAGGTATATCATAGCAACATCACAATTAGCATACTCATTCTTCCTCGCTTGTATCAGACAAACCAAAGAGAATGTGTTCCAACTATTTCACACACATATATAAACATAGCAAGCGAATATAGAAAAACAGAGCAATTAGACGATAATAAAATTGAAAAGCCATGTAACTAAATGTGTGCTTTCCCAAAACACATAAGATCATAGAACAAACATGTCTGTGAGTTTTTACTTTATTATCATGTCACGACTAATGAATAGCAATTAACACAGCAACTACAGTGATCTCAATAGACTGAATTTTTCTATGAGAATAATGTATTCTGACTATCCTAAATCACTTGCAATATGTTGAAGACTTGCGCTGCTATGCACTTTTGAAGTACAACACCCTTCTATTGCAATTTGTATGGATGAAGGCAAAGCAAAGGTTTCTGATAAGCTCTATTCAATACAGGTCACCACTCTTTGGCCAAAGAACTTGTAATGAAAATCACCCAAATACTTCAACCGGAATAATGACCCAATTGACAAGTGTGCCGAATCAAGCATGTCAAGCACATTAAAGAAGTTTTCATTTTCATATTAGAATATTGTGATTCAATTCACTACAAAGCAGAAGAAAGTACGAAACTTCCCCGGCACGAACCCAAACACCTCGAAAACAAAATTGTAGGCAAACTCAACAAAAAGGTAAGCAAATAGAGAAAACCCAATACCCAAAGACAAAAACGCTAGTCTCTTCGAACCCCGTCGAGTACAAGAAGCTCGGCTCGTACGTGCTGATTGGCCTCCCTTAGAGCTATGAGACTCGATTCATCAAGGCAAACGAGACAAAGACCAAGTACTCGATCGTCATCAGGGAAGCAAACTTCGTGAGCACATGCCGAAGGTGCTCGGGATGGCAGGAGTTGAGGCGGTGGTGGCGAAGTCGTAGGCTTAGTTAGTCTTTAGGAATTGAGTGGCGATTGGAGAGATTTAGCCGCAAGAAATGGAGTTCAGGGTTTGCGAGGAGTGTAGGACGGGCGATATTGAGTCGTCGGAGAACCTCGGCTAAAATGGAGATGGGCGGTGCACCAGAGAGGGGCGGCGCGAAGTCGGCGATAGTGGCGGAGGTGGCTGCGAATTAGATTCGTGGAAGCGATAAGCAAAGAAGATGGAGAGAAGATCGTGAACTGAGAGTGAGATCATGAGCCGGGCTTTTCATAATGGATTGTTAAATGAGTCGTAAATAGATTCAGAATATATCCATTTAAGACCCATATATTTTGACCTTCTTGTGTTTGAAACCCATTAAGGCTGATCTGGAAAAAAAATGACCCATTAGCGACCCATTTAAACAAACGTGCGTTCATAAATGGGTTTTGGACCCATTTGACAGGTCTAATCGTGACTATAGAATCTCCATTTCAACTAGGATTACAACCACAAATTGAGGATGTATTGAGGGTGTTGTCAATATGACGAAAGATCCGCATTGAGAATGCATAAGAGAAAGCAGATGTCAGTAATGTTACCATCTTTGAATCTTTGAATCTGTAGTAATGAAATTGATGTGGCCGAGACCAAACTTACACACGCAAGAGTTAAAAAAAATCATGCACAATAATAAGACGAAACGAAAATATAAATAAAAAAGCCATGCTGATTTCCGATTCCAGAGTCAATAGATTGGTTTCCGATTTCGAAATTGGAGAATGGACCTTGACAGGGTCGATTCCAAATTTCTATCCATCTTAAAATTGATCACCTATATTCACTACCATTTCGAGTATCATGTGGAGAGAGAGAGATAAAACGGACGCTAACATTCATCTCGAATTCAATGGGAGGATACTTTGTAACTCATTGCTTAGTTGTGTTGCCCGTCCCACTAGCCCGATATTGACATGTGCCCCCTCTCGTCTGCCTCCTTTCACATGACATTCAGTCCACTGTCAAATCACGAGACCAACCCTTCCTCCCTCCCTCCCTCCGCACCATCCTCGGCCTACTAGTCGTTGGTCACCACCGCTCGACGCACCACCGCTGCCACCATGGCCGACTGCCACCCACCTCCACCTCCGCCGCAACTATCAAATTGCAGCCCCACGTGGGGCTCCTCTCTCTCTCTCTTTTCCTTAGGACCACATATTCCATTCCAGTAGAGATCTCCAACACCACCAACTCAGAGAGAGAGAGAGAGAGAGAGAGAGAGAGAGAGAGAGAGAGAGAGAGAGGAATTTGTGCGAGGTATCTTCAGCTGCAATTAAAAACTTAAGAAAAGAGATGCGTGTGGGGATCTCAGAACAAGGGCAAGCTGATCGCATCGCGGATTGCGGCGGAGGATCCTCGGCCTCATCATCCAAATGAAATATGCTTGTTTTTTTCTTTATGTTGTTCTTTGGTGGTGTATAAGATTAAACAATGCAATCTAATACGTTACGCTAAAAGTGACTTTGTACATAGAATTGGCTTTTATTATACATGACATGCGGTAAAATTGACTCAACGAGAAAGAGAACGAGAAAGTAATTACGTAATTAGTAGTAAAATTGACTCGACGAGAATGATACAGTAATTACGTCTATGGCTTTACTTAAAATTGACTCTATTGTACATGATACATGATATGTGATACGATATGTTTAAATGGAAAAAATTTACTCATGTATCAAATGGAATGATATGGAGAGAAAAATTGGACTCATACGCTCGCGATATGTTATACTGTACACAACGAAATTACTTCGATTCTATCGTATGCAACGTGTAGCAAAATACAAAAATTTGGAGTTAAAGTTACTCAAAAGATGATTACCGGCAAAAAGAAATGACCAGCTGCGCATCAAGAACGATAGCGCCAACGCGAGATAAACAAGGGGAGGGAGGGTTTTGGCTTAATATACAGGAGATGTGGATAATGACACGAACAGTTTCTGAACTTTGATCCAGTGTACAATTTTGTCTCTAAACATTATGAAAATGTTCAATGCAGTATCTGAACTTTAGCCTAATGTTTAATTTGGTCCTTAGACTTTTAATTTATTCAATGTGGTCCATGGACTTTTGATACATATTCAATTTAGTTCCTGAAATTAATGAAATGACTACATTGAATATTTTTATATAGTTCATGGACTAAATTAAATACGTATCAAAAATCACATTGAATAAATTAAAAGTTCGGAAATTATGTATATAGAGTTAAAGTTTAGTAATTATATTGAATAAGTTAAAAGTTGAAGAATGACATTATATATTAGATAAAAGTTACGGGCAATTTGTATGATTTTTTCCGGAAGATAAATGGTAACTTTTCTTGCGACCGCTAGGCTCTACCGTAGTCTCCTTTCCGACAAGTAAAAGCCACCGAGAAACCACCGCAGTCCCACACGCCTTTCTTTTCAACAAAAACACGTGGCTCACGTTTCTCGACCAGCCCACCAAGACGGGACACGCTTCATTGTTTTTGTCTCCAAACGCCGCGCTGAAACGACGCCGTGTCGCGGGTCGCTCCAGAAGCCGCCCGCCCTCTCGCTCCCTTGCCACCGAATATTCCGATCCACCCGATTCCCGGCGATTCGAATAATCCCTCTCCCCGATTTTTAAATTTTTTATTTCGCTTTTCATGAAACTCCCAGAAAAAAGAAAAATAATTTTTTTTTGAGTTAATATTACGAAAAATCTCAAACATATACACAATTAACTTTTTAACTATATAAAACTCTAAATGTGATAAATATACTCCAAACTAATTTTTGGATCACAAAAAACTCTAATCTGGTATAGTTACGATAGATTCACTCTTTGTTAGTTTCTGTAAAATTAAATTAATACCAATAAAAATCACAAATCGGTACACCTATGCTCCCAAATCAATACACTTTTCAACTGTCATGTATCATCAAACTTAGCAATTTAACAGTAAAATTTAACGGAAATTAAAAAAGGGAAAATTTGTTACAGGCGTATCAGTTTGAGATTTTTTATAATAAAAAAAATTAATTTTGAATAAATTTATCATATCTATATAAATTTAGAGCTTTTTCTTTGATAATATTAACCGTTTTTTTTTCCTATCTCCCCTTTATTGATTTACTGTTTGGGTGTGCGGGTGGGTGGCTGGCTCTAAATTCAGGAGTCGCTTCATTTTCGTGAAATCTATCGCCGCTTGCGTCTGTTTACTCTCTCTATTTTGCGTCAAGCAAGAAGGACCCCTAAATCCTCTCTCTCTCTCTCTCTCTCTTGCTAGCTCTCTCTCCTTCTCTCTCTCTCTCTCTCTTGCTAGCTCTCTCTCCTTCTCTCTCTCTCTCTCTCTTGCTCGCTCGATCAAGAATCGATCTTCGTCTTTCAAACGATTAATGGATACTTCATCCCTCGATCTGAGCCTGCCGTTGTGCTGCCTCGTCTTCGTCCAGTTCGATTCCATCGATCTCTTGCTCTCCACGTCTTCCCATCCCCAGATTTTTAGTCAACCTTCCTGTATCCCCTCTATCTGACCGCGGGCAACCCACAAAAAAAAAAGAAAAAACCCAAGCAGAAATCGATAGGGGAATTTGCGCGTGTATTCTTTCCTGCCTCGGAGCCGTCCGTCGTTGCCGGAGCAGCAATGGGGAAGCGTGAGTTGCCGAACCCATCTTTCTTTTTCGGCTCTTTGTCCTGTTTCTCGATTAAAAGTTTGGTTTTTTCTTCCATGGGGTTAGGTTCGTAATCGTGGGTTGCTTTCGGGCTTTTAGTAGATGTTCGATTGGTGAATTTTGGGATTGGTTTTTTTTTTTTTTTGTTGCTGGGGGTTTTTTTTTTGCAAGATTCTTTATATGGGCCGCGGTTAATGGTTGCGAATTAACGTGATTTTGGGTAGATTGGTTCCTGTTGTTGTTATGATGCCGTGGGTTTCGTAAGGATCTTTCATCTGATTCTTTTTTTTCTGTTTTTTCTTTTTGTTAAGAATTGTGGTGCTGATGAATTGGGTTCTTGCAAAACAGGTAGCTCGCAGCGTAAACATGCTACAATGTTGGATAGTGATGATGATAACAGTAGTGTAAGTTCGTCGTCCACTACCCGTTCGGACCGCATGTCAGTCAGTGCGAACGAGGAAGTACAGCTCGATAAAGATAGTTTGCTTGATCAAGCTGTTGATGCTTTGTATGAGAAGAGGTAATCTATAACGTGCAGCTTTTCGACCATTTATAGTCAGTTTCTGTTGGTTACTGCTGTTTTAAATATTGTCTGTGACATGCACTCTTGTCTCACTGTGCGTGTTTAATAAGGAGGTATCTTTAGTTGCTGGTATTACCGTTTTAGAGACGAATGTTTCCTTCTGGTTTTGTTTTACTTTGCTTGAACAACTATCTGTCACTATGCTGACCCCTGCACTAATATTTTGGTGTTTTCGATGTTGTCTTCCTAATGAAGGGGTTCTACACGGGAGAAAGCATTGTCAACAATAATTGAGACTTTCAATAGTGGCCTGCAGCTTGAGTTTGTGGAAAAGAAGTGAGCGTCTTAATCTTTTATAACAACCATTCTGTTGGGTCAAAGCTGCCTGTATAGAACTGAGAAGATGATTGGAATATTTGCAAAGATTTAAATCGCATTCTGGATTTTAGATTTGATAAGTCGCATGAAATAGCATTAAAACTTTTTCTTTGTGCATTTGAGTTATTCGTCTTGGAGAAGCTCTCGAGTCTGTTTATGCAGATTGCAATTAAACTGTGTGAAAAGATGATATCTATTTTCAGACTATCATTTTTTTTAGTGGACACTTGATGTGGGATGTGCAAATCCCTTTTTTTTTCTATGCCTCTTTTGTGAGTAAATGAAGTTGAGAAATAATTGTTTGTTATCCAGATTTGCTACCTTACTGCATCAGTGCATAGCTTCAATAAAGAAAGGTTCTGCCAAAGAGGTATCATTGGCATCACACGCTATTGGTGAGTATGCAATGAGTCTCATGTTTGACATATGATCTTTCGTGGGAAATTTGGTTTAATCTATGTGGAATTTCTTGTCTTAGGGTTGTTGGCTTTGACTGTTGGTTGTGGTGATAATGCACGGGAGATTCTGGAAGAAACTGTTCCTACACTGTCACAGGCCCTCAAAATAGGAGCTGATTCCTCAAAAATATCTGCGGTATAAATCATCTTTGGGCACTAGAATAATCTAGTTTTGTTACTCCTTATTTTTTCTAAATCTGGTGTTTGTGTACCTCTGAAATTCTAGTTATTGGAATGTTTGGCTATTGTCACCTTTGTTGGAGGGAATGATCCTGCCGAGAAAGAGAGGTCAATGCAAATTATGTGGCAGCTGGTTCACCCAAAGCTCGGTTCCAATGTAAGCATCATTTCTTCTCTTTTGTGTCTGAGTTGCATAGTGCACATCACATCGTTGCCTGAGGCTTCATGCTTCTCAAATCAGTATGGAAATGTGGAACATTTGTATGAGATAATATTCCGAGAAGTTTACTGGTCCTAACTTGTTTTGCATGTCATGCTTTTCATATTTTGTATTACTCCATTCTTGGTCTTTTTTCCAACAACTAATGATTAGTTTGCTTTCCAACTAAGGTGGCTGCTGCTAAACCTTCGCCGGCAGTAATAACAGCTATGGTTTCTGCTTGGGCCTTTCTCCTTACGTCTATAGCTGGTTGGAGTCTTGATCCGAAAATTTGGCAAGAGTATGTGAAGATCTTGACATAGTTATTTCTTTGTGATTATTGCAATTGACCCATCATTGGCTAACGATCTCCAATGGAGAGTGCAATCAATAACTTGTGCTTGGGGAAATTGGTTGAGACTCTAGATGATGGATATTCTCATGAACTCCCTCTTGATATGCAGGTCTATTTCGTATTTATCTGGATTACTAGATAAGGATGACCGATCAGTCCGCATTGCTGCTGGGGAGGCATTGGCTGTGATTTTCGAGATGGGAAGCCTTGGAAAGTTCTGTTCTCAAGTTAAAGACACAGGTGGCGGCTCCACTCAAGATGGAAAGGAGTTGGCGCACATGCACGGTTTGAAAGCAAAAGTTTTGAACCAAGTCAGAGACCTCTCAGTGGAAGCAGGTGGTAAAGGTTCTGCCAAGAAAGATCTAAATAGCCAGCGCAATTTGTTTAAGGATATCCTGGAATTTCTTGAGGTGATTCTGTTGTCTTGAGATTCTTTTTTGTGCGTTCTGGTTCAAAGTTTTCTTATGCCGTCCTTATTATGATAGTATGGATCATTTCCTGAGACCTCAATGAAGATAGGTGGAGATGCTTTACAGACATCAACATGGCGTCAGTTGATACAGGTTTTTGTACTTTCTATCCTTGTTTTAACTGGTTTCTCATTTACTGGACAAGTTTCTTCAATCAGTCGCAAGTGGTGTAATTAAAACTTTTTGAACAGTTGAACTTTTTAAAGCACTTTCTCGGTGGTGGTTTTGTGAAGCACATGCAGGTTTGAGATGTCTTCTCTAAACTGTAGGTTGAATTTCTAGTTTTGCTTGCATTTTGACACCCTCTGATGAAACTTTTATCTCCTGTTCAGGAGAACGAGCTCCTCCACGATATGTTTGGCTTCGCTCCGAAGAAAAAGTATAATTTAGGAGTTGAACACCAAATGTCTAGTGGCGAAAAGGTTTGTATAGCTTATCTGGTAGAGTTGCTTGCTGACATGGTTTCCTCAATTGATTTTTCCCGTATCAAACTTGTAATGATGGTTGCCAAATGGAGTGGCAATACAATTTTTCATGATATGCTACCTCTTTTGCGTCCTGGCATGTGCTTGCCTTTACTTTTGCATCAGGAACCTAAAAGTTAATGCTTTGTAAACTCGATCATGTGACTCCATTATTTGCTTGACGAAGTAGCTTGAATCTTTCTTCATTTGTTATGGACATATGCATATCTTTTTTTATCCCTCGGCTTTCTTCTTGCCTTTTTAGTCCAATGGCTATTCATTTGCTGTTACAGAGGTTGTACAAGTCCCCAAACTCGGTCGTTAACAAGGCGAGGACCCAATTCTTGAATAAGCAGCGCATGTTGTCCAAGGTAACTTTGTCCTTTCTCTAGATCCTGATTCTTAGGGTGCCAAAGTAGCTGCATAGTCTGGGTAGGTGTACTTATAGGTAGACTGAGGATAACGACAGATCTATTCAATGTGTGGCTTAAAGCAGAATATCGGAATTGTGATAAACAAGAAGACATATTGGCTTCCATCTTGGTTTCAGAACTGTTCTTTTGTTGTCTTAATCCATGGTTTGGCTCCATATGATTACTTTTGTTGCTCGAGATATTTATTCCATGATGTTTTAGCATTGCGTATAATTAGTTAATGATACTGATAGGAACATATCGAACTGTCTTACGCGTGATTAACACTAGCATATATAGAGCCCTTCGCTTCCATTCCTTTACTTTCTCACTGTGTGAGAGTTTTTTTTGCCAAATCATTTGGAGGACCGGCGATTAGCTCATCTCTCCTCTCTTTTGCCGGCAATGCAGGGTAGAAACGTCGGGCAATTTGCAGTGGGTGCGGGTGATGATGAATTCTGAATCGGGTAGTGCTCACTACCAATATGTACTTTGCCGCTGTAATCTGACTTGGCGGTTTAAGGCTTATATTCGATGAACTTTGCTCATACTTCATAGGTCCCATTTTAGATTTGCTTTCATATATGTGATTTGGGCACCGACTGCCGACTGCCCATGTTAAAGTTCTATTAGTTGAAAAAGGTACATATGCTATTCTTTATTCTCTCTGTCAGTTACACTCCCATCTCTGCTTCCCCGTGTAGAAGCGGAGCGAAATGGATGGACAGATTGAATCGAGATCATAACGCTCTTGTAGTATTATGGAATGAACATCTTGATGGCGTGGAAATCAATAGTGTTGATGAATCTGAAGTAAGTTTTACCAATGTGGGAATAATTGGTAACTAATGCTTATTTATCAGTCGGGTTTTTTGTTCAGTGTGGGAAAGTCGTGTTCTACCTAACTCAGATTCTATTGCCTGGCTAAAGAATTGGGGACTCTTCATGTTTAATTTGACAGAATAGGGTCTTTCACAAAAGGTCAAAATCATACTTTGTCCTCTACTCTTTCACGAATTGGGTTCAATTTGCACTTGGACATGTGTGTTTCGGAATGATTCAACTTGGCAACTTGCGAGTATGCTGAGACGACAAGCAGCTTGGGTTGATGCTGCCCACGTCTATAGAGCAAATTCCTAGCTGGCGAAAGCGGACAAAGCCAGAGGCGAGGCTCAATTTCAAAATATTAAGCTCGTTTGTTTCGTGAAAAATAAATGATGTAGAAAATATATTCCTAATAACGATTGTTTGTATTGCTTAAAATAATCGGTTAAGTTTTTTTTATCGATAATAATTTATGTCTAAATGTTTTCATGAACGATAAAAATATTTTTCGTCCATGCATTATTGATTGTTTTTAGGAAAATATTGTTTAAATTATTCATTTTTGGGTAAATAAACTTGTAAAGAAACATAGATTCACCGGAATAAGGAGGACAGTGTATGTTGTGAATTCCACGTCCCCGTGAATACTGATATTACGTCTTGACACTCGACAACCTAGGTTGATCATCACACCGCGAGTCAATACGCAACCTCCGCTGATGACTGACTTGGAACAATGTAAGGTGTAGAACCGATGCAATTTCAAGTTTACTGCAGGTAACAACCACATTCCAGACCCGAGCAATGTCGAGTTCTGCAGATGAGAACACTTCTTGACGACCCCCCGACGTCTCTTCAGGTTTACTGGAGTCTAGCTCGTGCGTCGTATACGTTCTACCGATCTCTCTATTGAGTCATTATCGAAGCCTAATCTCTCTCAAATCAGTGGAACCAACTTAACAAAATGTAGCCCATTTAGTGCTGAGAGTCGCCATTTCCATAGCTAATGAAAGACGGTCGATGGTTGTTGAAATAATTTGCCAACGGAGTCAAATGAGGGTCATACTACTTCGGTTAAAGTGTAGGATTCCATGAGTTTCCTTGTAGTCTCCATTCACGGTTCCTTCGGGGAACAGGTCTCCCTCCCCATAAGAAACGTACACAACACATGCGTACCTTCCGGTTCACTACCACTTCTCTATCTTTGCGTTATCTCGAGGAAATGGTTTAAAAGAAAATAAGTCTAGAATTTCTCATTTTGCTCACCGCCTTTCGACGTATACTATAATCCTCTGAATTACCCGCAAAGTCAATGGATGAAATACCAGCAGGTTGCTTCTTATCTTGAGAAAAGATCCAAAAGGGTTGCAAGAACTGCATTATCTTAAAAGATGATTGCCCGCATGATTATGTAAGCAACACGATACTTTTTCTTTTTCTTCAGTTAAAAGTTAGATGAGCCGAGGAAGATAGATAGATATCGAGCCTGACACATCCATCATCACCGAACCAAGCTCTTGGTTCCTTAAATGCTTCATTCAAACCACAGGGAAAACATTTGTATAGGGTATGATGTGAACGATATTTTCTTTCTTTTGTATGGAAAGATTACTTACAGTCACAAAGACAACATAAAGATTAAGCAAAATATCTCCTTGACTTATCGCAAACATATGCTTCAAAGTACCTACCTCACAGTCATCAAATGTACGCTCGAATACCGGCATCTTACTATCCTCCACTACCCTGGCAAGACAAAAAATAGTTCATCGAGATTGTCTGAAAACTTGGGACGGAAACATAGGTGCTTCTTCTTGTGCCTATGGACATTATACCCCTTCTGAGTACTTTGAATGACCCCGTGTTTTCATCGAGCCATGCACATGACACCCCTTCAAAGTATGTGTTTCATCTGTACCCGAGAGAGAATTTCTTCAAAAAATTCCTACATCAGAATATCAACTAGCTCGGCCTCTACTTTCCCTTAATTTTAATTCCACCGCTGCTTCATTCTATTCAAAAGTGCATGATCAAGAAACAAGAATGCTTGCCCCAACAAAGACGAACCAAGCAAGGTGCGATTGTCACTAACGACCGCTCAGGCCAGAGAAGTGCTTACTCATGGCTCTATCCTTCCTATAATTATTTCTTCCACCTCCTCTTCCTCTTCCCCTCTGGTTTCCAGAACGTCCTCTTGTGTTCGCCTCAGAAGCGTCTGACCGTTCACCGTCCTGTTGCTCATTCGACTCTCTGTGCCTTCCGCCGCCTCTTCTTCCCCTACCCCTAGAATTTGAACTCCCACCTCTTCCTTCTGTCTCAGGAAAATCAGAATGACTTTCTCGTTCATTCTGAGACTCCACCAGTTTCTTAACTGCACCCAAGGGAATATTCCCACCTCGTCCAAGACCATGAATCAATTCACTTTGTGCCTGAGTGACCAATGATGCTTCACCAGCATTCGCCACAGCAATAGAGCCCTCAACCTTGTAGCTGTAATTCTTCCCATCCTTGACATAGTATTGAGGTTTCTTCCTAGAACCCCATTTTGCATTCTGAGTGTCTTGGACGGGGTGCCCGGAATCCGCCCCACTTGACTTCCCCAGGCTTGAGCTGATTTTGTCACTGAGTATTTCATTTTCCTCAAATCCTGACTCAACCCCTCCCAGACCAAGATCATCGAAAGAATCATCATACTCGTCTTCATACTCGTACTGTGAAATCAAGGCGGATGTCCTAGCTGAATCCTTTTCACTTCTGCGATCTAAAATATTGGAATCAGGTGCGTCAGCTTGAGATTTCCTTACATACCTTCCAGCTGAATATGAGGATGATAATGACGAATCCCCATCTCGTTGCTCCTGAACTACAGGCACAGTGTTTGAAGAAGGGGCAAATACAGATTCCGATAACTTTCCTTTCCCTTTGTCATTAACCTTCCCCTTCCCTTTATTATTAATCTCTAACGTGGATGTAGTCTTTTGTATGGGAATGGTCTCTAGCGAAGGGTCCAAAGACTGAAGATCTTCGTGAAGAGTTCCTTCTAGAATTCTCTGAATCACCTCCTCTGGATTCTCATCATACACTTCCAGGCAAGCCGCTAGGTATCCTTTACCATAATCAGGAAAGAGGTCCCTAATTTGACTAATCTTGGACTCCAGAATTGCAGAGTTTTCATCCCGCTGGACCACGTCGCTGGTCTTACTGACGGGTGCATGAGGTGATTTCTTGCTACTTGTGGGCAGATAACACATCAATATCCCAGATAAATATTGAAATTGTTCCTTATCCATACATATCCATCCTGCATTTAAGTTACATAAATGGAGGCTATTAAAGAGAGCTATTGTATGTTTTTAAAAAACATGCTTTTCATTCAATAAGGCAAACACAAACCAAGTGACCTGTTTTAGATTCATGGAGATATTTCCATGAGACTCCACTTTTTTTTTTGTCTGAAACTCCACTTCAATTACCTTCTCTTTTTTTTCCAAAAAAAAAAAAGTCAAGTTACTAGAGAAAAAAAAAATGCATAAAAAAAATACTCATTCAAAAGATTGCATGACGGAACTCTTCTATTGCACATTTAAGAAGCTTCTCTACCAGAGGTAATAGTGATAGAAGAATCTTTAGGGGCTAATTCTCCTTTTCTTTTTTTAACAAGCCAAGGACAGCAAACATTAATGTAATGGCAGACAAGAACTAACACAGCATCAAAATTTCAAGCTACAGCCAAATCATCCACCACATCTTACACCAAGCTTAATACTTCCTAATCACGAAAGTAGACTTTCTTTTCCTTGGATAAAGGCCAAAATTTCATTATAATAAACAAGGAGAATTAACCCTGCTACACCGAGAGTAACCTGGTAAATCCAAACTTTAGATGCATCTAACTTCTTCCTATAGTGGCTCTCACTCAACTACATTAATAGGAATCATCAACAATGCCTGTGAATATTTGGTATTTTCTGCCTGAAATTATCATGCCAGGAAGACATAACGAGAAATCTATGCTCCAGAATATTACGAAAATATTACAGATGATAATGCTGAAAGATGCAGCCGAACTCTATGTCGTCCAGTGTACGCGACACTAATTTGTGCCTATTACATTAGGTATGGGGTAACTAATCCTAGTACGATGAAATTCCTCAAAAGAATGCCAATATGCTCATGCTATGGCTACAGCAAAACCTGATACAATGATCAATGCATTGGAGGAGAAAATCACAGCATTCAAAGTATTAGGACCACATACCTCCATCTTGCAAGCTCCTAAGTCTGCTCATTACTTGGTAATTCTTCTCGACACTTTGAAGAAACGTCTCAATATTCTGACTCCCCTGTTCTTGGAGAGAAAAACTGTTCAGCTCCCTAAAAGTTTGAATCACGATGTCTGCCCTTATGACAGGATCTTCTACTTTTGCTGGGAATATCTTGGTGGCAGTAGGCATGTAATGGCCATCTTCAAACAATTCATCGCTAAGATAACAAGCATCGAGTAATTTCCAACCAAATGTAACTATTCTCATTGATAACATTTTCAAACTAATAGAGATGTTGGACTTTGCGCTATCTTCTCTTGATGAAAAGATGACTCTGAAACCCCTCCTTAATGATGGAAGAAAAGAATCATGCAGTTTCACAAGGGTAGGGAGCAATTCTTCATTCCCATAACTGCATGAATTAATTGGATGGTGTAAGAGGCAAAGTGAACTCTCCTAAATTTTTCAACTGGAATGTAATAAAGTTGATATTAACTGCAAAATCATCCCTTAAATCATTGGACAGGAAACAAAAATTAGCTGAGGGTTGAAGAACATGAACGATATCAAACAATCCCTGACCCATTTTACATAAGTGACCTGATTTTAACTTAGAAAAGAAGTGAAGAAAAAACACAGATTAGCACATAGACAGATATTCTACGAGCCAAATATGTTAACCACCTAAAAAGATTCACATACCAATTCTCCCACTGAGACGAAGTTGATGGAGCTGGATTGAGCAAAACTTTGAATGACATAACATCTCATGCGGAATCAAATTTAATCTTTCATGGCTTCTAGTTGTACCCACATTCTCTTTCTTAAAAAATAAACATAAGTACCTTGTTTCAACGGGGTATGAGAAGAGCACCCCTGCAAGTTTGTATGCAGTCACGAAAGCGTCCATAGATGAAACTGCATCATTTATAAAGTCCATGACCTATCAACAAAACAGCAAGTACGCACAATCACAAAGAGAACCTCGATACAGTCTCCATCCATTACGAGAAAGTAATGCAGGCAAATTATTTCTTGTGTGATTATATTGCTAGAGTTCATTCATAATTTAGGCTTGCTCCTTGTTTAATGCAACAGGGAAAGCATTTCATTACAACCGTCTCACTTTGCATAAGTTACTCAAGTATACTCAAAGTAAAAGGCCAAAAGTGATAATAACTCCTTTTGCAAAAAATAAGCAAATTAGCACAAAGTCACAATTTTACCTATTGAAAAGTTCATCCTTTCAGGAGATATGTAAGCCACAAAGAGGCAAAATTTTAAAAATATCAGACAAGACATGACACATTAAGGACTCCAATCTATCTTTCTAGTATAAAGGAGACCATCACCTCCAAAAAGTCTGAGCAACGCTGATTGACTACATGATCTTCATGGCTTCCAGAAGAAAACAGCAACTGCACAAAATTTCAAAGAGAAAGTTGATAGTTTTATGTAATGAACTGCAAGTAGAAAAAGCCTCCATGTCTCGGGAAACTTTTATGAAGAAGTTATAAGAGAAACTCAACGTCACAATCAAGATTTAAAGCATACAAGTACAAACTTCAAATTGAATCGATTGAGTATGCAAAATAGAAACTGTAAAAAGAAGCTAAGCAAGCATAGACGTTATATGTCAGGGGAACCAATAATCAATTGTCAATACAGTAATTGCAGACATGGATGGCCTATATCGAGATTTCGGGCCTAACAGCGACTACTGTAGTTTTTTTTTTTGGTAAGAACAGCGACTACTGTGGTTTAAGATGACATAATAAAAAAAACCCAAAAGTACTCAAAATACATGAAGATGATTAGAAGAAGTGAACTACTGACCGCTAGAAAGAGAGCAATTATTTAATTGAAGAACTTCGCTTGAAGGAGAACATTCTTTTTAGTGAAGAACTACCATATAAACTCTTAACAGTCCCACCGTATCTTAGACGATCAGAAATAGTACCTCCAAAGATGCGCTGCATCGATCATACATTGTTTGGACTATGCTCAGGAAGTGGGACACCATACTTATCAAATTATCATGGATCCAAGGTTGCACCTTCAAAGAATTGCAAACCTAGAAAAATAATCATGTAAATGGTTTATTACATGCAGTTGTAGAGACATGTTAATAAGTAATAAGTGCTAATAGATGATAAAGTGAGATGACATTGGGGGCAACAAATGGATCCAACAGAATATCTTGAAACCTTCAATGATCTAGTGTAGAAACTTAAACCTTTAATATCTAATTGTTGGTAACTAATGGTGAAACTTACACGTAGAATTAATTAATCATCTGATTACCCACCACTGATGATCCCTGAGGGAGTAAGCATATTGTATCTAAGTATGACCATCACTGTCTTGCTATTTCACATGTTTCATAACACCAAAGTCACTTTCTTGCTATATCACATGTTTCACTTCTTTTTCTTTTTTCTTAAATTTTGATAGTTCTCACCCTTCTTTTTCTTTAATGGAATAATACTTCATAACAGAAGAAGACAATTCCTGGTTAAAACAATTGCCAAGTGCTCTAACTCGATGAGTATGCCTGATAGAAGCACCTCAAACCACCTGCCCAAGGAAAGCACATAAGGGGGACAAAAGAAAGCAAAAGGAGGAGATGAATTTCAGATGGCAATTGAGAGTTCAGTGAATAACACCTCCAAAGGGACAGCCTTTTGTATCGCACAATTATTATAGAGGTCATCAAGTAATCCTTATGTCCTTAAAATGCTCACCAGCAATCTTGTCAGCTCTTCATTTTCATGACCATATATGGCACATATATCTAACAATTTAGGCAAGTCAAGCAACTTCTTTTCCTGCAAAAGAACTACAGGTCGAATTACTTAATGACACACGCATGAACAAATAAAATAGCTGAATAGCATTTGATCTCATGTAATAAGGAAATCCTCATTAAAGGTGGACAAAGCTCAAAGGAGACCCTATTGGCATGTTGTGGCCACTAAGAAAGTCCTATTTTGTACCATCAAGAATGAAACATGAAATATAGAATATTCCAAGTCACTCAATGGTTCCTCAATTTATGATAAAAAACATAAAAAGAGGGGGAAAAGGTGATGCTTAACCAGTTATGACTTATGGGTATTGCTTTCCTAGTCAAGGATCTTTATTACATGAGATAAGCCTTATAAAGGGCTTGAGCTTTAGTGCGGCATGTTGTCAGCAATATAAAAAACTGCCCAGATATCCTGAGGAAACTAAAGGTGGATACAAGGGGTTATTATGAAGATCACATCCTCGTATAACAACCTAAATCCACAGGGATTCACAATAAATTTGACATTATTGCAGACACAAATACATAAATGAACTTGGTCACATTTAAGAGCTTATGAAAGAGAATGCTTCTTAATGCTGCAAGGGAAAAAACAATTAACAGATACACAACCCAACCTTAGAATCCCATTTATACAATATCAGGCCAGGTACAATCAAGCTCATGGAGGGTGTAGTACAACCAACCTTCATGATCCTTTGCACTCAGGGCATCAGCAGCTCGTGCACCAGGATCTTTATTGGAGGATCTACACCAGGGGAAATAAAGGCAAGAAATGACCATAAGGATCATGGTCACAAAAAATCAAAAGAAGATAATGTAATGAAACCTGCAACCTTAGAAGAGATCCTTACATTCGATATAGAACCATGAAAACACGATGACTCAACTCAAGCTCTCCAACAATAACCCCTGCAACTATTCCTTTGGCGCCGCGATGAGGGAAGTCATACCATCTGCTTCTATATTTTAGGAAGCTATCCAGGAATTCGTGCAATGAAGCATCAGTAGCCACTGAAAATAACGGAAGGGATAAAACAGAAAGAAATTAACCCATTAGACATTGCTTTGTCCAAAAGATAACCTTAAGAATATACTGGAGCATGAATTTTGCAATTACAAGAAGGCCTTTAACGAGTACTCTGGGACACCTGTTAAGTATACTTTATTTGTAATATTTCAATTTTCAAGACACTGATAGTATATAACACGAGAGCAATAAATGCATTGGAAAATGTATAGTTTCCTTAATTAGTTGTTTAACAAGAGCCCCTAATACAATTGTTAACAAAATCCATTACAAAAATCAACAATCTTGTGAAATTTGGCTAAATGTAGTCACAAAACCCCTCATATAGCTTACATAAGCTTATAAGGACAGTACATCTCAAGTAATATTTACATGGAGATACTAAGACTATGTTTACGAACTTTAGTTGCTATTAAGATCTAGGATACCTTTCGCCTTCAGTAAAAACTCTTCCCATATCTTCCGCACTGTTCATTAAAAGCTTAACCTCTTAGAAGGAATGGTTGCACTCTCAACTTCAATGTTGTATCAAGTACAAGATACTAGTTCGAATGCCGGCATTCTCTATCATCGTTATTCTCCCAATTATTCCTGATGTTATGCACGTAATCCTATCCCCGATTATCTCATTGATGTAGATATGTCCACATCTTGTGTTTTGTGGGAGGAGAAGTGCTAAAAATTTGGTTTATATATACCATGTTAACCCTTTTTCAAACAACTTATGCATTTGGGAAAAAAATTGTTTACAATCTTCAGTTGCTTCTGTGTAGTTCTCTATTATTCAGCTTTAGACATCTTGTTCTGACTCCGTATAGTCTTGTGATGGTTTTTTTTTCATTTTCTTTCTTTCTATTCTTGCATATTTCTGATGTACTAAAATCGTTACTTCAATAAAATCTCTTATTTACTTCGAAAAAATATTATATAAAAGCAAAGATCTCGAATCACAACCTCTTTCCTCCATTTGTTGATTTCTCTTCTTTATGCATCTTGAGCATCTATAAATTTGTCCACCCACACCACATGTACCGGGTTTCTACACTTAACACTTGAGTCATCATATAGTTCCGTGTGAGGGGAGTGTCAAGATATAAAATGCATTCCACACTGTTTTCTAACTGCTTAAACTTTTAGAACAAAAACCGTTGTGCACTAACTTCAATAGTTGCAAAGGAAGGAAAAGTAAGAGAAAGGGAGAGATAAGAAAAGAAAACAATTGGAAGAAAATATCTGCCTGCCATTAGCTACTTAGATGTAAGTAAAGAAAAAGGAAATAAAGGGTGGTGCAGGAATTGATTCCAAGAGCGGAGAAGAGAAGAGAAAAGGGAAGAAAAATTTCATCTCTCTTTTGCTAAGATGTAATCAAAGTGAAGAGAAATTAACGAAATAGCATTAAAACCCGCTAATACTGTGTTTACAGAGTCAGTAGTTCATTGAAGGTGGTGGTAATAATTTTATCAGCTACAGTTGTCCCACTCTTAAAATGAAACACAAGCCCTGAAATGAGAGAAATCTTTTTGCTCTCCCCCATTTATCGCATACACAAAGCAGTAGAAGAAGCCAACATTAACCTAATAGGAAGAGTCTGTAATGAAAGCTTTTTGATTGGTATTTCTCGTCCCCCTCCACTTCATCCTACTTTTTGCAAGCACATACAAGCCTATGAGAGAAATTCTCTAGTTCTTCCAAATTTACTTCCTGAAAAGTTCCTCAATTACAGTGGAGCTTGAACACGGTGAAGGGTCCTCTGACATTCAAAAAGCAACAAATAAAGCCAGTTCACCATGAAAACTTGAGTTGGAACGGATGTTGAATAAGAGAGCAATTGATAATTCAGTACCACGGCAAAAGGTTTTCTATTTGTAATCACTATAGGTGAAAGATTTTTCCTTTTAGGCTGATTGATGATATCGTATCCATCTGCTATCTTTACCATGACATGGCATCCTTTACTACAGACAAATTCACATTTACTCCGATCAAGACATATTACATGCGGTATGATTAGTTAAACTGCACGTTACAAGGACCCATTTATGACCTGAGTTGTTCTGTTTTGATGGCCAAATGGCGAAAGCCAACGGTGAGGAATCTCTCTGCTATAAGAAAATGACATGCTGCAAGGCAACATTTTAGCATTTTTACTTCGGCTTTTTCTGATTTATTTGGTCATTAATTTATGTAGGAGCTTATATGCTCTACTATCAGGGATTGAACACTCAACACAAAGACTTCTTCGTAGTCTTTCTTCTGCTCTCTCGAATTTTCTCTTCTACTTCCTCTTACACCTTGCTCTACTTATAACTTCTCTGCTGATCTTCTCCTTCTCTGGACTCTCTCTTAATCTTTATTCTTCTCTCCTTTCCTCCAATCTATTCCTGTCAAATTCGGATGACACCCCCCACGCCAACAAAAATCCACAGAACAAAATCAAAGCCTGCTAACAACGTCAGGGCTCAAGACACTACTGTCACTAGAACATCGGAAATTCGCGCGCGGTCACCAAGTTCATCATCAGAGCTAAAAAACAAGTATCAGAATTCAATTGCAAACCACCGATACCTTCTCTCCAGAACTCTCTGGGCTTGAGCCTGAGCAACCGCGACAGCTCTCCGTTCAGGAGATCCACCACCCGCTGCGACTCCACCGGATCCGACCCTCCCTCCTCGGCGCCGAGCCCGCTCGCCACGGCCTCATCCTGAGGCAAGTAACTCACGAAGCGGCCGCCGCCCGGGGCCCCTGGCGGAACCCACCCTCTGCCCTCGCCGGGGCGGACCCTGGCGCCGGCGGAGGACGAGGGGGCATCCCCCGATCGATCCGAGGCCGGCGGGCCCCGGAGGGAGCTCGAGAGCGTGGCGGCGGGGGTGGCCGGCGATTTGGGGACGAACCGCTGCTGCGGCTTGGCGGGAGGCATTTGAACGAGGAGGGATTTGGTGGGCGAAGGAAGGAGGAGGAGACGATGGATGGAAGGAGGCGAGCGTTACGCTTGGGAGAAGTTGGAGAGACTGACGAGAAAGAGAGAGTCCGCGAGTGATTTTCAGCCGCGAGCGCCTGCGTGATGCGCAAGGAGATGGGTGGGAGGGGCGACTCTTACATTTATAGCTTTCTTTTTTCGGTTCTTTTTATTAATAAAATACTTTTAAGTCGTTCCCTTTGAAAATTTATAGTTTCCTTTTTCGGCTCTTTTTATTAATAAAATATTTTTTTGGTCGTTCATTATGTAAACGCTAAAATAAAAGTTCATCCATTTAAGTCCGTGATTTTTGGCTAAAAATTGTTTAGGAGTCCACTCAAAATTACATCCAAAATCTTTCCCAGGGGAAAGACGTCATAAATAAATTAAAAAAATATTTGAAACTTTAGACGTTTGTCTTTACACGGTAATTTGCATGTACAAACATGTTTCAAGCGATTGACACCCCAACAAAGTTAGACTTGATTGGACCTGAGCAGGTCAGGCTTTACGAATAAGAACGATGAAGATGAAAATTGAAATTTATTAACATTCTTTTTTTACCGTTAAGAATCTCACGGGTATTGAAACCATTAAAAAATGACCCAATAACTTATTAGGTATTTTGCATAGTATTTAAAATACATGAAAGAAAAATCATTCGGTTAATATTTCCAAAACAGCTGCAAATGGACCAGCATTGCTGGTTTCAAAATTGCCAAGCGTACATTACCCACAATAGTACCTAAAATTACTACTGAAAAAATATATGAAAGATCGTTGAGCCATGTGAATTCTCCATAATAATTAAGACCTATCCCTTTAGCCAATTTAGCTCTTCATATAGGATCTTGTTACATTTCATTAACTCAATTATTAAGAATTGAGCTCGCAACACATGAAATCGAAGGCAACATCTTTGAACATAGCAATGTCATGGATTAATTGCCTAATGCACATGGGAATTTTCGACCACTAGCTTAAGCAATAAATCGAACTGCGATACAGACGTTATGGAACCACGTGAGGAGGCAATTACAGGCACATCACGCTTACTGGTTCAGCATCCTGCAACTTCTAGGACAAGCATCTGATGTCGCGAGTTCGTAATCAGAGCGAGAGAAAGCATTTCTGCTTCATTGACTCAGCATTTTTCTCATCCATCGTGCGCGGTCTCCAACTCATAAGGAAAGAAACGGGTCAACTGATTTCCGCACTAAAGACATGAACAATGACAATAAAGAGACAAAAACTAAAGGGAGCAGAGATCTAGATTTGAGACACCTTCTATAATAAGTCTAAAGAACTCGAACTTGATCTAGATAAAAGTACAAAATATTCCCTCCATAAGAAACTACTCTTTTCCCATCGGCATCACAAAAGCAAAACATCTAGGAGCCAGAATGAACGCGATACCAATTTCGCTGGTTCAATAGAAAAGGAAGGATCGGTTAAAAGACTTTCCTTCTTTGACTGTGGGCAGCCTTCCATTCTCCCAAGCATGCCGGCCACGCTGGAGACCGCTGTATCAGTGCCTTTTCAGTTCTCAATCTTCACAACATGTACAAGTAAGTACAGAAGGAAGGAAATACAGTGAAACTACAAGGACATAGAATCTGAAACACTTTTATTTTCTTTGTCAAGGAAACCTGACACAAGACTCGGAGGTAGACAAGAAGAACCCATTTTATGACCTTAAAATCCATCCATGCTGTTAGGGGTACTCTGTTGCTTCCTTCTATAAACAATTTCCTATTCCTTGAGGGAAAGATCCGAGTTTTCTTCGCAACAGTTCCTCAAAAATAATGCAAATCAACTCATATCACAGTGTTATGATCAAAATTCAAACACGCATCAACAAAAATCTGTTCATTCATCAAAATCATGTTGCCTAAGAAAAAAAGCACTCCGATGTAAGTCCACTAAATTTCTATGTTCATGTACAAAACTGTTTACAATTCTAAACCTCTCCTGCCATTTATCACTAGGGACTAATCGTTCTTAGTCAGAGGATCCACACGGGATATCCCAACACAAAACCTCAAAGGGCCACTGTCAGCACAGAAGCTAGATAAGAAGCATATATAGTCTTCGAGAAAGATTCAAAACAACTATTTCAAAAAAAAGCAGATGGTTCTTCATGTAAAAGCAGATTGAAGATATTGCTCCATTAAATAAAAATATTAACTCTTACCTCCAGCCAGAGTAATGCTCAAGCCTGAACTATATTATACTTTATCAACTAGAAAAGTTCAAAAGTGTACTGTCAGATCCTGAGGACCTGAAAGCTCCCCTTAAATTGAACAGTAAGCAATCTTTAAGTTCCAGGAGTACCTGCTGATACCAGGAAGCAAAATTTTTTTCACGATGGTTGCTGTACAAGGTACAATGTACACAGAACTGGTTAAACTAATTCCCCAACATGCTGTCGAGCATCAATGGAGCCAGATCTGATTCCCCATTCACAAAGGCACAGATGATTGCCAATGCCGACAGAATGTACTTTTCTGGGTAGCGCCTTTCCTCATTAAATGTCACACGACAATGAGAAGCAACCATCTGCAAGGCATTAATGTACATGCTCTCAAACTGCCATTAACTTAATAAGATCACACCCACTCAAAGTTCGTTTCTTTCGGCAAAACCAACACAAGAAGGCAGTTGACTGGATTCGGAGTGATCGAGAGCAGAGAACAAATGTCCTGTGAATAAGGAAGAATAAACAGGAGCCTTGCCCATATAGAATTTACAGCAGGAATTTTAATAACTCCAGCACATTCCCTCTGCTTCAAGTATGATATAAAATCCTGAAACTGAAAAAAACACTTGTAAGACCTCAAGCAAATGTTTCACAAAGGGGGCAATGATCAATATGGATTTACACCATTATGTGAGCATACACAAATAACATAAAGGCTTGCAATCAATGAAAGGTGATGAAAGCTGAGAGACAAGATTGAAATGTTAAGGATTTGCTAGAACTCGCCTATAGTTGTCCAAACCACCATTTTTCACCGCTTCAAATCAGGTGTGTCTAGAAAACACTAAAATTTCTTTTTGATCATCACAATGGATTAAATTTTCATTTTTCAGAATAGACTAGAACAACCTGAACATGTCGCTGTTGAGCAAAAAAGCCTTTAACCATTATTTAAGTGTACCTTGCTGATTTGTCATAAACAAAATAGATTATTAGGCCAGGTATCTTTTATCAATATGACATATTCACATCTATCTGGTGATTCTAATCAGGTAAGCAGTGAACTTCAGTGAACAGGAAAAACTACAACAGATCTACAATCCAATTAATTTCTACCATAAAAGGGGGTATGGATAAAAAGTTCGGTTGGTTTTCATAATTTGATCAGTTGTTAGCTATACCAATAACGAGAATATGATAAAGAAGACAAGTTATCAACTTACGCCTTTATAGTCAGCTGCAGAAGACGGGATCAACTGGCACACTTCTCTCTGCATCACAGGGCAACCAATGAGAATACCATTAAGAGTTCTGAAACAACTATTACAGGTGTAGAAAGAATTTCTCTTTTCTCAGCATTAGATAAAAATTTTGGAAGCTAATAATATCAAGGATTTTGGTAAAAAGTACCCCACACTAATTATGAGGAAAGCTTGCAGCCATGATATGTGTAGTCAATGCTTTGGAAATTGAAACCTACCTTATTAAGTATACTTAACCAGAGCTCTTAAGGAACTGAAATACTTAACCCTGATATTAATATGACCAAGTCGTAAGCAAACATATTGTTAAAGTATCGTTCTAAATGCATATCACAACAAATCCAACATAAGGTACCAATGCAATGATTAACTGCACAAAGGAGAGGTTGATAGAACACTTCAATACAATAACATTGACATTAAAACATCAAATCTCCGGGCAATACCCATTTATAACAAACCAAATTCACTGATTAAGCTACACAGTGGAAACTGAAGCACAACAGGTTTGAGGACAAAAAAAGATAAGAGCAGAAGTTGATGCTACATATCCCCCCGTAAACTAAGGCTTCAAAGTGTTCAGTGTAAGTAGCTGTTCAAGGGACATCAGCAACAGACAGAATTATCTAGAACAATATCTCCCTTGCTTGGATCCAGACTTTCTGGCAACAAACTAAAATTTCTCCTAGCAAAAGATCAGTTCACAATTCCAATCCTGAAGCAGCACTTTGTCAAACTTAAGTTTCACAGTTCAAACCAACCCGGCCTAATTATATACTCTCAGGCAGTTTTGCTAATCTTGCAAGGATCGTTAGAAAAACTACACTAGCTAGAAAAACTATGCTAACTAAAAATCTCCCACTTCAAGAATTTTTCTGATTCTATCCCAAACTTTGAAAGCTTAACACAGTCTACAAACAAAATCCAGAAGTAGCTGTCTGACAAACAAAGAAATCAAAGTTAAAACCACACAGGCACAATTGTAGACACACGATTTCTTTTCCTCAACCTTGAAAGCAATAAAAACTACCCCCAAATAACTAGTAAATCCAATCTTTAAGGATTTTTTTTTACTTTACTCTATAATGAACTTCCAAATCTACCCTTAGCTTTTATTTCTACAATTTTAATAAATGCCACATATACAAAGAGATAAACACAGATCTGGAACCACTAAAGAAAACTGGACAGGAACGAACCATATGACTAGCAATTACTCTTACCTTTGTTTCTTTTCTCTAGTTGATGAGGCATTATTTTAAGGCCACAATAACTACTTATCAGAGGTCCTATTGTCAGACTAACCAATTATTTAAGTAGGGATACAATTGAAACTGACGGCAAAGTCAAGGGTGAATTGAAAGTTTTTGAACTTCAAGGTAATTAGGGTGGTGGAACCATAAAAACACAGGATTTCCGAGGTAGGCCAGAAGATAAGATTAAATGTAAGATAGCAAATGAAAGAACAAGCAACAAAAAGTAGCGCACTCACCCTATGTGGCGGAGTACTGGTAAAGGTTGACCTTACATGCCGAAAATCAGTACGTTTTGTCATATCTAGTTTAACAGGCCACCTGCACAAGATATCAGCATGAAAACAGCCTTAGTGATTAGTTCAACCCAAGAAGTTGATGCAAAAGGATGACAGCATTCTTACTCAGTAGGTTCAGAGAGGCCATTTGAATATTTGCACGTATTTGACTCCACTCTGAATGCATGAATTGTGCAGTAGTGAACCCCACTCTTAGATAATTTTCCCTGCCACTTGTACTGAGGATCATGTCCTGACCTTTTCTCGTTGGAGGATTCTCCAACAGGGGGAGGAGGTGGAGGAGGGGGAGGAGAATTTGGTGGAGGGGGGGCTGAAGGTGGTTGTGACTGAGGTAAAGGAGGGGGAGATGGAGGTAGCGGAGGTGGCATATCAGGCTGAGGTGGCTGGGATGTCAAAGGCACAGGAGGGATAAAAGTTTGGTCACTTCTCACCAAGTTTCCCTGTATCTGCGCCAGAGGGGTCACAGAAGGAGGAAGATAAGGGGCAGCAACAGCATTGGTTTGAAAATTACTTTGCACTGACCCTGTTACTGGATTCATAGACATGTGATGACTAGAACCTCGTACATCCCATGGATTGGGCGGGGTAAAATACATGGGTCTCATGTATGGAGATGCCGGAATTTGCTGAGGTGCCAGAACAGGGCCTTGCGCTGCGATTGGCATGCATGATATACTCCCGGAAGCTGACTGCTGTTCTGCTTCAGGCTTGTTGTACATCCATGCTCCTCCATTAGTACAAGAAACCATAGGTGGACCTGCAAGTTGTGAGTCAATACACAGCTCCTGCTTCTAAATGGGAGATGAGTTAGTGCACATGAATAAGTACCACACTGTGAAGAATCCACCACCATGTTCTGCTCAGCACCACTAGAAGCATCCCAGTGCGCATTTTGTACTGCTGTTCCATTGTTTTCAGGTCTCAACCTTGGGGAGACTAAACCCATCGAACTACTCTCTGGATTTAATGAGACAGGAGGGATTTGTTGCTTTTCCAATTGACTGTTCAGAAATTCAAAAAGGTAAGTTCAAAAGGCAGGGAATTTCGCAAAAAGCTGACATGGAAGAATTAAAAGCAGATATTCCCATTCCAAAAACACTAGCAGAAAATATACTACCCCAGAAACAGATTTTCAGAAAGCATACACAACTTGCGAGCACTTGTAACAGATTTTATCCTCAACAGATGGAAAAGTATGGTCTAGCTTTTGAAACAAAAGCCCCCACATTTGGACTCTTTCTTTGATTTTGATCAGGTGACAGATGGAGAGACATATAAAACAACAGCTAAAACAACAATGATAGAGATGAAAGAAAGTAAATTAATCAGCAGAATCCAAAAACACAGCCCAAACCTGAATTCAATCTGAAGGAACATCTGAGGACAAGCCTGAAGATTTCTCAAAACAGAAAAGGCAGCATCAACGCTGCTGCACTCAACCACCCAGCCACATCCCACATGCGTGTTATTGCGGGTCACCTGACTGATGGAGCCCACATTGCCAATAGCAAGTTTGCAAATGGCCAATATTTCATCATCCATGATGTATGAGTTGACATTCGGAGGATGCTGTATCCAAAGAGTGCTTGATGGCATTATATTTTCTCCTCTCAAGGTTGCAGATTGCCAGTTTCCAACATTATACTTTGAACGCAACGAAGAGAGTAAAGAACGTAGCTGAGAAATCCTAGAGCTGCCAGCAGGGCTCTGAGGCACTGTCTGAGACTGAGGCGAGCCAACATTATTGTTAGAAAAGCTTGCATAGTTATTGCTTCTTGAAGATCCAGGCGTATCCATGGGAGATATTCTAAAATTACTTGGCCCTGGTGGCAGGCGTTTAATCATTTCCATTCGATACTGTCTTAGATGAGTCATCACAGCAGAAGCTTCCTCGGGAGTCTCAAACTCCAGTAGCATCGCACCTTCATTGCCTAGATCAGTAACTGCATAAGGGCCTTTGTAAAGTGCTTTCCTTGATTCATTCAGTAACTCGTCCTTCATCCACTGACCCAAAACATTCCCAATATAAACAAAATTGCTGTAACCAACGGCCACACCATTTATAGATCCCCGAGTTCCTAGTCCTATATCCAAAAACTTAATGTACCATGGAAGATGTCTTCGCATATGATTCCGAGCCCTAATAGAATCCATGATATTTCTGTACTCAACAAGTGCAAACTGTTTTCTTGGATAGAAAAATAAATGTTCCACCGGACCAAACTTATCTGCCTCAAATCTCACGTGAGCTTCAGATACATCGGGACCCAAAGCACCCACCCACAGCTGCTTAGAAGCAGAGTATACATCCATAGCTGCTGGTTCACCATCAGAGAACCAAACTATTTGACTTGGAAAGCCACTTGGTACTGCATAATTACCTTTCGGGGAATTCAAACTATTCGGGGCACTTCCTGCAGAAGGTCTCATGTGAGGTGAGGTTGCCTCTGCTTTAGGGACGTGATTAGAGTCAATATTAGAAAAGTCCTTCCTCCCTTTAAATGAATTAGCCCTGGAATATAACTGGTTTCTGTTACCAGGTGAAAGCAAGTGGCGCTCGGGCACATCTCTGGGTGTGCAAGAAGATATGTTACCTGAAAATTCACCATTTTCTACAATCTCAAGGCACAAGGAGCTGGATCCTGAGCGACCACGATCACCAATCTTAGAGTGACGATCCATACCGAGAGGAACTACACAAGCCTGAGGTTTTAAATGTCGATTAGGGAATTTATGGGTAAAATCTTCACTGCACGATCCATTATGAGATCTTACATTATCATCTTCCCAAGATGATTTGCTGGGGATAGCACGCTGATTAGAAACCCCACGCCTCAAATAATGTCCATTAAAAGATGTGGACGGATCAGAATCATCTTCATCACTCTCTGCTAGACTCTCCTCTAAGTTGACCAATTCGCTTAGAGATTCCAAGCGGGCTTCAAAGGCAGATAATGTTTCTGATATAGCTTTAGAAGATGCCAATCTTTTTAATTTCTTCAACTTCCTGACAATCCAACTCCTCAAGGATGAATCTATGGCAATTGCCTGCGTTAAGAAGCTAGTCAACAGACGCTACCACTGAGAAGCCATAAAAAGATAATTCAGCCACATCATTAACTCATGTGTAAAAGATCACAACTTCATCAAGCATTTGCCATGTTCAACAAAAAGTTACCCTTCTCACCAATTATCAATATGGGGAAGTCCAACTTGAAATTCGATCCACTTATACAGTTTGCATCTTCACCGAAAATATGGGTTGGACCAGGTTTGACCATATTGGACAGTCAACTGAGTCAACTGAGCAGGCGAGTCCAACCGCACAGGTCCCAACTTTACATGATTTCAACCAAGATACTTACTATAGTCTTCAGTTAGAAAAAGAAAAAGAAAACAGTTTGAGATTGGCGGTTCAAAGACTCTCTAGTCCCTGTCTAGCATGTAGCTACAAGCACTCGCTACTAGAGCATTGAACTACCTTGACGACATTTATTGACTTAACCCCTTATACTTATTGTCGCCTTTAGTTTGAACACATGCCCCTTCACCTATTTGATTAAATCATTTTGCTAAACCAAGACACATGCATGATGCTAACGAGATCATCCATCCTTCAAAGTCAATTGTGAGATGCTGTGAACAGAGACCAGAAATGCCGTTACAGTTATAAATGATTCTCCCAAGTTTGCTTGAGCAAAATATCCACTAGTTAAAAGCAGAATGACATTAAATGTGACATCATAAAAGAACCACAACATAGAACACCAACCGCATGATGTAAATCACTTTTCATTCTAGTAAGTAGCAGAATCTGGAAATTTATAGTTCTGAAGGGGCAAGCCAATCATCTTTATTACTGGCAATTATTATGAGACATTTAAAAGTTGTAACCTGTAAGCAAGCAGCACACTCCAGCCAAGGTAAATCATTGCCTATAAACACTTGTAACAAAAAGCTGCCACTAGCATAATACGGTAAAGAGCAAGAACTAATGCTGATATAAAAGATAATGACAGGATGGAGAGGAGAGATTCAAGTATTACCAGTCCTAACAAGCAATTCTTCGGAACTAAAGATCCATTCATAGAGGAACTTTCACCATCTAATGGTAGGCCTGCACTCACATCCTCATTCCTGTCTCTGCTGGTTCTAACAGAACCTGTACATGACTTAGCTTCATCACTTGATTTATCCATAAGGCAAGCCACATCATCAGCATCAAGCCTGCTCGTTACCTGATTTAGGAAATAAAACCCTCTGTTTTGAGTTCCTTCCATTACAGAGGAGTTAAGGAGCTCAAAACAAGCCTCGAGCACGTTCTTAGTACAAGCAAAGAAGATCCGAAGAGTACTCAGCGCACGAAACTTAGACAATCTAGTAAGTGGAGAATCATCTCCATCTAAATATTTTAGCTTGAGCTCAGAAAAAATCTCATCAGAATCTGGCATCTTCAAATTTTGTTTACCGATGATCTGGATAATACTACTTCCCTCAAAAGAGGATATGAAAAAGTTGAGCACATTGTTAAAAACGGCTGTGCATATGCCTTGGATAACAGATGACGTTGGTGCAGATGAAGAAGCTGCGCCGCAAACATCAACTAGACCAAGAATGCAAGCTTTAGAAATCTGAAATGCAATTCCATCAGCATCCTCTCCCTTTGTTATAATTGCAAGGTTCCAATTGTACATATTGACTAAGACTTTTGCTGCAGCTTCAAGAGCAGTCGGACAGTATAACGCATATCGTGGAATAAGATCAACCACAATCCGTTGCACACTAGAACAACCTGTGTAGAGAAAAAGGAGGGAAGCATTCCCTCCAACTCATCAGCCTTTAGATGAAGAGGCAGGATAGTTGAAAACAAAAACGAACAATCCCTTCACATGGCACGGTAAGGGCATCTTCCAGGATACACGCATAAATTTGATGCACCCATACTAGATGGATAAGATGGATCACTCAGAGCGCAAAAACCATAGCAACCCAGAAAATGTAAACATGCGCAAGTTTGAGTTCTAAATAGCATAGCAAAAGAAAATCCTCAAACAACAAAAACAACAGCCAACTAGAGGTCGAAATGAAATGAAAAAGCTTGTGATCACAAGATAAGAAACCAGATAAATCTTTTGGGTCAATATTTTTTTCTCATTGTCTAAAAAAAGCGATTAGCATAGATCCACAACCAGATCCAACTGCATTGTGATCCACAACTAACAAATATCTCAAATATATGGAATCAAACAATCAACAAACAACTTTTTTGTATCACAAGATGCTTCTCCTCAGGATCTAATGTTTATGTACGGAACTCATCCGCTACTTTATATTTATGACGGAGTAATTAAGTTCTTAAACTCTGTAACGATTTCAATCAACTCGTTACATCCCTGAAATATATCTGGCCAGAATCATACATGACACTTATATCAGTGGACTAAACTTCCAGCCTATTAAGAGACATTTTTCTGAGAAAAAAATTCATAAGGGATCCAGACAAATGACTTTTGGGAAATTTTTCATAATATGAGGCTACATATATGTCCAAAAATTTACCAAAAATAATGTCTAGGCCATCAAAGCTCATTTGGATCCAGAAAAGTGAGGAGTTCAACAAAACTTGCAAGAAACACAAACGTAACCTTAGCTTAAAATGGTTAAGTTGATCCATATAGACCAAATTACATTTCAATTAACTGCATATATAGTACTACAAACCCAGTAAACTACAACCAGTACTAAATTTCAATTATATCAAATGATGCTAACTAAAAGCCGGTCAATTAGGTCTGAATATTGAAAAGTCAGATTCTATCATGATTCATATAAGAAAGGTAACAAAAGACCCAATTGAGTTCTTTAAAAGAGTTGGAGGACTTGCTCAAGCGAAAAGCTAAAGATTGAATCCACTTACATATACAATTTTAGGACATCTAGCTCAATAAAACCCATAAATTAAAATAGGTAGGTTGTCTTTGACATAAGAATCTGAGTCCAGTATAGCCGATGAAATTCAACAGATAAATTACCACGGCACAGTTACATATCATTCTCAATCAAAGCTCGATCTCATGAGTATAGTGATAATCAGCCTTCTCCACTCAGCCAATGATAGGTTAACTTTTTGGTACTGGTCACTCAAAGAAGCAGCTTGCCAGGATGCAAGCTGCTAAAACAGGAAGGAAAACCGCTTACGGTAGACACACAACTCTTTACCTTAAAGATTCAATGTTTGCATATCCTTGCACAGGAATTTTCTTTATCTTACAAGAAAAGGGCAATTTTAAAACAACAACCAAATGCACTAAAATAACTTCAACCTATCCCACACTGTAAATGTGCCACTTAACAGATCACACAAGATGCTCAAAAAACAACAGTAAACTGTGCCACTTTTCACATTAAAGAAGTATGAGAAACCAACGGCAGTGTTGCTGATCCTAAAGACCAAATGAAGTACAATGTGCGGACCACTACTCCATGAGAGAGAGAGAGAGGGAGAGGTTTTTCTATTGAAGTGAGAGGTGGATAAAGCCACATCAGAAAACTAATTCCATAATTAAAACAAGGTCTAGTAATTGCATTGTGAAGTGAACCAATCTTATCAGCAGAGAAACAGTCAGACAGCTTTCCAGACAAATAAGTTATCCAACTAGACAAATTGGTGACTGCCCAACACATCTAGCACCTAAAACCATGTTTTCACTTCTTCACAATGGCAGCATCAGTCTGCAGTGAACCAAGTTCCTGTTTACATCTTCTCTTTTCTGGTTATGATGATTGCCATGTTCCTTTCTTTGGAAAAAAAAATTTCTGGACCCTTTCTAAATGAATGTACTCGGAGAAAGTTCCCATATCTATGTCTAATTTACAAAAAAAAATTGTTTTTCTTACCAATTGATCTTCTAAAGGCAGCAGCTGGTTCCAAAAGAGAAGTCAACACAAGTGTCTTGAATATAGAAAATCAAACGACTTCCGTCCCATTGTTGTGGAGACGAAATCAACAGTAAGGTTCTATTTTGCTTCAATCCCTAGAGAATTTTCAACCCATGGAGAGTGCGCTGATCATTCAACATGAAGTGAGAAAACAGTAGAGCACGGACCAGAGATAGCTTAGAAGAACCAATTTTGCTCGATCAATAAGATCAAATTTTATCAAGGAGAAAGAACAAAAGAGCACTTAGACATTATCATCATTACCAACCTCAACAATCAAAACACATAACACAAGCATCTCACTCGAACCAGTCACTACACCGACTAGAATCAACCCGAACATACGGCGACAATCGAGAGAGGGAAATCGCTCTCACCTTGCGCGGCAGCAATGAGGGACAGATAAGCCTGTTCCAAGTCGGGCACGAGGCGCGGCTCCTTCTGACCAATGCAAAACCTAATCCGCTTGTAGGCCTCGTACACGCCCCGAATCGCTTCCCTGTTCCTCCTCCTCGCGGCGATGTCCTCCTGGGACGGCGGCCCCGGGGGCGAGGGCGCAGGCGGCGGAGGCGCCGCCGCGGCGAGGAGGTCGGGGCGAGCTAGGGTTTGGGGCGGCGGCGGCGGCGGGGGCTGGGGCGGGGGCTGGTGGGGCGGGGGCGGGGGCGTGGACGGCGGCTCCGGTCGGGGCTCGTACAGCTTCCGCTTCTTCAGGGGCTGCTCGGACGCGGCCATGGCTTGCGAAGAGAGGTGCAGTGCACGCGCTCCCGTCTTCCTTTTGTGGGAACGGAGGCAAGGGCGAAATTATTTCACCGAGTTGGAGGAAACCGAAGCCTTGAAAGGACGCATGTGCCCCTGATGTTAAAGCCCATTGCCACGTTTCACTTGGGCTTTTTTCCCGGGCCAAGCCCAAAGCTCCTATTTGAGGAGGTCCATTTCCACATGCCAAACTTTTACTTCTTTTTTTTTTTGAAAATTAACATAAGCAGTCCATGAACTTTGGCCTAATATATAATGTGATAATTGTCTCTCTCTTATCTTTCTCATTTTTTTTGATTAATTTCACGAAAAACCCCAAACTGGAATACCTGTGACAAATTTACCACAAACTAATTTTTTGACCACAAAAAATCCTAAACTGTAAACTTGTGACAAATATACTCAAAACTAATTTTTTGACCATATAAAACTTCAAATTGATATGCTTGTGACAATTTTAACTTCCGTTAAATTGGATTAATACCATGAAAAATTATAAACTGATAAACTTGTGACAAACAAAGGGATAAAACCTTAAATTGGTACTTCCATTAACTGCCACATGTCTTCTAACTCGACAATTTGACGGTAAAATTTCACGAAAACTAACAGAGGGTAAATTTATCATACGTGTACCAGTTTTGGATTTTTGGTAGTACAAAAATAAATTTAGGATAAATTTGTCACAAGTATATCAAATTGGAATTTTTTTGTGGTATCAATCCTTTTTTTATAAGTCTCACATCTTTGTATTTATCTCTAAGGTTTTTCGACCCGATCCAGTCATGTTATTCATTGAGACTCAGATTACCTAAAACGAACTGATTTGATTGACAATTCAACCGATTAATCGGCGAACCAAACCATTATTTGGATCAAATTGGCCCGGTCTGGCACGTGCCAATAGACCATTCGGGCTCTTAAGTTGGTAATCACTTGGCTAGCCCACCGAGAGGTTAGAAACGAAATTATAGGATCCTTGCAAAGAGGAGATTTGATCCTGGGAATGGAGTGCAAAATGAACGTCT
Organism: Syzygium aqueum; assembly: GCA_031216185.1. Taxonomy (NCBI): domain Eukaryota; kingdom Viridiplantae; phylum Streptophyta; class Magnoliopsida; order Myrtales; family Myrtaceae; genus Syzygium; species Syzygium aqueum. The sequence continues at coordinate 21,662,661 of CM062236.1, read as the reverse complement.
CAACTGAAACGTGTATAATTTATATGTGCGATGAAAACATAGTATGTACATAATATTAAACTTTCACTTAATCTGCTAGGGGTGTCAAAATTGAACCGGAACTGGAATTGAAACCGAACCGAAATTTCCAGATTCAAACCAAAATTTTGTGCATTTTTGGTTCGATTTAGGCTTCGGCTCAAATAATGAAAAATAACCATTTTTATATTCCGGTTCGAATAGTTTTGGTATCGAACTGAACTGAATTGAAAATTGCCCCATTTCTTAATACTATAGTTTACATAATCTCTCTTTTGTTTCACTAAACATTTTATTAATGTTACAGAAAAAGAAAATAAAAAACTGAATCAAAAAGGGTTTTTGCTTCGGTTCGGGTCGCAGTTTGGTTCGGTTCAATCGCTCACCCTAACGGTTCAGTTTGGTTTGGTTCGTTGAAATGAATAATTAACTTTGAATTACTTCTAGAAAGGGAAATATATTTAGTTGTAAAGGCAATGTTGGCTAATTCATCAAATTCTAAGTAAAATACTAACTTAAAACCTTTTTTTGAGATGAATATTTTTATTTTTTTGTGTAAAATGTAAGTAGCATTTATAAGTTAACGTATAGAAGCTTATAGGCATTCCCCAGTATTAGAAATAGAACTAAGATCACAAAAAAAAGGAGTGAGGGAGTCTCCATATAGTAGCCAATATTTCATTTGTCCGGGATGGTCTAAAACATTTTTTTAGTGCAAAGCTCGCCCTCTCACAAGTTTGCGAACTTTAACCAAAATAATAAGGGTGTCATTTGACTTTTGTTGAAAGAGTCTATGTTATGCTCCATCCAAATGCAATATATGATCGCTAGGAAAGATACCTTCAGAAGTCTCGCCGCCAAGTCCCCCTAATCATCCATACGAGTTCATCATTCCATCCTTCTAAAAAACACCAGATTTCGTATTATGCAAGGATAGTAAGCCAAATGCTTCTGGTCCAAGTGCACCGGAAGAATATATGTTCCATACTTTCTAGACCAGACATACAGAAATTACCGTGGATATCTACTTTAGGCTTTCAATGTGATATAATTTCTACTGTTTGTAGTCTATCGCTACAAACTAGCTAGTCAATAAAGTTGTGCTTGCTGATACCTCCTTTCCATATCAATTGGAACCATCTTACAGCCGGTCTTACACTCTGGTTTCATCGCATACCTCTTGGCAACAATAGCTTGGTCTAGATATGACTGAAGTTAAAGCCAATCTCAGTTGAAGAATGCAACGTCAACTCCATGCCATAGCACCTTGATTTCAAGCTGCATAATCTAATTGCCTCGACACCGGGTACTGTGAATTTACTCCACAAGGAAGACGACAGACAATTTATGAGGTTCCAAAGCATACAACCAAGCAAAACTTTGTTCCATAATTTTAGATGAAGCAGCCCTATACCTCCTTCCTTTTTTGGCGAACAAACAACTTCCCAGACAACTTTGTGTGATCCATGGCCTTCTGTATTTCCAACCCATAAAAATGTCTAATCTTCTTTTCAATTTCATATATAGTTTGCTTCAGAAGTAAAACATTTGCATCCAAAAGGTACAAATAGAAGTAAGTACCGATTTGCCCAATTAGAGACGACAGGTGTAGCTAATATATTGCATGCCCCAGCATTCTATTTTTTTGAAGATTTTATCGGTCAGACTCTTACAATCTACGTGCGTGAGTCGTCTTGTGATATGCGGAACTCCAAGGTATCTAATAGAAAGGTTACCTGTGGGGAAAGGTGTGTGATCCAATATAATTCATTTTTCTTCCTTGGACAACCTAGAGAAAAAGATTTAGTATTTATCTGGATTGAAGTGCAATCCTGTGAGAGTTGCAAATTCATCAAGTACATCAACAAGGCAAATGACTGAGGCTGCACTTGGGAAGGATTTTGGGGAAAGCCTTTGGAGAAAAGCAAAGACCTTTAGTTTAAAGGGTTTTAGTAAAATACAAAGATTGTTTGGTAAACTGTAATTGAAAAATATCTTAGGAAGCAATTTTGGGGAAATGCTGTTTGGTAAACATATATTTGGAGAAAGTCCTTGGTTTGGCCAATTTAAGTTTTTTAATTTTAATTTGTTCAAAATTGAAAAAAAAAATAATGACTGTAATTTTTATATTTTCGCGTTTAGAGTAATGTAAAAGAGATATATTAACAAATAAATAAATCACATCTTTACAAAAAGAGAGTAATTTAATTATAATAAACATTGTCACATATGCATCGAGGAAAAAATATATTGTCATTGAAATTTACAAGCATCCTTAAGTATTTATTAAACTCATTGCTATTTGATCACGTGAACGTGTCATGTCAGAAAATAAATTATCATTTGAAGCACTAGCCCTGTCATTCACATCATCAATGCCATGTCCCGAACCACTCACGGTCGATACTTGTTGACAGACCATGACCGGAACGAGCCCGTGAAGCATACACAATTGTTAGAACGCCCCGTTGATTTTTAAAACGAAATGCAAATAGAAGCAATTCAACGAGACAAAACCAAGCAATTAAGACAAACGACGCACGTTGTATTTATATGATGGACTCGTGCTTATTATACACGCCCTACCTCGGACAAGCAAGCCTTACGCTAGATTTTAAACATGCCTATTTCAAAGGCACTTACAAGAACGAGCCATATAAACAACAAAATTGGGCTTGAGTTCCTAACGTCACTATATTCTATCATCCTCTCGCTCCTCCTACTCCTCGTCTGGCTGGCAGTCACTCTCCACCCCCGGCTTGCCTCGGAAACGGCCCGCCCGATCCTCCAAATGGCCCGTTGAACCCGCCAAGAGGTCTAATCCAATCCCTGTTCGCCAGGCGGTACCACGCCTCGTACGGGTGAGCGACCAGCTTGTCGCGGCCTTCGTCGACCATCACGTAGGTTGTGATTTGACGATAGGCGCGGTTCTCCCGGGCATCGATCACGGTAAGGTGTTTAGCTCTCATCTCGACGGGGTTTCCGAAGCGGGTTGGAAGGGACGCCATCTCACAAACCTGAAAGAGGAAAAACAATGAGAGTGAGTCGGGGACTCCGTAAGTTAAAACTCTACTAGCATGTGAGGACATATCGATCGCCGTTACACGAATCATTCTTACCGTACCAGACTTAGTAGCCGATCAAACAATGACGTGCATAGCAAGCATAATACAAGAACTCCAGGCATGGCTAATTCACGGTTTACCTCATTTGTCGCGCCTCGGTTTCTAATTCTTATTAAGTGACATGCAAAACCACGAAACAAGGCAAACTCGTTATAGAAAACACAACATCGAAACACCAAGAATCGAGAACGGGGAACGCTCATGATATAACGTATCTCAACGTCATTTCCTGATAGTAGAGAATTTACTTACTCTAAACGAAATAAGAACTAGAAAGTGACGAAAGGACGGGAAAGACAACGGCCTTGGGGTCTCGGGCTTAAGGTGTCGGCTCTTTCTTTCTCTCTTTCTCTCTCTCGGTTCTCTCTCTCTCTCTATCTTGGCTCTCTCTCTCTCTCTTTCTCTCTCTTGGCTGGTTATGAGTGTGGAAAAAGTGTGGCCATTTCTCTCCTAATGTCCTCTATTTATAGAGGAATTGGCTTGGAGTTCAATGAGGTAAGCGCACGTGTCATCGGGGGTATGAGGTATGCGATGACCTCATTGGGTCATTAAATGCATAAGCCAAAGTTCATGATGATGATGATGGCAAATAATTCTCCCTCTCTCTCTCCTCATGGCCGTGACCCTCTCTCTCCCCTCATGGCCGTGACTCTTTCTCTTTCTTTGGGTCAAATTATTGATGGCCTAGAGTTTCATAAATGGCCTCATAATGGCTAGTTTGAAAAAGAGGCACATATTCCAAGCATTAATTACATGCAATAATGAAGAAGATAAGTTTGGACTTGGTCAAAGTTTCTAAGCTCTTCTCCAAATGGTTGGTTGCTGTCCCAAATTAGTCGGATCAAGCGGCTCTCGTAAAAATATGCACGTCACGCCTAAAACGAACCCCGCATCATACTAAGTCCCAAGAATTTTTCCAAGAATTTTCTCACAAAAATTATTCTAATAATACTATTAAAAATAAGATTTAATGTGGAAAGGCCCTCATAATTGCCCAAATTTGGCCCTACAAAAATCTAAGCCAAACTAAACCAATTTGGCTTTCTCAGGTGGCCTGGGCACACGGCCTGGTCGCTGGGCAATTTGGCCGGCCTGACCAGGCAATTGGTAGGGCGAGTCGTCGGGCTGCACGGGCGCATGGCCGGGCGCGTGGCCGAGCTGCACGGGCGCAGCGCCAGGCCGCACGGACGACGTGCCGAGCGGCTTACCGGGCTACACGAGTGACGTACCTAATGCCTGGCCGGCCGTATGGGCTCCGTGTCGAGCACCATGCCGGGTCACACGGGGGAGGGGTCAGTTCACGGCCAAACACGCACATCGGCCCGAGGATGGCACGACGCACGACTCATGGTCATAATTTTTAGGCATGGGACGAGATCAGAACCGGATCTTACGGGCACGACTTACGGCACGAGGGTCGGGCACAATGGCCGGTGCATGACCGTGCACGTAGCCGGTCTATAGCCTGGCTGACGGGCACGATGGCCGGTCATGATGAGGCACATGGCCTTAGCGGACGCGACCATCAATTTTGCTCGGACCGTAACTAAGTCACTAGGTACATGGCCTGGCGCATGTCTCGTCCATGGCCTTTCCGACTCGATGCAACGATCCGTGACCGAGCCACGTTCGAGTATCAACGATCTATGGTCAACCCTCGGTTGTCATGTAGCCTCATGGAAATTCAGTAACCTGGAATTAACTCATGATCACATGGGACTAATGCATAGCCGTGCGGTATTATCCGCGACCGACACATGTCGACACCGGACTGATCCACAGTTATTTCGGACCGTTCCACTAACGGCCTTTATGATCGAAGGGTCACTCCACGGTCATATTACTCTAATCATTTACGTAGTCATGGGTCATTCCACTGTCGATCCCTAGGCCAACTCATGGATAATCTTTCGATCGAACCACGACCAATCCTCAGTACACTCATTCCGATCATGCTGTCTATTCCAATACCGACTTTAGACTCGACTCACCCGCTCATCCACTTATTACCAGCCCTCGGCTTCCTAGACCCAAAATTGGGGATGTCACAATCAAGATCAACTGAATATCCATAATTGGGATCCAAATCTGCTCTTGCAAAATGTTTATCATTGACGGCATTTCTTCGTATATAATTGTGTAAGGTTGCTGCTGCTATAACAATTTTCACTTCCTTCTCAAACGGATAACTTGGCATATGCGTTAGAATCTTCCACTTCTTCTTCAATACACTAAAGGCTTACTCAATTTCTGATCTTAGTGAGGAATGACGACGGTTGAATATCTCCTGATAACCTGAAGGTATTGGATTTTGTCGAAATTCTGGCAAATGATATCTAACTTCTTTGTATGGCCCTAATAACCTGTTTGATTTGGATATCCGACATCTACTAAATAATATTTACCTATACAAATATTATGTAAATTTAATCAACATATACCATATTGATACATACTAATACTCCAATGCACAAAAATCATTAATAACGAACCTGGAGGAGAACGAGGAAATTGTACATCACATCTTCCAAGGGCTTCATAGAAGATACGAGTATCATGAGTTTGTCCCTCCCAACTAGCCAAAACATAAGTAAATTCCATGTTAAAATTACACACCGCTAAACATTTTGAGCCGGTGTTCCTTTTCGATTAATAAAACGAATCTGATCGTATAAAGGTACCACCACTGGGATATGTGTGCCATCAATAGCTCCAATGCAATCCTAAAACGAAAACCCAAACATTATTGTATAATCGAAATTTATATTTAATTATTCATTTCTATTGTATAATCTAAACGTACCCTAAAATATGGATAAAATCTCCGATTATTTCTTATCTTCTTCGGAACTTCCCTAAATTGCCGATCAATTGCTTGGATCAAATCTTTTCCCATTTCACATACTTTATCTAATACTAAGCCAAAGTACCTACTTACAGTTTCCCCAGAGCATTGAAAACGCTCTTGTGTTAACTTGTTACCTATATCGTGTCCTAAAATGTGAAGAAACATTCCAAACATTTCTGTAACATCAATATTCCCAGTTCCTTGAAGACCATAGCGTGTCACTAAGTCATGCATTAAACTATTAAATACAATCTTATCCATTCTAAACATTTGATAACACCTTATCGGATTAGCATTTTCGCTCATCAGCTCTTCTAACCATGCATTTCCTGTATATAATGATGTCATACAAGGTACTTTGTAACTGTAAATTGCCTGATAAGCGACTGCACATTGACTAGCTCCCACAAGTTGCCAATATTCCTCTTTCCCATTTTCATGGTTTTCTCATTCAGGAGAATCATCTATAACTGTCAAAGTATCAAATATAGAGCTACTATAAGAAAAATGATGAATAATGTAGATCATCCATCGATGGAACAATTATATCATCCATCATATATATGCAAACTTGTCCCAATAAAAAAATCACTAACTGAAAACATGTCTCACATTAGAACATAAATAGAAATAGGGTTCACAAGTAGTGTAAACACAGTGCAAAACACCAATTGAAAATATGTGTCACATGACAACAATGTAGAAAGAGTTCAACAAGTAGCTACATCCTAGCGATGACTATTATCCTCTTCCAACTTAAACTTGAGTTACTCGATCTTTTCTTCATCTCCATCCAAGTTCATGAAAATCTGCCTATTGTCTTTCTTGTCAGCAAAATGTGGGGGGAAGAACACCATTGATGCCAAAACTTGTTTACGAAGGCCACTTTGGTGCCAAAACTTCCATTTGGATCACTTAAGTGCCAAAAGTTTACGTCGGCGATCACTTAAGTGCCAAATCAGAGAAAAAACGATCACTTAAGTGCCAACGGCGAGAAATTCAGATCAAATTTAATACATGGCTATTATATTTAAATTTTAATGACACATGGCATTTCCACGTGTATAATTCAATTTTGTAAATATTTTTTCTAATTTTTTTCTTTTTTTCCTTTCTTTTCTTTTTTTTTCTTTTCTTTCTTTTTATTTCCTGTGGCCGGCGTCTGGCCACCGGCTATGGCCGACTTTGTCGGGCGTCACCTTCCTCTGGGCGAGGCCGCCGTGGCTTGCCCTGCCCAGGCGACGGTCGAGGTCGCCTAGGCAGGGCGAGCCCCAGCGAGGGCTCGCCCCGCCAGATCCGGTGAGGCCGGCCCTCGCCGAGGCCACGGCAGCCTCACCGGGCCTTGCCCGGAGGAAGGCGATGCCCGGCGAAGCCGGCCATGGCCGGTGGCTGGTGGCCGGATGCCGGCCACCGAAAATAAGAAGAAAGAAAAGAAAAAAAAAAGAAAAGAAAGGAAAAAAGAAAGAAAAGGAAAAAAAAAGAAAAGAAAGAAAAGGAAAAAAAAAGAAAAGAAATACCACGTCAGCCTCCGGCGAGCCACGTCAGCCTCCGGCGAGCCACATCAGCCTTTGGCGAGTCACATCAGCTTGAAAAATTAATAAAAAAATGCCACGTCAGATTTTCGGCGAAGTGGCACTTAAGTGATCGTTTTTCACAACTTTTGGCACTTAAGTGATTCAAATAGAAGTTTTGGCATCAAAGTGGTTTTCGTACACAAGTTTTTGCACCAATGCTGTTCTTCTCCCGCAAAATGTGAGAGTGCAAAAAAGTATAACTTTTGGTCTTACTTAATCTTAGGAATGACTTTCAATGTTTGCATAATTTCCTTGTAATGATCAAACTCCCTTGCAAAAGATGTCGCATTGCTCCTACTTTCAACAGTTGAACAAAGTTTGTCAATTTGCGATGCTAACTTGGCCGGTCCAGTCACTTTTTTTTCTTTCTTTCCTCAAGCTTGCCTTATTGAACTCTCGGCCGCTCTTTTATGGCTCTTGTTTTGACTTGGTTCAACTACCTTTTCACCTATATTGCACTTTAAAGTATCATTAGTAGATCTTGCACAATCACCAATATTAGCTTGTGTGACCTCAATATCCTCATCATTGCATAAGCCTTAGGCAGGATTCCATGTGATACTTCCAGTAGCAACTGTACCCTGGAACATTCTATCCAACAAAGCTTTAAGCTTCGGATGTATTCCTTTCGTTCGAAAAACTTTAAGTTTAGGATTGGCCTGTTATAATAAAACATTTTCATGAGTTGTATCATAAAATATGAACTTGCAAAAGAGTAACAAAAGAAGAGATAAATACCTTAATTTTCCTCTCCCACCATTCATCACTCGCATCAATGGTTTTTTTCCTTGAATCCCATTCTAGTCTAGTTTCCTTTTGAATCAATTGCTTCCATTTTTTCCATTCTTCCTTCAGATTATCCCACTTACTTTTCATTTAATTTTTATCAAACTTTTTGCCCCTTAGCTCTTCAAACTTGTTAATTATGACTGTCCATCCATCCCTTTTATTACTTGCCGAAGGATTGCCTTTTTCAATTTGTTCAATGCACAATTGAGAAGAAGTTTCTACATCTTCCAGGCTCCAATATGCCTTTTCCTTTGATGAACTTACCATCTTCTAATAAAATAACCAAAAACAGATTTGAAAAGTGCAAACAAACTAGATTAAAGTATGATCCAATTTCGTAAATATGAATGAACACATGCATATGCAAACAAGCCCACAAGTATATCAAGCCTAAATCTCAACAGCCCCTTGCACGTGTAAGTTGAACCATACACATAAAACATAGGATCTAGATGCAACCACACCAAACAATAACCAGAGGATAAACAGGAGTGACAACCATAATGATCATAATAAGAAGTGTTAAGATTCAAACCATTGATCTAAAACTCAAATACCTTGTTGAATAATCGTTTCTCTCAAAACCTGAAACTATTAGGAAATCTGCCTATAGTACATATCAAGCATATATCTTATGTGACATCTCCAAATTTGGAACTAAGATAGCCAAAGGTAAATAGTGATAGAATGGGCGAGCAATCGAGCCGAGGGTCGATAATGAAACAGATAACATAGTCGAAACGAGTGTACTGAGGGTTGGTCATGGTCTGATTGAAAGATTTTCCATAAAATGGCCTAGGGATCGACAGTAGAATGACTCCCTGATCATGCAAGTCGATTAGAGCGATGTGCCTGTGGATTGACCTTTTGACCATAAGGGCTATTAGTGGGACGATCTAGGATAACTATGGATCATCGCTATGTCGGCATGTGTCGGTCGCGGGTGATTCCACAAGGCCATGCACCGGTCCCAGATAACCATGGATTAATCCAGTGATATCGGATTTCATGAGGCCACATGATAACCGAGGGTCGATCACGTATCGTTGATACTCAAACGTGGATCAATTGCGAATCAGCCACGGATCATTGAGTTGAGTCGAGTAGGCTGTGGCTGAGCCATGTGCCAAGTCATGAGCCTAGTGGCTTGGTCGCGGGCTTGGCATTGTGCCAGCTGCATCGGCCAAGGCCTTGTGCCCGGTCATGATTGGCCATTGTGCTCGTCAGCTAGGCCATGGACTGGCTTTGTGCCCATTCGTGTGCAGGTCATTGTACCTGACCTTTGTGCCGGTCATTGTGCCCATCAGATTCGGCTTCGACTTAGTTCCGTGCCCAATGAACTTGGGCCAAGAGCCATGCATTGTGCCCATTCATGAGTCAAGGCATGTGTTTAGTCCATGAACCGACCCCTTGCTCGTGCGGCTCGGCATCGTGCTTGGCGCACCGCTCGTGTAGCCCGACACCGCGCCGGTACGCTCGGCCATGCGCCAAGCCATGTACTCGTGTGGCCCGATAGCGTGCCCAGCCGTGCACCTGGTTAGGCCCGATTGTACAGGCCATGCGCCTAGGCAATTCGACCGGCCCAAGCTTTCACCATTAAGCTTGGACTTTGGCTTGGATATGTTTGATTATATTTAGAGAAAATTTTACACCGAACCTTGACTCGTATAGGATAATCGATTATTTGAACCTCGAAATTTCCCCATTTACTTAGGCAATTTGCTAAGTATACTTAGTGATTTTTGGAGCATATGCTTAAGTGTCATTAGCCACTTGAGCTTTAGGACAAATCAGCAAATTTCGGCTAAGCTTATGGAGCAAGACGCCAAAGTTGATCAAGTCAAAGTTGGAACCAATAATTGGAGGGTCATCATTAAGATAATCTTATGAGATAAGATCATCATTAATGCATGTGATCTTCTTCATTAATGCATGATATCTTGCAATCTCTAGATTTAGGGCCATTATGAAAGTCAAGACAAGGGTCATTATTGAAGAGACCAATAATGGAGGCTTATTTGTCCCTAGATCATTCATGTGTAGGCTTAAGTATCCCTTAGGTATGCTTATGTGTTCGATAGATATTTAATACATATGGTAATTCATATAGTCTAAGATAGGGCATTATGACCCTAGATGGACACTTGGACTTCAATTAGGCCATCAAATAATGAAGTGCGGGATTTGGTCAAAATTTCTCAAGATTTGCCAATATTGCCTCTAATAATTAGGTGCCACTTGAATGCATTTTATTGGACCACTTGGCATGGCAATAATTGAGGTCTTGGCCTATAAATAAAGAGACACCATGTCATGCTCATTTTCCCCAAAACCGAACAAGTCTCTCTCTCTCTCTCTCTCTCTCTCTCTCTCTCTCTCTCTCGGCTTCTCTCTTTCTCGGCCTCCATCTCTCTCATTCTCGGCCATTTCTTCTCCGGTCACTCATTCTCACCATCGCACCATCACTAAATACCCTAGAGCCCCCGAGTAGTAAGTGAATTCCCTATACTTGGTTAGGGCGTAGTGTTGCGCGTTTGGATTCGAGGAGTGCCTATGTTTGTGACGTTTGGAGTTTATACGTGTTTTATTATTTCGTATGTGGTCATAAGTCATGGCACAACCGAGGCATGAAACAGGGTGTCGTATGTCTTGTACTCATGTTGTGGTGTTCCGAAATGAGCTCGACTTGGTGCGGGTTTTACATTGAGGCATGTAAAATCGGGCTAAGTCTAGCTCTGAGCCGACACTTGGCATGATGGATCGAGTCACATACCCTCGATCACACCTCGCATGTTAGGCAATTTGTCCTAGAGAACATGAGTTACACGAGTACCGCATATTTACATGGGCTAATAAGATCAAGATAAGAACTGGAAATGTGTGTTGCTTGTTGCATGATCACACGAGGGACTATGGCCATCACCGATGGATTTTCGGGATGTTGTCGCTGCTGATAGATTTCAAGGCGATGCCGTCTTTGATGGATTTCGGGACGATGCCGCTATTTGATGGATTCGAGGCGATACTTGAGAGAGTACTCGGATGCCCGGTGGTAAGCCGGGAGGATCGATGGATTTCGGTCATGAAATGATGAATCCCGTGTGTTGATCTTTGCATGCAATGTTGAAAATCCTTGCTTGATGTTTTCTTGTTTGCTGAACATGCCATGTTTAATACAAAGGCATGGTAAGATGCATTGCTATTGATCTACCATCGATAAGCCAACGGTAACGTGTATTTCTCTTGTCCTATACGAGGCTATTTCCTAGCTGGAGCATAGTGAATTTAACTTACTGAGTGTCGACTCACTTTTATTATTTTCAGCTTTGTAAGTATGGCCACGTCACCTCCCGTTCGTTTGGTCGACCTGTAGAAATGCATGTTCGGGTGGTAGATATTGTCAACGTAGAAGCTAATGTCACATATCGAAAATATAGCACAACTATTTGGGTCCAAGTGAATGCAAACGACGTGATCCCCCACCGTTATGTCGCATGGTTCGTTTTGATGGATGGAGATGTGGTCGAACCCATTGAGGGGTATAATGGACCACCCGGAGCCGGAGTGGAGGAACCGTAGGGAGATGACTAAGCTTTGGAAGACAACTAATCTTTTTGTTTTTGTGAAGGAACGTTAGTGAAGCTAGGTGTAACCCGGCCATACGGAATATGTGAGCGGATACCGGACGAGATCCAGATGTATGCGTAGTAAGAAAGGCCCGGAGTAAGAAGGGCTTATAAAATAAATAATCCACTATTATGTGAATATAGTGTGTTTGTATAATATGTTGCTTAGCTCACTTGTGTTCTCGTTATTATTTGTTGATTGCTTCCGCTTGTGCTTAATGAAGAAAACAATAACGGGACGTTGAGATATATCCTTGGAACCTACATGAATCACGTTTAAGCCGGGAACAAGTGCCATGGCTTTGTCTCGAGGCGTGACATCTTAACACTTCTCCTACATAATTAGGTTCACAATCCTTCTACGAAATAGCCATTTTCTCAATCTAGTGGCCTTTTGAATCCCAAAGGTTAGTCATCATTTATCATATTTACAAATCCTTAGGCCCATCTCACAAAGACTAAGCTCATTTTAGAATCAAGGTCAAATGGCTTTTGATTCCTATCCATTTCATCGCAGCTTCTTGCTCATGAACATTAATGTGTCTAAGAAACTTAAGTCCAGTAAAAAATTCAAAAGATGCACAAATGCACAACCTCAACTAATCAAGGCAAAAAACCAAGGAAGAAACATGAATACCATTAGAAAGGAGCCACATGTAAGAATCGAATAAAAAAAAGAAAACCTTGAGTTTTCAAAGAGCAAATAGAACAGCAAGACAAAGCTAAAAATGTGAAAGAAAAGGAGTCTCCAAACTAAAAGAATGTTTATTAGTCCCCAAATGAATGAGGATATAGTTAAGAAAGAAAAACACAATGATAAATGCAAAGTTGATTTCCACCCACTTCTATCATGAAAAGTGACATTTCATCTAATGAAATAGATACAACAAGTTAAAATTGAAAATAAAAAATCTCCAGTAAGCATATAATAAACATTGTCTTGGAATAGTCAAAACTACAGTAGCACTCTATAATCCCAAAATCCTTGGCGACAGAGACCACAACAATTGATGACACAAAACATCCACTGTAAAAGACACGGCATCTACCGTCATACAGAGTATGATCCACACAGAACACAATAACGCATTAAACACTAAACGCCCATAATGGTTGGATCTTACAAATAAAAACTCGGAAATCGCGAAACTTGAACTCATACACCAACATAGAGTACCAAGACAGCCGAAAAACTTTGAGAAAAACTGTTAACCTTATCACTAGGTTAGTACCATCTATCTAACAGTCTTGTAGAGCCACAAATGAGAACAAGAACAAAATTTACTCTTGACTTGCCAGAATATGAGCAAACTCGTAAAGCTACCAGCAGCTGAACCCTAGCCTCCTAGTCTCAAGAATTTGCTAGTTTCTATCTACAACCGAAAAAACCACAGAGTCTTCTATGTTGCATAAACATGGCATTTCGGCTCTGAGTGAAGAGAGAGGCGAGCACGAGCAAGGCGAGCACGAGCAAGGCGAGCAACTTAACAATCACAGCTAGAAAAACTGCTACGAGAAGGAATTGAAGTAAAATAACCTAGATTTAAGGTGAGACAAGCAGCTGGTTCCGAGCGAAGACAGAGGCAAGCACGGCGAGGCAAGCGACTTGGTTCTGAGCGAAGAGAGAAGCCACCAAGAGGTGCGCACGAGAGAAGAAACGGTGAACAGAGAGAGAGAGAGAGAGAGAGAGAGAGAGAGAGAGGTGAAGCAAGCAAAGTGCAAGGGGATGGCAAAGAGAGAGAGAGGTGAAGCAAGCAAAGTGCAAGGGGATGGCAAAGTGAGCACAAGCAGAGCTTAAGGGAGCAGAGCAAGGGGTTCCATGGCTGCGTAAGGGGATGGCTTCTAGGGTTTCTAACCAAATAAGGGCTAAAGTGGAAATTTGATAAATCTATGAGGGTAATTCCGACAATAAAAAAAATTTCATTATTACCCTCTTTAGCTTGTTGAGAATGCTGAAATGCCAAGGCACCTTCTTGGCTGCCTTGTGCCTTTGGCCTTCAAAAGGCCAACTTTAGCTCAATGGGTTTTTAAAAAAATTCCCCAAACACCAAATTTTAGCCCAAAGGCCTTTAGATACCTAAAGTGGCTTGCCAAAGCTACTCCCAAACGCACTCTGAATCTACATCCCTGTGAGAAAAAAGAAACAAATTATTTGTGAAGTATAAGTGAGTGATTTTTTCCGTTTTGCAGTGTCGATGATACTTGAAGGAGAATGTTGCAACTTTCTCAATTATGATCCTATTGAGAATTTCAATAACCTGATGAATATTTTTATATATCGTAAGCAATTCGTTTTTCTCTTATGGTTGAAATCACCAACCTAAATGGAAAAAAAAGTCTTTAGTTTACATTTATACATCATGAGATTGAAGCTAATTATTTGAGTCACAAAATCTTTTTTTGCCATGAAGTAGAACTCGAAATAAAGGAGGGTTTGGAATAAAATTAGTTTTTAAGTAACTGAGACAATAATATCCACGTTACATCAAAAAAAGAAAAGAAAAGGACATATAAGTCATGTAGCAACAATGGTGAATAAGCTACATCAATGGCTATCTCCTCCTTTAACTTACGACGTTCTCCACCCATACTTTTGAGAGATCTGCACTCTGCAGTCTTCACCATGAATATCTTTTTAGTTTTTTGGAGAAGAATACTAGAGGTGTGAAAAGTTGTGTGTAGCGCTTACTTTAGTGCTAAAAGTTTTTTTCGGATTACTTAAGTGCCAAATCGAAAAAAAAAAATGATCAATTAAATGCCAATTCCGGCCAAAACGATTACGTGGCCTTTATCATTAAAATTTTTAATATGACTTGGCAAATTTTTTAAAAATCCCAGTTCACATGGACGTCCAAAACGACATCGCATAATCCAATTGGCATTGAAGTGATCACTTTAAACAAATTTGTCAGTCACTATTTTCAACTTTTAGATAACGTCATTTAGGGATTATATGCTGATTGGGCATGCTGGTAAGCTACGTAGGACTGAGATATTAATAAAATATGGTCATGTCGGATTTCCGGCGATCCATATTAGAGTTGGCACTTAAGTGATCATTTTTTTTAAAAAGTGGCACTTAAGTATCCGAAAAAACTTTTGGCACTAAAGTGAGCACCGTACACAACTTTTGATGCTTCTAATGTCCTTCTCTCCCAGTTTTCTAATTCTCCATCAGAAAGTCAAATGGAGATCCAATAGCAACTTTATCAAAACCATTGTCGATGCATCTATCCAAGTCATTCTTACACTTTATCATATCTATCATCGTTACTCGCACATCGCCTTTTATGTTGGTCAAGTAATTTTGTTGTTTTTTCTTCAATTCTTGATGGGTGCAAAATGTTTTCTTTTTCCATCATGAAAGAGGCTCGAAAACTTGTGCTTGAATTCTTGAATAAAACCGGCAATTCCAACCTTGGAACAGGATTAGAAGAATTTCTAGGCCCTCTTTAGGTTTTGGAAATCGAGCAGCAATTCCTGAGTTGCACCCCACCGGGTGCGTTTTCCTGTAGCCAAGGGTATGCCAACATAATGCATTGATGATTTAGCAAGATGCTCGAAAACCGATTCTCGAGTAGAGCCAGCAGTTTTGACCTTGGAACAGGAGTTGAATTGGTTTTGAGCCCTATCTAGAATCATTCCCCGAGTTGCACCGCAGCAGGTGCTTTTTCCTGCAGCTAAGGGTATTCCAACATAATGCATTGATGATTTAGCATAACATGATCACATTTTAGAAAAAAATTGACAGCAATAATCACAATAGTCACAGTGACCGAACAACAAGCACCACAAGCTAGCCTGTACAAAAGGACAAAGACCAACAACAATAATATGAGTTACTCCCCAACAAAGAACACCCATTAGCAATCAAAACTGTGGGCCAATAAGAGCTTTGTTTGTACCTCACCCACCTGAAAATGACAATTTATTTCCCACCCAAGAAAAACAGAACATGAGAATTGTTGTGTAGGTTTACAAAATGGATTAATAGCACAAAAAATCTCAAATTGATACACATGTGATAAATTTACCTCAAATTAATTTTTTGACCATCAAACACCCCAAACTGGTACACCTTTAACAATTTTACCATTCATTAATTTCCATTAAATTTTATTGTTAAGTTTCTAAGTTGGATAATACGTGGTAGTTTGACGGGTGTATCAATTTAGGATTTTATCCTCCGTTGATCGCATGTGTACCAGTTTGTGATTTTTTGTGGCATTAATCCAATTTACAAAGAGTAAATTTATCATAAATGTATCAATTTAGAGTTTTTGGTAGTTAAAAAATTAGTTTAGAATAAATTTATCACATGTATACTTGTTTGGGATTTTTGGTGGTCAAAAAATTAGTTTAGGGTAAATTTGTCACATGTGTACCAATTTGAGGATTTTCGTGGTATTAACCCTTTACAAAATGATCTCAAACGAAATTCTTTACTTTATCTTCAGCCCGTGTATATAATTGTTATTGTATTGGTATTGAAATCATTTAATTTGAAATCATCTAATTCACTTGTGATTGTTTTCATTTTGATCCTAATGGAATTTCACAAAATTTAGACTTCAAGTTGAGGGTCATAGTTCATTATAAACAGAAGGAGTTTCACATATAAGATAATTGAAGCTCCAATTGAATCAAATGCTTTATTTTACAATATCTAGAACGGCGCTTATATGTTCGGTCCGACTCTTGGAGAATTCAATTTTAGGAGAGTCGAGCCTAGTCCGACTCGAAGCTCAGCCCAACATGATCAGTCAGCCACAGTTTCTAGACTTTGTTCGAATTTTTCTCTCAAAATCCTTCTTTGGTTTCACCATGGTGGATTCCCAATCTGCCCACTGCTGCTTATGTATCACGTTGCCTTCGAAGAAAGTTTCTAACGGAATCGCCCGAACTGGAAATGGCTCGACCTCTGGTGCTACTATCTTTGTGGTTGTGCCTATGCCAACATGTTTTCATTGTTCTTTTCCACTATTCACCTTTTTTACAATACACAATACATGTGTCACACATCTTGCAGCGGCTTGCTCATTCACCCGTTACCTAAACGTTTTCCCTTTTAGCTCCACAGATCATACATGAATGACCCACTTTCTCTAGTCACATGAGAATGAGATGTCCCTCCGTGAGAGGGAAGTTGGGTAACGACAAGGTCGGGAACAATGCAAAATTGTGTGTTTCGTTCTTCATGCTTTTTGTTTTCGATCGGTCAGTTGATTGTGTGGGTTAAACAGGCCCATTAGAAGCCCAACAACATCAATAAAGCTAACCATGCATCTGACAATCTTACCATCGATTATTAACCACCTTTGTTTGTTTGTTTCGCGAAAATGGATAATTTGGATAATATTTTTCTAAAATTAATCACTTATATAACTCATAAAAATGAAAGAACAAAATATTTTTCATCATTTTCGAAGATGTTTAGACGTAAATTATTGTCAATCATGAAACTATTTTTCAGTAATTAATTATTTCTATTGATACAAGTATGGTTTTTAGGAAAATGCATTTCAAATTATTTATTTTACGCAAAACAAACGGAACCTAAGAAATGGAAATTTGCCAATTGTCAAACCACATATATCTTGGACATTCCAAATCAATTGCCTAAAAGAAGGCCTCAAGATAGGTCTGGCTTTTAAGTAGTTTCCTCCAAGTAAATGCTATCATTTTTAGGCTTAACAAACCAGATTGAATTGTGCAGTAACAGTTGCCACACCAAAATCATGGGATTCTCAATACACAATACAGTGCACAAGGAGGAGGATTCATGGTTGACAGATCACACACATTTGGAGATGCTTCTACTTTCGAGTAGTTACTTCAACACTTCTGCATGCACGAGCGGTAGATCAAATCCCACAAAGGCACAAATTCGAGACTCGCCAATTTTATTTTTCCGCAGAGAGCCTCTTTTCGACTAACTATTTTGATTCAAAAGAAACTACTAAGTTTGGAGCACAAGTTGAGGGAATGGTATGTGATTTCTAGGCATCTTCGTGACTGAGATCGATCGCAATCGTGCTTGAAGCAACAACACTCGCACTCTTTATAGCAGATTCCTATATTGAAACCTGCACCGTCGATATCGTAAAATCCTCCATGGATAGCAACATCAATTTTGTGGCAAAAAAAAAAAACACTAGTACCATCCAAATCGTCAATGTCAATGTAAATGCCGTTGGTGTTCGTGAAAATGATGTTGCTCTATCGATGGTGCAGGTTTTAATAAGGGATCAAGATGATCCACCATCGAGTGAGCCATTATAAGAGTGCAAGTATTGTTGTTTCAAGTACAACTTGCGATTACAATCTAAGAATGAAATGCAAAACAAAGTTCTCTACAACAGGACATTGAATAATGTCAACCAGATGTGCTGGTTGTTGGTAGATGAAGCGTAGGATTCTATGTTCTTCAATGTCCCTCTGCCTGTAATGAATTGGATTGTTTTCTGTTTTCTTAAAGTTGTTCTTCCCTAACACATTGTCCTGCAATGTAATTTTTGGTGAAATCGCACCTCTTTATTATTAAAACAATAAATTTTGATGAAAATCCTGAAATATTGTTAGTTATAGAGATCCTCAATCAATGTAGTTGTATTGTAGTTCTCAATCTATTTGGTTCTTTTCGTTTTACAATAAGGAAAATATGGTCACTGGAAATTGCTTCTTTGCTCGTGGAAAATGCATCCTTGTATTTTTTAAAACAACATGCATTTATGTAAACAAAGAGTAATGTTCTATAGTCCTTATAGTGTTTCCCAATCTAAACTTTACCCATTTAATTACAATTTATTTCAATCAATTTAGCAATTGTAGTCGATTTGATCTTATTGCACACGTTAGCGAATCCATAATCAAAATACAAAGAAATAAAAATAAAATAGAAAGGAGGGGAAGGGTGGAGAGCCACCCGCCTTCGCCGGGACCTCGGCTAGGGCCAATGATGGAGACGGGCGCCACCCCTGATATCTCTTTCTCCCCCTCCCCGCCTCCTCTAGCTTTTCTTTTATATGAACTTTTAGATTTTGCTAATGTGGTCATTAACATTTATAATCACGCCAGTTAGATATGATTCCCACAGCTGAATTAGATTGTCACGACATATGTCAACTGAACCAAATTAAGTAGAAGCATTAAATTGGTTCGATTCAAAGAGAACAAGAATCAAATTAAAGTTTAAGGATGAGATTGAGTATTGACATGTAGCACATGGACTATTTTTAACATTTCTCATTATTGATTTTCATGAAACTTTTGGATTAACACTGTCAACGGACCGATGACTGCTTTCTAAGTGCATCATCTAATCCAGTAATCCACCATTTATCCTTACTCGTTTCCTGCCTTATGCTGATAAACTCTCGCTTTTTGGTCTCCACAAAGAATTCATCGCTAAATACATCGGACAACATCGTGTTGTAATTGTTATCCTTAATTTCTGATAAGAGAAAACATTTTCTCAAGCGAAACATATTATGTAAAACAGACACAACCTGAGGTATGCTTCCTGATAGAGATGGAAAATCATTTACCAGGTTAATGAGCTCATTCCTGTATATCATATGTCGTTGAATTGACCTCATGATTTCCACTATGGGGCTTAGGTTATGTTGCTGTTTGTTATTTGCTTTGAGCTGATTGTTTTTTTTTTTGGTAAGGAAAACATGATTGTTTTTCTTTTGTAATTTGCTTTGAGCTAATTTGCTTTGAGCTGATTGTTTTTCTTATCTTATTTGAAGATTTGGACATATTTCGGTTGTTGCTTCATACTTTTGCTACATTAGTATGCATCCGTAATACCATGGCCCAAAAGTATGTAAACATCGCCTTGTGGTACTTCTAAAACTGTTGGAGAAATAGATTACATGACTGAACTTGCAGCATCATCACTTGAATGACTCAAGTTCGAAGCTGATGTTCTCATGTCCTTGGTTAATGGCATGGTCATTTTGTCACAAAATTTTATGGATTTCATTTAAAAGTGCTTTCAGAAACGCTACACAAAACCAGTTAGACAATGTTTTTTGTTGGGAGTGTTTTTTTTGGCCCTACTATATTCCTTTTCTTTGGTGCAATGACATGCAATGTATACGCTTGCTAGTTCAGTTTCTTAATGCTAATTCAATATATATATCGAGCTGATTCTCAGCTTAGTTTCCTCTTAAATGCATGATTCTCTCGTTGACTCAAGCCCTAGCCCTTGGATTAGAAAATGTACGGAAATACTCACTCCAAGAGTGTGAAATTTGTTGAAGAATATGACAGTTAGATGTACATTCATTCAATGAACTCGTCCATTAAATGCAGTTCGAACTCTCATGTTATATGAATCCTTCATGGGATTATCACCCACAAATTTAATAAGATCCTTTTCTTCAGAATCCAATCAATATATAAAAGAACTCATAGATGTGGAGAAGGAAAACATTTAATGTAGTTCCATGAACAAGACCATCTCTTCTGTGATCACCTGCTTTATGATAAGCATGTGTTTGATGTAATTTAAGCCGTTATTTATTTGAAACAAAACGTATATTAGACATGACTAAGAAAAATATTGGTATGTAATCAACATGTTTCGAAATGGGTGCTGAACTTTGCACCCAGAGAAGAGGTTAGAAATTTTTATGTATGATGAATCCTGCACCGTGTCTTCGGCTAATCTGCATTAAAGAAATCCCGAGCTCACGGCCACGTCATAGAGGAAAAATAATCTTGTCCAGGCCAATGTCTTTCCCATTGTAGGCAATAGGAGCATACATCCACAGATCATCAGAGCTCAAGAGCTGGAAACAAAAGAAAAGGTCGAAAATATTAAGATTAGTCTAATGCAGAACATGCCTCATCTGTAATTCAAAATGATCATGAACAGTTATTGCGATTCATGTCTCAAGACTCTCCACGAACCTTAATTTGGAGCTGCAGAAACTTCACATAATGCACTGCTTCTTCAAGCATTGTACTGATGTCAACCTGCCACATCAAACACAATATTGTTGTTACTGATTGGTACTAAATCATGCACTACTTATTTGATTTTCCTTTGTAAGTTTTTGTCAAAATGGACAGGAGATCTATCAGACTGAGCATGCTATGTACCTTGGTTCCATTAGGAATGAGGTTCTGCAAAATCTTCAGTCTTTCATTAATCCTCTCGCGCCTTTTCTGCAAAGGATTCAAAAAAGAAGAACATCATAACAATGACACCAACTAAAATTGGATCAAAGAGTGCACGATCTACATTAAGGGGAAATATATTAAGAGGTTTATTTACCCTTGCATAGAGGCTCTGAGGATCAGTGGCAGCTCCTCTACCAGCTCTTGTTTTTACATTGGAGCTGAGAGATTCGGAGGCCTTTGAATCTTTGAGCTCCTGAGAAGAAACATCATCCTCAGAGCTGCAAGTACTAGAGCTCTGTCCTTCTTCCTTGACATTGCTCTCCTCATTGTCGTCATCGAGGGAAGTGAGCTTCTGATTCTTTTTCGATGGCCTATTCTTCTTTCGGGTTTTCTGCACCAGCCATTTTTACGTGTCTTTTAGAAAATACTCACTGGACTCTCCCACTTAAATGTCCGTGTGTGAAATCTGTGCAGCTTCAGAGTTGGTCTAAAGAACACCCGAAAATGTTGATGTGAAAAAAACTACATTTTGCTCCTTGGAAGATGCTAACTGTTTATGCATATATGACTGAGAAAAAAAACTCGATCCAGACAGCTTCCATAAGCATGTTCACTTATTTTTGAATCAAATCCACTTTTTGGAAAAAAAACAAGAAAGAAAAGTATGATATAGATTCTAGATTCTTTTCAAGGAAGGTGGTTTTACCGTGTAATTTACTGCAAAGCAGAGAGTTTCTTTGTTTTCTGAAGACAAGATGACTGACTTAGAATCATTATCAACTAAACAAGCTCTTCGATGTACTTACATCTGACAAGAGGCGTGGTTTTTTCTTTGGCTTCTCGGGCATTTCAACATTTGTCTTATCATTCCTTGAGGCTATCTTGCCTGATCTGGCAGGCTCTCTTTCCACTGGCAATGCCTCGACAGGAGCAGAAACTTCTTGAGGCTGAACATTGTCACCATCCTTGATTTCGGCCTCGCTGATCATGTTCTCTCTTAAGCACACAATCTCTTGATCTGTGACAAAGGAGTCGTTGCTCCCTCCATTCACACAAACATCCATGAACATAGAAACTTGATCGCTAGCAACTGACATATAATTAGAGCTGCTATAGTTCTTGAGGCTCGGAACGGGAACATTAAGAAAACTGTTGCTGCAAGCACTAGAAAAGCTGCTCTCTTGAGAGAAGCATTGCAGATTAAAAGAGTCAAGATCAGAGACTGAAGAACAATACAAACTCTCATGAACCCCTCCTATGTAGTCCATGCCTGATAAGGCTTTATTGGGATTGGCAACAAGAGTTGGCGGGATCTGAAAGTTTGGTCTATCTTCGAGAATGCTACTCCCAAAAGGGTACTGATCAGGCTCATCGTTGGAGAACAACATTCTCAGTAAGTCCAGTTCTCCATCAGCAAAGCTTCCCAAGCTCTCCATTGTCCTGACTTCTCTTTGCTTAACTGAGAAAAAACAAAAAATTCCTTAGGGGTGGAGAAGCCACTTGCTTGAGAACTGAGCACAAGATGTCGAGACATATTTATACCCGTTTAGTCATTGCCCAACAAGCTACCCCACAAGGAGTGGTATTGAGGGGTTGACTTCATTTGTATACTGAATCCTCTTGTTCATTTCTTGTTTAATGATTTAATTGGAATGCAAGGGATGGTCTTAATTCATGAAACTAACCCCCCTCATCAGGAGTCCACTGTGGGAACGATTACCAGGCAAAAGACAACTCACAGATAGCCAAGTTCATGCAATTATGTAGTTAAAATAGTGGAGAAATTCAATGACTTTTCAGCCATCTTAGACTTGCAAGCATAGATTATAAATAATGAAAAAAGGTCTACTGGCAATCATTAGGAGGTGACTAAGCAAAGCTGATAATGTTGATAATGCCTGGAAAAAGAGTATAGAATTCATTTAAAACTTACACGATTCAGTAGATGTTTGTGTCTTGAAGGAGCAGGCCCTTTTGAAAGAATTAGCAGAGTTGAAAGTATAAAATAAAATAAAACACGAATTGTGTACCAAAATAAAAAGGTTTCGGTTAAAATTATTTGTTACTCTTTTAGTGGGCAGCTGGTAGAGATTGGTCAAAAATCAATGTGCATCGAGTGAAACCCTAATGAACTAGCATTCGTAACCTGGCATACATATGAAGAGGACTCAAACTCTCGCTTGTATATGGGTGAGAAATGGCGACTGCAATCGATGAAACAAATGCACAGAATTTACACTGTCCAGACCATATGTAATCTACGCCTACAAGTTAATTTACAAGGTTTCAACTTGGGTGTTTTCTTTCTTTTTTACTTGGATCGAGTCTTAAAATTGAGCCACGACCCAAAATATGATGAAAAACGGGCGCAAGTATATCCTTAAGACTAGAATTCTTTGGGGAAACTGACTAGATCAACATGAATATCGGTATTGGTGTATGCTTGTATAACCATTGAACTGTTAACTCCAGATTCAAAACAAATCACCACATGCTGCTATCATTAGTGCTGAGTAATATCATCTTATCACGCAGAATTAGAGCGACAGCACGCTGGGAGAGGAGACAAAACTGTGTATTGGAATTTTGAGAACGTGTGAGATAGTTGAATATAATAGTGAAGAGAGAGAGAGAGAGAGAGATTAAAGAAGAGGAGATTGAGGGACGGCAAGATCGTGTGAGTGAGTCGATATTCTATGAAGAGTACTTTAAGCCCGACAGAGAGAACGAACAACTCGCTCAATGTCTTCCCAGGATGGCTTAATCTGACAGGTTCTGATCATATACAAGATCGATCCAACTCCTAAAACCAAGGCCTCCAAGGTTGAAGAAGATCTCTTCCTAGAGTAGAAGAATCATAATGAGCCACCCGTGTACAACATAGCAACCTTACCTTATCATCCTGACAAGTTGGTATTGAACCCCACAATATAAAGGGCAGTTTTATCTCTTCCTCAAAAGAAAAACACTCAGCTTGTGCCATGTCGCATACGAAATGTGATGGATAAGTAAACAAAATAATTATTAGACTTGGAAGCCGGCAATGACTTTCAAATTCCTAGAAAGATATTTAATAAGAGCGCATCACGTTGAATTGGGAATTCAAATTGGTATTGCTTAATGCATGACTCTAGATAAGCATTCATGGAGTTCTGAACAACCTTCACAAGGAAGGTCATGCTAATCTTTCTAGTGTTATATCGATAATCACACGAGCCTTGGTAAAGATTAGGACAAAACCTTGTAAAAAATGGCGACTAATTAAGTATACAGAAATGATTGTTTTCATAAGATCAGTCCTCTTAATTTTCATTAATGAAGAACCAATTCTGTACCATGTTTCCACACATAAAGGGACATGAACTATTTGCTCTATTGATACATGACATGCGCATAAATTCTCAAGTCAACAACGTTGATGTTGGCAGAAAGGAAGGAGATTAATGAGCTAGGGTTACAATGTGTAACAATTTATAGAAGTGACATTAGAATTACCAAGAAAGGAGAATGACAGCAAGAAAGCTAAGGTTTAGAGAATGTTGAGAGAACAACTGAGTCAATTATATAATTAGAACACTTCTCAACAGAGTCCCAACATCGATTGCGCGGCTTTAACTCGATCCTTTAGGATCATGCAGTGAAAGGAAGTAAACTTCTCATGAATTCGCTAATCTTGCTGATATATAGTAGTTTCCCCTTGATGAAGCTCCAGAAATGGGCTAAGTCCGTGACCAAAGCTAGTTCATTTAGCTTACTGCAATAATGATGATGATGATGATGATGATGATGATAACACTATAGTAGTAGTAGTAGTAATTAAATCGTGGAAGACACATGATTAAAAATGGTTGCAGTAGACTTTTATAGAAGAGAATGATGTCTACTGAGGGAATTTATTGATTCACTAATCTTATTAACATTACCTCATGTCTGGCGATATTTTTTGTTAAATCCCGTTTTATGTACATACATTTTACTTTCTCTAACATTTTTGCAAGTAGGAACAAGACGATGTACTGTATGTTTTATATGATCGATCGATAGATTTTCTTTAAAATCAAAGATTGTTCCGACAAAGTTTATTACATTGACATTATGCTCAATATAAAAATCCCTTTGATTGATGACTCCAAATGCATGCACCTCGGATGAAGAGGCCATTGATACATATTCTTGGACCCCAACACAACACCTTCGCTAAATCTTAAACCTAGCTGTGAAATCTCTCTCATTAAGGTTAAACCATAGTTATAAGAACCCCACATTTAATCTCATCTCTATCTACCATTAATAATCTCTCTCTCTCTCTCGAACACGCACACTGCAAGTACGATATCTCAAGACAAATACTGCAAAACAAGTCTGCACAAACAACTGTCCCCTTCATCTCCCCCAAGATTCCGGCGGTTTTCAAGCTCTTATCAGTTCCACGCGTCTAGGAGAGACCTTGTCGCCATTAATTTTTCTCGATTCTCTCTTTTTGTAATGGTCCCGGTTCTTCTTGTGGAGGAACTTCGATGAGATCTTCTTTGCTTCGTTTGTTCTTGGAAACTGCACCCTAGAGGACCCACATTCGCATTCCCGTGTAATAAAGTGTAGTACCAACTTCAATGCTGTACGCCGACCAAAAAAAACTCACTGCTGTATATAATGGATATAAATAATGCTCGAGGGAAGCAAGTATTGTATAAGTTACTTCTCCGATTGAATCAATCATATTTCAAGAATAAGTGGGATTTACACTGGGCCTCACTTAAAAACATGAGACTCGTCACAATTTTCATGCTATGACTGGTTTTGTTCATCACATTACTTTTAGACTAAGCTTATGCATGATCATTTCATTAGTTTTCATAACACTCCTGTAAGAGAAACTGAGATTCATTTAGAAAAATTAGTCTAATAAATGATGTGAAATGCTCCTATTGAGTGGTTGAGTATGATCCACTCATTTGAAGACCCATATATTTGGTTTACCATATTATTTAGTAAATTTAATTTCATTAATCGGTCAAAATAGGTACATTATTCAATGAATAATTGTCAAAATCAAACTCAATGCCTTACGCATTAAATCATTCTTTCATGTATACGGAGGCACTTGTTAGACATAAATGCATAAAATTTGATTTATCGATATATTGATTAAACATAATATGGGAAAAGCCAATGTGTTGATTATAAATGGTTCACGCAAATATAATGGGCACAATATGTTTATAACTGGTCACCCGCCTTGACGAGTTTCACTTTATGTTGATCTACTTAACTATACATGTTCGAATATGTTCCAATGGATTAAGAGAGTATCCCATGTATCTTATCTCTTAATGTAATCCCACGTTACTTATTTATGGGGTTTGCCTAGACTTTATACACATGTAGCTTCCTTCCACCTAATAATTTGAACTTTTGAATCATAATTTCTAACATGTTATCAGAGCCAAACATCAATTCTTTCTGTGCCAATTGATATATATCTCATGTGTGCTTCTTATCTATCTTATGCTTTATTCCACGAGTTATTCTTCACTTCATTTGCACGTAAAGGGTGTTTAATCCACATCACTAGGTTATGAGGTTCATCGAAGCCTTACATGCATGTAGTCTTTCTCCACCTAGTAGCTTAAATTTTTTAGTTTGATTTTCTAACTATATTTATAGTGTGGTATGTGTAAATCGGTTGACCTAGTCGCAATTTCGAGTACACTTAATTGCATGTGGTATACATATGTGTGTAGCAACAGGTTGTGTCAATCAATGCCATTGAGCATGGTAGCTCAATAGTAAAGTGCTCGCGTTGCCTTAACTGAGATCACAAGTTTGAGCTAAATTGTAAGCAAATCTTTGGCCAACTTGTGATTTAGGCATTTCCTACCTCCTGTGAACAGAATTGACTTTTCGCACATCAATGGGACTACGTTGACAAGTTTCATACACATACAAGTACTTGAACGGTTATAGCTTGAACATTCATAGTGGTAGTCCCGTGATAAAGCTGTTACAATTTCTTTTATGAGGTCAAAAAATCGAGCTATGTCACGAGCAAAGTTCCAACTAACTCGTGTTACCTCATGTGAAGAGATTTCACAATTTTTCGAATTTCGATGGACCGTAATGATAAGATAGTAACTAAAAGTAGTTGAGTAGTTATAAGTCAAATCAAACATTTTATAACATCTGTAAAACTACTACCATAATGTCCAAAGACATAATTATGCTGATCACCCTAATCAATCAATAAAGAGAGGCTAATCATTCAGTGCCAACCCTATGAACCGTCCATTGCGCGAGCACGGCCCTTCGAATTGTAACTTTATTCAGGTGATGAGAAGCTGGGGGTTTCTGATAAAAGATCACAGACAAGGCGAATAAAATCTAGAGAAGGCAATTCCAGAGAGTCGAGATAGACGAAATTTGAAAATCTGGACACAAAAAAAGAAACAGATTTTATTCCTCGCGGCCTGCACGATTCATTAGAGAGATCGGAGTTTTTTTTATGGTTTTGTTTGTCTTGACTGTCCCCAAAAGCTGTCGCTTGGCTTCGAGTACCATTGTTGTCTCCCCCACGTTTAACTTAAAAAACCCCTAACAAGTTACAGCTTCTTGTTGGACTCTGAGAATTTCAAAGTTTTCAATCACCAACAGCAAAAATATAATTCTGTCTTTCCACCCAACGCTTGCCACGTTGCCCATCTCTTGTTTTGCCACGCCATCCTTTTGCTCTCTCCTTCGGGGGTGGGTTGATTGATCATGGGGGGCTCTTAGACAGGAGTTGTTACTTGCTTTGTTAAAGAAAGAACAAAAGGAAAATGAATTAGGAATAATGAGAGTGTAAAGTTAGGTAGGAAAGGTCATATTCATTATAAAACACTAAGGTTGTGTCGATAAGTGTACCGGGCACTTCGGAGTGCACCTAATGTGCTCATTCCAATTAGATCGTGGTTGCTAAGTGACGCAAGCAGCGGAGGGGGATGAGAAAGAGAGGGAGATGGGGGAGCTTAGGCATCCGTGGAGTCGAGCAGGACCAACTTTGAGGCAGCCGACATATGTCATGAGAAAAGTAGGTAGCGTCGTGACAACCCATGCTATGGTGATATAACGCGGCGTCGATGATGGTGGCAACGGCCTGTGTCTAGAGGGTGGGGTGCAGCCCCTATTGGTTTGAAGAGAGAGAGGGGAGGAGAGAGTTACGGTTTTTGTTTTTTTTTTTTTTTGTGGTCGGTACTAGATGGACACATGGTGAAATTTAATGGACTAATTGAACAGAGACAGTTCAGGGGTACTATACATGGGTACAGATCCCCTCACCCATAGGCAAACGATATCATAACTACAATGAACACGCCAATGTGTACATAAATATATAATAGAAACTCTTCTCTATGGGTTGCCTCTAAGGTAAGGTTGACGCATAGAACTCTAAATAGCAAAAGGTTGATCATTCTTCTTGCAAGGAGAACTTTTTTGCATTCTCCAATTATTCTTGCTTTCAAATAGGATGTTGTGCTTGCCTCATTCAATGTCATGAGTTTTGCTAAAAAAATAAGGGTTTTTGATAGTATTATTGCAAATCAACAATTATGGGAAATTCTGTCATTCCCATAACTCTTCCCACTAATATTTCCATTAAAGATTTTGTTATTAACTCTCAATATTACAAAAATGTTGTCGATTAAACATAAAATTTCCCAAAATAATACACGCCAAATAACAACAGAATTTCTTCTCATGGGTTCTTTTAATATATCCAGACTCCGTAACGTTTCAAATTTAGATTTTCCAAATTTATTCATATTTCAAATACTTTAAAAGTTATACAAGCCCTCAATTTTCATATAGAACCGTGGTCTTACAACTATCGTTTCGTAAGCTAGGGTTTGTTTTGGGTGAGTTGAGGGCTAGGGAGATGTTTTCTAAGGGAGGCAATATGATCATTTTGCTCGTGAGATTTTGTCAAGGATATAAAGTTGAATTTTCTATGATAGAGAATGAAAAAGTGATATTGAGGCCAATTGTAAGGAGGGTATTTGATATTGTCTCTCCAAAAAATTAACGGCATCAAGTTAATCCAATCTCGCAACCTTTGTATGCTCACTTGGCGAATCACATCCTCACATCTTGTGATTTTCTTTCTTGCCATTAGTATGATCGTAATAAATTCCTGAAGTCTATATCTTATTGTTTCGCCATAATTTCTCCCAAGACGAAATTTCTTTAATTGAAAGTTGTTCTTCGGCTATTAATTAAAGGGGAAATAGGTTTTGCGCCAACTCCGAACATGATATATATCATAGGCAAAAAAAACCAATAGCTTTGATTAAAACAAGACTGTAGAAACACAAAGTGTGCCGAACTTTAATCAACGTTAAGGCCCGGAAGATACCGACTCGATACAATAACCATGTGTAAACAAATTATGCCAGAATCTAATCAATGACACAAAACCCGTGATAGAGATTATGCACCGAAATTGAATTGACGATGACTTGAAAAACTACAACTAGGAAAATAAAGTGTAGTGCAGGAAAGTAAAATACTAAAAAGATAATAAATTTTGTTTGATTTGTGCGAGAGTCCTCCGAAGAGTACAATGTGGCTATTGAAGCTTACAATAGACGGCTATCAACGGAGGTTACAAATGGAAATTACAAAATGAGGCTACAAAAGGAAGTTACAAACAAAGGTTACAAATGGTTACATTGACTCTACTCCCTTGACGGTTTCTTTGACTCCACTACGTTGACAGTTCATTTATACCATTACATTGATAGTTACTACTTTGACTGTTGCATCCGAGATTGTCGACTCCACTTTTTTACGAGTCCTTAAAGTTGTCAATTCATCAAGCTATTGATATTTATGTTCCTAAATGGCCAAACTCTGTTCTTATCGATTAAGTCTATCATATGTCGATAATGACCATAAGTTGATCATTTTTTGATGCAAACAAATGCCCCCTTTAAAAGAATCGAATGATTGATTTGATTCTTTTAATTTAGATAACCAAGAGTCATCATGTGCCCCCATTGTCATTGGCAAATTTGATTTTTCTTTTTGAATTTAATCTTGCTCAGATTCATCATTTTATCCATACTT
This sequence comes from Syzygium aqueum, assembly GCA_031216185.1. NCBI lineage: Eukaryota > Viridiplantae > Streptophyta > Magnoliopsida > Myrtales > Myrtaceae > Syzygium > Syzygium aqueum. The sequence continues at coordinate 21,632,447 of CM062236.1, read as the reverse complement.
TTCCATGAAAGGCACATAATTTGTAGAATCTTCAGGTAGTCCTCTATCTCTGTTTTTAAGTAATTGCTCATACTTAGACAATTTTGTTGCCAATTGGAATAAATTGGCAAAATTTTGGCCTTCGAAATTTTCTCTGAGATTGAATTTCAATCCACTGAAAGCCAAATTCGTGAATTTTTTCTCCGGGAGTGAAGTAAGATATCTATTCTTAGCCCTCTTGAATCAAGCAACAAACAAATCGATTGATTAGGATTCACAAGTTAACACCTTTCTTGCCCCCTAGGTTCATGGTAGATAGGTTGATAAACTTGACCTTCCTACCCCCTAGGTTCAGGGTAGATGGGATTTTCGGGCCTTTGTAAATATTACTAGTGGTAGGATCACGTGGCCTCAATTGTTTCCGCCGTCCAATTAATTAAGAGTTGGAGGAACATACCTAGAAGCCACAGTATTAGGCAAATTACTTCCACTAACAAGTATCATCCCATCAGTTAGGGTCATACCAATAGTTTTGGCCATAAACCTAGTAGGTGTAGGATTGGTAGGATTCGCTTGCATCTAAAATGAATGGCTCAACGTTCCTGGCATGTGCATGACTTCATGGAAGGTGTTGACAATCATAGGCTTGATTATGTCGATGAGGTATTTCATCATGTGGTTGGTTGTTTCCTTCTGGTGTTCATCAAGAAACCTCCTCATGGTGGCCAACATCATAGGATTTGGCTCCAACTAGCTTCTTTGTTCATCGGTAAGTGGTCTTGGGATGTCAACATCTCCACCTTGTTTTTGTGCTAATATCAGCTAAGCAGTCGATAACTCAGAGTGTCTTATCTTGTCATTACTAAGTTGCGGTGGCAAATTATTATTGTCAGCATTGTCAAGATTGAGTTAATTCCTACGCACCATTGTATCTCCTCAGATCAGCCATATTGGTCCTACCGAACGTTCTAAAAAAATGTTTCGTCGGAATTTCTCTTGCAATGAAATATCTTTCACCGAAAGTCGTGCTTCAACTTTTAATTAAAAGGAACTAGGGTTTTGCACCAACTCCTAATAATAAATATCACAAGCAAAAGGAACCAATGGTTTTGATTAAAACAAGATTGTACAAACACAAATTGTACCAGAATTTAATCGATGATAAGGCCCGGAAGATACAGACTTGATACGATAATTTGGTGTAAACAAACTATGCCGGAATCTAATTAACAACACAACTTGAGAACACAAAGGTATTATGTCGAAATTCAATCGACGGCACAGCACTCGGGATAGAAATTACACGCTGTAATTTAATTGAGAACGCAAATCGAAAGCTACAACTAGGAAAATAAAGTGCAGTGCAGGAAAGTAAAATACTAAAAACATAGTAAATTTATTTGATTTGTGTGGGGGGTCCTCTGAAGAGTACGACGTGGCTTTTTAAAGTCTACAATCGACGGTTATCGATTGAGCTTACAAAAGGAAATTACAAATGGAGGTTACAAAGAGAGGTTACAAATAGTTACAAACAATTACATTGACTTCACTCCCTTAACGGTTTTTTCGACCCCACTACATTCAAGATTACTTCTTTGACGGTTGCATCTAAGATTGTAGACTCTACTTTTTGTCAATTCCTTCAAGCTGTCGATTTATCAAGTTGTTGATTCATCAATATGTCGATAATTATGTTCATAAATGACCAAACTCTACTATCATCGACTAAGTTTATTATATGTCGATAAAAACAAAAAATTGATCATTTTTTTGTGCAAACACCTATCATTACATGTATGCAAAATCCTCAGATGATCAATCATCCTTTGATTCATTTATCCATCTGTAGAGTTGAATTTGGTCGGGCTTCATTTAATCTATTATCGAAACTTGAACCAAAATAACAAGTGCACTTAAACGGTTAAAAAATTGGTAAAATTTAAAAATAACCAATCAACTTGGTTATTTCTCTCCATTCTAAGTTCTTTCTCAATTTCGACCCAAAAAAAAAGTTCTTTCTCAATCAACTTTTCTAAGAATTCTTTCGTTGTCATGTCCTAATAGTTGACAAAAGTAATTGCTTAAATTGCGTTAGAAAGGGGTTATAAGCGCGTGAATGAATTATAGTATATGTACCAAAAGCAAATCGAGGAGTTTATAACTAGGTCATTTGCATCTACCTAACGATAGATAAATTCAGTCGCACCTACAAAAATTTATTTGGTCATAGCTGAATTTCGCACGTTTGAACATGTATATCTATATGACACAATTTTTCTGAACTTTCCCATAAAGTACAATATATATATATATATATATATATATATATATATATATATGGGGATGTGATTCGACAAGTTGGCCCTCAATTATTATTAAATAAAGCATGTGTTTGATCTCCCAAAAAGATAGAAAGAAATAAAAACATATATCCGTATTATATAGCAACTTTGGGCGTCAAACCTAATAAAATAAAATAAGATGAAAGGAAAGACATATATTGCAACTTCGGTTATTTCCCATTCACACCAAGCTCTACATTCAAATCACCTTACAAATTTCTTTAAGAAAGTAAAGATACCTATAGCACCAGGCAATGCCCATCGTCACGAACATGTTGGTAGATGAAGCTGTCATGCTTCGGAAACACCTTGAAATTTCTCGACTTTTAAATCGGAAATATGAGTTTGGAAACATGGTTTTATTCTCTTTGGAGCAAACGATGCTGCATCATTTTAAGTTTGTCTTGATGACTAATCTAAATGACGAAATACCTTGGAGCTTATATAATCATCGAGAATATTTTATCATCAAGATCGATAAATCGAGTCCATCTTTATGTTAGATCACATCAGACATAACCGAATTTATGTTCCAGAAAATCAGTGGCGAAATCGTAACATCCATCCAAAGTTATGTGACCTCAAGTGAGCGATTGAGACACAATACATAAATGAAGTTAGAAATGCCTCATGAACTTCCTAATATAAATTTCTTAAAGAATACATGACTGCAAATTAAAATAAGAGAGAATTAATGTCAAATTTAAAATTTAAAAAACCTTCGCCTTATATTCTATAGATGTCAATGATGCATATATTATTGAGGCAAAATCATGTTAGCCACACCCTACTGTTTGTCTTTCCCCATTGGCTGCGAAGTGAAATTATAATTTTTGAATCTTGAGTTGGTATTGGGAATGGGAATTTGACTAAGTCTAGAATAATTAGTTGATAAAGACCCTGGGGCTAAGTGAAAGTCAGACCAGCATAGTCATCGATTAGTGATAAAGGCATCATATAATAACGCTTTAAAAAACTCATGACTCATGTCCCACGATATTCTTGATCGTGTCGAGGTAGAGTCTCTGTCTCCATACCGTAGCCGCCCACTTTTATCATAAGTTTCGGGTGAAAAATGACCTTTTCTTTTGTAGGACATATATGAATTGATGTTTAAATTGAAGGTGTCGAAATGGATCAAAAACCCACTTTTTAACTTATATTTAGTGAATCATGTCGTATATGGATTAGTTAAGAAATTAAAGAAGGGGTTGTTATGAAGTTAGAATATCAAAACCTAATCAGATATGGGTTTTAATGGGTCTAGGTTATACCCATATGTAATTCATGTTAATTGAAAGGAAAATCGAAAAATAAAATGTAAGTTTGGGGACTCGAAAAAAAAAAAGCAATGAGACTAATCTAGGGAAAGGGGGGGGGGTGGGGGGACCAAAAGTTTGGATCATTATGTCCATTAGTAATTTGCAAGATTCAGATCATAAGTTGTCTATTGGGAATTCAAAAGGTTTTGACCAAAATTTTGGCCATTAGTAATTTAGAAGGTTTGGACCAAAAGTTGTGTCCATTGGGACTTCGCAAGGTTTTTCGTCAAATGAACGTAGGTTATATTAAAATAGAGTCGGCTACGGATTGATAAAATTGCATAGTATAAATACTGATCAATACAGGTTAAACGGATCAATTTAGATTGGATCTAATCCAATCCCAACCCAATCCACCCGAACGACAGATTTACTTTTAACGCTTCCAAAAATTGGAAGTTCCTTTCCTAGCAACATCAAATGGAATAATCAAACATAGAAGACGGTTTAGATGATCCCTAATTCTTTAAGAGAATAGGGAGACTACGTTTCATGGCAACATTTGAGAACTGCACCGAGGGTTTATCATCTTGAACTATCAAATTATAGCATTAATCAATCATTCAATTTGCTCACACTATTTTCTCTTTATCAACTTTCGTCACGCATTGGCAGCACAGTCATGAAAACATGAAAACAGCGAATCGTTTCTGTTTTCCGCTACATCTAAGCATTCAAGCCGGCAGCTCGATGAGAAGTTCTAAAAGTTTTTAGTACAATAAACTGCCACTCTAAGTTTAAGATACGCGGTAAATCGGGCATTTCGAGAGGACGCAGACAAACTGCAATCTCACAACATTCAGCTGGTTCACCGATTTGCTAGCTGTGTAATACAACATGCAAAATATGATGAATTGTTCTCATCTTAGCAGAAAGATGAGATCATGATCAAATTACATATCATTTAAACAGTCATATAAAAGGAAGAAGCTCGCATCTTCATGTCCACATAATAATTCAATCACAAGCAGAGCAGAGCTGTTTAAATCGAAAGGCGAGTTTACACGACATAATCAGACATGAATTATGGTCATCTTCCTCGGGACTCTTGTGCGTGTCCCAGGTTCCTCCAACCTTGAGCTCCCCACAAGCTCTCATGGGTGAAAGCAAGCGGGAAACAACAATCGCAAGAACAGAAAAGAAAAGAAAACTAGCCAAATCATACCTCCTCGCCGAAAGGCAGAATAAAAGTTTTATTACCGGCGAAACATCCACTGGATCTAGCGATCTTTAATAATCTCCAGCTCAAGGGAATGGTTCGCTGATCTGAATATAAGTTGGTGTTTCACTGCCACCATGTTCTAAATATCCGACTTTACCAGAACAAATAGTGGCTTGTCACCCAATCGATCTCGACCCTGAAGCAAAAATAAAAGAAAAATAAAATGAAAAACAATAGGAACAAGAAACTTTGACCCTAGTCGTGTGTTAGTAATCATTTAAAGTAAGGTTCAAAATTAGACTGCAAGTGTGTTTTTTTTTTTGGAAAACTAGTTCTTCATTTGACAAATATTGGGCTACGATAAATCATAAAGTATTCTGACACCAATGCTTAGTGTATGGAGAACAGGCAAAATATGTAGAAGTCACAAGGAATTAATGTTATCTTCCGAGAAATTGGTTCTATCCACATTTGGACAGAAAACAATCCCTATGAGATGAGTACATTTATTCACTATTGCTCTCTTCTTTGCCATGAAGCACACATGCGACTTTCCAGCAAATCCTTAGTGTTCACTTACTTGTGACTCACAGATACTCTTTTGGTCCTTCATCTTTGCCCCTGACATTATTTCCTTGGTTGTTTTTTCCATAATTAGAAAAGCATACAGCCAAAGAGGAACATTTTGTTTGGGTAATTTACTTAGATATATGACCAATTAATACATCAAGCTTAAGGAATATATTTCTAAGTGGCTTCTTTTCCCTGAAGATACAGAATGCTCGAAAGGACAGGAAAAACCTCCTCCATAGATAGATAAGTTCTCAAACCACAACGTTTTTGTTGGTTGCAGTACTTCTTTCCTATTTTAAAGGCCTAAATGTTCTTGCAAACTTCTTGATATCATCAAGTATTAGATATTCATCAACAGTATCTTTCTTTTTTTTTTTTTACCCAATAACCTACTAACTGTATCCTTCTATTATGTGTACAAATGAAACTGCACCCTATTACGACAAATCTAATATAGTTCGCCAAACTCCAAAACATAGAGATGAAAGATTGTTCGACTCTCTCTGAGATACCTTTCTTCTCAGGACCTAAACTTCTAATCCCCAATCTCTCTTCATTCAGTTGCAGCAATGAGCTCCATTGCACTAAGCTAAGAATGATTGACATTTTTTTAAGACATTCTGCCAGGGATTGTGCATACCTTTAGCTCCGGTAATTCAATGATGCATGCACATTCAACCACAGTCGCCCCAACACGCTCTGCAAGAAAACCTCCCAGGATGAGCGCACAGACTCTCTGAAGAGAGGAAACAGTTGCAAACGTGCAGAAGGACACGTAAAGATACAAGAAAAAGTAAGCCATTTCTATTGTCTGCTCCAAGACTAGATATTCAAGAGGGTAATAGTGCAGAAAATAGTGTGCAAGTGTTCAGGTGCATGCGAGAGCCTGCGCTAGATAGTCACCCAAGAGCCAAGATCAACAGAAAAAATAATGAACATATACTGGTGCAGAGATCAGTTCATTCTTTTAAGTGAATGCTATTATTACGGTCCTCTTACATTGCTTCAAACTCCTTTGCAGGGCACACATCAGACTTCATACTGATTGGCTGGCCGATAAAAAATGTACCGCTTCTCATGCGAGTGACACAATAATTGGAGTAAAGACCCACTTTCTATTTGACTAAATCGGACAAAGATAACAAAGTTCCAGCAAATATCATCTCCATGCAGATTCAAGAAGAATAAAACCAAAGTATAATACCAAGAAGCTTGATTGCTGCACACAATGTTCCACCCGTTGCTATAAGGTCATCTACTATCAAGGCACGGTCCCCTGGTTGCACAGCTCCTACATGCATCTCCATCGTGTCTGTTCCATATTCCAACGAATACTCCTCTGAGATGACTTCCGCTGTAAGTTATCAAAAGCAAGGCACCATAAGGGAATCCCCCATTTGATGATAAATTCCAAAAGGAACAAACAACGGGATCAATTTTAGACATAAAAGACAGTATGCAGTATTACACAGTGCAATGGTCCCAGATAGGTACATCTTTATGTTGCAGTATGACTAAACATTATCCTAGCAGAAGGCAACAAGGCAGCAGACGAACTATGATGCCAGCATTGATGAGGCATATGCATCAAGTAGCTTCAAGGGACAGTTTAAGGTGCATCACAATGACACTTGAAGCTTACAAGGGCAATGAGGATTTCAATATCATAAGGAGAAAAGCCTCATATACAGCATTGAGCCATCTGCGTGTAACTATATGATTGGTTTCCCTTCTTCACCAGAAGAAGCAGCTTCTATAACAGTCGTTGTACACTGCCCTACATTAAACTGATATTATGCTTTCAATAGAAAAACTGGCAACAACTAGAGAATATTAATGTAGAAGATATCCTTACCACTCACCAGTCATCAGGTCAAACGATTCACTGATACATGCAGTTCTCATAGCAACGAAATTCATATTTGCATTTAACAGTTCTCTAATTACTGAATCCATAATCAGCGACTAAATAATCTCACAATCTTCTTGATAAACTGAAAACGTTCCATGGAAGATGACTATGCTGTAAGTTGGCCAATCGTGAGCCACATTCCTCCATCAAATAAAGAGCAATTGCCAACAACCAACTACTGGCAGCATATGCCATTCATTTGTGAAAGCAGTTCAGTTGACGAAATGTACCAGGTAATTTGTTGGGTTTTCTCATTGGGACGAATTTTGCACCAATAGCCAATGCAATGGGAGGGCCAAAAATAAATCCTCTTGCTTCAATACCTGCAGCATGTCATTCATTATATAATAAAAATACGAGCATATTATCTGTAGACATCTTTAACCAGCACATAGTAGTTAATTACTCTAAATCCTAAACTATTATACAACAACTCAATTTGTGTTAAATCTTAATACAACTTAACATGACTGATGGAATTTGAGAAAGCTCAAGACATGTAAACCATCCTTGGCACAAGTGAGAGAACAGTTAAATCCATGACATTGAAACAAGGAAATTATATTCCAGGAGCGCAAGGAAGTGAATATTCAAGCTGATCTGCTTCTGGAAAAATGTTAAAGAGCACATAGCCAACCACTCCGAAAAATGTTAAAGAGCGCATAGCCAACCACTCCGAAAGTTTTAAGCTATCAGAAAAATACCGGATTTATTCAGCTGGTCCACCTTCCATTAATTTCTTACTCCACACAAATATAGAGACGCAGGGATCCGATTTCTGCTTATGCAACTAACTAATCTCCGTATCTTTTTTTTTTTGGGATAAACATCACCTAATCTCCATGATTAGCCAACAAATGTAGAGTGCTGCATCCTCCTTTTCCTTTAATTTTAGCTTTTATGGAACATAAAGAAACTCGAAGGTACAAGCAATAATGGACATAGCCCATTTTATTGGCCAAAGGAGAAGCCTTCTTTTGATGCACTCCAGCTTCCGTAGAAGCAAAGAGTTAAATTGACAACTTTCTCATGCATCTTTCTATTAACTAGCAATTCCGCCAATGAGTACATGCCCTTCTTCTACTTTCAATAAAGAAGTGATAGCAGCTATTGAAGAATTGATAACACAAGAAAAAGACAAGAATCTCATTCATATTATCGCCTCATCAAGCAATGCTGCGATCATCTCACAATAGTACAAATAACTCAAAATTATCATAAATCTGTTTCTGGGTTCTACTTTAATATTTCTACAGTCTATCTAGATGCCAATGCGTGAATTGGCAAAAGCTAGTTGAAAGTTTGAGCACATAAGTACATATAAATTTGAGATGCAAAATGGTAAATCAGTAGATCCCTTAAAAAATTTCCATTCAATGTAGCTATTGGATGTGCTCACTGGACAATGCACTGACAGATTTTTATGGCTGAGGCTAATATTGACTTTGCACAGCAACTGAACCGATCTTTAGTTATATATTAAGATGAGGCAACTGAGCATGAATTTTCTCATAGATGGCAATTCTGACTGTCCAAAAGCCTCGAGGATATTATTGAAAATGTTTTACTAGACGGAGAAGTGAAATGTCACAGCGTCGAAGGCAGTACGATGTGTATCTGTAGCAGAAGCTGAACCCCGAGGCCGTCCTTTACATACTTAACATGTGAAACCAACATAGATTCGTCGCCTTCTCTTTAGCTGTTTGGCAGTTGTATACATTTGACTCTTGACTAGAAAGAGACCAATGGCAAAAGAGTACGAACATAACCAGAATTACCTGCAACAACGGAGATGTTCTTCTCTCTGTACCTCTCAACACACAGATCAACAGTGTCCTTAAACGCCTCAGTATTAAGAAGCAAAGTCGTTATGTCCTGAAACATAATCCCTGCCAGAAAGGAACCCGATTATCACAACTATGTATACGCTCAGACACCCTCGAATGCATTCGCTCAAATTCACCATTTTTTCCAGGCGAAAAGGCAAGTGGCCTTCTCGAGACATCAACCACAACAGCATGAACCCCAAAAAAAAAAAAAAGGCCAACGTCAAACCAAACCAAGAACCCAATAAAAGGGGAGATCAAAGACCACACATTTGCAACAAAACGCGGCCCGTCACGGAATCTAAAAAGTCTTTTGCACATTAAGAGTGTAACCTGGCTTGGGGAAATCTGGGATGACGCGGATGGAAGAGGCGATCTTGGCGAGACGAGGGTCCTGAGAGCCTTCGGAATCCATGTGTTGAGCTCGCACTGGTTCGAAGTAGACACCAAGAAGCAGCCGGAAGAGAAATTAGGTTGCCAGCGACACGCAGAGAGAGAGAGAGAGAGAGAGAGAGAGAGAGGGTTCTTGCTCGCTCTGTCGTCGAATGACGGGACTATGTTGCTCGACAAAGACTAAAACTAAGAAAAAGTTCGGCAGAAATTTCATCACCCCGAACAACATCAATGGCCGACATGCCCAACTGTCGTCAAAACGACGAGACATAAAATTGCCCCCCCCCCCCCCAGTTCATTCATTTCGTGAAAAAAACAAGAAGATAATTTGGAAAAAATATTTTTAAAAAAACTAATTACTTCTTTTTGTCGAATTAAAACTAATTATTTGTATTGCTCAAAATAATTAATCGATAAAAAATATTTTTATTATCGACAGCAATTTATATATGAACATTTTCATAGACGAAAAATATCGTTCATTCGTTTACATTTATAAGCGATAGGAGAGATGGTTTTCGTTTTTGCTTCTCCTTTAGTCAATATTTATACACGGAAAATTTCAAAGATCGATAAAAGATCCAATTGCCTTTTCTTGCAATCTCATTTAAAATATTGAGTTAATATCACGAAAAATCTCAAATTAGTACATTTATACCTGCGAAAAATTTACCCCAAATTAATTTTTTTATCACGAAAAATCCAAAACTATTACACATGTGACAATTTTACCTCAAACTAATTTTTTTACCACAAAAAACTCTAAATTAGTACATTTGTGATAAATTTATCCTTCATTAATTTAAGTTAAATTGGATTAATGCAAAAAAAAATCACAAACTGGTATGCTTATGATAAATGGAGGGTAAAACCCAAAACAGACATATCCGTTAACTACCGGGTGTCATTTAACAAAGTAATTTAACAGTAACATTTAACGGAAACTAACGTAGGGTAAAATTATCATAACTGTACCAGTTTGAGGTTTTCGGTGGTCAAAAAATTAGTTTAGAATAAAATTATCACGGATGTACCAGTTTAGGATTTTTCGTGATATTAACCCTGAACATTTTGCTTAGGACTTGGCTTGATTTGCTTCGAGTGTTTTGCGTAGACGTGAGAATTTAGGACTCTAGGAACGAATATTTCCAAAGAAAACGACATTTCATAAAAAAAAACAAAATATTCCGTTTACAAGTTGACATCCATTGAATCGGGTCCAATTCTAGTTATTTGGAAAGGGGAATTCCTTTTGTTTGATCAAATTTGACTCGTTTCAATTCATATTTCTATATTTTTTTTTAAAAAAAGTTACAATAGCCAATTTTTCACGAGGTGCAGACTGCAAAATCAATTTTCCAAAAGGACAAAATCAATAACTCCGACCAAAAAAGAAGAAGGATAAAATCAATAAAAAGCAATGGAAAGAAAAAATATTTGAATGTCCGAAGCCGGGTATGTACTTATCCGTGAATCACCCGACCCAAGCGGATCCGGGTCCGGGGCGGAGGAGATTCCCGCCGCCTAGCCTAACCCCATCGCCGCCGCCGCCGTGCCAACACGGCGACTGACTCGCGACTCGTTGACTCGCCACCCAGAACCCGAAACCAAAAGCCACCACTAAAACTCACCTGCCTCGGCCCCTTTCCGCACCCCATTGCTGTGCTCGAACCTCGTCGCCATCCCGCAGCTCAGGCTCAGCTCCCGATTCGCCTTCGCGGCCAAGCTCCGGCTGCGATCGGCGGCGGCGGCGGAGATCGCTCCCGGAGCGCCGAAGCAGCAGCGCGGCGGCGGCGGCGGCGGCGGAGGGGGGGCTGGGGTCGTGCCGCGGGCTTCGGTTCTCGGCGGAGGAGGAGCGGAGAGGCTCGCGAGCTTTTGAAGGGGCAGCATTTTTCTTTTTCTGGGAAAGTGATCGGAGACAAGGCGAATCGGAATCGGGAACAAAGCGAGAGAACCGATCGAGAACTTCGAAAATGATAAACTAATCATCGCTTCTTCTTCTTTTTTCGAATTCCACTAAAAGGGCTTAACGGCAAATTTCCAGAATAATAAGATTGTTCTATCGAATAATTATCATTTATTGACTTGGAAAAAATCTCAAAAGTGCCCCCATTTTAAAGGTTAAAATTTCAAAGTGCCCCGGGACTTGATATTTGTTTTCAATGACCCCCACGATGGACAGCTTTATTCCAAGCGACCCCCGATTGATCAGCGGATATTATAAGGATGAGCATAGTTCCAGGTTCTACCCTAGAACCTGAAAACCTGATCAATGGAAACCTGTAGGTTCTAGGTTCCAAAGTATGCAGGATAGGTTTTAGGTTTCAAAAATTAGGAAACTTATTTCGACAGATAAGTCCCAAGTTCTAGATAGGTGGAACCTAGAACCTAAACCTATCTTCTCGTGATCCTACGGTATTTTATGACATTAGATGATGAGTGTACGATCTGGAACCACTAGTCTGAGTTTTCATTTTATGACATGTTAATGTTTCATATTTTTCGTATGTCTAAATCTAAGTTGTGATCAGTTGATCATAGCAGTAAATGGTAGTTATTAAAGGTTATGATTTATTGCAACTGTTCAATTAATAATACATATGGAACCCGAATAGACTTTGGAACTGGCCCTAAAACCTATGATAAGGTAGGTTCCAAATTCCAAAAGATAAGGAATTTATTATCATGGGTAGAACCTATATAAAACATGGAACTCCCTCTAGTATCGATTCATGTAATGACTTCTCATTTTAGTTATATTTATTTGAACCGTAATGCCAGGGAAAATAGTCTTTTGTATTTTTTGATGAATGACAAGGTTCTTCAATATTGTTGCGTTCATTTTTGTTTTGTTTTAACTAAAAATGCAATAAAACAAGAACCTATTAGATCCTAGAACTTACCCTATGTTCTAAGTTCCGACGGATAAATTTTAGGTTCTAGAAAATGGAGAACCTATACTCGAAAGTAGGTTTCAGATTCCTTGTAGAATCTGTAAGCAACCTGAAATCGCTCACATCTAATGGGTAAGATGTGTAGGTCGGACGGCGGACATGTGCAATTTAGGTGTGTGTTTGGAGCACATTTCGATGGGTTTTTAGTTCGAGGAATACGAGATTTGATTAGGATATGTTTGATTACGAGAACGGGCTTGTTAGCGAAATGTATCCATTTTCAATGCACTGAATACATACGCACAAAGGAGCTGGCAAACTTTTCGCAATTAGGTGTTTAACAAGTGTCCTCAATCCAAAAGAAAGTGCTTTTGTTGACAAAATCCACGTGAGAAAGCATCTGGCCTCGTTCGGATCAATCCATGGCGTCCTTCCCCCTTCTGATTTATTCTTTTGGGGAACCCTACTGCACGCAATTCAAATGCATTGGGATTCTTTTGCACTAGAAAGCCTTTAGAATGCGCGCGAAATGCACACGCGACTCGTGTGTGTTCACCGTTTGTTCGACATTTTGGCTGCTAATGAGCCGATGGTCACCCATAGCTAGACCCGTCAAACGGATGAGTCGGGTTAAATATGATCCGACACCCAAATTGATCCATTTTATCCGTTTTGATCCATTTCCACGCAATAAAAATTTATTGACCCATACCCAACCCAATTCATATCCGATCCGACTTATATTACTTGAACACTTTCATATTTAACTCAATTTAGGAAAACTCACACGCAATCTGAGGTGAGAGCACGGTGTGAGCAAGCGCGAGATCAAGTGATGGCAGGAGAGAGTGAAGAGAGAGTCATGAAGGTGGGTTAAGTTTAAGTAAGTTCTGAATCCATTTAACACCCATATAATTTTGTGTTTTACCATTCTAAACTCATTTACTGAATATAACTGAATCAATATAACAAAACAGTTCATCATATTTCTATTATATGTCTATGACCCATCTTAACATGTCTACTCGCAACAAACTTGTCCACGATGGGGGTTATCTGAAAATATGGTCCATTCGTCTGCTATGGGGATGGCGAGGAGAGATATAGTTTACATCCCAGATGGGTTAACTAGGGCCCATGAACTTTCATCACTTCAGGCCAAGCCCACCAAGTTCCCCTCCTTGTCGTATTTCTTTTCCTTGTAGCCTAGTTAGTTGAGTAGCAATGTTGAAGTGCAAAGACTGATTAAAGCTTTGAAAAATGTCTAGGTGTCCCTAATCACACAAAGCATTGTCCGTTCACTTTGGCGAAGTCCTACCGGCAAAGTATAGCATACTCCTTTTGTTTCCTTCCTAGTTGATGAGATTTCTCACCTGATATTTGGTTTAAGTGGACGATGACATCGTGTATCGGAACCATCGCAAATCTTGGCTGATTCCAAAAAAGGAACCCGGGTTTTCAAATTACCAAAAATGACCGACTAATACACGAGAGACAAAAAGTGCCCGTTTTTAACTTTTCCGTCCAAGCGAGATTATATAACACTAATAGTGACACTTTATAGAAATTGAGAAAAGCACTGCAGTAACCTTTGACACGTATGTGAAGTAGATTAGTCCCAATTAAGAGAAATAGGAAACGATTGTGTTTTAAACAAATGGCGTCATTTGCCTTTGGAAAAATTTTAAATAAATGCATGAAGTGCTCTCATTTTCTCAAATAAAGATCTAAAGTGGACTCTATATCAAATAAGGGCATAAAGTGACCTCATTTTTTTCAAATAAGGGTTTGAAGTGAAATGTGTTTCAAATAAAGACATGAAGTGACTATGTTTGTTTCAAAAAAGGGAAAGATTTTCCGGATGATAAGGGTATTTTCGTATTTTAACCTTTTTGGAATTTCTTTTGTTTTCCTTTTTTCTTTGTCTGATTTTCTCTTTGTTCTTCATCGGTGGCCGATTCTGGTCGCCGGTCGACCACTGGCAAAGCTCGAGAAAGGCTAGGCGAGGGCCACCCTCAAAAAGCCAAAGGCAAGGACTGGCCTTGCCTGGGCGAAGGGTAGCCGGCAAGACCCTTCACTCACGTGAGGCCAACCCTCGCTTATGGCTTTCGAGGGCGGCCTCGCCCAGGGCAAGGCCCACCTTGCCGGCAGCTAGCGAGGGCCGACCTTGCCCATGGCCGGCGAGGGCGGCCTAGCCCAGGGCGAGGGTGGCCCTCACTATATCAGGCGAGGGCAGCTGGAATATTTCGCCAGCCAGCTACCGGAGAGGTCAAGCTCTTATTTGAGATTATCGTGGCTACTTCGGGTCCTTATTTGAGACTGTTATGTCACTTCAGGTCCTTATTTAACACAAAGTCCACTTCAGATCCTTATTTGAGAAAATGAAGGTATTTCGAATCATTATTTGAAATTTTCCCTTTGCCTTGTGCCAATTTGTCCGCAGCATCTTTTTGTCTTGGACAAAAATTCGTGAGCTTTTTGGGTCAGGGTATTTCTTTCTCTCAAGTGAAAATTTGTGGAGTTCTTGTGATTTGGGCCTTCACATTTTGTGAAATTTGGTGTTTGCCATAGTTGTTGAGGGGCTGACCGAGTTGCCCTTTGTTGTCAAAAGTTCAACACCAAATTGGAAGCATTTGATATAGGATTTCATAGTAACATCTTCTATCAAAAGGCATCAGATGTTTATACAAATTGAAACGATCCGACACCACTATGGAAGCATCAAATTGGAAATCCTGAAAACAACCCTAATTGACATGCGCTCAATTAAAATGTCAATAAAAATTATAGTTCTGAAATGACACGGCTCGATATGGTATCCTAATTTGAATATCGCATGCGAACGCAAATCGTCAGAACTTGTTGAGACACACGAACGGTATTCATTGATGATCGATTACCTCTCCATTTTGTAAACTAAATTATTACACATGGAGCTATAGCTGGTAACTCCCTTACCTGGCGTATCTCACCAAAGCCCCAATGCATCAACGATAAAACGTGGGTGGTCGATAGATTGTGGTTTCGGCTGCTGCACGGTGGATCTCGGGCCTTATGTCACCCATTTTTGGCGTCTCACTTGCCTTGGCAAATCGATATGGATATTCACCAAAAGCAAAAACTGGCCACCCTTCGATCCAGCAAGACGGTTGGGACGCAACAATAGCACGAGGGCTGCCCTCGTCAGAGACCGGCGACCGGCAAAAGGAAATAGTGAAAAAAAAATTGAGAAAATTTTAGAAAAAAATTTGCAAGGATAGTCTATATCGGTGCTGGCTGTATCGCATAAGACGGCCGGTGCTGACTGAACCGTCATCCCAGTAGTTTCTAGCTAAAATTAGTCGGGAGGATTACATTGACAGATCATCAAAAGGTTGATGACCAAATTGACTAAATTGAAAATTTTATAACTGAATTGGTCGTAGTGCAATAGTCCCTTTGTAGTTGGACTCGAAACTTCGAGCCCACGCTCATGAACACATCCCCTTTTTTCGCTTGCGCCTTGTACATTGGATGGATGGATGACTCGGCCACCCGGGATCTGATGCAACGTGTTAGTGGTGGTGCTGATTCGCACTTACTCGTTTGGCAATTGGCATGCTATTGATCCTGCCAGTAGATGGCCATTTCAATGCCCTGACTAATCAATAGCCAGATTAGTCAAGCAAATTGAAGTTTTTGGGACCTCCCTAATTCGGTTTTTTGTCCTATCCGTTGAGTTTTTTTATCGGCTGGACGAGTAAAACTGAGAGTTGTTATATTTGACGAGATCGATGCTAGGTATATCAGACTTAATTATGCAAAATCGATGTGCAACATGATGTGGAAGTTATAAATATTAATTAAAATAAGTGGATTGCATCGGACTCCCGACAGAATTGATCGCACCGCTTATAGTATTATCACGAATGCATGGTAAATGCTCTGAGACTTGATTTGTCTTTCAATTATCATTTGTACTCCGTCAATCACCCGTTCCTCGGGCACGATGCGAAATAAGTTCATGTAATAATTCCAGTTATTTAATTTCTCTTCGCTTAAAAACTATTTTGACTGGAAATGATACTTTAGCAGCAACCTGAAAGGAAATATATAATTGAAGAATGCAAAATTGATCCTTTTTGTCCATTAACTTTCTACCACGAGCAAGTCATGGAGACACATATTTGTAATTCTATTAAATGAGTGTATGTGCACTTTTAGTAATGTTATTTGTTTGTGTTTTCCCTCTTTTATGTTATCCGGTACGAATACTTCTTAATAGCAAGGACACCATTCGTTTAAGAAAATATATCACGCAACCCGCAAAAAATCGACATATATTATATGTCACGATAACCTATTTTTGGAGAATAAGGTCCAATGCCTTCTCATATCATACCTCGGAGGAATTGCAAGCATATAAACAAATTCAAAAGAACTTATACTGGTATACATCGAGCATGATATTGATGTACAGTTCATATATAACGCAATATGTACGAGAATGAATACCCTATGCTGTCCTTAGTCACCCATATTAAGTCGATCAATTCCGACGACACAATCAAGCTCGACGACGAATTCATCAACGAATATTTCATCGAGACGGTCAACACGGTTTTCACGACGTACCCGCTTTATTAAATTCGGTTTGGGATAGGCGTAAAGGGTACTCTCTCATTTACGAGGTCTTTGAAAAGTCAACTATCCAAGTTGCAAAGGTTAGACTTTTTCTTTACATAAGTGTCAAATTATTTTTTTTAATATAACCGATTTATCGGATAATTTTTGCCGGGGGTCATCCAAGTATGACCAAACTGGCGACTGCGTGGGTATCGCGTCAGCAGTTACTAAGGTATCCACGCCTAGTCAAATCCTCGACTCAAAAGCCTTAAATTACTGTCCACGTAGGCGCCGTCCATGCCACGTTAGTGCTGACATATAGTATTCCATAGATTAAATAAGTGTTATTATCTGAGCATATGATGATAAGTATGAAGTTAAGTTAGATGGTGCGACGTCACAACTCCCTCGGCCGTTAGCCACTAGCCTATGTAAAATATGAATTTAAAAATAGTGCGTGCTTTCTTTTAAATAAGTAGGCGTGTTGCCATGTGATCAGCGACGCACCCGCGACAAAATTAAAAACAAAATTGCATGAATTTATTATACCCGCAAGACAAAGGTATCCCCAATTTGAGAAAAAGCCGCAAAAAAACCTCAAATTATATCCACTGTTATTTATCCCGAACTTCTTTTGTGATATCAAAAATCCTGAATTTTGTCCGTTGTGACACATTGCCCTAAAAAATTTTTTGTGACATAGAAAATCATAAAATGTATACCTATATGACGTATTTACTATCGAGCAAGGTTCTATCAGATGATTTTCAGCCAAAACAATATCGTTTTTATTTTACTTACATGCCAACACCGTTTGTTTTTTGACGGCCAAGTGAGCAGATTTTTAATGGTGCTCATTGACGGAATTTTGACGGAGGTTAAATGCGTCACGCGGGTACAAGTTTTGGATTTTTTGTGTCATGGGAAGAAGTTTAAAATAAATGTGTCACGGTGGGCATAATTTGGAGTTTTTTGATGGCTTTTACCCCCCAAATTTTCGACGATTTAAAATAACGCACGACCATTTCTTTGCGAAAAAAAAAACGCCATTAATTTTTCCGTCCATGTAGGGTGATGCATTCACTCGAATTATCGATTGGGAACATTAATTTCCAATTTAGGGCAAAAGAAACTAAGTTTCCATGCTCCTAAACTCTTTTAATTTGGGCCCGTTCATTTCTTTTTTCCCTTTTCTTGTTAGAACGGACGTATCTTTTGATTCAGAAGACTCAAAAGGCAATGTCCAGTCGCGTTTGCGAGAAGCAAGGCCATTCCCCTTTGCTAATGTGTTTTTCGCGCACGCGGTCGCGGTTAGCCACGTTAAATGTCGCATGAGCATGTAAGAACGTAAATCAAGTAAAAGTGTTTTGTGCGTTTTCTCGCACCGTTTGAAAAAGTGGAGATACTTTGGTCCCCGCGAGTACAACTTGATGCAATTTTTTGGCTTTAGTTTTGGCCTCGGCACACATGAAACGATCCATCGATATAATACAGCCATGAACATCACCCACATTCATACGTTCAGCTAATTTTCCACGTGGGCGATGTCCCTAACATGTGACCCGCCAGTCGTTCATCACCAATCGAAACCGAACGACGATGCCCTTCTGTCGTGACGGGGCCTAGCGTGTCGTCTACTCATAAATTAATTGTGCATGCTTTTGTATATGTGTGCGTACGTGTCGTATTCTTTTTACCTTTCAAGAAGTGGACCAACGACCGAGGACGGCGACTGCGTTTTCCATTTCTTGTCGGGTTTGAAATTGCACGTGGAAGGCTAACCCCTTTCGCCAGATGCAATGGCTGAGAATCTGCGCTGCGGGGGGGAAGGAAGCGGGCGACGCTGTGTACTTTCTGGAGAGGAGTGCTGAAATTTCAGCGGAAGTTGGAACTCAACTTCGCGACTCGCACGAGAGGCGAAAGACCCGAAACGCAACTCGGACGCGGGCTCCCGACGGGAGACGAGAAAGTTCCACACGCACCCTTTTGTCGCGAAGCCCCTTGGAGCACCCGCACCCCTAATTTCGCTCCGAGGAGCAATAATTTCGGCGAAACCGATGCACAAATAAATATGGCAAAAAGATATCGACAATCCTAAACTATGTCTACCGTGACACAGTACTAGGGGGTGTCAAAACCAAACAATATACCAGACCCGGAACACGAACCGATCCGACCCGATTCGAAATTTTGGGTATTTTCGGGCTAGGTCAACTTCACGTTCGGGTATTAGCTAAGCAAATGGGTATCTCAATGGTTTCGGTTCGGTTCGTGTTTAGAACACGAACCGAACTGAAGCACATATATTTTTTAATTTTAGAACCGAAACACATTTCACTTTGTAGCACCGTCGTTCAATTTCGTCCTCCTCCAGAACGTGAAATCGCCCGCTGTCGTCAAATTCGTCCTCCTTGGCAACTCTGCCTCCGTCCTCCTCATCTACTCTGCCGCCGTCATCTGGTCCAAAGAGCTCACGAGTCACCATAGTCCGTCTCGAAGTGGTGTCACTAGATCAACGATTCAGCCGGCAAAATTTCAAGTCTTCATCTGCATTTGTATATGTGGTTAGATAACTTGATAAGTACATCAAGCAAAGATGCATACTTGCATCAAATCCGATAACTTTCAAGCAAATGACGGGACAACATGATGTAATTCCCGGGCAAATCCATGATAGAATCGGTAAAAAGCATGGTTTCGGAGCATCCTAACTCGCATTATGCAGAAACCGAAACGTGAGAATGGAGACGAGAGGCAATCAGAATCCCCAAATTCAGAGGCAATCGAGGGCGACAAAAACTGGAGATACATGGGAAGCGTCAATTTAGATAAAACAAACAATAAGCACCAACCTTCGAATCAATTGTAACATCGTCAAATATTAGCTTGAACCCAAAAAGACCCGAAATCGGACCAGGCCCGGCTTGACCTGATTTTTGCGTTTCAGGTCATGTTCGGTTCGGGCCAATAGTCCACATATCTTTTATGATTTGGGTCGAGTCGAGTAGCGTGGAGACTAGACCCAACCCTACCCATTTGACACCCCTAGGTGTAACTTAACCTTAATTTATAATAAAAATCTAAAACCCGAACCGAACAGAACAGAACCGACCCGACCCCGAACCGACCTGATCGTGCGGCTATATCATGTTCGGGTCTTGTTTCGGGTCGGGCCAAGCATACATATTCATTGTTTCGGGTCTGGTCGGGTATCATGAAAACCCTACCCGACCCATTGACACCCCTGCACATTACCCAAAATCTCAAACTTGTACCTGCGCGGCACATCTGTCCTCTATCAAAGTTTTGTTAATGAGAACCGTTCAAATTTTATCTGCATGGACATTAGGAAGCAAATAGTATTGACATGACGTAGAAAATGACGTTATTTTTTGACTGAAAAATCATCTAACTGAATTTTAATTGATGAATGTGTCACATTTATACGGATTTGATGGTTTTTCCGCCATAAGAAAAAATCCAAGATAAATGTTTTACGATGGGCATAATTTGGGTAAGGGTTCCGTGGCTTTTTCGCAGATAAATAAAATAGAATAGAATAAAATAAATTCTCGAAGCAAAGATATAAATGACGTCATTTTTCCCCGGGTGGTAGTGTACAGAAGAGAACCGGTCCCACTTTGCTTCTAGTTACTTGCGCACACCCACGGGGGCGAGCTGAGTCAACCGCTTGACCTTTGACTTTGAGCCGTCGCCGCGGAGCCAAGGGAAAAGTAAGACCGGGCGAACGAGTTTTACCCGCCCCCTCCTCGCTCCTCCAAGCTCCGCTGATTAACACGCGCTAATCACGGTTAGTACACCTCTAATTACACGCAATTAGCGGGGATCCACGTCGGGCGGCCCGCTTCAGTTTTGAGGGGCGGAGATCGCCCCAGCTCGTAATGGGGTGTGGGGCGGCGGCGCCGGGGCCGGGGCCGGCACGGGGTGGCAGCTGTGGTGGGGAATCTTCCGAACCGCGTTGGGAAGGGGTGGCGTGGCGGTTGGGGAGACTCGGTATGCCCTTGTTGACTTGGAACTCCTCTCTCTTTCTCTATCTCTCTTGGAGTTTGACCCACTCGCCCTTTGGAACAGAGAAACATATGGCAAGCCCTCCTCCTCCCCCACCTTCGATCTCAATTAAGCTACGATAGCCCCCTCCGCACCACATAAAGAAAAAGGGGGGTTACAAAACTAAATGTCGGTTGCGACTCCCGCGAAGTTTCGCCCGGGAGGGGGGGACTATCGGCGCGTGGATTCTTCTGGAGGCTGCTGTTATCGGACACGTCCCTCTCGTTCTCGGACGCGCATCTGAAACCCCGTTTGTTACGCAAGTAATCGTGGCACAAGAGCGGGGTTGCTCACCGTCGATTTGAGACCGACCCCTCGAATCGACGGATGACAAGGCTACATATGTAAATATTTATTTACATCGGGGTGGTGCCTGCTCTCTGGTTTTTCTAGTGACAAGTGGGTCGACGAATCGATCTTCCGAATAGCGATATCGATGATCACGTGAGTGATCAAGGCACACGTTAATTTGCCCGGGAGAGAAGAAGCTATCCCTCCCCCACCCCCATAGACTTTATAGCCAATTCTTTGGTCATCCACCAAACTCTAAGAGCTCTCTCACCGCCTAAATTTCACCAACCCAAAAACACCCATCTCCCTATTTTATTTTATTTTTTTAAAAATATATATTCTTTTGCCCCCTTTCTCTTTATGGCTGTAATTTGTCAAATCTTTTGTTTTTTGGTTGGCCCAATCCCAAAACATGGATTAAAGAAGGAGGAGGAGGAGGAGGAGGAGGGGGCGTCCAGTGCCCACACTCGACAGTAAATCCCAACTCGCTCACGAAGGGGAAAAAACCGAATAAAGAAACGCAAAACACGCGCACACAACACACGCACGCACACAAAGCTTTCCCTTCCCCCACTTCACTTCCCTCCACTTGTCACGCAACTTCCTCCTCCTCCTCCTCCTTCTCTCTCTTCGTCTCTCTCTCTCTCTTCCCCTCCGCCTAATATAAAAGCCAACGCGGCCTCACTTCACTCATTCACTCCCATCGAAAACAAGGAAGCCCACCCTTTCTCTCTCTACCCGCCATCCCCACCCAACACACACGCACAAACGCTCTCTCTCTTCCTCTCTCACGTCTCCTCCGCCATGGCCTTGGAAGCCCTCGGCTCTCCGACGACCCCCTCGCCGCCCTTCCACTTCATGAAGGACTCAGGCCCCGCCTCCGCCGCCGCCGCCGCCGCCGCCGCAGCGTCGTCCTCGTCCTCCTCCGCCGCCGCCTACTGCGACGTCCGCTTCGCCGAGCCCTGGGCCAAGCGCAAGCGCTCCAAGCGCCCCCACAACCCCCCCACCGAGGACGAGTACCTCGCCCTCTGCCTCATCATGCTCGCCCGCGGCGGCGCCGGCCGGAGGAGCCTCCCGTCGCCGCCGCCTCCCCCGGCGGCGGCGGCGACCTACAGGTGCCCCGTCTGCGACAAGGCCTTCTCCTCTTACCAGGCCCTGGGCGGCCACAAGGCCAGCCACCGCAAGCACGCGTCCGCGGCGGGGAACAACGGCGGGGACGACCAGCAGCCGACCACGTCGACCTCCGCGGCGACGACCTCCTCCGGCGTGTCCGGGAAGGCGCACGAGTGCTCCATCTGCCACAAGAGCTTCCCCACCGGCCAGGCTCTCGGCGGGCACAAGCGGTGCCACTACGAGGCCCCCACCCCCTCCGCCCACCCCCCGGCGCCGGCCGCCAGCGGGGTGAGCGTGTCGGAATGCGTGGGGTCCACGCACACGCAGAGCCAGGGTCACCGCGAGTTCGACCTCAACATCCCGGCCCTCCCGGAGTTCTCCCCCAGGTTCGTGGTCTCCGGCGCCGTCGACGACGAGGTGGAGAG
Source organism: Syzygium aqueum (assembly GCA_031216185.1). NCBI lineage: Eukaryota > Viridiplantae > Streptophyta > Magnoliopsida > Myrtales > Myrtaceae > Syzygium > Syzygium aqueum. The sequence continues at coordinate 21,609,542 of CM062236.1, read as the reverse complement.
CCCGCACCCCTCCAAGAAGCCCCGGTTCTTGGCGCCGGTGAAGGCGGAAGCGGCGGCGGCCTGAGAAATTGGGTCGGATCGGAAGCACACAAAAACCGAAACGATCGGCGAAACGGAATCCGATCGAGCTCCAGATAGTATAGTATAGTATAGAAATACAGGAATACCTTTAGAGAAACCATTGTTTTGTTCATCATCCGTTCTCTTTGTTTGTAGGGTGGTTCATGATGGTGGACTAGTTCTTTTGGTGGGTGGCGTGTACATACAGATTCAACTACAGGAGTTTTGCTTTAGTTGTCTCGGTCGGTTACGCCGGCCAAATTTCATTGATTCGATTGGTGTGGAATTCAATTCGATTCTATTCGATTTCAACAATCGCCTTTGCGCATTAGAATACTGTGATTCCAGTTCAATACAAACGGTGAAGAAAGTACGAAACTTCCCAAGCGGGGTTGGGTCCTCCCAGTTGGTTTGATCAGTTGGGCTGAACAGGTCGTTTCTCTCGACCGCTCAAGCAAAACGAACGAAGCGTGCGAACTCCCTCCCCCCCCCACACCTGCGGGCGGCGTCGACCACGAGGCGGCGGCGGTGGAGAGCCGCCCCCTCCCGAACCCGTCGAGAGCAGGCCCCGGATCTCGGCGACCACCCGCGAAGGCCGGAACCGGCTTGGAGCCGCTTACGCCCCCGATTCCGTTGATTTGATTGGTCGAATTCAATCCGTTCCATTTCGATGATCTTTGCCGACTTGGCTCGCACGTTTCTTGAGTTTTTCGGTATTAATAAATATTGCTATAGTTTACGCGCGCGAGAGCTGGTTGATTTCCAGTACACAATCGGTTGAGCAATCAGCAGCTGGTGGGGCAAAAGTCGTTTGCCTTGAAACGGTTCGAGCAAAGCCGCGGCGTGCGAATGTGAACGCTGGACCCGGTCATCCCCCCGGACGCGCATGGGCATTGCAAGGGACTCTGTTCGAGACACAGCTCGTGGTGCCTACCACGACGACGACGACGACGGCCCAACCGTCGTCTGATAACGGGTTGCATTCAAAGCATCTCATTTTGGGTCGGTCATGACCCACCGAAGTGAACACGGATTTTACCTTTTCGTTTTGTCAATTAGAGCTCCGTGGAAAATGAATGATTCGAAAAGCATTTTCGTAAAAAAATAATAATGATTTATATCTCTTACTAAATGAATGATCGCAACAAGTTGTTACCGATACTGAAAATATTTATTATTAGCTAATTATTTTAAGTATTATAAATGATCATTTTTAAGAAAATATTTCTCGGATTATTCATGTTTTGCGAAACAAACGGAACGGGGGAGTGATTTTTGGTGAGAATCCATTCTCAAGCTTGAGATATGGGTCATCGAAGAAAGACGGGATTTTGCAAGTTTGAATCCTCCCAACTTAAACAAGCACTTGGGGACTTTAATTTACTCCCTCACATCATGACACGTCAGGTTGATTAGAGGATCTGATCATGGAAATCTTGGTGATAATAAAGGCATCTCAACGACCTCTTGCTGTCCAATGATATATGTTAATGGTCATGGACACAATTTTTTGAATTTTGAACGATCTATTCACCAAATGATTTTTCCAATCTAGTTTGAAATAACTCGATTTTTTCTCTTATTTCTCTCTTTCAAACTTTTTATTCCGTCTCTTTCTAGAAAGTGTGAGTCGAACCCTATACCTGAAGGCTGAAACTAATCGTCCTTACCCCATCTCACCCAATTCCCTTGCCACTACATCCATCCTATGGAAAAATGAAAACAAATTAATTACCCAAAGTAGACTTTACTCGTTCATGGTAAATCATCTCAGTTTTAGCAAATAAATTTGACTCACAATGATCAATCAGTAGTAAACTTTATTCATTCGTAATAAACCTTATTTATTCTCGGTAAACTTTTTTGTTCCGATTAATGTTACTCGAATAATCGCCTTATCAAATATTTATATATCTTACTTGCATTGGATCATCTTTAATGAATAAAGAAGGGGGAGAGGTTAATGAGCAGGGGTACAACCACCCTGCCACCATCGATGGCTCACGTGTGGATCGAGGACCCCGTCGGAGTAGCGGAGAGGGGCACTTGAGGGGGCGGAGCGGCCTTCTCCAGCTGCGGGCGAGGTCATACCCTACCCATGCCACAAACCAGACAAGGGCCATGAGACCCGCTCACCGCCCACGGGAAGGGTCGCAACACCCTTTCTGGCTACCGCCACGGTCATGTAACCCTTGCCAAATATGTGGCCAGGGTCGCGCTCTACCCTCATCGCGACTCCAATGGGGGTCCTCCATCCCGATAGCAACTTGCCACATATATATTTTTATTTTTCAACTCTAATTTTTTTAAGCATTTTTTTACTTATCTATCTTATTTTCGGCTTTTTTCAGCTTGTTAATTAAACATTATTTGATTTGAATAATTTTTTAATATTAAAGTCAAAATTTGTGACAAGTTATATAAGTTATAGTATAAAAATGACAGTGATTTTTATTCTTTATTCTCTTAAACAAACTACAGTCCTTGCATGAAATGTGGAAACTTCATATTTAAAAAAGTTATATATAGAGATAAAACGCATGTGTCAATAATAACCTCGTTGCTAACAGCCTCCATTGCTCCTTAAAGATGGGTGAAAAAGACTTGAAAACGAACACTTAAAAAAATTAGAAAGAAAAGGAGCCATCAAAGTGAACATCTTTAACATTCCGAAAAATTAAATCAAAGGGAAAATACCACAAAAAATCTCAAACTATGTCACTTGTGACAAATTTACCCTGAATTTTTTTTTGCGACACGAAAAACCTCAAATTATGCTACTTGTGACACATTTACTCAACAATTCTTTTCTCAAGGGCATTTTCATCTTTTTCGTTTTTCTATTTTTTTTTCTATTTTTTTTCTTCTCTCTTCCCTCCGTCGGCCATGGCGGAGAGAAGCTAGTGAGGGCCCTCGTTGGCGTCGCGCGAGGGTCACCATCGCCTGGGTGGGAAAGGGTCGCCCTCGCCCGACTCAAGCGAGGGTTGCCCTCGCCGGCTTCCCTTTGCCATGGTTGGTCGAGGGAAAAGAGAAGAAAGAAAAAAAATGAAAAAAAAAATAGAAAAGGAAAAAGATGAAAATGCCCTTGGGCAATAGTATTGTGGGGTAAATGTGTCACAAGTGGCATAGTTTGGGATTTTTCGTGTCACAAAAAAAAGTTGAGGGTCAATTTGTCACAAGTAGCATAGTTTGAGGTTTTTGGTGGTGTTTTCGGCGGTGTTTTCCCTGAATTAAACTAAGAAAGGAAACTATTGAAATTCATATATTGTATGAAATATTTATGGAAATTAAATAGGGAATTATCATCACATAAAATGCAAAGAAATGTTTTTAATGCCTATCAAATTTTGCTTGACCAATTTAAATTTCGAATTTAATAGTAGAAACAAAATTAATGTTGACCCTTTACAAAAAAAAAAACAAAATTAATGTTGACATTCAATAAACGATTATGCAAATAATCAATATTTGCAGAGGTGATTTGATGTCTAGGTGGCGGCTATTATTGTGGAGAAAGTCTTAAAATCTTTCTTATAATGAAGAGATAATTAGAAGATAAAAAGAATCAAGAAGTTTAAATGGCAATCGGCCTTGAAAAACTTGTGGAGAGGGAACTCTTATTGGAAACTCAACCAACTACGTATTATCTTTTGATTGAGTACTTTTCCAAGGATGCTCATCTAAGACTTAAGAAACAGGGTGAAATTAAGTCAAGCTACTCAAGCTCCGGTTAATGGTTACTTGAAATCAACTTATTTGATTTCGAATCAAGTTGAGCCTGAGCTACTCGAGTATGTTATCTACTCGTGCTCGAGTTTGTTGATGTTTAACCAGACAGGCTTGCGAGCCTGATCAAGTTTTTGTTTGTTTTTTTAAAAAATGTTAAATATACCCACACTATTCGAACTTTTGTAAGATCAAGGTCAAGCTCGAATTCCTTCGTGAGTGATTGATAATTGAGACGAACTTGAGCATAAATGTTACAACTGGTTCTAGTTCGAGTCAAGTTTTGAGTATCGAGTTTGCAAGCTGAGTTGAGCTCACATGTATGAGCTCGATTCAACTCAAGTACATATCTAATCTAGACAAGCACATTTCCTATTACTTTTCGTCTACTCACGAGAGGGGAAGCTATTTTTCATACAGACATTTTCTCCTCCACGATTCAAAAATTATGATAAGAAGCTCGTACCATCGCAATTGAAACTTATCTTGCCGCCCTGATTGCATTTCATCCACGCGACGATACTCCTACACCAAAATAGAAAGTGGCCTAACCAGACACGGTAGAAGATGGTGAGAGCCATGAGCAAATGCATGATTTAGGTGGGCTCCTAATCTGTGTACATTACACATGGGAGGACCAAACAAATTGCTCAATTATGCACCTATTGCTGGTCACCCATACTCATACCCACTTTGATTCTTGACCATAAAATGACACTACAAAGTGGTTCAATGAACACCTAATCACGGAAAGTTTAATTTTCTACTTTTCTAGTAAGGTCTCCCCTGTCCAGCTCAAATGAACAAATCGACCCCACTTTTTCAATGGCCAAGCCTTCAACATATGTGGCTTGGTGAGCAAAGGAGAGGCTGCTAGCACAAGTCAAAATGCTGCATTCAACAGCTCAGTGGCGCAATTTGGCCAACAGAAGGAACCACAGTGGCATCATTGTATTATAAATATCACTTGGTCGGCCAAGAAAAGAGAAAAAAACCAGCTACTTTTCTAGTAGAAGTCGGCAATTTGGGTTGGCTTTGGTAGGCCACAGGACGGCAAATGAAAAGTGAGAAGATGTTAATGTGACCAAATTCTTTTCGTCTTCTTATAATTAGACCACGTACCGTGTTCTGAACTTTAAGCCGCTGATTCTATCTTGAATTTTAGCTGTCGGTTGTATCTGGACGCTCGGATTTACATAGTAGACGAGTAGAATGGGATTTGATGACCAATTTTATCTTCGTTTGGTTACATTGAAAGCCATTACTTTTCTTTCTCACGTTGGTAGAAATCTAGTTATCTTTATTTTTGCGCTTTCTTCATTTGATGTGATAGCTATTATTTTATGGGCAGGCATGTAGATGGGGGCCAAGCAGAGGCGACCGCCTTCGTTCAAAAGTTGTGATTAGTAGGGCCTTATGACCTATCAATACAGATTAGGAATTTAAGCCTTATAAATGAAAAAGGTCCAATCACCTCTTGTGTAAAAGGAGTTTCTTATCAAATTGTATCTTTTTTTTGTTTATTTATTTATTGTAAGGATCTCATCTTCTTTCAAAGAAAAAAATTGAGATGAAAAGTGAATTTTTGTATCAGATAACTCTAGATAGCTCCTTTATTTATTTCGCGCAATTTGTGTCCTCTTTTTGCCAACTTTATATTAGAAATTTGTCATCTTAGATGAATTTTTTTAAGATCAAGAAACTTGTTGTTTAAGTGATTATGGGAAAAAAGAACACCATAAAAATTCTTTTTCAAGAAATGGACTGTCAAAATTTAGATGCTAATACATAAAATCTCACTTTTTTCATATCCTATTAATCTGTTGAGTCGATTTCATTTGAGATATCCATTAATAACGAAAATTAATTAACATATTAGCTGCATCGTAGTCAAAATTTCGCCCTCTCACATCCTGACTCCATCACTATTCATGAGTGTTATCGTTTTGAAGTTTCACATATGTGACTATACTGGTTTTTTTTTTTTGGGTCGGAGACTATACCGATTTAGTCACCATGACAGCAATTGAAAGAACATTCTTGAATCGGGGTGAACTTGAAATTTTCAGAAAAGCAAGAGGGGAGAGGAATAAGAAAATCTGTAAAAAGATCCCTTTTCTTTTTCTTTTCTTTCTTTCTTCAGATAATTAGACCTACTATTCTTCATCTCCTTTTGACAATATCTTTGTTTATACTGTAGGAAGGTGCAACTCCTTATCTAAAACGGCAAGAGAGATTCCCACTACGCTAGGAACCTTCTTAATAAGATCAGATCGGGCCCAAGTTCTCTGAACCCTTTGACCGTACGTCAAGACTGACCGACGCTCAGAAACTGCTCTCTTCTGGTTTGGTGGGCTGAAGCTGAACGCACGTTTTCCACGTCAAAAAATACGCACGCAGCCACAAAAATTTTTTTCTTAATAATCTGAAAAATCTACCTTTATGAGCTATATGTGAGCTAAGATTATATATATTATGATTTTGTTTCTACTTTAGACAATATATATATTTTTAAGTTTTGGCAAGAAGTTACATTAATTAAGTAGAAGAAAACTGTTTGGTATGTCAGCTGCACTGTACAGTAGTAGGACAAGAAAATAACACCAGGATTATCAGATGATTATCACTATGTAAATTGATACAACAAATTCCAAACAAGACTTGGTCAAAACAACTTCATAAATTGATTTATCTTCTCATTCTCCTAATCCAAACTGAAGTGTTTTCGGCCTCTGCAAACCAAGGCCATTAAGCCTTACAGGAGGTTTGTATCTGATGATCAGTCCAGAGAGCACCTTTCCTTAGTTGGCTTTACACGGTTGACCTCATGAAATGTCGATATATAGGAATGCTTGAAAGCAGACACATCGCGTAAAAGCGACCCAGACCGGTAGCCAAAATTTGATTGATGACCACATGTATGCATCTGAAGGCTATCAACCGACGAAGATGTAGTATGTAAGATCTTGTTCATGTCGATGATTCTATAACATTCCAAAAGGCAATCAGAAAGATTAAGGTAAATGTGATTCTATGGCCTCGGCAGAACTGATTAGAATAGCTAACACGATTGGAGATTGCCTCCAAAGAATATAGACACAAGCTTTTAGGACTGAAACTTCCCAGTGGACTACTATATATGCTTTACAAAACATGCCGGAGATCGATGCGGCAAGTACACTAGAGAGCAGAAAAAGAAGCAGACGGACCCCAAGTCTGCATTTCTTCTCCATTCTTATTCTGTTCCCAGGCTAGCTCTAAGAAAACGAAAGGAAACATCACTTATATACACTTCCTTGAAACCTATAGAAAATCCGTGTAGAACCTAGACTAGATGTTGAAACCACGGTCCTTGCTTTGGCACGCTCATAATGCCCATGGCCGCATGCCTTCTCCTTCCCATGATGCATCATCCCAAAGAAAGACCAAAGTTATGCTCTCTGGTTTCAGAAGCCAAAACAGAATGTCCCAAGCTGTTTTTACCCCCCGAATTGCCGAATCGAAGTATAGTACCGTTATTAGATGTTGTTAGCTTTAAACAGTATCAGCATCATGTTTCCACCGTAAAGCTTGAGGCTGAGGGTGTGCATTGTACTTGTAAAAGGTGGGTTCTCAGGCTACTTTCGTTTACCTGGCAATTGACAAAATAAGTCAGTACTGGCTAGTTTCAAAAAAACAGGACGAGGGCAAGGAAACCACAGGACTAACTCATGGTCGGTCTCTCCTTCTCTCTCTTCTCCATTATTATTGTTATTACGACCACTACTATAAGTTCCCCTAGGGGCTTGGGACAACACTGATTCGACTCCAGCATCATCATCAATGCAGTTTCAACTTCAGATTCCATATTTAGGAAATAAAATAATGTTGAATAACATTACCTGCACGGCAGCAATCATTGACAAGAGATCTCTGCATTGATCCAACACAGCATGCTCTTGTGATGAAACCATCGCGAGTTCAGCCATAAGATTGTAAACATCCCCAATCTATTAACATAATTTCATAATAGAACAAATGAGCATGAAAACAATGATAACGTCCATAGTTATTTTATGAGTTACTGAATGGTTGGTTTCACATGGATTTTATCTAAGATGAAGGCCAGTGCAGATGATGTCTGAGAAATAGCAATAGTAGAAAACCAGCCAATGACAGTGAGCGGGGCAAAACTCATTGGAGCATTTCCCAGGCATATACTTGAGAAAAGCTCAACGAGTTTCTTAAAAGAGGCATTCAATCGGCTCTGCCAACATATGGAGTTGAGTAGGCATCCCTAACTATCGGAGAAAATATATATAGTTACTAAGAAGAGATCGATAAATAAGTGCTCAACCAAATGAGCCAAAATAGATTATATAGGTGAAATGGTATTGGTGGCCCCTCTACTTTTACCCGACATTCAAACCAACATTCTATTTCTTTTTGTTCAAAATGGTCCTAGTACTATTTAAAGAGTGCCATTGTTCTTCCTTGTGCTATTCCTGTAACGGATTTTGCTGATATGGATTTGACGCTGTCACAAATTACTAACATGCGCTTTTTTCAACAAAAAAAAAGAAAATGAAAAAGCTCACTTGGATTTGACCTGGATTTATGGACTTCTTTTCTTTTTCATTTTTGCGAAAGCCAAAAAATAAAAAAGAATTGTAGAGCTGCATACCCTAGGCAGCCCCACCATTGGCATGCGAACTCAGGCGACCACCGCATGGTGGTCGCCTCAGATTTTCACTGATGTTGTGCCCCCCTGTTTCTGTGCGATTTGAGACCAGTATAACTGTGGTTGCTGTTGACAGGTGACACACCGCGACGTTGGTCAGCCTTGACAGGTGACCATCGTCGGATGACCGCCTCGCAACCGACATCTAGATGTAGGATCTCAATCTGCTCTGCTACTGTCTCGGTGGTTGACAACTGCAATAGACGCGATGACCACCAGCATACTGGTCACCGTGGATTGGCACCAAGATGGTGGTGGTCACTGTTGGGTTGGCAGTACTGCGCCTGTCCACTTTAATCTAACCTTTTGAATCTTTCATTTTTGTGGTCGCATCAGCAACAAATGTACCAAAAAAAGTGCAACAAGTGTTCTCAGATTGCCAACTCAGAAGCCTGGCTGCTGAGTTTGATTGAGCACTAACGGTGACATTTTTAGAAAAGTAAGGGACCATTTTGAACCAACAAAAAAATAGAGGGACGTTTTTAAGTTTGACAAAATTATAAGGACAGAGAAAGCACTACTAATTGCTGCAGTATTGAACACACAGAACAAAGAGAATAACAGATTTTCTTTTCAGGTACCAAAAAAAACTCTATGGTGAATTTATGCCTACAAGCAAGCAGAATCCTAACTCTATTACATACAAAATTGAGCTAATCCCACCAACTAAAAGGGGGAACATTGCCCGAAGTAAGATAATATAACACAAAAAACTACAATTTTGTTAAACCATGGTCACAACGAAGTCATAAATTCCTAAAATGTCAACTCACTGTTAGCTACTTAGATTTTAGTTATGTTCTATTCTGATATTTTACGAAGGATTGATTGTTAACGAGTTTCCTAGGGGCACTTGTTATCAACCGATTATAGAAACTTACAGTTTCCAATGCATTAATTGCCTTTATGTTATGCACAATCAGTATCTTGGAAAGTTAAATTATTTCCCATTAAGTATACTTTAACAAGACCCTGCATGAAATAGCAGAATATTCAGAGCAACAAACTCTTATCACAAGAAGTGAGCAACTAGCTAAGAAAATAAGGAGAAGCATATCATGCCACTTCATATAGGAGTACTATAAAAACACAAATAGGACAGAGATCCGTCAGCACATGAATGCTCTCCCTAAGTTAGGTGAAGCACACAAACCCCAACAAAAAATCCTCATTCCCCCCAAATCCTCAAGATTTCCTTCTAACACAAGCATCACCAAACAGAGACTTATATATCAAATTGGAAATTAATATAACTCATTTTTATAAGGACTGAAAGATCACCTCTGAAGAAAACAAGCAGATGGAGGACGCCATGGTCTGCATTACCTCAACTGCTGAAGAAATAGCATTCTTCACTTTCCGGATGTCAACCTGAATATCAAAGAATGTCATTAACCCATATCGATGCCCATTTTAAGTAATGATTCTGTCAGGAGTTAGTAACAAATTTTAGCACATACCCTTGCCCCACCAATGACAGGTAGGCGAAGAGTGCTAGCCTTCAAGGCTTCATTGGCTCCTGACAAAGAATTCGAGTAGTCCTGATCCATTGAAGCCCACTCTTCCAAATATCTAATCTGCTCTCCAGGAGCGTAAACATCAAATTAAAACTTATAGGAGACGGAGGAAAATAACAGTAGACAGATCTTCTCTCCACTCAAGTATACGACAAATGACTATTTCACACTAGAATTCATTTAAATTTAAAAGATTTATTCAGTATCCAAAAAGACTCTAACACAAAAAGCAAAAGTACGAGCTAACAGTTTAAACAAATAAGCAAATTCAAACACATTTTAAAGTTCACAATACTCAATTCACCCAAGACATTTTTGAAATCTGCACTAATACAACTTCTCCAAGCTAGTCCCTCCACTTTCAAACTTGATAATGGATCGATATAGGCATGTTTTAATGTAGCAACATCGAAAAAAAAAAGAAGGAAAAAAATGTAGCCACATCTGAACCACAACAGTTATTCTACAAGCAGATCTTACTTGTCCATGGACAACAGAGGTTAACTTCAGATTTTGCCTCTGCAACTGTAACTCGATTCTTTTGGCTTGAACAGATTCTCGCAGCTTGAAGATGCTCAACCAGGCATTGTAGATGCTTCTCTGGCAAAATAGAGTAGGAAAGGGACATAAGCTCCTCCTTAGTCATTGAACTGTCGAGAAAACCCTAATAGATCTAACACTACTCATAATGAAGTCAAGAATATAGAAGCAAGGTATTGTACAGTTAGGCTAAACGGATGAAGTCATTACTACTAGATCACGTCTCAAGTACACAAGAGGCTGGAAGAATGGTATAGCTCCCCGTCTCCCTATTCCAGGGTGTGTTCAGGAGAACCAACAGATGCACAACACGTGAATTTCTTTAAATTACTCAGTCTCATGCTGTTACATAAATTAATAACAGAACATAGCTTGAGTTTAAGCATCCATGTGAAGTAAAAGTCTAGCACGTACATCTTCAAATGAGTCCCTCATTCAAATCTCATGCCCGTAAAATGCTCGATAGACCTTTGTTTTATTAATGAGACCACAACCATCATATCACCCTAAAAATTGCAAGAGGTAGTAGCATCTTCACGTGAAGCTTCAGGTTTTCTTTTCCCACTGATGCCCCAAGTTTTCCAGTTCCACTGGCAATAATGTTCCCACTCTCAGTAACTTGATGATTATGTCCGCAGTATTCAATTCTTTCTCCATTAATAACTGAAGAATCAAAACAATTTCACTTAAGCTGTTAATTCCAACATCAATAGTCTGTAGCTCCAATGTCCATCTTTGGATCCATAAAATCGCAAATCACCAAGAATCCTTTTGGAAAGCTTCTTATTCCCCTTAAAAGTCATGTCTAACTATTCAAGAATCTAGATAATTGTTTCTTCTTATATCATTCTCTGATCAAATAGGTTTAGTAATATTTAGGACATTCTTTTAGCTATTGATCATCACTTCAATTGCCAACGAATTTTATCAGAATTATACCCACATCTTTTCTGTGGTACCAAGTTCATTAGAAGCATATAAGTAACCGTCACAGACTCACTCTAAAATAACAAATCTCCAACATACTTTGTGCACATTTTGACCAGCTCCTCCTGTCAATTAAGAGAGATACTTCACTGCAAAACCACCCAGTACCCTCTCATCAACTGACCTGTTAGATTTAGAAGAAAAATAAGATTTGTAGTCAACTTATTTGCCTGAATGCGTGTGTGCCTATACTATCTAAACTTTATATATAGATAGATTCCCCTGAGTCTCTCAGCAAGATTTTAGCATTACAACCATTTAAACTTCTATATAAGCACCGTGCACTAAATCCATGGAGCAATTTCGTGGACCAACCACTCCATTCAAGCTCAAATACTAATCAGCAACCAGTTTGCCTCACATTTTCACAAGTTCAATGCGACCCTTATGATTGTTCCACCCCATATCCAAGTGCCACAATGGGCATTTCATTGTGGAGAATTATGCACACACTCAAAAGAACACTGGTTTGGCTTCGTGGAGATCCAGCCTCACCAAGATTTAAGTCTTGGGTTTGGCTATTGTCTTCCCCTTCCATGTTGATCTCAACTTCAAACAAAAGGAGGTTCTAGGGGCCAAAGAAATCCATACAAAAGCCATCTAGCATCGTCAAGCACATCAAATGCCATGTCCCCTGTTTCTTCAATTCATTTTCTTCGAGCTCTCTCTGTACATTGCTTCCATGTAATAAAAATTAAGCTCCAGAAACAAAATTCAGCCCCACCCAAATTCATTTGATGCATGTCCATGGACCCTACACTTATGCATGATAATCAATTAATTTCACTTCCGAAAGTGCTGATAAATAATCTGAAATGACCAATCCAGTAAACAAAATTCAGAAAAAACCAAAAACCAAAAGCTTTTCTAAGTACTTTGCGCACTTCTGATTGAACCTACCAAAACCACTTAGTGACGATGAAATGTGGCATTTCAATGTGTAGATCCAGATTAAAATTTTCACCCTTTTAGCACAAAATTTGGCTTAAGTAGTCATACCTCTGTCTGTAATGTCTGGGCAGACAGTGCTTCATCTGCTCTGGCATTCACAAAACGCCATTGCAAAAGACGGTTGTGCAGCAGTCTCAAACCATGTGCGTCAACCACACGGTTTTCCCCCATCTTCCCTCTCCTAGCCTCAGCAGCAAAACTCAAGAAGGAAGGTATATTACTCGCACTAACATCAAGAGGAGTTCCTGCCACAGCATTCCTCGCCCAAGAGGGGCTTAGTCCTCTAGGGGATGATACTGCCAAATGAGTAAGTTTACTTGGCGATGCTGGTCGAACTGCCCCACGAATGGGAGATGCGTGTCCCCGGCAACTCAAAGGCCCTTTTGGAGAAGAGACTGGGCTATCGAAACCAGGCTTCTTAGGCACGACAAGTTTTGGTGCGGAGCTCATTTTTAGGAAAGGGCTAGTAAACAACGGTGTGCCAGCCTCCGGTTGGCGTCGCATCCGGTTAATCGTCTCTTGCCAAAACCTCGCTGGTACCACAACTCCCCTAGGCCCATTCTGTTCTTGTCCACCACCACATTCCTGAACTCCTTTAGTGCTACCAGAAGACACACTCTCACTATCAGAAGAACTACAATCCGTGCGTCCGTTGGATTCAAAACCTGAACTTCTGTGAACGTTGACCTCGTCAGCTTTTCCCAGCCCATGATCACTTGAATCAGAGACAAGTAATCGTCCATCAAGTGATGCCCTAACATCGATCATCATTGATGTCTGCAATGCCCTAGCTACATTCCCCCTTGATCCGCCCGTCCTCCTCCTATCCTCACCGAAATCCACACTCCTGCTCAAGAAATTCTCCTGTCTCGACCTTCCTGGCCACCTCTGCTTCTCTACCGGCTTAGAATTCTCCAACTGATCCCTCCGCGGAGTGGCCGCAGTCACAGGTTTCCGCCTCTCCGGCGTCCCTTTCCTCGTGCTGCTAGGAGCCGGCGAAGGCTTCGCTTTGCTTACTGGAAGCGAGTACGACTCTCCCTGGAACGACACAGACAAGCTCCGAGCCGAAGTGACAAGCAACTTCTGCGCCGCAGTCATTTCACCGCCCTTCGCGGCGCCGCCACCGCCCCTCGAATCAGCCGACCTCGGCCGGGGCGTCGCCGGCCGCCGCCTCTCCGCCGACTGCGACCGCTTAGCCGCCGCGGAGCCAGGCGTTGCCGCCGCCGCCGCCGCCGCCGTCCTCGAAACCAGAGGCGACGGGCACCTCTTGGAGGAGGAACAAGACGACGCGGAAGAGGACGTGGACGAAGCAGACGAGGAGGACGTGGTCGTAGTGGAAGAAGCGGACGACGACGACAAGTAGCGAGAAGTGACCTCCCGGCCCTTAGCTCGGCGAGGAGGGGCGAGCGCATTGTCCGGCTCGGAAGGCAACAGAGGAGGCCTCGAAGGCTTCGCGCGAGCACCACCACCACCACCACCTCCACCTCCACCTCCACCTCCTCCTCCTCGACCCGTCGCCGTCGCCCCCGCCGCCGCCTTATTAGGGTTCACTGGCGTCGACACCGCAGCTACCATCGCGTGCGCCTCGGAGGAATCGCATCCGGCCAGGAAGACCAAGCAGCTTCCTGCAATTAAACCGCCATTAACAGGAGAGCCGAAACGCCATCAACGCGAAGGAATTCGACGAGAATGTCGGCGTCGCTGCAGAAGAGAGAGAGAGAGAGAGAGAGAGAGACGGAATTGCTCACGAGAATCGAGGCGAAATCGCGTTCTAGAGAGAGAGAGAGGGAGAGAAGCAGCGCCGATCGGAGATGACCGTTACGACTGGCCGGAGAGAGAGAGAGAGCGTGTGTGGGAGAGCTAAAGTGGTTTTAGGCGAGTATTTGAGAGCATAACTGTCGAGCTAAGGGGAGAAATTATGCTGTGCGTGCGTCAGCACGGTGGGGCCCCGGGGGGGGGCAAAATGGGGATTTCTGGGGTGGCGTCCGAGGGCGGCGAGGCGTGTAGGTGAGGGTAGTTTCGGGAAGTTGGCAAGAGCCGCGTCGGGGCGAGTGGGAGTGGTGCGGGGGAGGGCGGGACACGTGGCGGAGACCGTTTGGGGGGCCCGCACGCTCAACGGGACGGGATAGTCGTCGAGTAGCGTGAAAAGCTTCGGAGAGACGTTACGCCATCGAGCAAAACGACAAACCGTGTTTTTTTTTAAAAAAAAAGCATTAATTATTTTTTCCCTTTAGAAAAAGAGGAGAAAGTCGATGGACTTCTTTGGTCGAAATTTTCCATCAATTTCCTTGTTGCTATATGCGAGTGGTTTCGTCTTCTATTTTGGAAAAGAAAAAGGTCGACCCGATGCAGAACTCTACGCTACCCAAAAAAAAAAGAAAAGAAGCGGGGCTCAATAAAAATATTTCGTATGAAAATTTAATTAATAAATAACCGCTTCTCGTATATGAATATAGCAGCATTATGACTCGAAACTGTTTAATTTATGATATATGAATTTATATTTCAGAATAGAATATGAGTTTTTTAAAGAAGTAAAAAACAAAAAATATTTTGTAAAAAGCTGAGAAAAGAGAGTCCAAAAATTTCGGTGCAAAACGAGACCCAAGGACTGACTTTTCGCATCGGATTGGACACTAGCGAAACCGAAGGGGGGAGGCATTTCATCCTCATTAGCTTGTCGTTATATGGGGGCGTCATTAGTGGATCCCAAATTAGGCAATTTTCCAATGTAATTTCGATTCTTCGGCATTTCAAAAATCCTTTTTATTTTCCAGAAAAAAAGAAGAACCTTAAAATTTCCCAATTGCAATTGATTGAAGATTGTGGCATTTTCTAACGGTGATGCAAAATTATCAACACGAATATAATGAGACGTGACACGAGCGCCACCCAATAAAGTGTTTGATGTAAATGCATAGTCAAAAACCTCTTTGAAGCCATTATAGCTTAAAGACTCGATCGAAGGTAAGCCGAAAAAATAGTAAAGATGCAATGGGAGTCACGATCAAAATACGGGTTTTTTTTTTGATAACCCAGTGGCACGTTTATTTAAAATCACGAATTTACTTGAGGACGGAATCTTGAATTGCTGATATTCTCAAGATGAGGCTATTGCTATGGATCATTAAATTGGTTGACCAAAGAGTAATAGAAACAAAAACTAGGAATTGTGAATGACAAAGCCCCAAATTAAATTTAAAAATTGGAAAAAAAAAGTTTCTAGCACCATTATCGAGCAAAGGCTAGCAAACTTCTAGTCTTAGTAAAGAGAAAAGGAAACCTAGGTAACGTGACAAAAACAAATTATTATTATGCTTATGCAAATGAGTAGCTCATTGACTATGATTAACTAGCTAATTGCTCAATCCTCTATAGTTCCTTTTCTTTTTAACAAAGATCCACAAGCACAACATTGCAAAAGATATAAAGATAAATTCCACGTTGTAGATTAATATCTCAAATTCATAGATAAAATCATTGCGCACCGAACTTTAAGTGGGTGTTGGAATCGAACATTTCACGTTCGAATCTTTGCAATCCCGAGTGACGTAGTCGAAAAGTACATTCAAATTCTAAGAATTGAGGGTCACTACTGGCATCACCATTAAGCAAAGGCTGAAAGACTTATGGATCTTGGGAAAGAGATAAAGGGAAGCCCCCTCCTTTGCCAATGATGAACTCTACCGCCTTTAATAAAACCCCAAGTCACACCGATTGCTTCTGTGTGTTCAAAGGAACTTTGGTGATTAATCATGATTTAGTTGCAAAGTTACTTCATTCCTCACGCTTTCACTTGATTAGATATCCATCATTGACCGGACAGCAGTTGTGGAAGATTAATTAGAAAAACCAAAAGTGTGGTTTAGCAAGTAATGATGCCTTTTCACCAACCCAAGTCATTCACAGCAACTACTAACTACCTTCTTTCGTAGTTTTAGCAAAAAAAACCACCTTCTTTCGTAGGTTATTTTATTTATCCAATGGTAAATGGTAAGAAAAGCACTCTTTGTTTAAGGCTAAGATTGATTTACTAAAATGGTATACTAAGCAGCGTGAGGCAAATTGATATGTCGATAAGTGAGTCATATTTGACATTCGTTCAAAGAAATTGTTGTGCCGTTTAATATGTCAATCTAATGAATCGAAATTAGCGTAGTTAGTATTACTCTAATCTTTTTGAGGTTGGCCTTCCACAATTTCCATGATTGACAGGTTGCACTACTTTTTCCCCAATGGCTAAAAGGCTGATTGAGACTAGAGTGGGTGGACATGGCATAACATCAATTATCTGGTTAAAAGTCTACATGTCAGGATCAAACTCCACACTCAGATGCATGACATGTTGAAGACCATGAATGGAATGGAAGAAAAACATGTTCTTTCCTTCTTGGACACTCAAGGCCAGAGGAGAACAAAAAAAAACCCCATGTTTTTCTTAAAACAAGCGAAAAGAAGGAAAGCAAAACCATACTATAAAACTCCTTCTTGATCAGGACAAGTTAACTCCTTGCCTGCTGCAGAAGGAATCAAAGCACAAAGACAACACACGATCACTCAACAGCTTACTGAACTTTGGAGCTTTGATTAGTTCAACGGTAAACTAATCCTGCATACCCACTACATAACCAAACCGGATCATTATAGTCATTTCACTTCCAAGACAACCCTTCTGATTAAAGCAGCAATCGAGTGATCATCATTACCTGCCAAGTTGATCGAGAAAGTCGCTCAAAGTTTCCTCCAATCCCCCTGAGATTTGATCGCCACTGTTTTATTGCCAAAGTGGAAGGGGTTAGCCATCCATCCAGCCCCACTCCTGACCATAAAGAGAGACAACACATCACAGGCCGCTGATCTTTATTTAAGCTAAGCCATTAAAATAAGTGGAAAATGAACTAAAGAATTGAAGAAAAAGGGCATCTCTTTCTAGGATGCTCCGTCCCATGCTGTCTCGTTGTGTGCGCTGGTGAGTTGGGCTGGCCCCCACAAGATAAAGGAGAGTTGAGAGACCTAGTAAGGAGGGGGACCGGTTAATTTTACAGTCCCTTCTTTCTCGTGGTGACTTTATGCACATTCGGGTCCATTTTCCAAAGTTGGGTGGGCACGGTTCCGGGGAAGTGTCGAAAGATGCATTGAGTTGAGACTGTGTCGAGCAAAGCAAAGGAGAAAAAAGTCGGATGCTTGCTCAAGGATCAGTTCGTTTTGTGATGGGGTGTAATGCCAAAAGAGTAAGAATAAACCGTGAGCTGAGTTGTACATGACAAATCACTTTCGTTACGTATGCCATGGGAAGTGAATCTTCACCACCGAGTTGGTGATCAGTCCCATTATGGTTTTGTTAGTTGAAGGTTGGTTAGGCGATCTCAGTGGCTCACAAAGTCTAGCCAACATGAGCTACAGGTACCTAATAGCACTATAGTTTATTCTGCACTCTGAAAATTATTTAAATAATGCAAGTGTTTAAGCGCGCACGAGCTTTGAGCATTTGATTTTGTGTAGGGCGGTGTTTTGTGTATATACTTGGTTGCTGGTAATGCAGAAGGCTAGTGTTGTACCTAGGAAGTACAGGCCGCTATAAAGATGAAGTAGAGAGATGGTGCTAGAGGAGCAGGCAAAATTATAATGGTTGACATTGAGCCCGCCTGAAAAATGTTAACAGGGATATTAGATCAGGCATTCCCTTTTAAGCTCCACCCTGAACCACCAAGCCATAATTTTCTTAATTATCGGTATAAAGGCACTAGAAATGCCAAAAGTTTCGTATGGCCTTCACTTTAGTGCAAAAAGTTTAAATTTTTTCGGATCACTTAAGTGTTTAATCGGGATGCTGTCATTCTAATTTTATCGAATTTGTGGATCATTTATCTGGGTTCTGACTCACGTCTTAGCTAATGCAGGAGATTAGCGTAAGGGATTTCATGGGGCTTGGGGTTTACATACTTAAGCTAGACTTCCACATCATAAAAAAAAAATAACATTGGGATGGTACTATCGATCTCGAGTAAAACTGCATGGAGGATTGATGGGCACTTTGTGTGCACTCCGACTCGACAAAATAATACGCGATGGACTACTTGCTATCAAACCGAAGAAATTACTGGCACAAGTAATTCACAAAATGTCACAAATATAGTGCGGTGCAAATTAAAGGTTCCTTGTAATGTGAAGCAAGAAGCTGGGAGAGAGGTTCCATTGATGACCAGGAATTCGACGTCAAAAGAAAATCTTAGAATCTGATTCCCATGTGTCCAAGGTCATTTTGCTAAAATATATTTCAATGGCCAAAGGGCAAATTCAATGGACACGAACTTTCGTTCCATTAGCACCAACCATATAGAAAAAGATCAAGCATGCTGCATTGATTATACAACAAATCTTTTCGATTAAGTAGCTATATCATTACTATGATTATGGTACTCGATGTCCCTCTCTCCCCAAACAAAATAGCAATGATAATAGACAACCCACCGAAAGAAAGGACATCAATGAACAAGGGCTTACGCTTGCCACTTTTACGTGGAGAAACGACCAACCACTGTCCTCCATGTATGTACATTTTACTCCAACTTAGATTATAGGATTGCTGTACTAGGGTTAATAGCAAAATGTATTAATGGAAAGAAGTATAAATTTTTTATGATGCGAAACAAAATAAAAAAATCCACTTTAGGTGAACAAACCTCGGCGTGTGAAATATCTCGCTAGTCTGGGAGACCAGATAAGAAACAAGGCAAACGTTACATGTATGCTTAAACTATAAAATATACTGTATACTTGTGTCATGCATTCAATCTGTAAACAGAAATTAGTTTCTTGATCATTAAATTAATCCTGAGTTTAGTTAGTTCTTGTTGCAACTGAAGTGCGGGAGTCGGTAATTAAAGCGAGCGACGACGTGTTTGGCTAGCTTTTCACTTTTTACCATTTACATAATATAGATCGTGCTACGGATGCATTTTGACTTTTTCTTAACTCCTAACACCTGAAATATTTTCAAAAACACAAATTTTGACTTGTAAATTCATATATAATATATTTCCTAATATTTGACGGAAAAGCAATAAGTTGCTGAAGCAAAAACAACACGCGAATAAATCAAAGCGGGGTAACCCCATGTTGAGAAGATCATGCAAGATTCGAATTGAACGTGCGTGTTCTCTGCACGGTGCCCCTCTTTTCATCATTAAAAATCATTCATTTCCTATGTACATGTTGTCTAGGGTATGGCCAAAAGTTGTACGTCAATACATTTATTAAGGTTGCGTTTGTTTCATAACAAATAAATTATTTAGAAAATGTTTTCAAAAAAATATTATTTATAAAAATAAATGAACGGAAAATATTTTCATCGCCACAAAAATGCTTAGGCATAAATTATTGTCGAGGGTAAAGTGTCAAAAAAGTCTTAAACCTATTACATTTGTGTCAATCTATTCCTAAACCTTTTGACCTAGAGCCAATTTAGGCCGCATTTGGTTAGACTTTTGGGGAAAGCATTTGGAAAAATGTAAAAGATTTTAAGTTAAAGGAGTTTTCCGAAATGCAAATTATGTTTGTTAAATTATAACTTTAAAGTCCTTTGTAAAGCATCTTTGGGTAAAATAGTGTTTGGAAAAATTATTCTTATAAATAACTTTTCTTATTTTTTTCAAAAAAACAAATAAAAAACTCAAACCCTTTGCCGGTTTCGGTGAAAGGCAGGCGGCTACTGATAACCCAGATCTGGTGTTGGTGGCCATCGTTTGAGGTCACACGACCTCAGGTGGCCCCCGATGACCACCGGCGAGGGCCGCTTGGCGTCAGGTAACCCTTGATGAGGGTCTTGTGACCCTTGGGTTCCCTCATAGAGGTTGCTTGACCTCGGTGAGGGCTGCTCGGGGTTGCACTACCTCAAGCATCCTTGCCTGGGTCATACGGGCCCTCACTGAGGTTGCGTGACCCCCGACCACCGACCCCCGGTGAGGGCCCGTATAACCCAAGCAAGGGTGCTTGAAGCACCCTGACCTCAGGTGTCGACGACCGGCCATAGGCTAGAACCGACGAGGGTGTCATGGCACTCGCTGCCAGCCTCACCGTCGTGACCCATCTCCCTCGCCTGGGTCGCGATGGCAAGGTTGGTCTCGCCTTGGCTGGGCAAGGCTCGACTTCACTCAAATCTCGCGACGACAAGTTCAGCCTTACTATGGCTGGGCAAGGCCTTGCTGTCGCGACAACGAGTCGCCCTCACCCAGGCGGCAAGGCCGCGATACCCTCGCCGACCTTGGCCTGTGGCTAGCAGCTAACAGGCTGAGAAGAAGAAGAAGAACAAACCCAGAAGAATTAGAAATGAAAAAAATTATTCTTAGAATTAAGAAACTACTTTTTTTTTGCTTCTTGATCCTATTTCAAAACTGATTCTGGGAACAATTTTTTACAAATTTGTGCCCGGGATCAAAAAATTAAGGTACCGCATGATGACCATTTTGGTTTTGTCCAGAATTGATTTTTTGTTCCCGGAATCAATTTTGGACTAGAAACCCGTTTGGTAACGCAATTTCATTTTTCTATTTCTAGGACAAGTTTTTGTTTCAGAATCGGTTCTGAAGCAGAAATCAGAACAAAAAAAAAGTTGATTTTTCATTTTTTGAACAAAAATGAGAATCATTTCTCATAGAACTCTTTCTTCAAAACACATGTTCATTTGAAAGTCACGATCTTTAAGGTGGGAAAAAACAGCAAACAATAAAAAATTTCAAAACTTCACATAATGGTTTAGAATTTGTGGCTTGAGCGAAATTTAAATTTTTTTAGGTGCCCAAAAAAATAAAAAAAATAAAAATTTCAAAATTTCACAAAATGACTTATAATACTTATGGCCACCAACTTTGAGCGAAATTTAATTTTTTTAGATGTCCAAAAAAATAAAAAAAATAAAAAATTTAAAAATTTCACAGAATGTCTCAGAATACCTGTGGCTACCCAATTTGAGCGAAATTTAATTTTTTTAGGAGCCAAAAAAAATTAAAAAAAGCAAAAAATAAAAAATTTCAAAACTTCACATGATGGCTTAGAATACCTGTGGCGACCCACTTTGAGCAAAATTTAATTTTTTTAGATGCCAAAAAAATAAAAATAAGCAAAAAAACAAAAAAATTCAAAACTTCACAGAATGGCTTAAAATACTTGTGGCTACCCACTTTAAGCGAAATTTTATGTTTTTTAGGTGCCAGAAAAAAGAAAAAAAGAAAAAAATTTAAAAATTTACAGAATGGCTTAGAATACTTGTGGCCATCCACTTTGAGCGAAATTAAAATTTTTTTAAGTGCCAAAAAAAATAAAAAATAAAAAATTTCAAAACTTCACAAAATAGCTTAAAATACCTACGGCCGCCCACTTTGAGCGAAATTTAATTTTTTTGAGATGTCAAAAAAAAAAATAAAACTAAGCAAAAAAGCAAAAATTTCAAAACTTCACAGAAAGGCTTAAAATACATGTGGCCATCACTTTGAGTGAAATTTTTTTTAGGTGCCTCAAAATATAGAAAAAGAAAAAAGTTTAAAACTTTACATAACGGCTTAGAATACCTGTGTCCATTTACTTTGAGCAAAATTTAAATTTTTTTAGCAGTAGAAAAAAATAAAAAAACAAAAAATTTCAAAACTTCACAGAATTGCTTAGAATACCTGTAGCCACTCACTATGAGCGAAATTTAAATTTTTTTAGGTGCCGGAAAAAATTGAAAATAAGCAAAAAAGAAAAAATTTCAAAACTTCACAGAATAGTTTAGAATACCCGTGGCCACCAACTTTGGATGAAATTTTATTTTTTTAGGTGCCGAAAAAAAAGAAAAAAAAGCAAAAAATCAAAAATTTCAAAACTTCACGGAATGGTTTAGAATACATGTGGTCATCCACTTTGAGTGAAATTTAATTTTCTTTAGGTGTCGAAAAAAAATAAAAAATCAAAAATGCCATTTTGGCACCTAAAAAATTAAATTTCACTCAAAGTGGGTGGCTAGAGGCATTCTAAGTCATTTGTGAAGTTTTAAAATTTTTGATTTTTTTATATTTTTATTTTTTTTGGCACCTAAAAATTTAAATTTCACTCAAAGTGGGTGGCCACACATATTCTAAGTCATTTTGTGAAGTTTTGAAATTTTTGATTTTTTTTCTTTTTTTCACCTCAAAAAATTAAAATTTTACTCAAAGTAAGTGGCCACAGGTATTCTAAGCTATTTTGTGAAGTTTTGAAATTTTTGAGTTTTATAATTTTTTTGGGCACCTTAAAAAATTTAAATTTCACTCAAAGTGTGTGGCCACATGTATTCTAAACTATTCTGTGAAGTTTTGAAATTTTTGAATTTTTTTGAAAAAATTCATCAAATTTCCTATTTTCCCGAAATCTGAATTTTTTTAGTTTTTGGAAATTGCGATGAATTTTTCTAGAATTTTTCAATTTTTTTGGAATTTTTGAATTTTTTTGAGATTTTTAGGATTTTTTAGGATTTTCTAATTATTTTTATTCCATTTCTAAAAAAATAGGTTTTTGTTCCTGGAAATAGAATTTTGTGCTGTTTATCAAACGGGTTTTTATTTTAAGAAATATAAATTTTGTGCTGTTATCAAACAGGTTTCTGTTCCAAAAATAAAAATTTTTGATCGTTATCAAACGGGTTTCTTTTCTCAGAAACTCATCTAGGAACCAATCTATTTCTGGTTCAGGAACTCATTCCGGAACAGAATGGTTATCATTTGCTACCTAAATAAACGGATTTCTGTTCTCAAACTGATTCTGGAAACAAAAGAATAGAAATTTTCACTGTTTGACAACTTGCCAAACGGGCCCTAGGAGCCCATCTCGATTCCTTTGCCATCCCTTTACGATCTCGTTCAAGGTAGGAACCACTTGTCTTTTATCTTCAACTTGCAAAAGACGCCGTGATAGAACCGAAGTTCAAAGTCGAGGCATAACTGCTAGCCTGCGATGCCTCGATCTCTAGATTCACCAAGCTGGTTTTGGCATTTCTACAGCCCATCATTTTGTGTTTCGATTACGGGTGTTCGTATGTGTCTAGCATGTCTAGCATGTTAACGGGTCGATTATGGACTATCTCATCTTGTCCTCGATTTATTTTGGCTTTTCACGTGTGGGATATGTTGGTGCATGCTAGTCGTCCATGTCTTCCTAGTGTAGCATTTCGCAATATCGAACCATAGGAGTCATTCAGGGTATTTCTGTTGCCAAAAACGAGTACCGAGAGCCTGCTGTCCAGTGCCTTTAACTCACTGTACAGCAGACTTCGGATCCCGTTATGGCCCATTTAACGACCCTGGACGGTCTCAGGACGTCCCTTTAACTTGTCTAGGTCACCCAGAGCGATTCCGGGCTCATTTGGACCGATCTAGGTAACATCGGGCCTCTTTTACGTGGGTGTAAGTATCGGTGGTGGAATTGCGTGTTTAGGTGTTATTATATTTTGATTAGTATAATCATGGTCTATTTGTGGTTGATCGTTCTATTTATTGTGATCCTAGTGATTAATCACGGTGCCATTAGTGTATGTGAAAAAGTGGCACAAAAGGCAAGTAAATGAAAAAATTACAAAAAAATTTAGCATTCTGGAAAATATGGTAGTACCTTGGTGTTAAGTTATTATTTTAAGCAATGTTTTGGGTTTTGATTAATGTAGCATTATTCTAATCTAATGCATGATGGAGCTAGCGTTTTTTTTTTTTTTTGGTAAGGTAAGATGATGGAGCTAGCGTTTTTAGTGTAGCATAGATGTTAGATCATGTCATTTTGCGTAATTAAAAAGAAAAAAGTGGTTAAAAGAAAAGATCAAAAGAGTAGTTAGTCTGGCGTTTAGTTTGGAATTGCATCTAGGGATAGCATTAATTTGTTGATTAGAATTTCATTGCTATTACTTAGCCAGTCGCTCTGTTATGTCTAGTTCATGGTCGTCTTGTGTTATGTAGTTTGAGGTGTAGGCACGGTTAGTTTAGGGTACCGCTTACGAGGGACCTGTCTCGCGGCATGATAACAAAGTCATGTGTATTCTTTGCTTGACACTTCATCGGGCTTACTTCCTTATACTTTACTTTTATAGTATTGACCGTGATTGTTTACTTACCCTTGATTGCGCACTCATGCATGGATATCATTTAGTGGCATGGGTAATAAAATGGTTAAAAATTGCATGAATGTTAGGTAAATAAATTAATCAAGTTAGGGTACCGAAAAGGCACTAATTAGCTAATTTTCAAGTCCCGATCTTAGATCTTTGGTTGAGTAGGAAGTGAAATATCCTCATGAATTTCACTTGCTCCTAGTCGGCCCGAATAGTTTAGTGGCAACTCCTTATCACTTAGGGCGCGAAAGATAACCATTATGTTTATCTATTTTTCTATTTTTCAGTTTTCGTGAACAGGTTTGGAACAAAAATCCGTATGACAATGCAATTTCATTTTTCTATTTTCAAGACAAATTTTCAGCCCATAAATAGGTTAGGAACACAAATGAGAAATAGAAATTTTCTACTTTTCTATTTTTGTTAAATAACAATTCTTCTAAGAGCACATCCTCATTGCTCGCAGCCATCACCGACAAATTTCTATTTCAGAAATAATTTTTTTTTGTCATTATCAACTGCTTAGAAACTCATCTAGGGAATAGACATAGAAAAATAGGTAGAAATTGTTCCTGGGAACTAAATGGTTATCATTTGTGCCCTTAGAATCATCATAAGATAATTCAAATTAAAATGAAAATGCTAATGTCACGCAAGGTAAAGTTTTGAGAGAACCCATGTCGATTGAGATCCCTTGATCCCAAACTTAATAATACCTCTAAACCTTTTTTTCCAAGATCGCTCCGGGATGGTTGCAATAGCTTGGCGACTCCACTGGAGACTTGGTTATAGACCTTAAAGAACTTAGGCATAGAAATAACTCGATTGTTTGTTAACTAATTTAGTTTTCATCCAAACACATGTCAAAGTTGCATGGAAAATGAGGTTAGTCTATTGATGATGTGTTGAATGTTGAAGCAGATTGGGAGTTATAAGGATGGAGTACTTTGTTGACCCATTTATTTGGTAGGGAGGTGCAGGAATGCATGTTCATGTGGTGAATATGGAAGTGGTATTTTGATATAAATTGTTGTGCATGTCTTTATTGCCCTTAGCACTATACTTTTGCGTACACAACCTACAGCTTAAAACCCCAAGTTGCACCCTTAGGAAACTCACTAGGACGGTGTTGAGGATAGATGACCTCGTGACAATTGAGCGATTCATCCACAACCCCGCTCATCTTAATAAGAGAAAGGACAACACCCCGTTTGTGGATTATACGACAATAGGCGACCCCAATTA
The DNA here is from genome assembly GCA_031216185.1 of Syzygium aqueum. Taxonomy (NCBI): domain Eukaryota; kingdom Viridiplantae; phylum Streptophyta; class Magnoliopsida; order Myrtales; family Myrtaceae; genus Syzygium; species Syzygium aqueum. Next base: position 21,583,687 of record CM062236.1, on the reverse strand, counting down.
TCTTCTTAAGATGCAAACCTTAAATCCATGTATCTATCGATTGTTAGCATGGTGCAACAAGTGGGACAATTCAAACGTTTTTCAAATATGATTTTTGTTGGTGTTTGTTTGTAAAACAAATAAAAAGGCATTTTCCTTATCTCACATAGGAAAGAAAGGAAAGTTTTCATCTCTTTATAAGTTAAAATGTTATTTCCCATCTAGAGTGGAGAAAATGGGTGAGTGGGCTAGACCCCATAATACTCGCGTGCGGGTGCGCGATTTTGGCGCACTTAGCACTTGGCACGTTTGCGCGCCGTAGACCAAATTAAACCTTAATCAACAATTTTTTTTTGTGACTTATAACTGTTTGAACAAAACTGTCCAAAATTGACAGTTTTCATGTTTGAAGAGTTGTGTCTGAATTGCAATTTTTCAGACATGAAGGGTTGTGTCCAAATTGTGGTTTTCACACACGAAAGGTTGTGTTTGAATTGCAATTTTTCGGACATGAGTGGGTGTATCCGTATTGGCAATTTAGACACATAGAGGTGTGTTCTATTTGTATTATATATTGGACAATTCTATTCAATTTTTTAATAAACTTAACCTCCATTTTTTTTGTCTTCCTTAAAAGAAAAAAGGAGACGACCATTTTTTTTAATTTTTTCGCGAAGAGTTTTAGGAGATTTACCGGAATTACTATCCAGTATTCTCACCGTAACTTTGTTGTATCCTAAAGGGAATTTTCCAACAACCTATAACAATTTTGTGGGATAAATTAATCCTAAAAGAGAGTGATTACACGCCTCAAAGTCCGATTACATTTCGATTCAATTTCCTCCAACCTTTATTCAACAATTTTGGCGGAAACCTTCCTGGCATTCACTTGTTTTAAAAGGAGTGGAAAAACTATTCTTAGAGCACCCGTATGACTCCTTCAAATTTGGATTTTTTCTCACCTTAGGAAGTTTGGTCTAAAAATGCGGATGGTTGAAATTTCTGAAGATTCTCACCCCATTCAAAGGTTTAAGAACATGTCTAGTTTTATCTCCATTTTTTTTCTCAATAGGTTCCCTTGTTGGAAATATAACACCTGTGGCAACTTTGTTGGAAAAAGTTTCATGTAGCACGTCTAACTCACAAAGAGGACGATCCAATTCCAATTTTGGGGCTTTCTGGGTGCACCTCATGCAACTTGCTAACGGTTATTTCAATTTGATTTCCCAAATGCTGCCATTGGTAAGGAGCAAGCATCGATCGCAAGAGAGAGAAATGCACGTCTTTTTCCAAAATTTATTTTCAAAAAACATTTCAACTGTGACATGTGGAAGCCTCGGCCATTAGTGATTGTCAATGGCTAGTTTGAAATATTCCGAAGTGTCCTCAAAGCATAACAGTTTTCATGAACCTAGACTTCATTAAGCAAAAGATGAACCACCCTGATTACAAAAACACCACTCCCGTTTGTGGCCAAATGACGGAATGCATAGTTCGTCCAAAAAACAAACACATGGAAGAAATACATGCGATTCCTACGCAGAGAAATATAAAACTACAAGATCCCCCGCTTTAGCCCTACTACAGCGTTTCAGACAGGGATTTCCCTAATCAGACAGGTAAGGGGTTTGGAACCTAAGGGTACTAGTGATCTCCAAGGCTTGAACCTTGCGTCTCATGATGGTGCAGTCATTGGTCGAGTAGCCAATCTCCCCTTAATGGAATTCGAAAGACATGGTGGGGTTATACTTTTAATGTTGCTATGGAATCTGGCGTGATGGTTCTCTACGATCAAATTCTACTTTAGAAGAATTGGTATGAGCATCGATGAAGGTGCTGTTACCACCATATATGGTTGTGGTGGTTCCTGCCTCTATTGATTTTGGGGGGTGTTCACCAGCTGGCGTTTGAACATGCATCCCTCCCTTATATGTGCAACAATCATATCTAAAATAGGGTCTAGATTTGCCATTTGAGAGTTGAAAGAGCTGGCTTCATCCCTTGGACTGAGCTCAAAGAGTTCCGAGTTGAACACTATCTTCTCGATGGAGACCAAGGACAAATTGGTAGGAGTTCGAGTCACCATGCCAATGAGGCCAATCACCATGGCTTGGAGCTCAACCATTTGGTATTCCAGGTCTATGATCAATCTATTCACTTCTTTGGGGTCCATCTTTTGCAACGTTGAGCTACAAAGAGACCGTGTTAGTATGGAAACGATGAAGGGCAATCTCTCAGTGAAGCAATCCCTATTCCTATGATGAAAGCGAGACAATACCATCTTTGCTTCATTCCCCATTTATGAGGATAATGTGTTATGCTAGTATTTTGTCAAGAAGGGAGACGTAATTGAGAGACCGACATGCGGTCACCAATTGGCCCGTCCAAGTTCGGAGCTTTGCATGCAAAATGTGATCTTAATCTTTGAAAAGTTTGAAATGTTTTTCAAATTGTGAAAAAAAATTTTACCCAAAATGAGATTTCCATTCACACAATTTGAAAATCACTTCCAACTTTTCAAAGATTAAGATCACATTTTGTGAGCAAAGCTCTGAACCTAATTGGATAGGCCGATTGATGAGTGCACATCAACCTCTCAATTATGTCTCCCTTTATGAAGAAATCATAGCAAAACAATTGATCCTCATAAATGGGGATACCGGGGCAAGATGGTATTATCTTGCTTTCACTATATATGGCCTCATTGAGAGATCGCCCTTTTTCGTTTTCATATTAACATTGTCTCTTCATCGCTCAAGGTTTCAAAAGATGAACCTTGACGAAGTGAATAGGCTAATCGCAGACTCGCAATACCATATCGTCGATCTCCAGGCCATGATGATTGGTCTCATTGGCATGGTGACTTAAACTCCCACCTAATTGTGCTTGGCTCTTATCGAGAAGACAGTGTTTAACTTGGAATCCTATGAGCTCGGTCCAAGGGATGAAGCCAGCTCTTCTAACTCTTAGATGGCAAATCTAGACACTATTTTTGATAGCGTTGCCATATGTATAAGGGAGGAGGTGCCTGTTCAGATGCCAGCTGCCGAACCCCCCAAAACCAATAGAAGCCGGAATCACCACAACCATACATGGTGCCGCTAGCACCTTTATCGCTGCTCTTATCGATTCTTTTGGAGCAAAATCTGATCGTCAAAGAACCACCACGCCGGAACCCAAAGCAGCATAAAAAGTACAACTCTGCCATGTCTTGCGAATTCCATTTAGGGGAGATCGGCCACTGAACCAATGACTGCACTGCCATGAGGTGCAGGGTTCGAGCCTTGGAGGTTGCTAGTGTCCTTAGGTTCCAAAACCCTTAACTATCTAACCAGGGAAAAGGAAATCCAGCGTCTAAAACACCATAGTAGGGCTATAGCAGGCGATCTTTTATTTTTATATTCCTTTGCATAAGAATCACATGTATTTTATCCTTATGTTTGTTTTTTTGGACAAACTATGCATTCCGTCTTGATTTTTGCTGCAAAAGGGAGCGGTATTTTTGTGATCAAGGTAGCTCATTTTTTGCTTAATGAAGTCTATGTTCATGAAAACCCTTTTGCTTTGAGCGCACGCTGGAGTATTCCAAATTAACTTTTTCATAACCAATGAAGGTTGAGTTTCCACATGTCACATCTAAAATGTTTTTTGAAAATAGATTTCAAAGAAAAACATGCATGCATTCTCTCTCTCTTTCCCTTGATCGCTTTTGCAGGATAAATCATGGAGCAATAGTTCGAAATGGTAAGAGTGTAATCATTCCAATAAGAGCATCTCTTATTAGAATTGACTTGTTTGCCCAATTATCCTATAAATAGGCAAAAATGGTCACTTTTAAAGAAGTGAACTTCATTTTCTTAAGAAGGAGGCGAACGAAGTAAATCTCCTCCAAATGTTGTCTCCCAAGTCTACAAAGACGAGAGTAGTCGTTGATGATCAAGGACAATAGACACGTCATAATGATCAAGCCCCATCTCCGATGATAAAAGGGAGTACTGTTCCTAATCCTTACATTTCTTAATTGTGCATGTAAGGCAGTCCTCTCTTTCCGTGCTTACAGCAAAGTGGGGCAAGACGTCAACAAAGTGATCGCACGATCTCAAGAAGGATGTACTCCGTTCCTTAATTTGAACCGGAATGGAAGGACATGAAACATGACTAAAGAAGGATTAAAAAAAAGGAAATCGACTCCCAAACTAATGAAACGGCGCACCACCTCAACAAAATGGAAACAGTGAACAATCACCCGACTTTTGAAAAGGATGTATTTTGTTCCTGACCTTGATTCACCATGGAAATGATGTGTCTTTTCCCTTTTATACGGGTTATGGAGACGGATTAAAGGTTTGCCGGGCGGATATGATAGTGCTCCAAATGTTGAGACCATCCATCCAATCAAAATCCGATGAAACACGAACGGGATGTACTTCATTCCTAATCTCGGTCCAATTCTATATTAACAAGCGACGTGTTTCTTCCTTATGTGTAAGAAGTACTTGATTGCAAAATAGACTGGGGGCACTAAATGCCAAAATCATGTGATTTAGTGTTAAAGGACGTATTTTGTTCCTAAGCTTAATTGAAGTGTGTAAAAGATTGAGGTTGAGTGATTGAGTGTGGAAAAGGTTAAGGTTGAGTGATTGAAAGACAATGATGGCTGGAAAATGAAGTAGAAAATGGCAGCAGCTGAGCAGTGAAAAGGGAGTCTCTGGGCATGATTTTTGGGGTCTCTTCTTGGCCATTTCTTTTCTCCAAAAAAACTCTAGAGCTTGAAGATGAAAGTTAGAGAGCAAAGTGAGAGCAAACCGTGGCCAAGTGAGAGATCGAAAGTGAGAGACCTTTGAGGGATACACTCTCATGTCGATGCTGCTCTCTCTCTCTCTCTCTCTCTCTCTCTCTCTCTCTCTCTCTCTGAGACCAAGAGCCCATCTCGATTCCTTTGCTGTCTTGTCACAATCTCGCTCAAGGTAGGAATCACTTGTATTTTATCTTCGACTTTCCGAGGACGCCATGCTGGAAATGGACCTCAAAGTCAAGACACGATGGCTCGCCTCGCCGTAGCAGGCGCCAGCAACCCCAAAGCCTCGACATCGTTTAGTGGCATAGGGTATTAAAATGGTTAAAGATCACATGAATCTCCTAGGAAAACAAATTAATCAACTTAGCGTGCCAAAAGGGCATTAGTTAGGCAATTAGTGTAATCAAATTTCCTATCTTAGATTTATGGTTGCGTAGGAAATGAAATATTCTCCCGTATCTCACTTGGCTCCTAGCTGGTCCCAATAGGCTAGTGGCAACTCCTTATCACGTAAAATCCTCATAGGATAAATTGAATTAAAATGTGTCACATGAGATAACGGTTTGTGAGAACTCATGTCGATTGAGGACCGTTGATCCCTAACTCGACAATACCTCTCTAAACCTGTCTTACCCGAGCTGCTTCGGGAGGATCGCAAGACATGGCTTTGGTACTAAGCCCCATGACAGCAATCCCATGACCTAAAATCAAATCCAATTTCTTTTGTCAATGATTATTCTACCTAAACTTTAAACCAATATCAAAAGTACTTGTTAAAATCCCTAAACTATATGTATATTAATTAAAATGAAACTAAGCTAAATCTAAAGATAAAATTTAACCACCTGATCAAAGCCTCTTTTTTAACCATTTAATTTTTTTAATATATTTTTCAATTTTTTATATTATGTTTTGTTATTATTAGTTTTTATTTTTATTATTCTGAGTTATACAAGGACAGACCCCAAATGGGCCTATCAATCATGCCTCTTTTAATTAAAACCCACAGGCCCCTTTTTGAATATAAACAAATCAAGCCCATATTCCAATTGGAATACATCCAATTGCCGACAGAGGATGTCGTGATGATGCCGCATGACATCTTTGGCAACCTTAGACAACCGACTTTGTCATGCTACTATGATGAAAATGTGGCTTTTCCCTCCAACTTCCTTCTCTAAAGATTCTCCAATCGAAAATGGCTTCATGTGGAATGTAGTTCCTTTGAGGAGATATTTGCAGAAGATGCGTTTGGAGGACTAAATGACATGGAAAAACCTCTCAAGTCATTTGGAAATTTGAAGACTCTTTGGCTAGTTAAGCTATCTAACCTGAGGCGAGTTTGGAAAGGTGGCTCCTTAATGGTTGAAATCCTTAAACATATTGATTTTCTCTACATTTGGGAATGCCCCGGTTTGTCAATTGTATGTTCATCTCCAGCTTCGTTTCGGAGTTTGACACAACAATGGGTATGGGATTGTGATGGTTTGGTTCATATGGGGACTTGCTCTGCACCGACAAGTCTGGTGCAACTTGTTTGGCTAGTGCCGATAAATTATGGTGTAACGTAAGACGTGGCAACAAATGATGGGAATGGAATGGAGCTAATCTCTTTCCCCAAGCTGGAAGAGCTAACACTTAGGGGGCGTTTGGCAAGTTGTCAAATAGTAAAAATTTCTGTTCTTTTATTCCCAAAATTAGTTTGAAAACAGAAATCCATTTGTCAAAATTTTTGTGTCCGATCACAAATTTGCAAAAAATTATTTCCAAAATCAGTTTTGTAACATAATCAAGAAGCCAAAAAAAGTAGTTTCTTGATTCTGGAATAATTTTTCTATTTTTTATTGTTCTTAGTTTTCTTCTTCTTTTTTGGTTTGTTGTTCTTCTTCTTCCTGGTCTGCCACCGGCCACCGGCGACCAGCCATCGGCAAGGCCCAACGAGGTTGTCTCGTAGCAGCGACCGCGAGGCCTCGCTCAACATTGGCAAGCCTCGACCTCGCCATCGCCGGGGGTGGCGATGGTGAGGTCGGCCTCGTCTTGACCGGGCGAGGCTCAACCTTGCCGAAATCTGGCGAGGCCGACCTCGCCGTCGCTACAGGTGAGGTCGGCGACGAGGGCCGCGACGCCCTCGCCAGCCCTGGCCTATGATCGATCGCCGGTGCCGACGACTGGCCATGGCCAAGGAAGGGAAGGAAAAAAAAAGAAACACAAAGGAAAAAAAATAGAAGAAAGAAATATTAAAAAATTCAAAATATTATTAATAAAAAGAAATTTTGTGTAGTTACCCAACGCATTTCTATTCTTTTTCTATTATAAGAATAGAAATTTTGGGCAGTTACCAAATGCCTTCAAATGCTTAGAAATTGTTCCCGGGCACAAAATAAAAAAGAATCATTTTTTAGTAAAATTAGTTTCCGGGCACACAATAGTTGCTATGCGCATCCTTAGTGATTTACCGCGCCTTGAGAGCTTCTCCCCCCCCCCCAACAAATTGCGCCTTCATGTTCCTGTCATTGGAGCGTGTTGTGGTGGCACAGTGCCCCAAGATGAATATGTTTTGCAAGGGTGCATTGAGAACACCAAAACTAGATAAAGTACTCCTCTCCAACAAGTACGAAGACAGGGATGATGAAGGGCGATGGGAGGGCGACCTCCATGCCACCATCCAACCCTTATCGACATGAAACGATACTCACCTAATTTAGTTAACTCAGGTAAGTTCTTTTTCAAAGGATAGATGTTATTGTAGAAATTATTCTAATGTTAAAAGAGTTATCCTTAGCCTAATCAAATCCCAAGTCTCTCAAACAAGAAAACGGATAATGACACCAAGAGTCCTAAAACTCGTGTCGATCCGTCACTTTATTTTTAACCTTCATTGTTAAAAAGTTTGATTTTGTTCGCCTTTAGTCTCTCAATTAAATGTTCTAAAAGAAATTAAATCGTCATTATCTGTACCACCATAAGTGATCTGTCTTCTCAATGATTTTGGAGAGATTTTATTATCCGATATGCCTTGAATGGAAAATTTTGTACCACCAGCAACTTTGGCAATCCGATACTTGGATTCGTGAAATTTTCTTGAAGTCCAATATTTTCAAAATGCAAGACACTCTACTGGTATAATGTCATAGTATAATTTTTTTAATTGATATTTGTATGTCACGTGAAAAACACTATTTGGGAATAACGTAATATAAACCTTCAAAACAATCAAAATATTCGCAACAATGAAAAGAAATAACTAGTAAACATATGATATTATGAGTGTGGCAATCAGTATACCTAATAAAAATTTTTATACTTTCTTGTCCTCCAAATTTCCAAATCTATCTCAGTTCTAATCTAGTTAGTGCCCATAATGAATGGATTTACATAAAACGAAGTTCGTCTGTAAATTCTAGGCCTAATTCCAAAAAAAAACACCAACTTTAGGTCGATGGACAATTTTGACCCAAACTTTTTTTTGGTCCATAAAAAAGCACAAACTTTAAGTCGAGGGACAATTCTGGCTTGAACTTTTTTTGTCTCGTAAAAAAACACAAACTTTAGATTGAGTGACAATTCCGACCCCAATTTTTTTTTGTCTAATTAAAAATCACCGACTTTCATTATGATCTCAAATCTGGCCCCCTGTTGACTTTCACCATTGTTTGAGAAAGAGGGTTATGATGATGAGCTTGGCGAATCTTATCCATGGTATCTGTCAACAGGCAGTGGTCGGTTTCAGATTACGTTTAGCCAGAGAGATTCAGTCGAGAGATATTTTTGACTTGTCAGTGAAGTGAAGGAGATGAAAAGTTTTACCGTTATTCTTCAAATTGTGGCTTAAATAATAAGATAATAAATATTTCTTTAAATCCAGTTAGCAAGCCACATGAATTTATTGCTAATGTGGAATAGTCAAGTTAGATAATAAATGGTTCTAAGTCAATGAGGGCCAGATTTGGAATTTAAGTCAAAGTTAGTGCTTTTTTATGAGACAAAAAAAAGTTGGGGCCAAAATTATCCTTCAACCTAAAGTTGATGTTTTTTTACAGGACAAAAAAAAGTTCAGGCCAAAATTGTTCCTTGACCTAAAGTTGATGTATTTTTATGAGACAAAAAAAAGTTCGGGCCAGAATTGTCCCTAGACCTAAAGTTGACGCTTTTTTTTGGAATTAACCCGTAGATTCTATCGATATTTTTTTTGGGTCAGAATTTCTATGGAAATTGCTAAATCAAACTTAATGTGATATGGGAGACATATCTTTGACAAGTTGACCACGTGAATTCACGACATACAAGCTGCCACAAGCAATTGGATCTTCATGTTTCAAACATAATTCAATCGATTAAGCACGTCTAATTTCATTATTACAAAAAGTAAACTAGGCTTGGTCAAAAAGGTTATCATATTTAGATTTTCAAGGGATCGAACACTACAAAAAAATATGGATTTTGCCACGAAAATTTGCGATGGGAAATTTTTCGTCGCTAATTTACGACGAAATTTGCGACGGAGTTTTTTTCGTCGCAAATTTTTCGTCGCAAATTTGCGACGGACAAAAAAAATCTGTCGCAAATTTGTGACGGAAAACAAATCCGTCGCAAATTTGCGACGGAAAAAAAATCCGTCGCAAATTTGCTCTGCAAAATAAAATCGGACGCAAATTTGCGACGGAAAACAAATCCGTTGCAAATTTGCGACGGACAAAAAAAATCCGTCGCAAATTGGCGACGGAAAAAAAAATCCGTCGCAAATTTGCGACGGAAAATAAATCCGTCACAAATTTGCGACGGACAAAAAAAATCCGTCGCAAATTTATGCCGGGAAATGAAATCGGACTAAAATTTGCGACGGATAAAAAAATTCCGTCGCAAATTTATGCCGGGAAATGAAATCGGACTAAAATTTGCGACGGATAAAAAAATAGGTTCGTCGTAAATTTGCGACGAACTTAAAAGGTTCGTCGCTAATTTAATTAAAAAAAAAGCGCCCCAGACCCCGCCCTCACCCCCAATTTCTCTCTCTCTCTCGCTCACTGTTCTCCCTCTTTCTTCCGCTTCTCCTCTTTCAGATGTGCTTCCGCTTCTCCTCCTTCTCCTTCCCGCACCCAGGCTTCCTCCTGCGACTCCTCGCCATTGCCTCCGGAGGCCGCGGAGCCCCAAGGGGCGGCGGCTCCTCGCCCCATCGAGGGTAAGGAGGAGCTCCCCGAGAAATCAGAGGTGGAGGAGGCAGATCAAGAGGACCGAGAGATCGCCGCTCCGGAGGAGGAGGAGGTCGAGGCTTCTGACGAGGGGGCCTCGGCCGAAGATGGCGACGGGGACGACGCCCCGAAAGAGAAGGAGAGCGAGGAGAATCCGTAAGGAGGGAGCTCCGTGGAGAACAGGGCGTGCCCAAGAGGAGGAGGAAATCGAGCGCGGCGAAGAAAGATCCGGCGACGCCCGGAATCGAGCGGCCTTCCCCCACCTCTCGCCGCTATATATTGGAAGGCCGTGCTGCCTCCCCAGAACCCTAGTCGCATCTCTGCTGGTGGTGGTGGTGAAACGAGCGATGCGCTCGAGAATGGGTACTTGAAATTGAGCTTTGGGGCGTTACTTTTCTAACTGCGAAGCTTTTTGCTTGACTGTTGTTACCCTGCTGTGTGACGCGGCTGTTTCGTATGGATCAGCGGTGCAGTCGTCGTCATGGCCGAAGAGACTTGAAGGTGATAATCGATATCATGCCGAACAACATGGTTTACAGGTGAGACAGCATCAATCATGGTCGCTTCAATTTTCATCTTCTTTTAACTTGTTTGTAAAAAACTGTGCATGAATGAAGCAGAGTATAGTTTCTTAGAAGTTCTGTGCATCAATCATGATTGCAGCCTTCTGATAGTGTTTATGATAAGTAATTTATTTGTTAGTGGTATTTGTTCGATAGTAGCATGTGTTTTAACTGGGGTCAAGAATCACTTTTCTTCCATCCTCTCTTATTTTTCCTTTTACCTGGCAATAGCTGTTCTGATGATTATGCAATTTGTCGCTTATGCTCGACTGAATGAGTATTGTTGTGATGAAATATCTAACCTTTGAATTTGCATGGTTACTCGCTTGTACATTTGTCAGGACGCGAAGAAGGGTGTACTTTTTATAGACTTCCCCCCGTTCTTCAACTTCAGCTAAAAAGGTTCGAGTACGATTTTATGCGGGATACTATGGTTAAGGTTAGTCCTTGAGCTTTTGTTGCCTTGAGCAAAGTCTGATGCTGTGTGTATCTTTTATCATACTGGTAGATAAGAATTTTAGACAGAAATCTATAAGACAGAGAGCTCAGTTTGATTCTTTTCTCTTGTGAACAACATAGATTCAGAAAATGGTGCCAGGGGGTTGCCGGCTGATTTGAAAGTCATATATCTGCTACATCATTGACAGGACCCGTTATTTGATGAAGAGCATCGTAAATAAGTGTTTACATTTCGACTAACCGAGAGATGCAGTTAACCACCTTTAATTGAGTGTGTCAATGTGGTCACAGCCCAGGGAGGCTTTATTTTTGGGGGTTTGTTCGAGACTGATCAAAAGAAATATAACAAGTAACTACCTTATAATGAGGATAGTCCACCAAGAATAGATTTTAGAGGTTTTTGGACAATTTTCAGAAATTAATTCTGATTAAGTCAGATTTTGTCCGGCTTAGCTTATCAGGGAAAAGCGAGAGTTGAGAAGATGCATTTCTAATATGAGATCTTATAAAGGAGATTTTAAGCTTCACGAATGCAACATTCTTGTACTTATACTTTGGTTATTCTGAATAAGCTTCACATTTGTGTCTTTTTCATACTTTTATTTTGGCTGTTCTGAATAGTTGAGACCAAATCAAGACTCTGCATGTTACTTAAAAATAAAATATAAATCCATTGATTACATATAGTTAGCCCCTATTGTCAATAACTTGGAAAATGAGATATCTGTTATTTAATGGCAATTTTTGTTATTTGAGGTTACTTAATGTATGTGCCTAAGGTTATGCTTCTTGAATCGTATCTGCATTGCGGAACTGTGTGATTAATTATTTGCTTTTCTTATTTTTCATCAGATGGAATATTTTACCTTTGATAACTTGGCAAGGTTTGCTTTATGCAGGTTCAAGTTTGATGATGAACGGGTGACAAAGGAAGATATAAAGAGGGCATTGGAGGAACAATACGGGGGAGAGGAAGAGGTAGTGCATTCTGGACATTGATTTGATCCCTTATTTTTACTTGTTTTGTTCTTGATAGCTTCCTGCTCCACTTCTTGCATTCAACAGTTACCACAAACAAATCCTGGGTTCAACAGTTCTCCATTCAAGTTCACAAAATACTCGAATGCGTATATGCTAGTATATATACGTGAAAGTGACAAGGACAAAATTGTTTGTAGTGTGGATGAGAAGGACATTGCTGAGCACCTTAGGGTAAGACGTTTATTATCTATTAGAAATGGGGTAACTGAATAGTTATGATGCCAATGAAGCCAACATATGCTTTGTCTCCAGATAAGATTGAAGAAAGAGCAAGAAGAGAAGGAAAAGAAGAGAAAGGAAAAAGCCGAGGCACATCTATATACCATCATAAAGGTAAATGTTTACTAGAGAAATTGCATTTTCTTGTAATATGGTTCCCCTTGCCTCGATTTCATTCACTGAATGCACTATACTGGCAATGCTAGGTCGCACGTGATGGGGACCTACATGATCAGATTGGCAGAGACATATTTTGATCTTGTGGATCATGACAAAGTACGAAGTTTTCGTGTTCAGAAGCAGACGCCCTTTCAGCTAATCATGACAAAGTGCTTTAAACTGCTCAAGATTATTTATTCTCTCATTACGTGTACTATAAAGAAAAATATGTCAATTCTTGTGGAAAATGTAGATGAATATATTTCATTTTCATATTATTATAATATTTTGATGTTATTAAGTGCTTAATCAATGTTAAATATAAATTGTAGGAATTAATTTTGCTGTTAATTAGATTTAAAATCGAAGTCGTCCCTAAATAATATTCGTCGCGGAGTTCGTCGCTAAAGAATTAATAAAAATTCGTCGCTAAATAATTAATAAAAATTCGTTGCTATTATTGACCCAAAAAAAAATAACGGGCCCAAAAAAAAATTGGTAAATTAGCGATGAATTTTTTTTTGGTTGAAATTAGCGACGAATTTTGTTACGAATAATTAGCGATAAATAATTAGCGACGAATTTTGCGACGGAATTTCCAACGAAATTTGCGACGAATTTTCCGACGAATTTTGCGACGACATTTCCGACAAAATTTGCGACCAATTTTGCTACAAATATTGCGACGAAATTTCCGATGAAATTTGCGACGGATAGTGTTCGTCGCAAATTTGCGACGGATTTTGCGACGAATTTTGCGACGGATGGAGTTCGTCGGAAATTTGCGACGAAATATTTGCGACGGATTGTATTCGTAGCAAATTTGCGACGAATTTTGCGACGGATTTTTTTACGAATTTTGCGACGAATTTTTGAATTTTCCGTCGCAAAAATTTGCGACGCGCTAGTAGCGACGGAATTTTTTCCGTCGCAAATTCGATTTGCGACGGATTTTTCCAAAATTTCCGTCGCAAATTTCGTCGCTAATCCAGTGTTTTTTTGTAGTGGAAGATGGAGTAAAAACTAGTAATATCACCAATGTGGAACGACATCATCCGTGACTTTTAATTTTTTAGTACCACAATTAAATTTCGTATAATTTGAGGCATATTGAATATGAAACATGATTCTGTCCTCTTCTCATATTGTTCTCGTGCAATGCACAAACTTCTCATGATACCACAATTCAGAAATTATGCTGAGTAAGTCCTTCAAATACTTGAAATCTTCCTGTTTTTGTCCGGTTTCTCCATTCCTAACCTGCTTAGAACTTCAGTAACTTTCCTATATTACCGACACATGCAATGTAGTAGCACACATTGACAGAGCTCAAGAATAGGTCGTAACTCTAATCAGTGACCAGTCGCCCAAAAGCTGTCAATCTGCAACTATGTGCCACTGTGGATCATGAACCAAGTCCTTTCTTCCATGCGTTACCCCTGATTCTCTTCACACACTGAATTCCGATGATGTTTTGCAGTTGCTGGAAGCCGATACAATGAGAAATTGGCTCGTCCCGTACAGACGAAGTTGCGTTCAAGGTCTTTAGTTTATGTGGATCATCATCTTGCGCAGGGTGATAAGGCAGGGGTTTTACTGGCCAAAGATCATGAAAGACGCAGAGATACAAGCCCGACAATGCGGAGCACGCCGGAAACCCAGAAAAATTCAGCGACTTCCTCCTGCCTATCTCTATCCAATTTTCTCTCCTCGGCCATTTTACCAGAGGTTTAATGATTGACAAACGTAAGAGAAATGTACTATTCAAGATGAGCGACATTGGACTCAGTTCAGAGGGAAAAGAATTTGCACTTGAACATTTCATTTGCTTTTCCCATCTATCAATTTATCCGTTTAACCGCGAAATTTTTAAGACATTGCAAATATAAACCACAGAGTGACAAGATTCACGCCATATCATCCAAACGGATGTTAGTCTCATTTATTGTGCGAGTTACAGGAGATTAGGCCCGACAAGTACGGTAATAGCACAAATATACTAGGACAGTACGAACAAGTAGCTGCAGAGCATTCTTAAATAAAAAGACCAAGTTGCAAGGTTGTGCACATCTCTATAAAAATGCATCAACAAGAACTAAGGGTGGGGCTACAGATTAGCCTCCGTGCTCAGGCGGACCTGGAGGTGAAGGCTTCGGTATGTATGGCCCAAGAGGAGTTCCATGCTCGATTGGTGCCGGCTGTATGGAGGCCCTTGTGTTTGGAGGCGGGTCGACAGGACGGTAATCCTCCAGACTCACGCTTCCTTCTTCACTAAATTTCAACTCAGAGTTGAGACTATTTCCATTGCCCTGTAATTTCATGGGAAGATTAATCAATGAATGATAAAAGGCCTGAGATGCTGGGTTTTAGAAAGAGATTGACTTGAAAACTTGCTACGCCATTGAAGAAACTTCTAGTGTCCAAATTAATATGATATAATGACTCGAAAAAAACTTGTGATCGTCTTAGATGTGGAGGCACGGACCTTGAGCTTCCTGCCTGCAACTGTGTTGACCGTCGTATCAGCTTGGTGGGTGGATGCAACATCTGAAGTTACCATTGGGCCGGAAGAGGTAATCAGCATGGGAAGATTTTGCTCATGTTAAATCTAATTATGGATGATTTTATCTTAAGAGTGTATTTGACGAATTGTCCATTTCAGCAACATAAATGGCTCTAAAAAGTAGGTCCCATGCTTAAGGATTATAAATTAAACAGCTTAAGCGATTTTGATGTTCAATTAGTATCCTAGTGGCTAACACATTGAAGACGTAAATAATTTATTCTGTCAGCATGACTGACCAAGATTTAAAGAATAGGGTGTTGATCCTCTGTTTTAAGATTGTTGATTATACTATTCAAATTGGCATCAGTAGAAGAATCACAACCAATAGATGATCGTAAAGAAAGTAAAATTACAATATCAAAGGTGGAATCGATACAAATGAATACCGAGGCGAAAAATTCTCCTTCTGGAAAATTTTTTCAGTCTGGAAAATCTTCAGAGTCTGGAAAATCTTCAGAGTCTGGAAAATCGTCAGAGTCTGGAAAACCTTAAGAGTCTGGAAAATCTCAAGAGTCTGAAAATCTGCAGAGTCTGGAAAATCGCAAGAGTCTTGGAAAATCTGCAGAGTCTGGAAAATAGTCAGAGTCTGGAAAATCGTCAGAGTCTGAAAAACTGCAGAGTCTGGAAAATCGCAAGAGTCTGGAAAATGTGCAGAGTCTGAAAAATCGTCAGAGTCTGTAAAATCTCAAGAGTCGAGGCCTGTGTTCGACACAGTTTCCTTAAAACAGATTCGTTCCCTCTAGGACGCGCCTGAGGTTCTACGAACGTCTGTCTCCCAGGATACAACGACTGACAGCGAAGAAGAGATCTCGGGACTTCGACGCTTCCGGCGAACTTGAACAAACCCGAAAATGAACACAATCGAAAACAATGCAAATGCAGAAAAAAAAATCTGTCTAAAAGAGGAAGAGTGATTTCTATAAATAGAGCAGAGGGGAGAGTCTTTCGGGAATCATAACGGCTTACGAAATCAATACGCGTCGAGAAAAACGGTCGATTAAGTCTGTCGTTACAGAATCAATAACGCGTAACGGTCGATTAAGTCTGTCGTTACAGAATCAATGACGCGTAACGGTCGATTAAATCTGTCGTTACAGAATCAATGACACGTAACGGTCGATTAAATCTGTCGTTACAGAATCAATGACGCGCAACGGTCGATTAAATCTGTTCCGCCGTTACAAAATTAATACTCATAACGACCGATTCCGCACGTTATGAAATTCGTAACCGTTTGAGTTGGAAAAATTAAATCAGAAGGCAAAATTGGGCTCGTCGCGAGGCCCACTTTTCGGTCCTGCAATCGTGTACGCAGGATGTGCGCTCGCGCCCAAGTTTCAGCTTGTCGGGCGTCGGATTTGCACCCCCCTGCGCCTGCGCGCGAGGCAGAGAGTCTGTGCTATGATAGTTACCACTTCAAATAAGTGTAACTGTATATAAAGCACTCCATTGCCTTCTTTCTTTTCAATGTGGGACTAGTATTTTTCCACTTCCCACTTCCAACTCAAGGGTGTTCTTTGAGTATCAATTTCTCATTCATACACCCATCAATTTTATCCCAAATTTCCAACATAGGGAACGGGAAAATGTTGCTATACTGACTACTGAGAAGAATTATGAGTCACTCTAGGATCCAATATCAAAATCATGACATGGAAGAGAATGCAAACATAGCATTGGCTGCACTTGCATCCTAAGCAAAAGATCGACTAAAATAGAAAGAACTCAAACCCAAAGTACATCACTTCAATATCAGAAGAGACAAGTACAAGCTATTGCTGCAATACTATGGACACCCAGGCAATATGACGTTCTCTAGCTTCGTTGAACTACCCCTTCAACAGGACTTGATTCGAACCCCACATGAAGTTGGTCGAAGTCACAAGATAATCTATGCCCAACCCAACTCATATTTTTCATGTATAATTTCTTCAAGAAATGTCACTCTCTGAGATAATGCATGCCAGACACAGAGCAGCAGCTTACTCCAGAGTTTCCCGCAGAGCACTTTCACGAGTAGACATAATGAGGCAGTATATTGAGGTCTCAACTTTCTTAGCCCCGGAAATTTGGCTTCCCCACAACGTAAAGTAATCACATCAACTGATTCCACATCAATCAGGAATGTTCAACAACCAAATCAAAACGAACCAGAATGATATACAGGCCAACAAAAAATTTTAGTTTAGTTTTGCTCCCAATTTTCCTGAATTGATAGACCAATGATATTTCTTCTTTTGATGTGGTATAAATCAAACATATGTTTTCTTCTCATTTATTAAATTTTCTCTTCGTGTTTCTGAAAGTCTTGGTTATAAAAGACTCACCATAGCGTAGTCCACCGGGTCTAAGCAGAACCAATCCAAGACATACAGAACTATGTAAATTTGGTTGAATTTCTGCCTTCTAGGTTTACCTTAGACCGACAGCATGTAATAGTAGTCTGACTCTGAACTACTACACTTGAACCAAACCAGGAACTTCTCTAACCCCAAAAGAACGGATTATTGACATTGAGGCAGGGCATACAACACGAACAATAGAAAAGGCAAGACAAGAAGATCAAACAAACCGAGTCCGACACGATTCATATCATTGAATCATTACCGCGGGAAACAAACTCATACGATATGAGAGCACTTGCCAGGAGCTGAGGAGCCAGTCATGGCGTCCGAGAAGCCGAAGAAAAACACAGAAGTTGCTCCAACCATGCAGAGCACAACAAGCAGTGCCAAAATCTTCATGGTTCCAGTGCATGCAAACACAGCAAAATCGCTCAATGTCAAGAAACCCCAGATGAGAATTTTCTCAGAACAATGCTGCTTTTCTCCTCAAAATGGCACCCTCTTATAAAGCGAACTCAGGAATGAGGATCCCAGCTCATGGAACCGAATTCTCTTTTCCTTTTTTGACTGTTGTGGAAATTTCGTGCTGGAGCGAAAGTGGACCAGGAATAGCAAGCAATGCAGCCGCGCGTCCTTGCGTCACCCCCGGATTTAGAGAGAAGACGCACCCCCCGAAAGTCTACCAGAAAACCAGGGCAGATAAGGGGACGCCAGCACCGAAAGCAAGTGGGCCGAGCAATGAATGCCCATATCCAACCTCACATAGAATAAGCACCGCTCTGTTGTCGTGCTCTCGTGTCTCTCCCCCTGAAAGACAGAACACTTTTCTCGACAATGCGTGGCGGGTGAAAACTGAAAGAAGAAGAGTGCTTCAATGTCTTCCACAGAGAGATAGAGGTAGAGATAGAGAGAGCATTGAATTTGTTTGCAGGAGAGGTGGCGCAGGGAAATTAATGATGGTGGGAATGCGGGATGTTGGGCACGTCTCTCTAGAGTTGCAGGACATACTGGGGAAATGCAAAACCGGGAACGCCTTCACCGCCTTTTGGGTCGACCAAAAACAAAACAGAGAAAAAGAAAAGGAACGATTAATCAAAAATAAAAATGGTTAATCAATTAAAGTGAACTAAAATAAACAGCTTGGGCGGTGTAGCTAATATGGTACCCCGCACCTCCACTCTACACAACCTTTTCTGATGCTTTATTTTTATTCTCATATGATATGATTTTGTTAAAATAAGATACATTATCATAAGACAAAGGTCAAGGCATTGTAATTTGGATTGGTATGACATCTGAAGGGGGTGTAGCTCATATGGTAGAGCGCTCGCTTCGCATGCGAGAGGCACGGGGTTCGATTCCCCGCACCTCCACCTTGGCATATTTTGAATTAGGCAACTTTTTATTTAAATGAGGATGCTTTTCTTTTCTTTCCATATTTTGCTCCACAGCTGTGGCGTGTTATAATGCTTGCCCATAGGATGGGCCAAGGCGTCAAAGCGAATCAATTTTTGTAAATTGAAATTTAGGAAGTTATATTTTCCGAAGAAGAAATCATATAAATAATAAAGATATTGAAATGTTCAATAAAAGTTGCAAGAAATGGGGATATGATAATATTTTGGGATAACTAAGAAATTGCATAATATTAATATACTACTAATATTTAAATTTTGATATTCCACAGTCATACTTCGTTGGTTGGTGCAAGCCTACGCACACGCTCTTCTTAATGGCAATTGCGCTCTTTGTGCTATCACAAATGTCTCTTCTTATTGTTGGGGCTATACGCAAAAGTTTGTAAGCACCATTTGCGCATCGCACGACAATGGTGGCACATTATAATGCTTGCCCAGGGGACGGGCTAGGGCACAGTCGGACCGGAGCGGCTTTTTGTAAATTGAATTATATGAATTTTTATTTTCCGAAGAAGAAATCAAATAAAAAATAAAAAAAAAAATCGAATTTACAAAGGGCGATATTCAACAAAAATTGCAAGAAATGAAAATATGATCATATTTTGGGATAACTAAGAAATTACATATTATTTTTGGTGGGGGACAGAGCCATGAGCTAATAATATTAAACGGGTTTCATCTATATGCCTATGATGACGCTCAATCGTCCCTTACTGTTCTTGGGTACGAGGGGCGGAGAGGCGATGAGCAATACCAAATTTTGAGAAAAAGGAGGAGAGGGTATGAAATTACCCACCCTAGTCTGTACGAATGGCTTTTATTTTTTGTGAAAAATGATGTTCTACAAGAGCTTGGAAAGTAATTTGATACTGTGAGACGTAGAAAAAGAAAGTGTCGAGCAGATATGAATGGAGGAAGTGTAGAAGGAGGGTTTGTAATGGTGGCTATGATGGTGGTGCTAGTGGCAGTATACTCCAACGCTATGCCAACCACCCTTGTAGAAAAGAAAAAAAAAGGAAGAAGAAAGTTAAGGTTAAAAGTGGCGTGAGCCCTATATGGCTTTTATACCCTGTTGAGGCAGAAATTGTCGTATATTTCCATTAATCTAAAGTGGGTATTTATATACTCAAGGGTACATTATAGAAGATTTACTTGTAAGAAAAGAAATACATAAAATAGAAAACTTTCCAACTTCGACGTATAGGGTTCCAAAACTTTCAAAATCAATAGTCCTATATTTGGTTAATACTCCTTGTTCACTAATTTCACCGACATTATGTATAGAAATGGAATGGCGTGGTTGCTTGACAGATAATCCTTGGACAACAAGGCATCCATTGCATCACTAAAAGTCAACAAGAACTCCCTAAATACTTCAGCAACCTTCCAATCTTTTTATGTTAACGCCAGGAGCTGTGCTATGAGTAGTGGATTACAACATTAGCATGTCAATTGCCTTGCGTGCCTTGTTTAACATCTTATACGTGGAATTCCACCTTGTTTATACGTCCAAAGGGAAATTCTCAACTTGCCCTCCTTGTGTCATGACGAGGACCTCCAACTCTTGACGCTTGAATGGGTGGATCTAATATGTTGACCCACGTATAACAATTACTGAATCATAAACTAACAAAGATCGTCTTGCACGCATATATAAATGTAGTGACGCACGCACCATATATGGAAAAAAATTTCCATTGCAAATAGGCTTTAGCTATTGGATCAACCTACGATTAGGGAGGAGTTAAAGCATGCATTATTTAAGATGATGTTGAAAAATTTATCGAAAATGCCAAACTCATCGGCGGCCATATTTCGGAAATCATGTGGTACAAGTAACTTCTAAATCTTTGTAATGGGAAAAGAAACAGATGTTATTAACCAACGATTTTAAAAAGAAAGAGAGTTAGGAAGTGGTATTTAATTGAGGTTTTGAAAATTGATGAAAATGATGGGGAAGGGGGGACAATTCATAGGGGGATGATTTTTTGGGGAAAATTATCAAACTAGTCTTAAACCTATTGCAATTGTGCCAATTCACTTCTAAACTTTTTTTGTACTAATTAAATCATAAACATTTGCATTTGCACAAATTCAATTTAGCCAATTTTAGCCGACCGATGTTGATGTGAACGCTGAAGTAGATGCTGGCCGGCAAGCTGACGCTAACATGGCAAATTTTAATTTTTGTTATTTTATATTTATTTTTTCTTTTCTTTTTTTCCTTTTCTTTTTTTTTCCTCTTTCTCCTCATCTTCAACCTCTAGCTGATCGTTGGACGAACAACCGACCAAAGGCAAGGCCGGCAAGGTCCTCCTCTCCGACCACTGGCAAGCCTCACCCGCCCCTAGCGAGGCTCGACCTCGCGAGTGATAACGAGGATGAGCCTCGCGCCCAGCTACTAGGGTTGGTGAGTTCTAGCCCGGTTGTCACTCGCGAGGGTGAGCCTTGTCATGCATCTGGTGAGTCGAGCCTCACCTAGCTCGTCGCTCGCGAGGTCAAGCCTCACCAGCGGCTCGTAGGGCCGACCTGGCCGACTCTCGCCTCTAGCTGATTTCTAGTTAAGATGAAGGGAAAGAGAAAAAAAAAACGAAAGCGAAAAAGAAAAGAAAAGAACAAAAAAAATTTAGTAAAAAAATTCAAAAAAAATTTTAAAATTGTCATATCAGCATTGGTCAGCTGGTCGGTGTCTATGTCAACTCCGACTGGCCAAAATTGGGCGCATGGATTGAATTAGCACAATTACAAAAAGTTTATGACTGAATCAACAAAAAAAAATTCATGACTAAATTAGCGCAATTACAATATGTTTAAGACTATTTTGATAATTTTTCATATTTTTTGTGCTCAAAGACCCTGGCCCCAAAAAGTTTCAATGATTAGGCCCACATGGCCTTGGATGGGCCCATCAATAGGGCCTGTGCCTGGGCACTATCCGTCAGACTAACGGGCGATGCCTAGTTGGACACTCCTCCGTGCCTATAACTATAATTTCACAGTCAACCATTCAAACCAATATTTCCTGCATGAGTCCGTATGAATCGTGGAG
Organism: Syzygium aqueum; assembly: GCA_031216185.1. Lineage (NCBI taxonomy): Eukaryota > Viridiplantae > Streptophyta > Magnoliopsida > Myrtales > Myrtaceae > Syzygium > Syzygium aqueum. The sequence goes on along the minus strand of CM062236.1, from coordinate 21,561,902 downwards.
GGATCATAGCAATGACTCGGTTATCTTGTGACGGTGTTCTGCAAGTTTCACTTACAGCTCATAGGCCTCATCAGAAAACATCCGATAAAATTCCGATAAAGTTAGAATGATAACACCTACGATGGTAAAGAGAATACATTTACATTGTCGCTCAGCACGTGCCATGACATGACAGACATAATCGGACGACCCGACGTCCTTCCACTGCTGTCACTAGGTTGTAAGATAATTGGCTTTCGATTGGAACATTGTCTGTTGCGACTCAAAATCAAGAGCAGGTCACGAGGTTTCGGATCACCTGCAAAGGCTTTGTCCCTTCTTTTAGGCGCATACCGAAGCTAATGAAGAGAGACGCTTTTACATCATCTACCACCTTTTAACTTCCATAGAGCATGGATTCTCAATTTATGCTTTGAGTTAATTTGGTGTTGTCTGAAACATGGTTATCAATACAATGTTGGGTCTCCCCTGAGCTTCTCTCCCCACCATCAGGTGTTGCCTCCTCATTTCTGACTCCAAAAAGTCCTAATGAGGCGAGACGAGACGAGGCGAGACGAACAACTCAAATGAGGAGACGAGACGAGGCCAGGCGAGCAACTAAAATGACGGCTTGAGCCACACGGATCAAGCCACATCAAGCCACATCGTCACAATCCCTAGCAGCAATACCACAACAGAGAGGCGAGAAGACAGCACAGCAGAGGAAAGACAAAATAGAAGTCCAATTTGAAGACATCCCCATTAACAGCTCTTCCTTTGATAAGAAAGCCATCCACATAGACTTTAGCATTTCAATGGACGGCGAATCTCCGATCCAAGATCTCCACCGAGCATGGGCTCTTAGTCAACGCAATGTACTCAGTTTGTGCATGCAGACAATTCGCCGAATCACAAAACAGCGCCAATGTCCGAACCAGCATGACAAGATCTCCACTCGTTCAATGAATTTTACGCTAGTTCGCCATCGCCAATTCAATGCAAAATGCAATTAAACTAAAATGAAACTAAACTACATGTTATGCAATTTAAATATTTTTATTTAGGGGTTAAAATTTAATCCCTAATTTTCTATGCAAATTACACTAAATGGTCGGTAAAATTTAGGTGTCAACAACCGCGCCTTGAGAGCTTCTCCCCCCACAAATTGCGCCTTCATGTTCCTGTCATTGGAGCGTGTTATGGTGGCATAGTGCCCCAAGATGAATATGTTTTGCAAGGGTGCATTGAGAACACCAAAACTAGATAAAGTACTCCTCTCCAACAAGTACGAAGACAGGGATGATGAAGAGCGATGGGAGGGCGACCTCCATGCCACCATCCAACCCTTATCGACATGAAATGATACTCACCTAATTTAGTTAACTCAGGTAAGTTCTTTTTCAAAGGATAGATGTTATTGTAGAAATTATTCTAGTGTTAAAAGAGTTATCCTTAGCCTAATCAAATCCCAAGTCTCTCAAACAAGAAAACGGATAATGACACTAAGAGTCCTAAAACTCGTGTCGATCCGTCACTTTATTTTTAACCTTCATTGTTAAAAAGTTTGATTTTGTTCGCCTTTAGTCGCTCAATTAAATGTTCTAAAAGAAATTAAATCATCATTATCTGTACCACCATAAGTGATCCGTCTTCTCAATGATTTTGGAGAGATTTTATTATCCGATATGCCATGAATGGAAAATTTTGTACCACCAGCAACTTTGGCAATCCGATACTTGGATTCGTGAAATTTTCTTGAAGTCCAATATTTTCAAAATGCAAGACACTCTACTGGTATAATGTCATAGTATAATTTTTTTAATTGATATTTGTATGTCACGTGAAAAACACTATTTGGGAATAACGTAATATAAACCTTCAATACAATCAATATATTCGCAACAATGAAAAGAAATAACTAGTAAACATATGATATGATGAGTGTGGCCATCAGTATACCTAATAAAAAGTTTTATACTTTCTTGTCCTCCAAATTTCCAAATCTATCTCAGTTCTAATCTAGTTAGTGCCCACAATGAATGGATTTACATAAAACGAAGTTCGTCTGTAAATTCTAGGCCTAATTCCAAAAAAAAACACCAACTTTAGGTCGATGGACAATTTTGACCCAAACTTTTTTTTGTTCCATAAAAAAGCACCAACTTTAAGTCGAGGGACAATTCTGGCTTGAACTTTTTTTTGTCTCGTAAAAAACCACAAACTTTAGATTGAGTGACAATTCCGACCCCAATTTTTTTTGTCTAATTAAAAATCACCGACTTTCATTATGATCTCAAATCTGGCCCCCTATTGACTTTCACCATTGTTTGAGAAAGAGGGTTATGATGATGAGCTTGGCGAATCTCTTCCATGGTATCTGTCGACAGGCAGTGGTCGGTTTCAGATTACGTTTGGCTAGAGAGATTCAGTCGGGAGATATTTTTGACTTGTCAGTGAAGTGAAGGAGATGAACAGTTTTACCGTTATTCTTCAAATTGTGGCTTAAAGAATAAGATAATAAATAATTCTTTAAATCCAGTTAGCAAGCCACATGAATTTATTGCTAATGTGGAATAGTCAAGTTAGATAATAAATTGTTCTAAGTCAATGGGGGCCAGATTTGAGATTTAAGTCAAAGTTAGTGCTTTTTTATGAGACAAAAAAAAGTTGGGGCCAAAATTATCCTTCCACCTAAAGTTGATGTTTTTTTACAGGACAAAAAAAAGTTCAGGCCAAAATTTTTCCTTGACCTAAAGTTGATATATTTTTATGAGACAAAAAAAAGTTCGGGCCAGAATTGTCCCCAGACCTAAAGTTGACGCTTTTTTTTGGAATTAACCCGTAGATTCTATCGATATTTTTTTTGGGTCAGAATTTCTATGGAAATTGCTAAATCAAACTTAATGTGATATGGGAGATATATCTTTGATAAGTTGACCACGTGAATTCACGACATACAAGCTGCCACAAGCAATTGGATCTTCATGTTTCAAACATAATTCAATCGATTAAGCACGTCTAATTTCATTATTACAAAAAGTAAACTAGGCCTGGTCAAAAAGGTTATCATATTTAGTTTTTCAAGGGATCGAAGATGGAGTAAAAACTGGTAATATCACCAATGTGGAACGACTTCATCCGTGACTTTTAATTTTTTAGTACCACATTTAAATTTCGTATAATTTGAGGCATATTGAATATGAAACATGATTCTGTACTCTTCTCATATTGTTCTCGTGCAATGCACAAACTTCTCATGATACCACAATTCAGAAATTATGCTGAGTAAGTCCCTCAAATACTTGAAATCTTCCTGTTTTTGTCCGGTTTCTCTATTCCTAACATGCTTAGAACTTCAGTAACTTTCCTATATTACCGACACATGCAATGTAGTAGCACACATAGACAGAGCTCAAGAATAGGTCGAAACTCTAATCAGTGATCAGTCGCCCAAAAGCTGTCAATCTGGAACTATGTGCCACTGTGGATCATGAACCAAGTCCTTTCTTCCATGCGTTACCCCTGATTCTCTTCAAACACTGAATTCTGATGATGTTTTGCAGTTGCTGGAAGCCGATACAATGAGAAATTGGCTCGTCCCGTACAGACGAAGTTGCGTTCAAGGTCTTTAGTTTATGTGGATCATCATCTTGCACAGGGTGATAAGGCAGGGGTTTTACTGGCCAAAGATCATGAAAGACGCAGAGTTACAAGCTCGACAATGCGGAGCACGCCGGAAACCCAGAAAAGTTCAGCGACTTCCTCCTGCCTATCTCTATCCAATTTTCTCTCCTCGGCCATTTTACCAGAGGTTAATTGATTGACAAACGTAAGAGAAATGTACTATTCAAGATGAGCGACATTGGACTCAGTTCAGAGGGAAAAGAATTTGCACTTGAACATTTCATTTGCTTTTCCCATCTATCAATTTATCCGTTCAACTGCGAAATTTTTAAGACATTGCAAATATAAACCACAGAGTGACAAGATTCACGCCATATCATCCAAACGGATGTTAGTCTCATTTATTGTGCGAGTTACAGGAGATTAGGCCCGACAAGTACGGTAATAGCACAAATATACTAGGACAATACGAACAAGTAGCTGCAGAGCATTCTTAAATAAAAAGACCAAGTTGCAAGGTTGTGCACATCTCTATAAAAATGCATCAACAAGAACTAAGGGTGGGGCTACAGATTAGCCTCCGTGCTTAGGCGGACCTGGAGGTGAAGGCTTCGGTATGTACGGCCCAAGAGGAGTTCCATGCACGATTGGTGCCGGCTGTATGGAGCCCCTTGTGTTTGGAGGCGGGTCGACAGGACGGTAATCCTCCAGACTCACGCTTCCTTCTTCACTAAATTTCAACTCAGAGTTGAGACTATTTCCATTGCCCTGTAATTTCATGGGAAGATTAATCAATGAATGATAAATGGCCTGAGATGCTGGGTTTTAGAAAGAGATTGACTTGAAAACTTGCTACGCCATTGAAGAAACTTCTAGTGTCCAAATTAATATGATACAATGACTCTAAAAAAACTTGTGATCGTCTTAGATGTGGAGGCACGGACCTTGAGCTTCCTGCCTGCAACTGTGTTGACCGTCGTATCAGCTTGGTGGGTGGATGCAACATCTGAAGTTACCATTTGGCCGGAAGAGGTAATCAGCATGGGAAGATTTTGCTCATGTTAAATCTAATTATGGATGATTTTATCTTAAGAGTGTATTTGACGAATTGTCCATTTCAGCAACATAAATGGCTCTAAAAAGTAGGTCCCATGCTTAAGGATTATAAATTAAACAGCTTAAGCGATTTTGATGTTCAATTCGTATCCTAGTGGCTAACACATTGAAGACGTAAATAATTTATTCTGTCAGCATGACTGACCAAGATTTAAACAATAGGGAACGGGAAAATGTTGCTATACTGACTACTGAGAAGAATTATGAGTCACTCTAGGATCCAATATCAAAATCATGACATGGAAGAGAATGCAAACATAGCATTGGCTGCACTTGCATCCTAAGCAAAAGATCGACTAAAATAGAAAGAAGTCAAACCCAAAGTACATCACTTCATTATCAGAAGAGACAAGTACAAGCTATTGCTGCAATACTAGGGACACCCAGGCAATATGACGTTCTCTAGCTTCGTTGAACAACCCCTTCAACAGGACTTGATTCGAACCCCACATGAAGTTGGCCGAAGTCACAAGATAATCTAATGCCCAACCCAACTCATATTTTTCATGTATAATTTCTTCAAGAAATGTCACTCTCTGAGATAATGCATGCCAGACACAGAGCAGCAGCTTACTCCAGAGTTGCCCGCAGAGCACTTTCACGAGTAGACATAATGAGGCAGTATATTGAGGTCTCAACTTTCTTAGCCCCGGAAATTTGGCTTCCCCACAACGTAAAGTAATCACATCAACTGATTCCACATCAATCAGGAATGTTCAACAACCAAATCAAAACGAACCAGAATGATATACAGGCCAACAAAAAATTTTAGTTTAGTTTTGCTCCCAATTTTCCCGAATTGATAAACCAATGATATTTCTTCTTTTGATGTGGTATAAATCAAACATATGTTTTCTTCTCATTTATTAAATTTTCTCTTCGTGTTTCTGAAAGTCTTGGTTATAAAAGACTCACCATAGCGTAGTCCACCGGGTCTAAGCAGAACCAATCCAAGACATACAGAACTCTGTGAATTTGGTTGAATTTCTACCTTCTAGGTTTACCTTAGACCGACGGCATGTAATAGTAGTCTGACTCTGAACTACTACACTTGAACCAAACCAGGAACTTCTCTAACCCCAAAAGAACGGATTATTGACGTTGAGGCAGGGCATACAACACGAACAATAGAAAAGGCAAGACAAGAAGATCAAACAAACCGAGTCCGACACGATTCATATCATTGAAACATTACCACGGGAAACAAACTCATACGATGTGAGAGCACTTGCCAGGAGCTGAGGAGCCAGTCATGGCGTCCGAGAAGCCGAAGAAAAACACAGAAGTTGCTCCAACCATGCAGAGCACAACAAGCAGTGCCAAAATCTTCATGGTTCCAGTGCATGCAAACACAGCAAAATCGCTCAATGTCAAGAAACCCCAGATGAGAATTTTCTCAGAACAATGCTGCTTTTCTCCTCAAAATGGCACCCTCTTATAAAGCGAACTCAGGAATGAGGATCCCAGCTCATGGAACCGAATTCTCTTTTCCTTTTTTCACTGTTGTGGAAATTTCGTGCTGGAGCGAAAGTGGACCAGGAATAGCAAGCAACGCAGCCGCGCGTCCTTGCGTCACCCCCGGATTTAGAGAGAAGACGCACCCGAAAGTCTACCAGAAAACAAGGGCAGATAAGGGGACGCCAGCACCGAAAGCAAGTAGGGCGAGCAATAAATGCCCATATCCAACCTCACATAGAATAAGCACCGTTCTGTCGTCGTGCTCTCGTGTCTCTCCGGCTGAAAGACAGAAAACTTTTCTCGCCAATGCGTGGCGGGTGAAAACTGAAAGAAGAAGAGTGCTTCAATGTCTTCCACAGAGTGATAGAGACAGAGAGAGCATTGAATTTGTTTGCAGGAGAGGTGGCGGAGGGAAATCAATGATGGTGGGAATGCGGGATGTTGGGCACGTCTCTCTAGAGTGGCAAGACATACCGGGGAAATGCAAAACCGGGAACGCCTTCACCGCCTTTTGGGTCGACCAAAAAAAAAAGAAAAAGAAAAGGAACGATTAATCAAAAATAAAAATGGTTAATCAATTAAAGTGAACTAAAATAAACAGCTTGGGGGGCGTAGCTCATATGGTGCCCCGCACCTCCACTCTACACAACCTTTTTCTGATGCTTTGTTTTTATTCTCAGATTATATGATTTTGTTAAAATTAGATACATTATCATGAGACAAGGTCGAGGTATTGTAATTTGGATTGGTATGACATCTTGAGGGGGTGTAGCTCATAAGGTAGAGCGCTCGCTTCGCATGCGAGAGGCACGGGGTTCGATTCCCCGCACCTCCACCTTGGCATATTTTGAATTAGGCAACTTTTTTTTAAATGAGGATTCTTTACTTTTCTTTCCATATATTGCTCCACAGCTGTGACGTGCTATAATGCTTTGCCCATAGGATGGGCCAAGGCATCCAAGCGAATCAATTGCACTCTTTGTGCTATCACAAATGTCTCTTCTTATTGTTGGGGCTATAAGCAAAAGTTTGTAAGCACCATTTGCGCATCGCATGACAATGGTGGCACATTACAATGCTTACCCAGGGGACGGGCTAGGGCACAGTCTGACTGGAGCAACTTTTTGTAAATTGAATTATATGAATTTATATTTTTTCGAAAAAGAAATCAAATAAAAAATAAAAAATAATCAAATTTACAAACGGTGATATTCAACAAAAATTGGAAGAAATGAAAATATGATCATATTTTGGGATAACTAAGAAATTACATATTATTTTTGTTGAGGTACAGAGCCATGAGTAATAATATTAAACTGGTTTCATCTATATACCTATGATGACGCTTAATCTCCCCTTACTGTTCTTGGGTACGAGAGGCGGAGAGGCGATGAGCACTACCAAATTTTGAGAAAAAGGAGGAGAGGGTATGAAATTACCCACCCTAGTATGTTTGAATGGCTTTTATTTTTTGTGAAAAATGATATTCTACAAGAGCTTGGAAAGTACGAAAAATAGAGTAAACATTTGACTTTGTTTTAAGAGGAAACTAATAAATTTTGTCCAATTATCAACAAAAATAACGAAATAGCAATGACCATCAGTTGAAACAAAATGAGAAGAACCCCAAACATCACTATAAATTAAATTCAACCAAAACAAACTGCAAGTTGGAAACAATCCTAATGACTGAGGATTGGCCTTACCCAACTGACAATAAGTACACAACTGACTCAACCATGTGGATTGAAATGGAAAATTATTCTCTTTGATCATAAACCACAAGAGATGCTCATGGGAATAGCCAAAACGTTTATGCCAGTCATGCATGGAAGTCCATTCCGCAATATTTGCAATAGGCATTGAAGGTTGTTGCGGTATGGTGTAAAGACCACTAATGCTTAGGCCAAAAAGAAGAACCGCCTTGATCACTAGATCCTTAACAAGAAATTGGGTAGGATAGAATTCAAAGAAGACATTATTGTCACTCACAAATTTTTGAACCAAAAGTAAAAGCTAAGAACTATCAAGGACATGAAGAACATCACTTGAACATAAAGGAAAATTTGAAATAGAGAACGGAATAGAGGAAGTACCAATATTAGTTATTTTGAGACTCTTGCCATTTCTTACGTGCAATTGATTCAATCCATTATAAGATTCATAGGAGGAGAGGGATTGTATATCAAGCATGACATGGTGGGGAGACACTTGTGTCAGGGTACCAAGGTAGGGTGTGGGTAGGTGAAGGCAAAAAAAGGGGAAGGGCATGGCTCAGGTTGGCATTAGGAGTGTAAAATGGTTGATAAGATGAAGTATATGAATGGGTATATGTAAGAGGAAGGTAAAAAGGCATACCAAGAGGGTGATAGTACCATGTGGCACTAGTGTGATTTGTACATTGACAGTTGACGTTGATAGGTTAGCCAACCTTGTTGAGTACCATGGGCACCATGACCATGGCCAAAGCGACTACTGCGACCCCCATGACCTTTGGACTGATCAAGCCCCATCCCCGATGATAAAAGGGAGTATTGTTCCTAATCCTTACATTTCTTAATTGTGCATGTAAGGCCATCCTCTCTTTCCATGCTTACAGCAAAGTGGGGCAAGACCTCAACAAAGTGATCGCATGATCTCAAGAAGGATGTACTTCGTTCCTTAATTTGAACCGGAATGGAAGGACATGAAACATGACTAAAGAAGGATTAAAAAAAAGGCAATGGACTCCCAAACTAATGAAACGGCGCACCACCTCAACAAAATGGAAACAGTGAACAATCACCCGACTTTTGAAAAGGGTGTATTTTGTTCCTAACCTTGATTCACCATGGAAATGATGTGTCTTTTCCCATTTATACGGGTAATGGAGACGGATTAAAGGTTTGCCGGGCGGATATGATAGTGCTCCAAATGTTGAGACCATCCATCCAATCAAAATCCGATGAAACACGAACGGGATGTACTTCATTCCTAATCTCGGTCCAATTCTATATTAACAAGCGACGTGTTTCTTCCTTATGTGTAAGAAGTACTTGATTGCAAAATAGACTGGGGGCATTAAATGCCAAAATCATGTGATTTAGTGTTAAAGGACGTATTTTGCTCCTAAGCTTAATTGAAGTGTGTAAAAGATTGAGGTTGAGTGATTGAGTGTGGAAAAGGTTAAGGTTGAGTGATTGAAAGACAATGATGGCTGGAAAATGAAGTAGAAAATGGCAGCAGCTGAGCAGTGAAAAGGGAGTCTCTGGGCATGATTTTTGGGGTCTCTTCTTGGCCATTTCTTTTCTCCAAAAAAACTCTAGAGCTTGAAGATGAAAGTTAGAGAGCAAAGTGAGAGCAAACCGTGGCCAAGTGAGAGACCTTTGAGGGATACACTCTCATGTCGATGCTCTCTCTCTCTCTCTCTCTCTCTCTCTCTCTCTCTCTCTCTCTCTCTCTCTCTCTCTCTCTCTCTCTCTCTCTGACCAAGAGCCCATCTCGATTCCTTTGCTGTCTTGTCACAATCTCGCTCAAGGTAGGAATCACTTGTATTTTATCTTCGACTTTCCGAGGATGCCATGCTGGAAATGGACCTCAAAGTCAAGACATGATGGCTCACCTCGCCCTAGCAGGCGCCAGCAACCCCAAAGCCTCGACATCGTTTAGTGGCATAGGGTAATAAAATGGTTAAAGATCACATGAATCTCTTAGGAAAACAAATTAATCAACTTAGCGTGCCAAAAGGGCATTAGTTAGGCAATTAGTGTAATCAAATTTCCTATCTTAGATTTCTGGTTGCCTAGGAAATGAAATATTCTCCCGTATCTCACTTGGCTCCTAGCTGGTCCCAATAGGCTAGTGGCAACTCCTTATCACGTAGAATCCTCATAGGATAAATTGAATTAAAATGTGTCACATGAGATAAGGATTTGTGAGAACTTATGTCGATTGAGGACCGTTGGTCCCTAACTCGACAATACCTCTCTAAACCTGTCTTACCCGAACTGCTTCGGGAGGATCGCAACACATGGCTTTGGTACTAAGCCCCATGACAGCAATCCCATGACCTAAAATCAAATCCAACTTCTTTTGTCAATGATTATTCTACCTAAACTTTAAACCAATATCAAAAGTACTTGTTAAAATCCCTAAACTATATGTATATTAACTAAAATGAAACTAAGCTAAATCTAAAGATAAAATTTAACCACCTGATGAAAGCCTCTTATTTAACCATTTAATTTTTTTAATATATTTTTCGATTTTTTATATTATGTTTTGTTATTATTAGTTTTTATTTTTATTATTTGGAGTTATACAAGGACAGACCCCAAATGGCCCTATCAATCAAGCCTCTTTTAATTAAAACCCACAGGCTCCTATTTGAATATAAACAAATCAAGCCCATATTCCAATTTAACCATTCTCAATCCACGTTTAACCCATTAATTATATATATATATATTACCATTTCTTTTTCTTTTTTTCTTTTTTTTCGTTTTGTTTCTCTTGCTCCCAATGTCTTCTTCGTGAGAGAGAACTCATTCAATCAAAACTCTATGCATCAAAACATCATAACAAGAACAGATTACTTCACGGTCAATCATCTATTGCACTCATCACCAGATCACTGCCGTGGTCTGTCTCTAGTCATCGGAACACCACCGTCAGCCATCAACTCAATCTCCAATCACTAAACCAAGGTCATACCAAAATAAACCAAAGAAAAGATATGCGATGGACAAAGCAGCGGAATGAATTAACGCTCAGGCCGTCGGGTTCATTGTAGCATTTCAACAAAGAACTTGCGCGCACTGACATTACTAAATCTGGTCGCGAAATCTAAAGGGTTTCTCGTCTAAAATCAGCACTAGAACAACGATGTCGTCATAAATCATTAAGATACGACTCAGATCAGATTGACTCGAACTCTCAACGATTTGCACTCGAGCAACATGAGGACAACTCATTTTTGTCTAATTTCCACAACAGAGGAGAGCAGAGAATTGCAATTACCTGGTCAATGGACGGAGATGGAGCTGCGATCGGTGATGAGATCAACGACAAGGGCATCAATCATAGTCAACGATCGGGGAATCGTAGCCAACAAACGGGTGTCGAATGCGATTTCCCATCACCACGAGATCTCCGATCGCGGAGCAAGGCAGGGTAGAGCAAATCCCGCGCATTTCTTCCGGCACCAACGCTGGCGACGACGACGAAGAACGGCGGGTTACCTTCGAGAAGACTAACAAGCCTGGACGATCGGTTTTCAATGTGTACGGTGAATGTGTTTCTAAGAATAGCGTCAATGGAGAAGAGAAAGAGAAGCGGGGTGACGGATGAAGATCCGGACCGCGACCGATGGCGAAATTGGAATTTCTAACGATCACCTAGTTATCTAGAGAGATTTGATCCGCCGCTCTCAGAGAAAAATCCTCCCAAACCGATTCCGTCAATCTTTCTTGGGATAACGACACAAATAGTCTCTGAATTTTGACTCAACGTGCAATGCGATTCATGAACTTTTAATTTGTCCGATGTGATCCCAAAATATTATCCCAATATACAATATAGTCCATGAACTTTCAATTTGTTTAAAGTGGTACCTGAAGTTAAACGAAGGCTTCTCTTATGAGCTATACGCAAATTGAACCGGGCTCTTCTTATGGATCTTGCAAATTTGGATAAGGCCGAATTAAATCACCTTTTATTATTCTTTATTTTCTCCATTTGTTTTTTCTTTCTCTTTCATTTTTTTTACTTTATATTAATGAATACTGGACGATTAAAATATGAGTGTCAACAAGTGCAAGCAATGCAGCTTCAAGGAGAGCACGACACATGGTAGAGATTGCGACCAAGACAATTGTATTGGTACTAATAGATCAGCGAGTCCATATTATACGTGAGAAAATTTAGGAAATCCGATCTTGTGATTACACGAAGGATATTGTTGTATTTGACATGTAGTCCCCTCATATTCCTACACTTTTTGGCATTGGATACATATGTCATTCTTTTCAGACCAGTCGATTCTTACATGTCTATAGTATTCGAAAATGCCAATGATTTGGATATTTAATAATTAATGGTCATGGATCTTATTGATGCAAAACAAGAATAGTTCATTTATAGTGTGAAGATTACATTAAATGTGGGTAGACACACCAGGACCAGTGTTTGACCCGTGCTTTGCCCGGATTCAGTTACCTGATATTGTCACTTGCAAAAATTAATTTATGCTTCTAACTCTGCTAATTCAACAAGTTGTTTACTCATTAATCGTGTTTAGGCCTAGTGCATGCGAAGAAACGAATCTCGAGTTCCACCTGAAGTTGTAGTTCAATCTCACCCATGACTTTCCATTACTCAGTACACATTTACAAAACTGTTGTGTTCTGTGTTTAATGAATGCACGGAACCAATAGCTTTAAGATTCGATCATGGCTTGAGAAACCCAGCAATGTGGTAATAACGATTATTCAGGGATTACCATTCACGGGGTAACTTCTTATTAACGTAAAATAAATGCTCCTATTTCATTTACATCTATGCATAGTGCGACATTGGTTGATCAGCTAATCACGAACTAAGTTAATGTCGTCCATCATCAAATGACATGACAAAAAAACCCCAAAGGATAGGAAACGTGTAGGTAACAATAGAGAACACGAGGATATATCACGTTGTTGACGCAGAAAAAAGGAAGATGGGTTTAGTTAGGATCATTATCGCGTTGAGCTAATGCAAAATTACTAATTCTTAGATGCTGCCACTATATAGTAAATGAGTTGTGCACATCATAAAATGTAATCGCACTGTGTTTGACCACCTTCCCTAATTTGATATGGATGGAGTTGGTTAAAAGAATGAGTAACAAAAGGAGGACAACAATTAACGAAGCATTTAGGGGTTGGCAAATCCAAGCTTTTGGAGGATGTTGAAAGGCGAGATAAGAGAGAAGCTTTTTGATGTGGTTGCCACCGCAAATGTATCACGCAATCCAGATCTAAAAAGAATCCAGGGAGACATCGCTTACGCATTGGTTTGAAAATAATGAACGAGGAAATTGCTTACGGGAGAGCTGATCTTTTGTGCCAGAGGTTAAAGAGTGATCCTAAGCAAAGAATTCTCATCATTTTAGATAATTTGTGGAATAAACTAGAGTATCAGTGTTGGGTTTTTTGTAGTAAAAAAATTAGTTCAGGGTAAATTTATCACAAGTGTACTAGTTTAGGATTTTTTATGATAAAAAAATTAGTTCGGGGTAAAATTATCACGGGTATACTAATTTTAGGTCTTTCGTGGTATTAACCTTTTGCAATCTACCTAAATTTAATGTGATTACCAACTTTTGAGGAATAGCTTTTATTTGAAATTAATAATCTTAATTAGACCGGCATACCAACATTCGTCATATTAACATACAAACTTTCCTCACTTATCAACTTTTTATCTTGTTAGGTTTTGAAAAGTCCTGACTTTTTATTATACTTACAAAACTACCAGGTACTTTAAAAATCTAATGACATTTATTCTCGTGCCTTACCAACTCTTCCAAATTACTAACTTTTATTTGATATTGCTGACCTTAATTTGATTGATGTACCCAAATTCGTCTCATAAATATACAAGTAATTTCAGTCCCTTCCCAACCTTTTATCTTGATATATTTTGAAAAGACCAACATTACTTATGCTTCAAAAATTACCAACTTTTTTGGTTATCTAACAATATTTATTGTTGTGATTACCAACACATTTAAAGTTACTAACTTTTATTCGTAATTACCAACCTTAGTATGAGGTTATGTACTTTTATTCGAAATTTCGTGTTGGTCTGTCAGCAATATACCTACACGCATCTAGGTTCCATTTTTAACCCCATGGAATGCTAGAAATTCCGTTTATTTGGGGCTTGACATTTTATTTTTCCTATCGCAAGAATTTAACAATTTGACTTGATTATTTACTCTTTTTCTGTAAATTTTTTTAAACATAATTTCTATCTTGTTTTATTGCTTTTTCGCCCATGTCCCAGCGGTTTGATTTTCTTTTTTGTTGTTTTCGCCAATCATCAGTTCACTCTACTTACGATCTACGTAAATTAGATATAAGAGTTGGAACAAAGTGCAACACATTAATACAATGTCTTATTATTGAAATGCATCCACTTACGATCTAAGTAACATGATTTGGTAGAACAAATACGTTTTGTTTTAAGTTATTTCTACGAAAATTGTTGAAAATCCTGATTTTATTTTGCTGTTTGGATTTAATTAGTTGTCAATTGAAATAGCTGTAGCATCATTTCTTTTTTCTTTCTTTTTTACTAAGGGCTTTCTTTATCCAATTCACGAAATATTGCTCGTCTGGCTCCAGGAATTTCCTCTTTTAAAGATAAAACAGGCTAAAATCCTACCGGTTCTTTTGTCATTTTTCCGTCAATGGAAGGACATGTTAGTCATTAAGCCATGGCTGGGCCAATAGCTAGGACAAGGACTTTTGGTGGCCTAATTAACTGGATTCCCACAGGTCATTCCGAACTTGGAATACATCCAATTGCCGACAAAGGATGTCGTGATGATGCCGCATGACATCTTTGGCAACCTTAGACAACTGACTTTGTCATGCTACCATGATGAAAATGTGGCTTTTCCCTCCAACTTCCTTCTCTAAAGATTCTCCAATCGAAAATGGCTTCATGTGGAATGTAGTTCCTTTGAGGAGATATTTGCAGAAGATGCGTTTGGAGGACTAAATGACATGGAAAAACCTCTCAAATCATTTGGAAATTTGAAGACTCTTTGGCTAATTAAGCTATCTAATCTGAGGCGAGTTTGGAAAGGTGGCTCCTTAATGGTTGAAATCCTTAAACATATTGATTTTCTCTACATTTGGGAATGCCCCGGTTTGTCAATTGTATGTTCATCTCCAGCTTCGTTTCGGAGCTTGACAAAACAATGGGTATGGGATTGTGATGGTTTGGTTCATATGGGGACTTGCTCAGCACCGACAAGTCTGGTGCAACTTGTCTGGCGAGTACCGATAAATTGTGGTGCAACGTAAGACGTGGTAACAAATGATAGGAATGGAATGGAGCTAATCTCTTTCCCCAAGCTGGAAGAGCTAACACTTAGGAGGCGTTTGGCAAGTTGTCAAATAGTTAAAATTTCTGTTCTTTTATTCCCAAAATTAGTTTGGAAACAGAAATCCATTTGTTAAAATTTTTGTGTCCGTGCACAAATTTGCAAAAAATTATTTCCAAAATCAGTTTTATAACATAATCAAGAAGCCAAAAAAAAGTAATTTCTTGATTCTGGAACAATTTTTCTATTTTTTATTGTTCTTAGTTTTCTTCTTCTTTTTTGGTTTGTTCTTCTTCTTCTTCTTCCTGGTCTGCTGCCGGCCACCGGCGACCAGCCATCGACAAGGGCCAACGAGGTTGGCTCGTAGCAGCGACCACGAGGCCTCGCTCAACATTGGCGAGGCTCGACCTTGCCATCGCCGGGGGTGGCGACGGTGAGGTCGGCCTCGCCTTGGCCGGGCGAGTCTCAACCTTGCCGAGATCTGGCGAGGCCGACCCCGTCGTCGCTACAGGCGAGGTCGGCGGCGAGGGCCGCGACGCCCTCGCCAGCCCTGGCCTGTGATCGATCGCCGGCGCCGACGACCGGCCATGGCCAAGGAAGGGAAGGAAAAAAAAAAGAAACACAAAGGAAAAAAAAATAGAAGAAAGAAATATTAAAAAATTTAAAATATTATTAATAAAAAGAAATTTTGTGTAGTTACCCAACGCATTTCTATTCTTTTTCTATTATAAGAATAGAAATTTTAGGCAATTACCAAATGCCTTCAAATGCTTAGAAATTGTTCCCGAGCACAAAATAAAAAAAAATCATTTTTTAGTAGAATTAGTTTCTGGGCACAAAATAGTTGCTATACGCATCCTTAGTGATTTACCGCGCCTTCATGTTCCTTTCATTGGAGCGTGCTGTGGTGGCACAGTGCCCCAAGATGAATATGCTTTGCAAGGGTGCATTGAGAACACCAAAACTAGATAAAGTACTCCTCTCCAACAAGTACGAAGACAGGGATGATGAAGGGCGATGGGAGGGCGACCTCCATGCCACCATCCAACCCTTATCGACATGAAACAATCTCACCTAATTTAGTTAACTCAGGTAAGTTCTTTTTCAAAGGATAGATGTTATTGTAGAAATTATTCTAATGTTAAAAGAGTTATCCTTAGCCTAATCAAATCCCAAGTCTCTCAAACAAGAAAACGGATAATGACACCAAGAGTCCTAAAACTCGTGTCGATCCGTCACTTTATTTTTAACCTTCATTGTTAAAAAGTTTGATTTTGTTCGCCTTTAGTCTCTCAATTAAATGTTCTAAAAGAAATCAAATCGTCATTATCTGTACCACCATAAGTGATCCGTCTTCTCAATGATTTTGGAGAGATTTTATTATCTGATATGCCTTGAATGGAAAATTTTGTACCACCAGCAACTTTGGCAATCCGATACTTGGATTCGTGAAATTTTCTTGAAGTCCAATATTTTCAAAATGAAAGACACTCTACTGGTATAATGTCATAGTATAATATTTTTAATTGATATTTGTATGTCACGTGAAAAACAATATTTGGGAATAACGTAATATAAACCTTCAATACAATCAATATATTCGCAACAATGAAAAGAAATAACTAGTAAACATATGATATGATAAGTGTGGCGATCAGTATACCTAATAAAAAGTTTTATACTTTCTTGTCCTCCAAATTTCCAAATCTATCTCAGTTCTAATCTAGTTAGTGCCCATAATGAATGGATTTACATAAAACGAAGTTCGTCTGTAAATTCTAGGCCTAATTCCAAAAAAAAACACCAACTTTAGGTCGATGGACAATTTTGACCCAAACTTTTTTTTGTTCCATAAAAAAGCACCAACTTTAAGTCGAGGGACACTTCTGGCTTGAACTTTTTTTTGTCTCGTAAAAAACCACAAACTTTAGATTGAGTGACAATTCCGACCCCAATTTTTTTTGTCTAATTAAAAATCACCGACTTTCATTATGATCTCAAATCTGGCCCCCTATTGACTTTCACCATTGTTTGAGAAAGAGGGTTATGATGATGAGCTTGGCGAATCTCTTCCATGGTATCTGTCGACAGGCAGTGGTCGGTTTCAGATTACGTTTGGCTAGAGAGATTCAGTCGGGAGATATTTTTGACTTGTCAGTGAAGTGAAGGAGATGAACAGTTTTACCGTTATTCTTCAAATTGTGGCTTAAAGAATAAGATAATAAATAATTCTTTAAATCCAGTTAGCAAGCCACATGAATTTATTGCTAATGTGGAATAGTCAAGTTAGATAATAAAATGTTCTAAGTCAATGGGGGCCAGATTTGGGATTTAAGTCAAAGTTAGTGCTTTTTTATGAGACAAAAAAAGTTGGGGCCAAAATTATCCTTCCACCTAAAGTTGATGTTTTTTTACAGGACAAAAAAAAGTTCAGGCCAAAATTGTTCCTTGACCTAAAGTTGATATATTTTTATGAAACAAAAAAAAGTTCGGGCCAGAATTGTCCCCAAACCTAAAGTTGATGCTTTTTTTTGGAATTAACCCGTAGATTCTATCGATATTTTTTTTGGGTCAGAATTTCTATGGAAATTGCTAAATCAAACTTAATGTGATATGGGAGATATATCTTTGATAAGTTGACCACGTGAATTCACGACATACAAGCTGCCACAAGCAATTGGATCTTCATGTTTCAAACATAATTCAATCGATTAAGCACGTCTAATTTCATTATTACAAAAAGTAAACTAGGCCTGGTCAAAAAGGTTATCATATTTAGTTTTTCAAGGGATCGAAGATGGAGTAAAAACTGGTAATATCACCAATGTGGAACGACTTCATCCGTGACTTTTAATTTTTTAGTACCACATTTAAATTTCGTATAATTTGAGGCATATTGAATATGAAACATGATTCTGTACTCTTCTCATATTGTTCTCGTGCAATGCACAAACTTCTCATGATACCACAATTCAGAAATTATGCTGAGTAAGTCCCTCAAATACTTGAAATCTTCCTGTTTTTGTCCGGTTTCTCTATTCCTAACATGCTTAGAACTTCAGTAACTTTCCTATATTACCGACACATGCAATGTAGTAGCACACATAGACAGAGCTCAAGAATAGGTCGAAACTCTAATCAGTGATCAGTCGCCCAAAAGCTGTCAATCTGGAACTATGTGCCACTGTGGATCATGAACCAAGTCCTTTCTTCCATGCGTTACCCCTGATTCTCTTCAAACACTGAATTCTGATGATGTTTTGCAGTTGCTGGAAGCCGATACAATGAGAAATTGGCTCGTCCCGTACAGACGAAGTTGCGTTCAAGGTCTTTAGTTTATGTGGATCATCATCTTGCACAGGGTGATAAGGCAGGGGTTTTACTGGCCAAAGATCATGAAAGACGCAGAGATACAAGCCCGACAATGCGGAGCACGCCGGAAACCCAGAAAAGTTCAGCGACTTCCTCCTGCCTATCTCTATCCAATTTTCTCTCCTCGGCCATTTTACCAGAGGTTAATTGATTGACAAACGTAAGAGAAATGTACTATTCAAGATGAGCGACATTGGACTCAGTTCAGAGGGAAAAGAATTTGCACTTGAACATTTCATTTGCTTTTCCCATCTATCAATTTATCCGTTCAACTGCGAAATTTTTAAGACATTGCAAATATAAACCACAGAGTGACAAGATTCACGCCATATCATCCAAACGGATGTTAGTCTCATTTATTGTGCGAGTTACAGGAGATTAGGCCCGACAAGTACGGTAATAGCACAAATATACTAGGACAGTACGAACAAGTAGCTGCAGAGCATTCTTAAATAAAAAGACCAAGTTGCAAGGTTGTGCACATCTCTATAAAAATGCATCAACAAGAACTAAGGGTGGGGCTACATATTAGCCTCCGTGCTTAGGCGGACCTGGAGGTGAAGGCTTCGGTATGTACGGCCCAAGAGGAGTTCCATGCACGATTGGTGCCGGCTGTATGGAGCCCCTTGTGTTTGGAGGCGGGTCGACAGGACGGTAATCCTCCAGACTCACGCTTCCTTCTTCACTAAATTTCAACTCAGAGTTGAGACTATTTCCATTGCCCTGTAATTTCATGGGAAGATTAATCAATGAATGATAAAAGGCCTGAGATGCTGGGTTTTAGAAAGAGATTGACTTGAAAACTTGCTACGCCATTGAAGAAACTTCTAGTGTCCAAATTAATATGATACAATGACTCTAAAAAAACTTGTGATCGTCTTAGATGTGGAGGCACGGACCTTGAGCTTCCTGCCTGCAACTGTGTTGACCGTCGTATCAGCTTGGTGGGTGGATGCAACATCTGAAGTTACCATTTGGCCGGAAGAGGTAATCAGCATGGGAAGATTTTGCTCATGTTAAATCTAATTATGGATGATTTTATCTTAAGAGTGTATTTGACGAATTGTCCATTTCAGCAACATAAATGGCTCTAAAAAGTAGGTCCCATGCTTAAGGATTATAAATTAAACAGCTTAAGCGACTTTGATGTTCAATTCGTATCCTAGTGGCTAACACATTGAAGACGTAAATAATTTATTCTGTCAGCATGACTGACCAAGATTTAAACAATAGGGAACGGGAAAATGTTGCTATACTGACTACTGAGAAGAATTATGAGTCACTCTAGGATCCAATATCAAAATCATGACATGGAAGAGAATGCAAACATAGCATTGGCTGCACTTGCATCCTAAGCAAAAGATCGACTAAAATAGAAAGAAGTCACACCCAAAGTACATCACTTCATTATCAGAAGAGACAAGTACAAGCTATTGCTGCAATACTATGGACACCGAGGCAATATGACGGTCTCTAGCTTCGTTGAACTACCCCTTCAACAGGACTTGATTCGAACCCCACATGAAGTTGGCCGAAGTCACAAGATAATCTAATGCCCAACCCAACTCATATTTTTCATGTATAATTTCTTCAAGAAATGTCACTCTCTGAGATAATGCATGCCAGACACAGAGCAACAGCTTACTCCAGAGTTGCCCGCAGAGCACTTTCACGAGTAGACATAATGAGACAGTATATTGAGGTCTCAACTTTCTTAGCCCCAGAAATTTGGCTTCCCCACAACGTAAAGTAATCACATCAACTGATTCCACATCAATCAGGAATGTTCAACAACCAAATCAAAACGAACCAGAATGATATACAGGCCAACAAAAAATTTTAGTTTAGTTTTGCTCCCAATTTTCCCGAATTGATAAACCAATGATATTTCTTCTTTTGATGTGGTATAAATCAAACATATGTTTTCTTCTCATTTATTAAATTTTCTCTTCGTGTTTCTGAAAGTCTTGGTTATAAAAGACTCACCATAGCGTAGTCCACCGGGTCTAAGCAGAACCAATCCAAGACATACAGAACTCTGTGAATTTGGTTGAATTTCTACCTTCTAGGTTTACCTTAGACCGACGGCATGTAATAGTAGTCTGACTCTGAACTACTACACTTGAACCAAACCAGGAACTTCTCTAACCCCAAAAGAACGGATTATTGACGTTGAGGCAGGGCATACAACACGAACAATAGAAAAGGCAAGACAAGAAGATCAAACAAACCGAGTCCGACACGATTCATATCATTGAAACATTACCACGGGAAACAAACTCATACGATGTGAGAGCACTTGCCAGGAGTTGAGGAGCCAGTCATGGCGTCCGAGAAGCCGAAGAAAAACACAGAAGTTGCTCCAACCATGCAGAGCACAACAAGCAGTGCCAAAATCTTCATGGTTCCGGTGCATGCAAACACAGCAAAATCGCTCAATGTCAAGAAACCCCAGATGAGAATTTTCTCAGAACAATGCTGCTTTTCTCCTCAAAATGGCACCCTCTTATAAAGCGAACTCAGGAATGAGGATCCCAGCTCATGGAACCGAATTCTCTTTTCCTTTTTTCACTGTTGTGGAAATTTCGTGCTGGAGCGAAAGTGGACCAGGAATAGCAAGCAACGCAGCCGCGCGTCCTTGCGTCACCCCCGGATTTAGAGAGAAGACGCACCCGAAAGTCTACCAGAAAACAAGGGCAGATAAGGGGACGCCAGCACCGAAAGCAAGTAGGGCGAGCAATAAATGCCCATATCCAACCTCACATAGAATAAGCACCGTTCTGTCGTCGTGCTCTCGTGTCTCTCCGGCTGAAAGACAGAAAACTTTTCTCGACAATGCGTGGCGGGT
Organism: Syzygium aqueum; assembly: GCA_031216185.1. Taxonomy (NCBI): domain Eukaryota; kingdom Viridiplantae; phylum Streptophyta; class Magnoliopsida; order Myrtales; family Myrtaceae; genus Syzygium; species Syzygium aqueum. Next base: position 21,540,432 of record CM062236.1, on the reverse strand, counting down.
GAAAACTGAAAGAAGAAGAGTGCTTCAATGTCTTCCACAGAGAGATACAGACAGAGAGAGCATTGAATTTGTTTGCAGGAGAGGTGGCGGAGGGAAATTAATGATGGTGGGAATGCGGGATGTTGGGCACGTCTCTCTAGAGTCGCAAGACATACCGGGGAAATGCAAAACCGGGAACGCCTTCACCGCCTTTTGGGTCGACCAAAAAAAAAAAAAGAAAAGGAACGATTAATCAAAAATAAAAATGGTTAATCAATTAAAGTGAACTAAAATAAACAGCTTGGGGGGCGTAGCTCATATGGTGCCCCGCACCTCCACTCTACACAACCTTTTTCTGATGCTTTGTTTTTATTCTCAGATTATATGATTTTGTTAAAATTAGATACATTATCATGAGACAAGGTCGAGGTATTGTAATTTGGATTGATATGACATCTTGAGGGGGTGTAGCTCATAAGGTAGAGCGCTCGCTTCGCATGCGAGAGGCACGGGGTTCGATTCCCCGCACCTCCACCTTGGCATATTTTGAATTAGGCAACTTTTTTTTAAATGAGGATTCTTTACTTTTCTTTTCATATATTGCTCCACAGCTGTGGCGTGCTATAATGCTTTGCCCATAGGATGGGCCAAGGCGTCCAAGCGAATCAATTTTTGTAAATTGAAATTTAGGAAGTTATATTTTCCGAAGAAGAAATCATATAAATAATAAAGATATTGAATTTACAAAGGTTGATGTTCAATAAAAGTTGCAAGAAATGGGAATATGTTAATATTTTGGGATAACTAAGAAATTGCATAATATTAATATACTATTAATATTTAAAATTTGATATTCCATAGCTATACTTCGTGGGTTGGTGCAAGCCTACGCACACGCTCTTCTTAATGGCAATTGCACTCTTTGTGCTATCACAAATGTCTCTTCTTATTGTTGGGGCTATAAGCAAAAGTTTGTAAGCACCATTTGCGCATCGCATGACATTGGTGGCACATTACAATGCTTGCCCAGGGGACGGGCTAGGGCACAGTCGGACTGGAGCAACTTTTTGTAAATTGAATTATATGAATTTATATTTTCCGAAAAAGAAATCAAATAAAAAATAATCAAATTTACAAAGGGTGATATTCAACAAAAATTGGAAGAAATGAAAATATGATCATATTTTGGGATAACTAAGAAATTACATATTATTTTTGTTGAGGTACAGAGCCATGAGCTAATAATATTAAACTGGTTTCATCTATATACCTATGATGACGCTTAATCTCCCCTTACTGTTCTTGGGTACGAGAGGCGGAGAGGCGATGAGCACTACCAAATTTTGAGAAAAAGGAGGAGAGGGTATGAAATTACCCACCCTAGTATGTTTGAATGGCTTTTATTTTTTGTGAAAAATGATATTCTACAAGAGCTTGGAAAGTACGAAAAATAGAGTAAACATTTGACTTTGTTTTAAGAGGAAACTAATAAATTTTGTGCAATCATCAACAAAAATAACGAAATAGCAATGACCATCAGTTGAAACAAAATGAGAAGAACCCCAAACATCACTATAAATTAAATTCAACCAAAACAAACTGCAAGTTGGAAACAATCCTAATGACTGAGGATTGGCCTTACCCAACGGACAATAAGTACACAACTGACTCAACCATGTGGACTGAAATGGCAAATTATTCTCTTTGATCATAAACCACAAGAGATGCTCATGGGAATAGCCAAAAACGTTTATGCCAGTCATGCATGGAAGTCCATTCCGCAATATTGGCAATAGGCATTGAAGGTTGTTGCGGTATGGTGTAAAGACCACTAATGCTTAGGCCAAAAAGAAGAACCGCCTTGATCACTAGATCCTTAACAAGAAATTGGGTAGGATAGAATTCAAAGAAGACATTATTGTCACTCACAAATTTTTGAATCAAAAGTAAATGCTAAGAACTATCAAGGACATGAAGAACATCACTTGAACATAAAGAAAAATTTGAAATAGAGAACGGAATTGAGGAAGTACCAATATTAGTGATTTTGAGACTCTTACCATTTCTTACGTGCAATTGATTCAATCCATTATAAGCTTCATAGGAGGAGAGGGATTGTATGTCAAGCATGACATGGTGGGAGACACTTGTGTCAGGGTACCAAGGTCAGGTGTGGGTAGGTGAAGGCAAAAAAAGGGGAAGGACATGGCTCAGGTTGGCATTAGGAGTGTAAAATGGTTGATAAGATGAAGTATATGAATGGGTATATGTAAGAGGAAGGTAAAAAGGCATACCAAGAGGGTGATAGTACCATGTGGCACTAGTGTGATTTGTACATTGACAATTGACATTGATAGGTTAGCCAGCCTTGTTGAGTACCATGGGCACCATGACCATGGCCAAAGCGAGTACCGCGACCCCCATGACCTTTGGACTAACCACGACCAGAGAAAGAGGAACTAGGAGGGGAGGATGCTAAGGTAGAGAGAGTAGACTTGGTTATAGTAGAATTAGCCTGAGGGAAAGATTCTGAGATTTACAACTTTTGAAAGGCCTTAATACTCTCATGACTAAGGAGAAGACCTTGAAGATCCGTAAATGAGATTGGTTTAGAAAGGCTGAGTAATGTAGAAACAATGTCTTGGAGATTATATCACAGACTACGAAAGATGTGGACATTGAAATCCTCCAATTTAAGAGGCTTGCTTGCAGCACTCATCTCATCGACAATGGACTTAGCACGCTAGAGGAAACCATTAACCGATTCGTCCTGTTTCTATTGCAGACATTGAAGATTGAGATGAAGAGAGACTATACATATAGTAGAAGTTGAGCCAAGAGAGGTTTTGAGAGTAACCCATATGGCTTTGCTAATTGGTTTATCAAGAATGAGAGGTAAAATCAATTATGACAAGGACCCAATTAGAAAACTTATGATTGAAGCGTCATGTTATTGCCAGAGAGCTGCTTGGGTTGCATCAAAGGGATACGATTTGGTCCCATCGACATGACCATAGAGGTTTCGTCCTTTAAGAAACGAGATAACATGTGTTTTCCATAGCAAGTAATTTGATACTGTGAGACGTAGAAAAAGAAAGTGGTGTGCAGATATGAATGGAGGAAGTGTAGGAGGAGGGTTTGTAATGGTGGCTATGATGGTGGTGTTAGTGGCAGTATACTCCAAGGCTATGCCAACCACCCTTGTAGAAAAGAGAAAAAAAGGAAGAAGAAAGTTAAGGTTGAAAGTGGCGTGAGCCCTATATGGCTTTTATACCCTATTGAGACAGAAATTGTCGTATATTTCCATTAATCTTAAGTGGGTATTTATATACTCAAGAGTACATTATAGAATATTTACTTGTAAGAAAAGAAATACATAAAATAGAAAACTTTCCAACTTCCACATATAGGGTTCCAATACTTTCAAAACCGATAGTCCTATATTTGGTTAATACTCCTTGTTCACTAATTTCACCGACATTATGTATAGAAATGGAATGGCGTGGTTGCTTGACAGATAATCCTTGGACAACAAGGCATCCATTGCATCACTAAAAGTCAACAAGAACTCCCTAAATACTTCAGCAACCTTCCAATCTTTTTATGTTAACGCCAGGAGCTGTGCTATGAGTAGTGGATTACAACATTAGCATGTCAATTGCCTTGCGTGCCTTGTTTAACATCTTATACGTGGAATTCCACCTTGTTTATACGTCCAAAGGGAAATTCTCAACTTGCCCTCCTTGTGTCATGACGAGGACCTCCAACTCTTGACGCTTGAATGGGTGGATCTAATATGTTGACCCACGTATAACAATTACTGAATCATAAACTAACAAAGATCGTCTTGCACGCATATATAAATGTAGTGGCGCACGCACCATATATGGAAAAAAATTTCCATTGCAAATAGGCTTTAGCTATTGGATCAACCTACGATTAGGGAGGAGTTAAAGCATGCATTATTTAAGATGATGTTGAAAAATTTATCGAAAATGCCAAACTCATCGGCGGCCATATTTCGGAAATCATGTGGTACGAGTAACTTCTAAATCTTTGTAATGGGAAAAGAAACAGATGTTATTAACCAACGATTTTAAAAAGAAAGAGAGTTAGGAAGTGGTATTTAATTGAGGTTTTGAAAATTGATGAAAATGATGGGGAAGGGGGGACAATTCATAGGGGGATGATTTTTTGGGGAAAATTATCAAACTAGTCTTAAACCTATTGCAATTGTGCCAATTCACTTCTAAACTTTTTTTGTACTAATTAAATCATAAACATTTGCATTTGCACAAATTCAATTTAGCCAATTTTAGCCGACCGATGTTGACGTGGACGCTGAAGTAGACGCTGGCCGGCAAGCTGACGCTAACATGGCAAATTTTAATTTTTGTTATTTTATATTTATTTTTTATTTTCTTTTTTTCCTTTTCTTTTTTTTTTCCTCTTTCTCCTCATCTTCAACCTCTAGCTGGTCGCCGGACGAACAACCGACCAAAGGCAAGGCCGGCAAGGTCCTCCTCTCCGACCACTGGCAAGCCTCACCCGCCCCTAGCGAGGCTCGACCTCGCGAGTGATAACGAGGATGAGCCTCGCGCCCAGCTACTAGGGTTGGTGAGTTCTAGCCCGGTTGTCACTCGCGAGGGTGAGCCTTGTCATGCATCTGGTGAGTCGAGCCTCACCTAGCTCGTCGCTCGCGAGGTCAAGCCTCACCAGCGGCTCGTAGGGCCGACCTGGCCGACTCTCGCCTCTAGCTGATTTCTAGTTAAGATGAAGGGAAAGAGAAAAAAAAAACGAAAGCGAAAACGAAAAGAAAAGAACAAAAAAAATTTAGTAAAAAAATTCAAAAAAAATTTTAAAATTGTCATATCAGCGTTGGTCAGCTGGTCGGTGTCTATGTCAGCTCCGACTGGCCAAAATTGGGCGCATGGATTGAATTAGCACAATTACAAAAATTTTAGGACTGAATCAACAAAAAAAAATTCATGACTAAATTAGCGCAATTACAATATGTTTAAGACTATTTTGATAATTTTTCATATTTTTTGTGCTCAAAGACCCTGGCCCCAAAAAGTTTCAATGATTAGGCCCACATGGCCTTGGATGGGCCCATCAATAGGGCCTGTGCCTGGGCACTATCCGTCAGACTAACGGGCGATGCCTAGTTGGACACTCCTCCGTGCCTATAACTATAATTTCACAGTCAACCATTCAAACCAATATTTCCTGCATGAGTCCGTATGAATCGTGGAGGGATCATAGTAATGACTCGGTTATCTTGTGACGGTGTTCTGCAAGTTTCACTTACAGCTCATAGGCCTCATCAGAAAACATCCGATAAAATTCCGATAAAGTTAGAATGATAACACCTACGATGGTAAAGAGAATACATTTACATTGTCGCTCAGCACGTGCCATGACATGACAGACATAATCGGACGACCCGACGTCCTTCCACTGCTGTCACTAGGTTGTAAGATAATTGGCTTTCGATTGGAACATTGTCTGTTGCGACTCAAAATCAAGAGCAGGTCACGAGGTTTCGGATCACCTGCAAAGGCTTTGTCCCTTCTTTTAGGCGCATACCGAAGCTAATGAAGAGAGACGCTTTTACATCATCTACCACCTTTTAACTTCCATAGAGCATGGATTCTCAATTTATGCTTTGAGTTAATTTGGTGTTGTCTGAAACATGGTTATCAATACAATGTTGGGTCTCCCCTGAGCTTCTCTCCCCACCATCAGGCGTTGCCTCCTCATTTCTGACTCCAAAAAGTCCTCATGAGGCGAGACGAGACGAGGCGAGACGAACAACTCAAATGAGGAGACGAGACGAGGCCAGGCGAGCAACTAAAATGACGGCTTGAGCCACACGGATCAAGCCACATCAAGCCACATCGTCACAATCCCTAGCAGCAATACCACAACAGAGAGGCGAGAAGACAGCACAGCAGAGGAAAGACAAAATAGAAGTCCAATTTGAAGACATCCCCATTAACAGCTCTTCCTTTGATAAGAAAGCCATCCACATAGACTTTAGCATTTCAATGGACGGCGAATCTCCGATCCAAGATCTCCACCGAGCATGGGCTCTTAGTCAACGCAATGTACTCAGTTTGTGCATGCAGACAATTCGCCGAATCACAAAACAGCGCCAATGTCCGAACCAGCATGACATGATTCTCTATCATAACGTTAGCAACTACCACCAAGACGGAATTAGAATCCATGGCCCCTTATAAAAATGCAGACACATGTTCAGAAGAAAAATGCAGACACATGTTTCTAAGAATATTTATTGATCTACCGATTTACTCCAGACAAGTATCGTGGGTCAGAAGAAAATAACATCTGTGTCTGACCCTGACCATACTGGACGCATGTGACGAGTGGGGGGGGGGGGGTAGTAGAGGTGGAGGCAGAAGAAAACCACACAGGTTGGACAATCAGTTGCAGATAAATTACTGGCATAACCAAGTCAATAACATTAACATTCTCAAGAGGTACTCGTGCTGATTTTGTTTTTCCTATAAGAGGTCAAATAAACCATGTCGACATACCCCTGATGTAGACCAGGGCAGAACAGCGTCCAAAGGGCAATAACCAACAGAACATATCCAAAAAAATTCTCAGTAACACCTAACTCGGAGCATGAAAATGAAAGAGAAGTTTGCAATTACACATCCAAACAAAACTTTAAGCATAACCTCCTCCAATTGTTGTTGACATGACTCCCACTCAATCAGCGGTACTGCAAGAAACAAATCATGACAATAAAACTTCTCTCCGGAGAAAAAAGATGCAGCAAAGATTGAAACTCAAAAAGTTTTCTAAGACAAAAATGTGAGAGCAAGTAGATTTTTTTACATAAATTTTGGCCACGTAAACCATTCAGATAAAAAAGGGGCTTTGATAAATACTGAAATTATCTATCAAACCATATTTGCCTTCTAATCATAAGTTACCCTTTTATAACAACAATGACAAAAAAAACCTGTGAGACAAAAAACAAAGGCAAAAAGCCACAAAAAAACCCCAAACTATGCCCTACGTGACACATTTTAGGGCGAACTTTTTCTTGTGACATTAAAAATCCCAAATTATGTCAACTGTAACACATTTACTTTAATTTTTTTTCTTGTGACATAAAAAACCCCAAATTTGTACTTATGTGACACATTTACCTTCCGTCAAAATTCTGTTAGATAATTTTTCAGCCACAGCATCATATTTATTTTACTTAAGTCATGTGGGTATCATATCAAAACCGTTTGCTTTCTAGCGTTCATGTAGGATAAATTTTTAACGGTTCTCGTTGAGAGAATTTTGACGAAGGGTAAACAGGTCACATAGGTACAAGTTTGGATTTTTGGTATTATTGAAAAAAGTTCAGGGTAAATGTGTAACAGTAAACATAGTCTAGCGTTTTTTGTGGCTTTTGCCCAAAAACAAAAAGCATAACATTCATAACCGATTTAGTAGATGGATATTTTTCTTTTTGGCCAACAAAGTAGAGGGATGAACGTCAGACAAAATGAGGTGAAAGGATCAAAGTTTGGCGCCTGGTGCACTAACATCAATCAGGGGAGTTTAACAAAAGTTCACCTTAATGAAGCCAATTTCCTTAGCGTTGCTACGGAAGCACTGCCTACAGCACATCAGTCCATACTTCCGGATCAAACCATGAGGGTTTCCACATACCCGGCTGCCAACAAAACAGAACCGAAAGTTGAGAATAAACGCCGACCTTAAAAGAAGAAAGGAAAGCAAGCAATTTCGCCTTCTCTTTTCTTCCCAGAAAATGAACAATCCACTTTGATAAATAAAGAAACTGAAGAAACATCGGCGATTAAATCTGCAGAACAAGATTGTGGGCAGCATAGAAATATGAAATGACAAAACAAATTATAAAGCAGAGTCTCATTGTAAAACTTCATAGGCAGTATGCACTAATATCAAGCTACAAAAGCCTCTAAGACACAGTCAATGCACCAATCTGTTCATTCTACACCACCCTTAGCCCGATCCTTTCACACTAAAATGCTCCACCTCCTCCTATTCCGTTTACTTGGAGATATTTTCTCTGAGGAGGCAGCCCCATATCACGAAGTCACAGAGCCTCTTTCGCCGAGTTCCTTCGAGAGAGTGCTGTCACTCGCCCCTAGGTATTCCCAACCGACCGAATCTTAGCAGTGTCTAAACAATCCCCAGGTATCTCCTAGAAAAATCCTTAAAAGGCACAACAACAACAACAACAACAACAACAACAACAGGACCCATTACATCAACCAGCCATTCCACCAGCGTTGCAGTCAATTAGCCGACCACCCAAATCGAGCAAAACGATAAAGGAGCCGAGATCGCGCATGAACAGCGATCGAAATAGCGAGAACCGACCAAATTGTCGCCCAAGTTCGAAGCTTCGCGATCGATCTGACCAAAGCTCGAAACGCGGATGGCGCAGAGGGACGGCGAAAGAAGGAAGGAAGGATGAAGCGAAGTGCGTACCAAGTGCGAGAGCCAGGGCCGTAGGTCTTGGGATGAGAGTTCCACACGTTGGAGTGACCCATCTTCTTCTTCTCCTTCTTCCTCCTCCTTCCTCTGAGCTCGCCGCGCAGTTACGATCGCTTCCGCTCTTCGTCAGGGAAGCTGTGCAAAACCCTAAAAAGCTGCTTTTATAGGCTCCCACGTCCCCCAAAAACGCCGCGTTTTGGATGCGCATGGGGACTTCCGAAATCAAACGACACGTCTTCATCAACCCAACCAGCGCATACTTTTTGCTGGTGTGATTACAGTGACACGAAAGTATAATTAAGTTCTAAAATTTACAAAAAAAAATATAATTAAGTCCTAAAACTTGTCAAATTTGTACAATTAAGTCATTCCGTTAATTTCGTCCAACTTGATTAACGAATAATACCGACATTGCTTAATTTAATATTTTGTCTCTCAGGCGATGATGTGGCTAAAACGATGTTTTTTTTATCCAAATTTGATTTTTGAAACAAAATTTATTTTAATTAAATTAAAAATAAGCCTTTTTTATTTTTTATTTTTTTTAAAGAAAATAAGATAGGAGTGAGAAACTAGGCAGCAAAGGCCGCAAGTCCTCCTCACTACCTCCCCACAATAGCTAGGAAGTGCTGGCGAGGGTGGCCAAGAGCTACTCTTGCTTGCGGTCGGCGAGGGTCGCGGACCACTGGTCAAGGCTCGCGCAACCCCGCCAACCATCCCTACCCTTGCAAACCCTTCCCAACGATGGCATGGCGGCAATAACGAGGGCTTGATTTCTCACTATGTCCTTTCTTTTTACTTTATTATTTACCTTATTTTTAATTGAATTTAAATAAAATTTGTATTAAAAATCATATTTGAATTAAAACGACATTGTTTTAGTCATACCATTGCCACAAGCCACATCCGTATTTTCTTTCAACCAAGTTTGAATGGAGTTAATAGAATGACTCGATTGCATTTACCTTATTTTTTATTTGGAGTTAGCGGAATAACTCAATTTCTCACCTTGTCCTTTTTTTATTATATAATTTACCTTATATTTTAATTGAATATTCAAATCAAATTTTGATCAAAACGACGTCGTTTTAGCTACATCACCACTTCAAGTCAAGTTCATATTTTCCTTCAGCCAAATTGGATGGAGTTAACGAAAGGACTCAATTGCACCAATTTGATAAATCTTGAGATTTGATTTGTAACTTTTAGTTCTCAATTGCACTTTCGTGACAAATTTTAAGACTTTAAATATACTTATCCAAACATTTGCTTCTAGAGGAACAAAGCTAAACTGTAAATCTTGAAATTCCTTCTGGACAGCAACCGCGTCATCTAGGACTTTTGAATTCTTCCAATCACGACGTTTGAGGTGAACCAGTGAAATCCTTACGAGCAGCAGCTACGTCAACTTCAGTGATCACCTCCGGCCGCTTCTATTCCTTTGCTCATTCCATAGAGGAGAAAGAGCTGCAGTTAGGAATGGCTGATGATGGGGACAACAAATCTGGTACGAGATGGAGAGAGTGGACAACAAATCCGGTACGACAAAGCTGAGGTGTTGCTTTCTTTAGCTGGTGCCGTATTTGAACATAGAAATCGCCACTGTTTCTGATGGCCGACCAACAGCTCGAAGAATCTTTGGCTTTCCTAGTACCAGACAATTGTCCTAATTGCTTCTCCAAGGCAAAGAGAAAAGCTCTGTATCTGAACTAAACCATACCTTATATATGTCATATGAGCCGACAAGCTGTGATTGCTCCGGCATAATACGTTAATCCGTCTTAGTGAGCATGTATTTCATCACGTAGTTAGCCAGCTATGATGCATTTATTAGCAAGATGAGAAAAGGGCATGCTTCATTTCGAAAACATGAAAAATATATGCATCTTTTCCATAAGAACACATTTTTATAACTCGAACATAATTCCCATCACCTCTCCAACTAAACTGCAATCCAAAAAGCATCGATGGAATTTCATTAAACTCGATCTGATTACAATTATCCATCGGAATTAAATCAGAATTATTCAGGAAAGTTTAGAGCTATTGAGTTTCATGCAATTAAGTATGCAAATACCAAAACAACCACACTGCCTTGGAAATTAAATACTAAAAAGTACAGCAACCTCTAGTTGCTGCAACTGTTCTGTGCTTCTTTTGGACATGGGTTCAACGTCCTTCTTGATCAGTCCAGAGGGAACCAAGCTCCATGTTGCTCATATCATCAGAGACCAAGGTTATCAAAGACCACAGGACCAACATATGCTTGATTCTTGATGATAACAACGATGCAACAGCTCTTGACATTTGACAAGGTTGGATGCTGAACTTAACAAAATTTTCTTTCTAAATTGACAAAAGTACATAGTTACATTTGAATAGAAATGACGTATCATGACTAAATGAATCTTACACCCAACCATTCATGGAGATTGATTGCGCTGTCAACAAGGATTGAACTTGGGACAAACTAATCCTTTCCTTTCTTCAATTTCCCAAGTTGGAGAAAAAACAACTTATACAGTTGGAGTTTGCCAATCCCATCTTCAGTCAGAACTCGCTTTTTTCAAGCTTGCCATGTATGTTAAATAAATGGTCCACACATATGAACAAGAACTGTTCACCAATGGCTGCCAACAATATGAAAACAAGTGTTAATAGTTCACTCTCCCCTCAGCCATTGCCATGATCAGAACACAAGAGTGATACAAATCACATGTTATTTTAGGTGGGACAAAGAAAATAGACTGATTATTCCCAAACAAAAACTAACTTTTCCTAGCAATCGGATCAGGTCCTACGAAAATTATAATGAGTACCCTGCGAATGACATTAGTTGAAGCAGTTTATTTTCCTTGGATGTCAGCAATGTACACTTCCAGCATGCTTAAAGCAACCAAACATACCTGTAAATGCACAGGGACGAACTTAAATGTGAACAAATCACAAATAGGCCAAAAGAAAACGCCATTTCTAAAGGTCGGCAGTAGATCTCGCTTCAATCTGCCAACAATATCACCAAAAGTTTCACCTGCATCATTCAGAAACTAAGTTCGTTAATAAAGAAGCATTTCCTGCTTAGGTACATTATCTCAAAGGAAATTTAACGTCACTTGATACATCCTTTGAAGTTATATATGCCAATTAGTAGCCATTTGGCACAACTAAGAACTGTGGGCTCAATCATCGGGGAAAAATCTTGTAACCAATGCAGAAGGACACACATGCAGGTACACAGAAAGAGAGGTTCAGACTAATGCTAATTACCCAATGGCTGCAAAGGAAAGGTATCCTGTTGCTCATTTTAGTCGCTCAAACTTACTATTGATATTGTGAAAAAGGAAGAAACTAAAGATAATATAAGTCATAGTCTCTGAGCTGCATACCTGGCACCACATCACATCCCCCTCAAATCAAGAAATATAGCTAAGGTAACACACTCCAAAAAACACTCATATGCAAATCAGTCCCATAAATCCTTTTCTTTAATGGATTCTAGCATTTTTAGTGATAAGTGGTGATCATCAAACCAACCACAATCGGGATCTTCTCAAAGAGCTATTCGTTAGTAGTCTTAGGATATCATGGCAAAGAACTGCAGGGCAGAAGTTAATGATTCTTGACCATGCCCATCAGTCAAATAGAGCAGAATGTCCGAAGTACATCATGACCCATCAGCCTATTAAGACTTGCGCATTTGTCAAAGAGCCAGTATCAACACTATAATCAATGGTATATGAGTGGTATAACCAACTTTTCCTATGAGGAATAGAAGAATACTCTGCCACAACAGAGAAACTGACTCAGGGGAATATTAATATAGGATACTGCATCCATTCGACAACTTGAAAAGCTAAAATTTGAAAAATGAACCAGCAATAAGTCCCTCAATCATCCAAAAGAGGCATATAAAATGTGAAAGGAATGAGGAACAGGCTTTGCGGCAAGTCAACTATCCAACCAATCAGTTGGCTTTACCTCAGAAAAGAGAAGACCAAAGAACCATCTCTTACCTTCGCAAATATATCTAGAAGTATTTTGTTGTGTTAAATTTAGTTAAATTTCTTGGCTTAGAAGTGAATACCACTTGTCAATAGTTTGCAATACAACAATCACTCATCATGTACAGAATAAAGCAAAAATTGCCATTATAGTTTTTGTATGGGAAAGACAAAGGGCTTGTGAGAAGAAAAATGATCGTTAAAGCATCTCATCACCTTGTAGAGCCGCATTGTACGAGAAGAAGACCGTGGTGATGCAAGGTCCATATAACGCCTGCCCCATTAATATTTTCTTCAGGGTAGTAACCATATCTCGCTTTGGTAGGACTCTCGACACAGAGTTGAACCACATGTGCTGGCTAGGACCCAAGATAATCAATCCATACGCGGCCATACGCAGCGTTCTTATCGGGTCCAAAGAACCGGAAGGCGGCAATGTAATCATCTAAAAGAATTCGATAAAAAGCTGTCAGCAAAATCATATTAATCGAATCATCAAACGAGAAGCTTCACAGCCAATGATAAATACGACGAGGCAAGCGAGTGAATCTATGTAGACCAGTATATGCATGTGTACTGTTCGCAGTAGTAATCAGAAAACAGAAGTTGGGTTACACAGAAAGTTAACATGTCGATACTCTAGATCGACGAATCTATGCTCGCCATTATGAGCGGATGTTATTCAAAGTCCTGCCAAACAAATCATTCACCTTACAGTAGCCTCTTACCATACACTAGCTAGAATTTAGAAAGCGAGTTCAACTTCAACGGTCTCAATAACATTCAAACCCTCCGGACCATAAAAGCTAAGGTCTTGCCGTGCAGAAAACACGCCCAAAGTCGCAACCGACACTGTTTCAGCGCCTTAACCTGGGAAGTCAAATCGGCGGCGGCGTAAATGAGCGAGGACGTGACGCACTTGGTGACGACGGGCCGAGCCTCGAGCGCGCCCAAGTACCAGGCGAGGAACCCATTCTTCCCCGGCCGGCAAAGTGGGACGGAGCGCGAAAGGGGGGCCTCGAGGGAAGAGATCGAGCTTCTGGCGCCCCCGCCGTTGCCGATCCCGTTCCGCGAGCTGGCGTAGGCCCTGCGCCGCTGCGACCTCGCGGCGAGCGACGGGGATTCGAGGGAGACGGCGGCGAGATCGGCGAGCGGGGCGGAGAGCGTCGTCGAACGCCGGCGGAGTTGCTTCAGCACGGAGCTCGTCGCCATTTTTCCTTTCCTCCTCGAAGTTTGGAGGGAGGACTTTCCTTGGAGTTGGTAGGTGCGGCAAGGCACGCTCGTGTTTATAGAGGCAGGAATGGTTCAGCGGAAGGACCGGAATCGAACCTGACCGGTTTCGGGTCAAAGCCCTTTTCGAACCCGGTTGAACCGGGCCCATCCGAAGCATTCGACCGGCCTATTTAAGCCCCTTCCTTCTTCCCTCCCCCCGTCTTTCTCCGTTTGCTCCGATGGCAATGCTGCCCTCCTCAAATCAAGAATAGACGCTGTCTGTCTCGGTCGCTCTCTGGCTCTCGTCAAGAAGCTTCGACGCTTTCGTTTCATGGCCGAGCTCTTCTCGTCTCCGTCTCGCTCCGAAGGTTCTCCGAAGCGCCGGGGCCATCTGCTCCGATGGCGGTGCCCTCAAATCAAGAGTAGACGGAGCTGGGAGCTGCTGTGGACGATCGCGCGAGGAATCGAACTGCGCGGCCTCCATTACGAAGCTTAAGGGCTAGGGTTTTGCTGGAATAGCTTGTTCGCGGGAACGTTCCGTGGCGCACGCATCGTCGTTCCGCTTGATCTGTGGCGACGGCTTTCTTGGTTTGCTCTCTGGCTGCTGAGTTGTTAGCTCGTAACGAGGGGAGATTCTTGCGACTGTCTAATAGTCGACGTCGAACTATGCGACCCGCTACTTGTTCGATTTTGTAGCTTCCTCTGCAGAAGGCAGGGGTTTTGGTTCGGTGGCCGTTGAAATTGGCCGAACCAAAGTCACTGAAGGAGCGCTGGACGCTATGGATCCTTCGATAATGAAGCTCCTGGAAGAAGATGAGGTGTTTGTTGTTTTGTTCATTTTACCGTATTCGTATGGGAAAACTTCTGCTCTCGCCGTGGATTTTGGGTGGGGATTTCTCATTTGGGTTAATTTTGTGTCTACAGGACGAAAGCATGCACTCAGGGGCTGACGTGGAGGCTTTCCAGGCTGCCCTCAATCGGGATATTGGAGGCGATACTTCGGCTTCTCAAGCATCATCATCCAATAAAGGTGTTGTTGGCATTAAGTTTTTTGCTTTCTAGGAATTAAGAGTTTTTCGTGGTAGTTTTGATGCAGACTGTTAGGTTATCAGGACGTTATTTTACATCGTGTTTATGTGATGATGACTAGCTGATGTGTTGTATGTAATGAAGTTAGTGCAGGGATGATACATAATGCTTTTTATCCTGTTACAACACATCAATCTTATCTAGCCTTGTATTTAACGAGTCAAATTTATCAATTTGTCGGATCGGAATGGCCAGAAAGATGTGCCATGGCTTTCAAGTTCACTGCTTTGTGCACCTTATTTTAAGTAACGTTGATGTCGTTATAGCTAAATGTTTGGACTTAACATGCCTTGTTTGACTTAGCTGGGGCTTTAGATTAAATTTTGAAAATTAAGTCAAGCGACATCATTGAACCTGCAGTCTCTAAGCTGATTCCTGATAACTACTGTTGACCTGTAGATCGAGTAATTGGGTCCTTAGTCACAACTATTGAGATTATGTGGAACCAGAGTCAGGCCTCTCAGATGTTGGGTGTGTGGATAAGATAGAAGCAAGTGATTTTCAGTCTGATGGGCTAGTTCTGGTTAATTTCATCTGTGTTGTAGAATAGTGGTAGATCAGTGGTGACTTCAAATCTCGCATCACTGGAGAAATGATAGATTATGGATTACCGACCGTGAGATTGAAGGGAAATTAGGCTGTTGAAGATTCTGATGGATCCAACTGTGTCTGTCTCAAGCTATGATATTTCTTGATAAAAAAATTAAAAAAGAATATTTAATCTTTAAAATTGCAATTTAAATTTGGCCTATATCAATCTTTAGTTCTATTTTGTTGGGGATGCGTTAGTTCAAGTATCTGTGAACTTAATCTAGAGCTGATGTGATATAATTATTTACTAGCACGTGAGGATGAGCATGATGAAATGTTCTTTGGTTTCTTTGTCTCGTTTGCGAATTTGGATTAAGTTGATGAAGCCATAAACATGCCAAGCCTCTTGTAAACAGGGAATGATATTTTGTGGGAGAAATTTTCTGTGACAAGGAGGATCAGTAGGTAGCTATTTGATTATTGTGACTTAGAGATTGTTCAAGGGGGTTCCTACCTCTCTGCTTCTCATTTAATCTGTGTCCAGCATCAAAAGCCAACTTATAAAAGCCAAATATTATGCTGCAAGTAAATGTTGTCCCCTTCCGAATTTAGATTTTGATCGAAATCCAAGACCCAAGAAGGGTATTAAAAGCATTTTGTAGATTCCTTTTGATCTAAAAGAAGGATGACTAAAGAACAAAATAAGGCTTTTCACCCCTCCTCCCTTCCAAGACCATTCGAAAAAGTAAAGCAACAGAGACTAAACTGCAAATAGAGGATGGAACCGTTAAATGCCTGAAAGGGATGAGAAGCAAATTTGTTACAGGGAAAATGCGGTTGCAGAGGAAAAAAGTTATTTGTACTTCTTAAGCTTGTGGTGTAGTTTTGGATAATACTTTTGGCCAGTGCTGTGCGACTGCAGTGTTTGGCAGTGTCAGCTGAAAAAAGTTGCCCATGCTGGTTTACTACTTGATATGCATATGAGATGAACACCTTTATTAGCTTGGCATGTGCTCCTTGTTTAGATGTTACATTTGGAAGAATGCAAAACAAAAGTAGAATCTTGGTCAATATTCATAGCGGTGAGTAGCTTAGCAGTATAAAAAACCTTGCTTCCTAATACCTAGGTCACCTCGACATTCCCTTCTTTTCACTCCCTTTTTTTTGCTGCTGATCTTATATTTGTTGCTTCAAAGGGTCTTACTGTTAAGGAAACTATAATGCTTCAGGTGTCTCCCAAGGAGACAATAATATGCCCGGCCAATCCTATCAGGGATGGCAACCGACTAACCAGGCTGCAAATGCAAACTCTCAAACCCACCAAGAGCAAAAGAATGCAGAACATCAAGAACAGATTTTGGCACAGATGCAACCGCAGCAACATGAAATTCTTTCTGATCCCCAACAAAATAACACCTTGGAGGAAGTCAATCACCTGCAGTTGAAGCAGGAACAAGTGCAAGATGGTCATCAACTCGGGCAAGGAGAACAAAATTCTATCCAGATCATGCAATCTTCTGGGATGCAAGTGTCAGAGAAGAATTCCCTCTCTATGAGTGAGCCAGGTAGAGTGCACACTCTTGACAGTGAATCTCAGTACTTAAAGTTACAGCAAATGAGCAATCAACAGGCAACGGTCCCTGAGCAACCACCAAATAGGCCAAATCGTGTTAAACAAGTGCCATTTGCATTGTTGCTCCCTGTGATTCTTCCCCAGCTTGATAAAGATAGAGCCATGCAACTGCAAACCCTTTATGCCAAATTGAAGGTGAGTCTTTGGTAAAGCTCTTTCTGATTTTTACTTTTTAAGGGCAATTTAATGAGGTTTGTTAGTTGCTTGCTTGGTCTCACTGCTATAGAAAAATGATATTCCCAAGGAAGGGTTTGTTCGGATCATGAGAGGAATTGTTGGAGATCAGATGCTGAAGTTGGCACTTACAAAAATGCAAACACAGGTATGTTTAGCATGATTGATGTCGTACGCAGGATTATGAATGCCATTTTGTTACTAAGCTCCGTAGTCTCTTGCTTGCAGCCTCCCCCTCAGTTGCATATTCAAGGTTTGCCTTCAGCTCTACAGCAACACCCTAGAACGCAGCCCGCTAGCACTGCAAAGTTCAGTGATGTGTCTCCTCCGGGTCAAGTCCGTTCTGCAATGATTAGAAATGGTCCACAGTCTGGAGAGGTGGAACAGATACTAGAGTCTCGATTAGTGCAGCAGCAGCCGCAGCAGCATTTTCAGAACATGCAGACATTTCCTAAGTATGGAAGTCCTGGTGGTAATCATCCATTCAGCGGGACAAATGTAAACAGTGCTGCTTCATCTGTCAAAACAGAACCTAATGATTTACAAATGAAGCAGGTTCCGATTCATCAAAGTTTGGGTTCAATTCAGCCAGGAGGGGCAGCTCAGACAATTAGCCTGGTGACTGCACCAAAATTTGATCGGCAGCATCCTAACAATGATAACAAGAGAGGGCAATCTTCTGCTCTCCCACCATTTGCAAGTAATGTATCACTCCAACAAAATTCGGTCCCTTGGAAATCGTCTACTGCTAAAGACCAAAGTTCGGGTGCCGTTTCATCAGCAGCCTTTGTAAAACAGGAACCTGTTGATCATTCTAGCAATCAACAAAAACCACAGTTGTCTTCCGTTCACAGATCGTCCTCTGTTTCAGCTGGACATCTTGAGCAAAGAGTTCCCATATTAGAAACCTCAAGGGACAATTCACTTGAGCAGCAGTCCCCAGGAACCGGTTTCTTGGCTCCTACTAATACTACTGGGACTTTGCATCAGGGTTCTCTTTCCACAACACCAGCTCCGGATTCTAATATCCAGGTGGTCCTTTAAGTTCAACCATGCTTATATCTTGCAATTTGATCCAGTTAATTTCCTTGAACGCATTTATTTCCTTTGTATGCATATGGGAATATAAAATCCCGATAGCAACCTCTGGATTAAACAATTAATCACATAGGCAAAGATGTAAATATTAGGGTCTGTTTAGGTTTTGTTTTACTGTTGGGAGGTTTATCTCTGTGTTTCTTAAATGCCATGGCTTGGAGACGTTTGTTGGGAGGTTTATCTCTATGCTTTAGTTGGTAAAACTATTTGATAGCCATTCCTCTTCATTTGCTTGATTGAAGAGGTATGAAAATACTCTTTATCACTAGGCAGCAAAACTGCAGCTAACGGACTTTATACTGGGCTGGGCTTCTATCATGAAGCATAAAAAGTTAATGAGGTAAAAACTTTGGAAGGATGACATGTTACGAGAGCATATTTACTAGTTAAATATGATCCTTTGACTCAGGAAAGGAATTCTCTAGTGACATTGTCACTAGGGTTGATAGCTATTGTATTATTTGTTGGACACAACGTTGCATCTACAACTGTGAATATAGAGGAGATGCTTAGTGCACAAACTTCTGCTCTCATTTATCCTGAGTACAATTTTTAGACTGATTGGAATAATTTGCATGATTTGCATTATCTCTTTACTGGAGTAGTGATATTGTAGAAATTTACTTTTCAATCATTGTTTTGTCATTCGTTTTGCTCTATGTTTTGAAACAAGAACTGGTGGTTCTTTTTGGGATAATTAGTATAAAAGTTCATTCCTTGATGATATCAGACAAAGCTTTGACAGCAAGTATGTCCTTTCTAAAAGATGTTATTTGCCTTGAATATATCAGCTAGGCTCCCGAACAGCATCCACACCAGCTGGGAATAATGCAAGGACACCTAAAAAAACTTCTGTTGGCCAGAAGAAGCCTCTCGAAACACTTGGTTCTTCGCCTCCTCCCTCAAGGTGATCTGGCTCCAAATCTATACCCATCTTGAACAATTCAGTATGAAATTTCACTTTTGATGGTAACATTTGTCAATTTAATTTGTTGTCTACTGAATCTGTACAGTAAGAAGCAAAAGGTATCTGGGACCTTTGCCGATCAAAGCATTGAACAACTCATTGATGTCACTGCTGTTAGTGGGGTCAATCTCAGGGTACGAATTGACATCACAATTCTGTATAGTTTATCCTATCAACTAATTATTAACTTTCTAGTGATTTGGCTTTTTTATCCTTGAAAATGTGATCGGAACCAGGAAGAGGAAGAACAGCTGTTTTCTGGGCCTAAGGATGACAGTCGAGTCTCAGAAGCATCCCGAAGAGTTGTCCAAGAGGAAGAAGAAACTCTGATATTGCAGCGAGCTCCCCTGCAGAAAAAATTGGTGGAGATCAGTTAATTCCTCTCTTCTGTCTTCATCTCTGAAATTTTGTTTTTCTCTATATTATGACCCAGTACTCTTTGGTAAAGATATTTGACTATGCTTGTGCCAGTGGCCCAATGTGGGGTGAAGAATATAGGCAATGACGTAGAGCGGTGTCTGTCTATGGTGAGATGCTAGCTTCTCTGCTCTTTAATGTTTCCCTGTTTAGTGTTTTGTTTTTTTTGAGCCAATCCTGTTTAGTGTCTTAACCAACTCTTTTTCCAGATTGTGGAGGAGAGGTTGCGCAGCCTACTGTGCAATTTAATTAGAATTTCAAAGCAGGTGAGTCTTTTTCACCCTTCCACTAACTTTATTCGAATATATTAGTATTTCCTAATTAAGTTATTTTGGATAGAGGGTTGATGTCGAGAGGTCCAGACATCAGACCATTGTCACTTCGGATGTCCGGCAGCACCTTATGATTTTGAACCGCAGAGCTAAGGAAGAATGGGAGAAGAAACAGGCTGAAGCAGAAAAGCTAAGGAAACAAAGCGAGGCAAGTTTTTGCCATTTATGCTATTCACCTAGCTGACATGACTTCTACCACTAAGAAACCTATGCTGGAGTATGGTGTTTACAGATTCGACAATTATGACTTATGCTGGAGTATGGTGTTTACAGATTCAACAAATATGTCTTTGTAGATAAATATGTTTGCAATAGTCAATCTCTTTCCCTCTTTTCTTCACCTCCCTTTCTGGTTATACCTAATGCTTACTAGTGTACATTATTGCAGCCTGAGGGCAGTCCAGGAGTTGATGGTGATAAAGAAAAGGACGAAGGTCGTGGAAAATCCGTGAAGGTATATTGGATTTCTTTTTGGGTGCAATGGCTTGGCTACCTGAGGCCTCCCTTCCCTTGAAATCTCCTAGCTATAGTGGTGGAAATGAGGATTGAATTCCAATGTTCATCAACCTAGTGATTATACTAAGCTAAGCTTACTCCCATCACGCCTTCTCATGGATCCGGCCTGATAATATTTCATTCTTTTTCGTCTATAATTAGGCAAACAAAGAGGAAGACGACAAGATGAGGACAACTGCTGCAAATGTTGCTGCCCGAGCTGCTGTGGGAGGAGATGACATGTTATCCAAGTGGCAGCTTATGGCTGAACAAGCCCGTCAAAAACGTGAGGGAGGATTGGAGGCAGCATCTCAGGTCGGTAAAGATAGCCGAAAATCTTCAATTTCTGGAAGAAGTAATAAAGACAATCAAGAAGCAGGAAGAAGGGGACAGACTGCATCTGGTATGTCATAGAATCATTGCTAATTTGATGTGTTGGAGTTCTGGTTTTGATAGCGTAAACAGTGGCTGAAAATGATTCTTCATTGTAAAATCTAATACTGGATAAAGAGCAAGCACTTGTTTCGACAAACTAACCGTGCGAAAAATCAATGTGTTTGGGTCTTATTGTAATCTCCCAATATCTGATGTGGTGCCTCGTCCCAATCAGTCATCTTAACCAGTTTTTGTGCTTAACAGGGACCATTAGAAGATTAGGAAGGAACCAAGCTATTGCATCACAACCGAGGGTAGCTCGAACAATTTCTGTCAAGGATGTGATTGCTGTTCTGGAAAGGGAACCTCAGATGGCGAAGTCTAGTCTCATCTACCGCCTTTACAATAAAGTTCGTTCTGAAACTAGTGCTGAATAATTGAAGTGGCAATGTTGGTCTCAGCTTTTTAAATTCCTAATCCAGCTACTCTTTCAAATCATTCAATGAAGTGCAAAAAGCTGTTGATCCAGATCAAGTCTCACCACCGTACTCATTCTTGATGAGGAAACAATTATCCTTGTGTGGTTGCGGTAGACACTAATCTTAGTTCATCCTCTTTGAATTTAGGGATGTCTAGTGCATTTTCCTGGTATGTCATCTGTATCATAGCTTTTCTTCTTTTGATTTTGCATGTATTTTGCAGCAATCCCTCTGCTGCAATTTTTTTTTTTTGCAGTAGTTGGGTTTCCTCAGTACATATCTGGTATTAGGATTTCTCATTGTCGATAGGCAGTAACATTTCTTGTGATTGAATTGTTGGGAATTTAGGTGAATGAGAAGGTTTTCTATATGCATATTTTGGGGGCCACATCGACTCATTAAAGGAATGTGATCAAATAAAATCACTGGCTTTTTTCTTCCTCAGAATTTCGTCAGTTGGACTCTCATGTTCCTGGTCAATTTGCATTTGTATCTTTTTGTATGCAAAACGTTTGAGTTATTAGGTGAATTAGACTCTAAGGTCACAGGCAGATGAATTGCACAGCATGTTCCATGAGTCCAGTGACTTTGAGATGATGGAGGCATGTCTACATATTCCTTTGTCTTTTACATTTACCAATGTGAGCTCTCACCATGATTTCCAAAGGTGCTGCAGGCTGCAAAGGATTCTCTAATAAGATCGTCACGACCATCTATTAGAGTTCGACATGTTCATGGTATTGTCGAGATAGCATGCTAGTACCGTTAAAGATTGGTAAGGATTACATTGTATGATAGATGTGTCTGCCCCCAATTGCGATGGACATAGCAGTACACTACCATAGGGAGAAGACGAAATAGATGCTGGACAACAGTAACAGTCGTCCTTATTTCTCCGCTAAAGGTAAAAATCTTAGTGAAATCAGTAGTTTTTGCCTGGACCTCCGTATAAGCCTCCTCCGTTACCTTCACCGCCCGTTCCAAATCCTCCATCGTGCCCGAAACCTCCGCCTGAACCTCCTCCTCCTCCACCGATTCCGCCGATGCCTCTGCCGCTTCCGTATCCCGAGCCATAGCTTGATCCATACCCACTTCCCCCACCAGGGCCACCACAACTAGATCCTCCCCCTAAGCCACCACAGCCTCCGCCACCAGACCCATACCCGCCAGATGATCCTCCTCCATACCAGCCTCCACTTCTGCCCCCGGAACCATATCCGCCACCTGGACCGCCATTATTGTAGCCAGATCCTCCGCCACCTCCGAAGCCACCGCCACCACCTCCACCAATGCCACCCCCCCAACACCCTGTTCCACTTCCATCACCGTAGCCACCGTCCGTACCATGACCTGACTCATAACCTCCACCTCCCTTGCCTATTCCCCCGCCACCACCAAAACTGCCGCCACCTCCACCCCCTAATCCACCAGTTGTCACTGCTCCGTAGGCAGCTTCTTCCTGATCCTGATTCCTCCTTTGCAATTCTTTGGCCGTATCATAATCGTTGCCTTTGCTCAGAAACCTCTTCCCTCTACTACCTTCCGCTACTAGAAACCCCAGGATGAACCAAATGAGGATGAAACTCCATGCAACCCCATACTGCTTTCCCATGACACCCTCTCGTTTATGATGCAAACTTCAAAATCCAAATTAACACAAAAGATGTAATTTATAGCCAACCTTAACAAACCCTTTATATGTTTTTTTATCAGGATAAATAATTAAAAAAAAAAGAGCAGCAGGAAACAACTAGTGGACAAAAAGATATATCGAAACCTCTGTCCTCACCTATAAATTCGCAAGTCTCTCGCCTCTCTCTGTCGTCTTTGGTGTGCTAGTTAATATGTTTTTTTTTTGGTCGAAGGTGTGCTAGTTAATAGAGCATCGATATTCTTGAAAGGCACGCTGAAAAAAAGCAGAGTGTGAAGAGTTTGAAGGACCACGAACATGTAGCTCGTGCATGCAAGACTTTGCTTAAAATGGATGTGGGGGAGATACTGGTCGTCATCGCGCACATATATACATGGGGGAGGTCCTCTTTCGTAGCTTGGGGAGATATAGACAAGTAGTAGCTGCAGGACAGAGTGGAGTGAGTGGATGGGCCATGCGTTGTGCAGGGGGGGGTGTCTGCCTTCTGAGAGCTAAACGCGTGCCGGATGAGTCTGGTGGCGAAAGCAATTCGCATGACAAATAAAGGTGCGAATCGAGTGATCTCTGTGTGTACGGAGGAAACGGAATGCAACTAAGAAGAGATGATATGAATACATGATTGCGTTAATGGTACGTTTAATTCGCGAAACAAGATAAGAAAGGGGTAGAACCATATATTCCTAACGAGGATCGACGTGATTGGTTTCGATGTTAGTTTGCATTGCAACAGGCCTCAAATGCATAATAGCTACTTCTCAAAAAGTTTTGAACTGAACAATGGAATACATATGTCCTTACTTGGGAAATGCCTCATATTCGTGTGTTCTAAAAGTTTAAACTGTTAGATGAAAGCATAATTTAATATTTGAATGTTCTAACAAAATGGACCAATACTATTGGTGAGCTCTTGGAGTTCGAGGCTTTTCTTTGAGACAAGTTTGTGTAGCTAGTTCGCACTAAGACATACACATGTGGATATGTTTGCAATGCAATGAGAATGATGTAATGTGTAGCAGTTAATTTAACATTGCAAGTCAAAAACTCATTGATTTAAAGTTTTGAATGAAAGCGAGTTTAGTCGGATTTATTGGAGGACTCGAATATGGGCTCCTTATTAGTGATTTCCCAAGATAAAAGTATTAAATTTCAGTTGTGCATCCCAACATATCTGTATATCGGTAAATGAATACTTCTTGCACATTATTGCGACACTTGACTCGATCATGTACGAACTTTACCTATTAAATTCTTTTTCACTGTTACTTTAGCCAATTCTACTAAGCTAGCTAGAATTATTATATTCCTAGCTGATGAATATTCCATTTCGCATATATAATTGATTGAGATACTAAAAGATTATGATCATTTAAAAGATAATAAGTACGACAACAAAAGGATGTATTCCAGCATTTTCACCCTTCGAATGAAGTTTACAAACGGGAGTTTGAAGAATATTTTCCTGTAAAATAAGTGCAATATTTTACTTTATGTATTTGCACCTATGAGTGAGATAAAATATACGCAAGACAGAAATTTTTTTGATAAAGCTTTGAAAGTATGGAAATTCTATAAAACACTAACAAGATGTGCCACTGTAGAAAGGCCCGGGTGTCCACCAGACCTACCCGAGCTCGAGGTCTACTTTCGCCACGTGTCATTTTATGATTGGTCCGTCCAACCTTATTATATTTATTATTAATGATTATACATATGTTTAATTTGTCACGCGCACGCGCGCACACACATATAAGTATATTAAATTTGCAAATATAAATTGATAACAACACATGATTTTTGAACTTTGGCCCAATATGCAATGTGGTCTCTAAATTTTTAATTTGTTCAATGCGATCCCTAAAATTTCAATTTCTTCAGTATGATCCTTAGACTTTTGGTATATGTTTAACTAGTCCTTGAACTATATGAAAAATTTCAATATTGTTCTTCCATTAATTCAAATTCAAGGACAATATTGGACATTTTCACACAGTTCATGGACTAAATTGAATATATACCAAAAGTTCAGGGACCATATTGAATAGATTGAAAGTTCATGGATCACATTGCACATTAAGTTACAGTTCAGAAATCACATTAAATAAATTAAAAGTGTAGGAATCACTTTACATATTAAATCAAAGTTTAAGGACTATTTGCGTCATTTTTTCAAACATTAAAAAAAACAAGGACTAGCTAGAGATGGGCCACTTTTATAAAAAGGACTCCGCGAGTTTGAATCCTTCGGCCTCCATGTCCATTTTCTTTTCTTTATTATTCGTTTTTCATTTTCTTTTTCTTTTCCTTTTCTCTCAACAAGCATAAGATTATGTACTATTTCCTTTATTTTTCTTATTATTGGTGTCCTCTGTATTTTATTTTATTTAATCTATTAAAAGAAAAATTTATCTTTCTTTTTCTTTGTTTGTCAACCTATCTTTTGAGTATAGGATTGTAATTTAGTTACATATTTCCAAACCAAATGACCCATGTATTTTTCATGAGTTTACGTTTTCTTGTCTTTTAATATTTTATTTTGTTGATAGACCTTTAAAAATATTTTGCAGTTAACTCAAAATATGAATTTTTGTTTCATCTTTCTTGAATCTATTAATCATTCAAAAATTAAATGTAGACTAACAAAAAAGAGTACTTCAAAGTTATTGTCAAATGATATAACTAATATCAATAGTCTTACCCTAACTAATCTCACGAACGTGTGAAAAATGGGCCACCACTTATTGTGCCACGTGTCAATCTTTTATTTGTGAGCACTGTTAAAATTGAATTTTTATGTGTGATCTTTTTTTATATTTCTTGTTTAATTGCGAAGATGAGGCTTATATGTTTTCAGGAGTTAGTTTTATCTTTAGAGAATTATTTTTTTCTTATCAAAGTTATTCATTTATAAAAAAAATAAAGTAAACAAAGAATTAGTTTGACAAAAGAATATAAACAAAATAATGAATTAA
This sequence comes from Syzygium aqueum, assembly GCA_031216185.1. NCBI lineage: Eukaryota > Viridiplantae > Streptophyta > Magnoliopsida > Myrtales > Myrtaceae > Syzygium > Syzygium aqueum. The sequence goes on along the minus strand of CM062236.1, from coordinate 21,514,513 downwards.
TTTTTTTTGATAAAAAGTCAATTTCCTTTACCAAATGGATCCATTGTATTGTTACTTATCGATGCATAAAATGACTTAGGGCGGCCCTCACTAGGCCGTGAGGGTCAAGCCATCGCCAGATCTAGTGAGAGCAGTCCTTGCCCATGTTTGATACTCAACCATGGTTGGCGAAAGGCTGAGTACTGGCCACAGGTGAAAGGGAAAGAAAAGGAAAAAAAAATTAAATGCAAAAATTATCCACGTTAGCGCTGCCATGCCACGTAAGATGACCAGTAGCCGGCAGGCATCCACGTCAGCAATTTCCAATCAAAATTGGCCATAATGACTAAATTGGCAAGTTGTCAAAAGGTTCAAGACTAAATTAGCAAATTATCCAAATGTTTAGAACTAAATTGGCATTATGAAAGGTTTAATACTAAATTGGCAAGTTGTTAAAAGGTCTAGGATTAAATTGGTAAAATTGAACGATTTAAGACTAAATTGACCGTCTTACAATGTGTTTAAGACTTTTATTTCGTAATAATACAATACTAAAGCAATATCAAATTTGGAGCAATAAACTACATTTTGTTTTTAATAACATTACCCATATAGGAGATGAGTTTTACATCAGCATTCCCAAAATCCTTTGTTGTTCTCTCCATTGCTTTGTTGGATTTAGAGTGTGGCACTGCATGAAACATGGCGGGCCAGCAAATATCACAGCACAAATGCTCAATTGTCACTAGATCACATGGCCGAATAGATCGGTCTTAATCCATTTTCAAAGTCATATCACCAGACACAATCCTTAGTGCTAATCATGAATGATTATGTCTCTCTGTGTCAAAGGAGTAAAGCTTAGCATTAGGAAAATTGCGCCTTTAAATGCTACAAAAAAGTGGAAGGTGGACACAAGTAGAGAGAAAAGTGGCACATCAATGCCAAGATTAGAGAAAACTCTAGATAAACGAAGTCATGAACTATGAAGACTTGAACTCACCATGCAAAAACTTCTTCATTATCCTCATAATTAACTCATGTCCTTCCTTTTCAGATCACAATTCTCATCCTCAACATCTTCCGCCTTCCGCACAACTCACCATCACCTTTGACCTTGAGCCGGCAAACAGCCACGCGGCCTCCATCTGCTTGCTGATCATACGCGCCGCATAGTACTGTATCTTCGCGCGTTTGCGCCTCTTCTTCTCCAACCTCATGCACCCATCGACAAACAACAAGCAGTCCATCAAGCTCTCTTTGCTTAGCCCTTTCATATCATAAGCCTGTGATCTTCTCCACAAGCTCTTGCAGTGACTGTTCGCCGGACTTGACAAGCACAGAGCTCTTGTTGTGTCTCTGATGGCAGAATCTGCATCTCCAAGCAACAAGTGACACTGGCCTCGGTTGCTGTAAATCACCATCCTGTCCTTCCTCAGCCTCAATGGGCAAATCTCCAGTGCCTCGTTGTACTTCAACATGGCCTCTTCTATGTGACCTGCCCGAAACATGCTTTTTGCTTGCTGTTTTATGAGATCCACTAAGACCCTCCTTTCTTCAACCTTTTCTGGGGTCAAAAGTCTCTCCTTTTTCCTTTTCTCAACCTTTAGGATCCATAATTCATCTAATGCCTCTTGGACTTTTGGGTAGTTCTTGAATCTTGATCTTATCATTTTGCTGTGGTCTTGAAGGAGGGTTCTTGAAATGGCCTCTCCTATGTGGATCCTCGTTTTTCCAAGTTTATTGAGTTCTATCAAATCTATGAGACAAAAAATGGCAATCTCAATGACTTTGTACCGAGTATCTTGATCTCTGAGAAGTAAGAGAAGACAATCAATGCCCATATACTGCCAATCATCTGAAGATCTTGAGAGATTACAGAGATATCGTAGGACTTCTTTGCAATCGGCAATCCTCTCTCTTCCAATTTTCGTGTAACACAAGATTCTAATAAGCCCAACACCACCAGGATTAGAGTGGTTGACAAGTCCACCCCACATCTCGCACAAATCCTTCAAGAACTCTTCCCTGCAAATCAAATCCAAACTCCTTCCCTTGCAAGCAAAGCAATTGAGAAGATAGAGAGACCAGCATTGGAGCTGGCTCGCCCACTCCTCAGCCTTTCGGTCTTCCAACTCGGTCCTTCCGATGCCGCGCGTCAGCAAATCGCATTGATACTTCGTCCTCCCCATTCCATTTAGTGCTATGAATTTGGTATACACGACCTCGAGGCAGCTGCTTGCTATTTGCATGGTTGAATCAACCACTTCTTGCTCGAAGGCCAAAACTGCTTTGAAAGTTTTCTCGTAGCTTGCGAGGTGGCCTAGTGCTCGGACCGCAACTCTTTGCTCGATCCAACTTACCTTGCCTCTCAAGAGTTCAATCAATGGTGGTATCACACCGGACTCCACCGCCTTTTCAGCAAACTTGGTCTTGTTCATGGTGTAGGAGCCAATAATGTGGGCGGCATAGTAAGGCACATATATGTTTTGATTCCTAAGAAGCCAATCTTTGTCATTAATGCCCTTCATGATCAAGTTGCTCAAGAGGTCGAAGATTCCAAGGGATGGGTATTCGGGATCGTCGGTGTGAGTCATGGCAATGTGCCATAATCCACTCAGGATGAGAACTAGCTCTTGGTTGTCCCTATGAAGCATCTCCTTGAAGCATCTTGTAATACCAGCTCTTCTGAGGGATGGGTCTGGCTCTTCCATTATGCAAAAGAAACAACTTGATGATAAGCTTGTGCTGGTAGTGGTAGTTGTGGGGTTTATCTTCTTCTTCCTCTTCTCATGCTTTTGTAAAAACTCCATTGGATTGGTGAGAGAGAGAGAGAGAGAGAGAGAGAGAGAGAGAGAGAGATTAGGGTTTGGGAAGTTTCAAGTGTTAATTGGGACTTATTCTATTGAGGTCACTTGGCAATTAATGGACGACTTGTGGGGAAGCAAGTGGATTGAACCAAGTAAATTAGTGACCCATGGAGTGACTAGCCAGGGTGTGCCTGAAAAGAATGCAAAATCTAGTGCTTTTGGAGCATTTTCCATTATTGACTTCATATGAGTATTTAAATAAAGAAAAGGTTTTTCTTTATAGTGCTTTTATTTTTTGGGCTGAAGTTGTCTGTCTGGGTTCATAATTCTTGCCTGTTTTTAGTGATTACTTTGTTCTGGGTATATAATCTCAATAGAAACAAGAGTAGTTCTATTCTATATTTATGACAGAAATCAAAATAACTGTAAGTATGAACTAAGCATAGTAACTAGTATTTTTTTCGGTCATCATCATGTTAAGTAGCACAACCATTTTTTCTTATCGTTCACACATGCATTTTGAACAAATCGAAGAAGCACTCTCAAGTGATCTCTTATAGAGTAGTCAAAGGTCATCAGTTCATCGTAAACCACCTCCCTTTTGTTTTTAACCTCAATTTTGGCACCAAATTTTTTAACAACCCTATATCTCATTTCCGGTATACTCTTTACTTGAGCATGGTAACTGAAAACCTCACTTCCCTTCAATTGCATTGATAGTCATATGAAGTTGTTCCTTCCTGTCATTTGTCTGATTTTTGGTAGTTTGTTTATTCAACAGTAGTTCTTTTCTTACAGATAATTTCATTCCAAACACTGGAACTTGATCGTTGCTTGGAGACAATAGTCTGATTGAGTCTGATATTGAAGAACAAGTTCAGATGAGAATATAGTAATTTTGAACTATGAAGTCATGCTCAAGTAATCTGACATTCTTGACTCAACTTTGCACCATAATACCCTTCAAAAGCAGAAAATTGCTCTACCCTTGTAGCTTAGTCCTTCCAACATAAGAAAAGCAACTTCAGTGGTCCTTACCCTGCATAGAGTTTAAACAAATTCTAAGTTGAAGTCTGGTTTTGGCATAGAAAATCATCAATTTTCATGTTGCATCTTTTTCCCTTTTGCTTCAAAAAGCTCTTTTGTCTTATGCAGCATAAAGACTGTGGGCAAGAGAACAAATCTTCCAACTCTAATGAAGCTCAAGCTTAATTTATTTCGAAGAAAAATAATTATATTCTCTTGTGCGCTTCCATCATGATGTTGTCTGGATGTAGATTCTCTCACGTCAAAGAGATTATCGCTGCTTTATTATTTATATCTAGATAATCGAAAACAACTTTTAGATATAGACTCATTCTATAGGTGACTAGTAGAATATGAAGGATACAATATTTAGAGGCACGTGAAATCCATTCCGCCCTTTTTGAAGCTCTAGTGAGCTTTCGGGATTCAAATTGTGTTAAGTAAGTTGATTAGACACAACATATGAGCAATAGTCTATTGGCTTCCAGAACAAAATAAAGACAGCTAATTACAAACCCTCTAGCCTACTACCAAAACCCTAATATCTTTTCATGGTTTTTCTCCCTTTGGCATGCAGCAATTGATCCAACTTAGTACTTTTGTGGGGAAGAAATTACGGATATCACAATCTCTGGCAATGAGCTAGAGGAAGGAACCCTTAATATAATGACACAAAATTCTGAAGCTGTGGTGTACAGCGACTAGTCAGAGAGAGGAAGAGAGAGAGAGAGCACGAATTCTTTTTGCAGAAAATCCTCCTGATTCATCCACTTTATGAGTTCTGTAGAGAATGGGAGTGCACAAAAAGCTTAGGAGGGACCACAGCTGAAAATCAGGATTGCAATTCCATTTTTCAGACACGGTGTTTGTGGTCCCTTGACATTATTCCCAGGTTGCTCCTCCAGACAAATATTTTCTCCCACAACTCCAAGTTCCCAAGTACAGAAGCTTTATACGCTTATTGGAACTTTAGTAGGAATGTTGGTGGTCTCAAGAATATGCAGTCACTATCTATAAAAGCACAGTTTACTAGAATAACGAGCCTGAAGAACGAGAAGAAATCCGAATCAGTTTCTAGGAATGTGGTTTACGACGGTAATTAAATATGCGGCCCGTGTCGATGACTCAGGTTGCATATCAAAGTATATAATCATGACTTTTAGGATGTGTAGGAGGAAATTCTAGGCGTTTTAGGATGTCCTTATCTGGCTTTGGTCCATTCCGTGAACAACAAGCGGGGAAAGAGGTTTGCTGCTTTCAAAGTCCTTGATCATGAAAATAAAAGAGCACAGTTTGTCGTGGTAGAGATGCAAATATGCAGAAAGAGCAGTCTGTCCTAATTTGATTCAGATTTTGTTCCTTTGTAATTAATGTAGTCTACCTTGGGTAGTAAATGAAGCTTCTACACTCGGTCTTGGAGCATATACATACCGTTGTAGTTAATTTATAGGTGTGAGTTCCTAGTAGAGGCAGTTATGCAACCGGAGAAAGCATATTGAGTAACATTGTTTAGTACCACGTAACATGTTGATATGATATCATTAATCAATCCCCACATTGATTTGTTGCAGATCTTTAAACACGAATTGAATCTTGGATGGAAATGTAAATATTTGGTTGATCAATGACGTCATGTCAATGTCAACATGCAACGTGGTGATTCTTTCACGTGACAGCAGAGATGACAGAAATACAGCATGCCAAACTGCATATAGACGAATTAATGATCACTCAAAGCCATGGATCTTTTGTCTACTGTAAATTGCAGATCAACTATCTAAAGGTCAGGTAATGATAAATCATGGTTTCGAAAGCAATTTTCTACTTTTGCTCATGATCTTGGGTTGCAACTGATGTGATTGAAACAAGGACCGACACAGGAAAATGACATATTGGAGCTAGGCAAGCCATATAGACTTATTGCATGGTTACCAGGTAATTATGCTCTTTCTGCATTGACAATGAATATAAGCAGAAAAGGAAAAACATGCATCTAAATTGCAGTGTGAAAAGAACTTTTTCAAGGCTGGCCAAATAAATTAGGAGTTCACCTAGTTATCCAAAGAGGGGTTCAAATTCAGTAATTGGATTAATAGACGTAGAGTTAAAGCGAAGTGGAAAAATTGTGAGGTAAGGACTTAAGCAACAGGATTATAAAACACTCATATGCCATCTACATTCAGTTTTGCTGATGAAATTAGACCAACATGGAAAACGATCAGACCGGCTGTGCAGATGTAGAAACAAAGAGGCATATGAGCTCAACCTAAGATGGTTAATGTCTTGGAAAATCATGCATGAAGTTGTGCAAGCTCAAGCACTAGGACAAGCTAGAAAGTGACAGAGAATTGTGTGTTTGTCTCCATCATTTACAGAGTTTGGTGTAAGAGTAATGCACTCAAAACACCTATTCTCATCCAGGATAACGTGCATTTTCACTACAACTGGCATGTAAGTATGTCAAACTTCTACTGAGAGCGAAGTATCTAGGAAACTTAACCACATTAAAGCATTACGCGTTTTGGTGAAATTAAACAAGAGAAGTGTCATTAAGACGGAAGATAGTGCCAGCAATTAATGGGGTTTTCAGCTAATGATTTGGTATACAAATTGTGGGTATTTCCTGTTCAGTCAGCCTTCATCACATTCCAAAAGATTTTGTCATGAGTTTTCCAACTGTTCAAGATCAAACTTGAGGGAGAGAAACTCTGCACCTATCTATGTTTGATAAGCTCTTTTCTCCCTTGAATTTTGGCCTCCGGCATAGTTGCTTAGTCCGAATGGCTGTGCTATGCAAGACCCTGCAAGCCACAGATATTTGCGCATTTATCTAGCCATTTATGCAAAATCTTCACCGCCTAGTTTTTCAGTACGATTTAATTCCAAAACAACTGCGTCGCCACTATGCTCAGCAGGCATTGCTTGACAGAAGCACCATATGTGCACTTGGCAAGAGCACGACAAACATGGATGCATAGATATCCAAGTTGAGATCTGTGAATAATGCAACGAATGATATGCCAAATATAGGTAACCCACAACATTTTTTTATCATAGCTCTCTTCTGAGCTCTTCTTGCTCATGGCGGATCATAGTTGTAAGGACAGGGCAGGAAGGCATGGTTACCCGGTAATTATGCTCTTTCTGCATTAACAATGAATATAGTCAGAAAAGGAAAAACATTCATCTAAAGTGCAGTGTGAAAAAAACCTTTTCAAGGCTGGCAAAATAATTTAGAAGCTACCTAGTTAATCCAAGGAGGGGTATTCAGTAATTGGACTTAATTATAGACATTGATTTAAAGGGAAGCGGCAAAATGGTGAGGTAAGGACTTAAGTAACAGGAATTTAAAACACGCATATGTCATTTACATTCAGTATTGCTGGTGTAATTAGACCAACATGGAAAACGATCAGACCGGTTGTGCAGTTGTAGAAACAAAGAAGCATATGAGCTCAACCTAAGATGGATAATGTCCCGGAAAATCATGCTTGAAGTTGCGCAAGCTCAAGCATTAGGACAAGCTAGAAAGTGACAGAGAATTATGTGTTAGTCTCCATCATTTACAGACTTTGGTGTAACGGTAATGCACTCAAACACCTGTTGCTCTTCAAGGACAACATGCATTTTGACTGAATCTGGTGTAAGTATGACAAACTTCGAGTGAGAGCGAAGTATCTAGGAAACTTCACCATATCAAAGCATTGCGCGTTTTGGTGAAATTAAATGAGAATAGTGTTGTTAAGACAGTTGGAAGATAGCACCAGCGATTAACGGGGTTTTCAGCTAATGATTTGGTACATCAGCAAATTGTGGGTATTTTCTGTTCAGTCAGCCTCCGTCACATTCCGAGAGATTTTGTCATGAGTTTTCCAACCGTTCATGATCGAACTCGAAGGAGAGAAACTCTGCATCTGTCTATGTTTGCATAGTGGTAAGTTCTTTTCTCCCTTGAATTTTTGCCTCGAGCATAGTTGCATAGTCCGAATGGCTGTGCTTATGCTATGCCCTGCACGCCACAGATATTTGCACATTTGTCTAGCCATTTGTCCAAGATCTCCACAGCCTATTTTTTCAGTACGTTTTAAATCCCAAAACATCTGCATAACCACTATGCTCAGCAGGCATTAATTGACAGAAGCACCTTGTGTGCACTCGGCAAGAGCACGACAAACATGGATGCATAGATATCCAAGTTGAGATCTGTGAATAATGCGATGAATGATATGCCAAATATTGCTAACCCGCGACATTTTTCACATAGCTCTCTTCTGAGCCCTTCTTGCTCATGGCGGATCATAGTTGTAAGGACAGGGCAGGAGGGCATTTTCTGAACAAATCTGGATGATTTGGGGCAAGTAGTTCCATAGGGCAATTTGGAACCTGTGATGTCCTGTGGTTGTGGCCATGACCAGTGTAAAGGGCCATTGAACCATTCATTAAGACAGATTCTAACCATCGACAGTTAAAGGAAAAAGTGAACATGCCCACTTTGTAGAGTGGGATTTTCCCCCCTAAAACATTTGAAGAGATATAGGACAAGAATATAAAAGCTTCACATCCAAGGTACTAGATTGGTCGTACATAAAAATAAGTATTTTACTGTGTCTTCCATGGTGGGGCTAGCATGATTTAGTTGCCTGAACTGAATGCAAAGAAACAGAGCAGTACAAGCTAAGAAAATTTAAGAACAAGGTATCTTATTTATCACGGCGTTCTCGTTGAAAGTCATGTTGATGTTTTTCATGTGGCTGTGAGTGCTAACGATTACATCCACAAAAAAGATGAACTCGGTGGGGAATTCAGGAAAACTTTGTCTATGCACATTGCTGAAGTTGCTCGGGTTTTTACATGTCTTTCTGATCATCTTTGAGTATATCGATTGGCTTGCGCTCAATGAGCAACCTCCACAAGAATCACACTTCGAATGTGATTCCAGGATATCCTGATTTAAAATTTGAACAAAAGAGCTGATCTTGTTCTAGAAGGGAAAGGGAAAAAGTAAATTCCACCGGCACATTCCATCAAAATCCCGCTTCCTGGCAGTCTGGCACCTCCCACGACCTGTTGTGCTCTATTTACATTTTGGATGTTCGATCAAGTGCTGAAATTCATATTACCTTCTAATGGTGGTCGGTAGCTTCTCCACGCGATTACACAGGGAAAAGATCAGCCGCATCTTTTTCCATTTCGAGCATCCGTCTCCCTAAATGTAATTGCGGGCCAGGCTACCATGAGATCTGTCTAGTGAGGCAACTCTGGCGCGATGTACATTACTAATGAGACTAGCAGCCACATTCTTTGCTCTCTGACCAGGGGGGAGTTCACAGGCTTCACTGATTGAGGATAATCTGATTTCTGCAGGAGGGATGAAGCAATCCAACGACAGTCCCGGGACATTGAATGCCACTTCCTCGATGGTCCATGCTTCCTCCATCCTGGTCTTGGTATGGCTCATTGCAGTTTCTCCGAACCTGAAAAGGGTCACCACTGACCGCCCCGAATGTGCGATCATAATTCCCTCCACAGGCCTATAATCATCAAGGAAGGAGTTGATTGTGGTCTCCCAATACACGGCATCGCCTCCATTGTTCTGGATCCGGGTCAAGTGCGAGTCTTCCAAGTGAACGAGGAGCCCTGTTTTCTGGCTGAAGTACCCAAACAGAACGTGCCGTATGATTTCAGCTGGTCCTTCGCTCCTGGCCTTTAGGGTAACAGGGTCTGCACAAAGCTTAAGAATGAAACAGTCCTCTTCGTTGACCTTCTTCTCCCCGATACACCGTGCATTGGTAAACATGCTTGCCGTGGTTCTTGGATCAAGACCCTGATACACAACCGGATAACACAATTGAAATAAGACATGCAAACAGTACTCTTTTTCGACAAGGTATTTTATCATCCACTAATTGGGTCCAGCCAACTGCTAAGTATTGGACGCAAGATAATTCATTATTTCAATCATTTCAATTCCTCTTGTTAATAGTCAGTGTAAAGAATGGAGAAATATTCACCTGGAGTGCACGACGGAGAGGCCTCACAGGTCCCTTCGCTGCATGCGCGCCGAGCCATGGCGTGTGCCTCCATACAATCTTCCCATTGCAGCCGGCGTGAACCTTGCTGCCCCCAAGCGCCAGCTCGACATACCACATGTCAGGATTCATCTGCCAGAGAACAAAGCCGCCCGACTCGGTGGCCTTGGAGGAATTCTTGTTCTTGACGACTTTGTTCGGCCCCTCGAATTCAGAGGCTATCATCCGGACCTTTCCCATGGCGTATGCATTGTTAATGGAGTTCTGAAGCTTCTGTCCTCCAGAAGCCGCCATGTACTGCTGCAGTATGTACTGCGCGGACGAGGATTCCTGCAAAATCGCCCTTAAAAAAATCAGAAGAAAAATTCTGACTTGCTTCTTCAAATCGAAGTTTCTTTCCAACATAAATGTACCTTTTTTTGGGTCGGCGACATAAATCTACTTAGCCAGGTGATATATGCTGTACACTACTCTCACCAGTGACAGTTCACCAAATAACATTTCATGGAAGAAACGCAGAGAAAACACATGCATTGGCCATACCATTTTACCAATGTTAGAAAACACCCAGAAGCAGAGCATGCATAGTTTCATCACCTCCACCATGACTCACTCAAAGAGAAACAAAAGCCGAACAGATGAACCCGAAGTTCATAAAAATGTTTCAAAACTTCACAGCATTACGGATTAGTCAACAGAAACACAGTAATTTATCAAACATTTTAGTAATTTGGCGCAAGTTATATGCTAACTTTCCCAGAAATATACCAACCCATTACAGGGATCTAGAGAGAGAGAAAGAGAGAGAACTAACAATGGGGATGTTCTTGATACTGAGGTGAGGTAGGGGATCGGAGGCGGCCACGTGCACGGGAGCGAGCGGCGCCCCGAGCACGCCAAGCAGAAGCCTCAGATCCGACTGCTTGCTAGCGGCGGCGGCGGCGGCGGAGGAGGAAGAGGAGACGGACGGCGCCCGCATCCAGTGGCCCCTCCTGGAATCCCCGCACTCCGCGCCGTTCGGATCGGGGCCTTCCATCAACGGCGAGAGCGCCTCCACGGGCCTCATCATTAGGTTCCCGGATCTCGAGATCAGCAGCTCGGGCGGCGCCACCTGCCCCCCCTTCCTCCGCCTGAAGAGGCCGCCCATCGGCGACGCGCTCCTGCCGGGGCTCTTGGCCCTGGAGCGCGACCGGGGCCGCGACCGCGACCGCGACGGGGAGAGGCCGCGCACCACCTCGTCCTTGAGCGCCGAGAAGAACCCCTGCTTCTTCTCCATATCAAGAACCCGCCACCGAGCGTCCACACACACAACGCGCAGAGACAGAGACAGAGACAGAGACAGAGACAGAGAGAAACAGAGGAGCTTCACCCAGAAGCAGTAGCTGCTCAGGGAGCGAGAAAAAGCAAAAGAAAGAAAGAGAGAGAGAGAGAGAGAGAGAGAATGATGGTGTCGAGCTCGAGCTGGAGAGCGGAACGGGGGAGAAGTGGGTGCAAAACAAACGGCGAATGGCAATGATCGGCTCTCCTTCTTATTGGGTCTTGGCGGTTCTCTTTTCGGAACGCATAGCCGCGAGGCGAGACAAAAAGCCACGCTACCCTCTCTCTCTCTCTCTCTCTCTCTCTCTCCTCACTGTGGATGAATCTGATGATGGGGTCGTAGGTTCCCTCACTCTCTCTCTCTCTCTTCCCCAGAAAAGAGATGTCAACTTTAATTATGCTCAACCAGGCCCTCCTCCTCCTCCTCCTCCTCCTCCTCCTCCTTCCCTTCTCCTTGGTCTCCCTTCTTTACGTGCGCCTCGCCTCTCCTCTCATCATTACCAAGAATGCTTTCGGGTTTAGTTTATTTAGACGCTTCTTCGCCTTCTTCTTCCTCTTCTCCTTCTTCTTGGCAGAGAGAGACAGAGAGAGAGAGAGAGAGAGAGTGAAAAAGGGTTGGGTTAAAGCTTAAAAGACTGCGAGAGGAACAGAGCATGAGGGGAACTAACAGAGAGAGAGAGACAGAGACAGATCTCATTTGTGCTTCTTCCTCGTGGAACACGGAGGCAGATGTGGGGTTTGGCGCCGCTCGTAACGGTCAAAGATTAGGGTTTCCCGGTGCGTCGCGGTCAAACTGATGCGGGTGATGACTAAAGTGAATTTTGGAATATCGAAAGTTATTCCGATAAACAAAAGGGAAAAAAACCAATTTCTTTTCTTAAAAGAAAAAATCCATCGTAACACCCGAGGTTGATGGAGGATTAGAGAACCCATTAGATTAACACAGGTTTTCGAGTCCAAAAATCACCACGATTCTCGTTAACAAGATCCTTAGGACCATGCCTGCCATTGGATTAATTGAGTTTCAAAAAATCGAGATTTTAAATAATAAAATAAAAAACGAAACAATAAGCTTATACGTTCTAAACGTGTATGTTTTGAGATCGGATACTAAGTATAATATGAATATATATATATCAGTATGATGTTCGTGCATATTAGAGTAACATTCAAAGTACGTTATGATCCGGAATTCCTTGAACCTGTCAAATTAATTCGTCATAAAAAGTACTAATATCGAATGGATGGCCAGGGGGTGATTAGAAGAGGCAAATGGGGAATATGTGCGGAATGATGGGTGTAGTGTCGATGCACTAACGCCATTAATGTAGGAGAAAACAAATGCGATCAATGGAAACATTCCCAAACTTTGGTGGGTACGCGGCGAGATAGAAGGGGGGGGGGGGATTGGGGAATTCCATCCCACAAACGTGCACGGCCACCATTGCTTTCCTTATTAATACAACCTTAGCTAGCATCCTCATTGTCATACACTATCATTTGATTAATGTCTTAGACACCATTGTTCTACCGCTTATTTGCCACGTCCCTGCTTTTCCAATTAATCACCCACCGTGATAGTGCTTTAGCCCGAGCAGGCTTAATTTTGAAATTCCAAAGCAAAACTTGTTGTTGCGTCAAAGGTCACACCGGTGAATTAATTTCAGTTTTCGCATATACATATTCTAGACACATTCTCTCCTCTGTGCGGCATGCAATTCAATTTGCTCCCATCCCCGTTCGCCATACTAAAAATTGGTCAGGGGCCGCTCCTTATCCCGCTCCCTGGTCGGACCGGATAAGTTCTAGGCAATGTTTTGGGAGCGGAACGTGAGGGGCAAACATTAAATACGTCGACGCGGTGTCGTGAGCTACCCAAGACATAATTCTTCGCGCCAAAAGCAGGCAGGTCTCATTCGCTTTTGGCCCGAGAGCAATATCCAATTACTCCTACGACAATAATAAGTTCTTATACTATTATTATTATTATTATTATTATATTAATGAGAGCCCCCATGCAGGAGAACGGGGAGAGGGGCCCACTCGGCGCAGAGGATTGACCCACGACTCCCCATAGCCATAGCCATAGCCATAGCCATAGCCATAGCCACAATAGCTCTGAGCCTTTGTCTCCACGAGCCTAGGCCACACTTGCTGCTTCGGCACTCGCTCTTGGATACTCTCCCCCTGATTGGGCCACGTGGCCGCATTCAAATCTAGGTGGAGAGAGAGAGAGTAGCAGCAGCAGTAGCGTTTGGTAAAGCTGAGTGGTGGGAGCAGGTGCGGCTAGCGTCGCCCGCTTTTGTCTCCATGCGCGCGCACCGTCGTCGAGCCTCTTGTCATTCGACCCCCGGAGAAAGAGGCGACACCGAATTGGCTTCCCACCTTCTTCTCCTCCTTTCCTCTTCCTCCCTGTCACGTCACGTCACGTCGCCAATCACGGCAAAAAGGCGTAAGGAGTTCGGCCCCCTTTTGCTTCGCTTCTTTCTCCAGCTTTCCTTTTGACGAAGACAACACCCTAAAGCGACAGAGATCGAATGTGTGCCCCGCGAGGCTGGCGAGCGCGAAATGAACCGGAACAGAAATGGGCCTCCGATTGTTACTGTATGCAGAAGTCTAACCCCGAAGAGATATGGATCCGAGCATGTCCTTAAAACTGCTTCATCTGAGGTATAGAACGTTAAATTTGGAGGTATTCTTTGGGGAGAGAAGAAAAAATTTCCGTTCATTTTGCGAGCATGCGTGCGGGCACTGACACGTTAAAAACACTTGGTATGACAGACTCGGTTGAAAGCTTTGGCTTCCCTTGTTTCGGTGAAGAGCATTGGTAACCACCATCAAGGATTCACAGCAAACCCCTCGTTACCTTGTTCGGAAGTCAAGCCTAGAAATTCGAACTAACAATAGAGAGAGATCACGTGCATATAAAGAGCGAATAAATTCATAATTAAGAGGCCCAATGATCGAGCGACTCTCGAGTCATTTTGATGAATGCTAAATAAAAGAAATTGGGGGAGAAACATGGTCTCGTATATTTTTGGTGGCCAACATTATTTCGTTTTCAAAATACGGAAAATGAATTCGAGCTTTCCTCGAATTTTTACTTTTTTTTTCTTTTGTTGGGTTTCTGAGTTCGAGCTTTTTTGTCCACAAAAAAATTATAAGAAGCACGAACAGCGCCATTGCTTATATACATGGAGAATTAAAAAGGATAAATAGTTATATTAGCCCCCTTTTCAAAGAAGCGCAAGTCGCGCTCAATTAGTCCCCGTGGAACATCAAATTACCTGGAATATCACTAATCTAACCAGCGTAGCCAAGTCAAAGATTCCAACCAAACCAAATAAGCTTCAAAAAAACACATGTAAAAAGACAAAAAAAATAAAAAATAAATCTCGAGATCTTGAAAGAAAAAACCAATTAAATCTCGAAATTATTATTATGTTATTATTTTCTTCATTTTTTTTATTCCGTCGGAGATCATGCAGAGATTGGTTCGTGATAAAAAGTCAAAAGGGACTCGAGAACAAAGGGCTTTAGGGCTCGGGCCGGGACCCACCTCTCACCTGGGGCCCATCATCGTACCTCGGGTGGGGCCCACTGCTGCCCTCAATCTTCTTCATGATTTGGTTCGTGCTGTTCAAATTTATAATATCTCTCTTTATTACTTCCTAAGATGGAACATGAAGACATCCTCGTATCAGATCACATGCCACTGTTACCAACTTACCAGAAACAAAATTGTCTGATCTTACAGATATTTAAACAAAACAAAACGAGACGAATATTGAAAAGGCATTCGCTCGCCTTAGTAATATAATCAATCGTGTCGAAAAGGACTATAGATTCAATACGATGTCGAAGCAAATTGGGTATATGTCATGCACGCCTTGAAGGGTAATCTCTAGTCACTAATATCTTTTAGGACATGGAGGTATGTAGTTGGGCAACAAGGTCAACAAAGAGTGCAACTTGGTGGGAACGTGCGTGGAAGAAAACACCCTAGAGTCTAATTTCAAATCTATTAGTTGAGCGGGAAAAGAATTCGGATTTGGTATCGAGGAAAGTTGATGCTTGGGTACGATCCAAATTGGCCTGCTTGCTCGAAATATGGTAATATTTTTCGAATCTTTGACGTCGAGCATAGATGAATTGGAAGATAAACTTAGTAATGTCATATCATCCGCTATGCTCCAAATGGGAAGAAGGTTGCACAAACCATATCGAGGTGTGTAGGGCATTCTACCCGTTATATGATAAGGCTATCTACAAATTAAAGATTTACGAATAAAAAAGCATCACAAATTCAAATTTAAGCGGAATCACGTGATCCTAGGTTGCACAACCATTTTCGTGCAACTTATTGCGCAAACAGGCATAACAAAAGCTTGCACTTATGCCCATAAGAAAAAGTGCTATAAAAGTCCTTAACATTTCGACCGTCCATCATATTTTATTTTGGTAAAGAATGCAGCATTGTTGTGGACTCTCTTGGTTCTACTTACGAACACATTCAAACACCAATCATGAATTTGTGGGCTATGATGTATGTATAATCTCTTGCCATGTGGATTAATAATTTTTTTGAATGGCACAGGTTTTTGTTTCCTTTTTTCTTTTTGCCACGTGGGATTTCTTTGAAGCACTTTCGAACGCTTTTTTTCTTTATTTTTCTTTTGCTGGAAATCACAAAGGAAATTTGAGATTGAATGAGTGACTTCTTGGTCAAGCAAGGTATTAGGATCCTAATGACCAATGGAAGCTTTTGTCATTAGGTTCTTAGTTCCATTGAAGACGGCTCCTTTGGGATCACCTTGGATAGACTCTTTTTTCCTTTCCCGTACCAGAAATCTCGTGAGATAGGAGGCTGTGGCGATCTGTGAAATCAGTCGAGCGCTCCGCAAAGCCCGGATCTCGATAGAGCTTTTTCTGGAAAGTGATTTTGATGTTAGGCCTAGCATCGTTGAACACTTGACCATTCCTTTCATTCTATTAACTGGATTAACTATTAAGAAAGCTAATTAGAGGTTTACAGTTGAGTTTATTCTGATGAGGAAAATGCTAATTTCAGTTGAATTTGTGACATGAATTAGGTGGGTTGGGACTGGTATGGTATGTGCAGCCAGCCATTATAGTCCAAACTTGGCACCTAAATTTTGAAAATTGAGGTCTCATTGATGTGATCGGTGAGGAAAAGGTTGGTCATACATTCGGTAGCAATGGAATATGACTTTGGTTAGCTTTATTTCTCACCAGACATAAGTCCTCGGCCGGTTAACTTGTGTTCCCCCATCCGACCAAAAAAAAAAAAAACTTGTGTTCCCCTTTGGTAACAGCATCCCATAAGGTTGCTTCACATGAAATATTCATGTGTTACAACTTACAAGAATGCTTTTCTGAGGAATAATCCTAAAAAAGAAAGCAAATGTCTCTTAATATGAAGCATTTATGCAGACAGACTTTAGGCAATGAATAAAATCATGTGAAGAAGAACATTGATCAAATGAAGTTTGGGCCCTTGGTTAGGGATCTTATCGATTGGCAAATCGAATTGGGGCTACTTGCAAAGCCTAAAGGTTCGAATATCATTAATTGACGAGACCTGCAGAATGTTTTACGAGCCTCTAAATAAGTGATCTCTGTTATTGTGCTCTTCAATTATAAAAAAGTAAAATAAAGTTGGTTGGTGAATTGATCAACTATCATTGTTTTGCACGAGGTAGTTGCGACTCGCAAGGTTGTTGCAAATTGGGATTTGCACACGAAATGTTCTAACATCCTATTCAAAATTGATAAGATTCCACCTTTCTCTCTAAACTTATGTGCTTTTTTTCCAATCAAGAGTCCTTGAGTTTTTGACTTGTCTAATCAAATTCTTCAATTTACATAAACGTTGAAGCTACTACTAATCTTACTGTTATCGTTTATTTATAGAAGAAAAAATAATTCAATTTATCTTGGCATCACGCCAATTAATAGGGTATGGTGTGGTTTCGTTGATTTGAAACAGTAGTTTAGTTTAGCTTGGTTGATTTTACCTTTCTCTTTTTCGTACAAACTATATCAATGCGACTTGCTTTTAATTCAGATGCCAAATCGTAGACAAATGCCTCACATCATGCATGAATCGTGATAATTAGCAAGTGATGTGTTCCTGTAATGGGCCTTGCTTGTAGCCCATATCCCATGTCAAAGCCCAGGCTCTGTCTTAATGAATGGGCCTTGCTCGTAGCCGGAATGTGACTAAGCACCTATCCTCATCAATAGATGGCAGCAATGAAGGAGGTAAAGCCCAATACAGCAGCCCAGCCCACCCATTTTGAATATAATGAAAATCCTACATCTTTTTTTTGTAAGAAATTTAGGTGTCGCCACTAGGGTGACTGGCCTAATGGTCAACGGGGTTGCATGTCTCTTATGAGGTCACGAGTTTGATTCGCATCGTGAGCAGAGACCTCTGAACGATTGTACTGTAGCATTTGAATACTATTAGTGATTGCGAAGCGAAAATGCTATTAGTCAACTCTGGCTAGGTCGGACCGATTTTTTAGTAGGTAGGAATGGATCGCACTTGACTGGCTAGATGATTCAAATTTTGAAGGTTTGGGTTATTTCGTAGATGGGTCCAGTTGAGTATAGGCTATAGGCTATAGGCTATTCTTAGTTACCTCAAATTTGATTAGCTTTCAAGTGAGCCGCGTCGAGTTTTGTAGGTCAATTTAGGTCTTGCCACCTCTGGTCTCAATGACATGAATGCAAGTGACCAAGTACAATCACAAAGTGTGAATCTTCCCCTATAAGAAACAAGGTCCCTACATGACATGAGCTAAGGTATGAGGTGTAGGAATGATCGTTCTAGGATACGTCACTTCTTTGCTTAAAACGAGAACTAACTCTATGGCCCCCAATTCCAAAAGAATGAAACCGAGAACTAAACCAATCGATTTTGGAAACTCGAGGACAAATTGCTTTTTGTGTTTTGGGTAAAACATCGAATTCTTATAATAAAATAAATATAAGTTACCCTAGTTCACTTCAAAGAAGTAATCGTTGGTCAAGTGATTACCTTATCACATGTTCATGTTGAAAATCATTGTGCATTTTTTTTACGGTTGCAAAAGTATTTTGCTTTTCTAAAAGGGGTTTCTAAACCAGTCCAACCTCAGAAACTGGCGATTCTGGCCTAAGAACTAGAAGTCGAATCAACTCCAGGCCAGTTCTAGGTTTGCAAAACCCGAGAATCGAAGTAGCTCCCTCTATAACCCAGCCTTGAACCGTCGGTCCAGGCCGGTCGGCTCCAGCTCTCGGATCGAACCTGATGCTCACCCCTAATTAGGTGCCATCCATCCCACTCTCGAGTGGAAAGCACCACCTCGCAGAGGCCGGAGATGGCCCACTCTGAGTTTGGTACCAAACAGAACTTTCCTTCTTCCGGCTTCCCTCCGGCGAAGTGAAGCGAAGGACTCATAATTGCTGATGGGCCTCAAAAGTGGGGGGTACTTACTACTTGCTACTTAGTACAACAGGTGGCTTTGCCTAGGGGTAAAGATGTTGCTGCGCTGTAGTAAGGTCCTACCGGCTTCTTGAAACCGCGTGGGGACCGATTCGTTTCGAGTGGCGACATTTGGCCCGCTGTTCCTTCCTTCTGTCGGACTAAAGGGTCCAGTGCGGAGAAGACTCCTTTTTTACTCTCAACAGTGCTAATCAGCGCCAGGTTATTATGCCTAAACAGCCAAAGAATTTACAGACATAACTTATGAGCCTGCTGAATAAAGTATTTTAAGGACATCGTTGGTTGTGATTCATAATCTCATGATTAGTGAAGAAGCTGCGTGACCTAGGTTGAAGATCTGCCGATACATGTCGTGATATTTTTCAGAAATAATTTGATGGGGAAAGAAGATTTTTTACATTGGTTAAAGTGGGCCAAGCATTAAGCCGTCGCGATGCCACGGTTTGGAAACAAGTCTGTACGCTGTTTGCAAATCGTCATGAAAACCCTCTCCAGCCATCAATGCCTTCATTCACCCTATAGTACAAAGTCATCGGAAGTCCTCCTAGAGTGCAAAACAGTCTCGGCAACGTACATTCTACTGTAATTTTGATCTAGAACATCGTATTATTATTCCACTTACAAAATAGTTGGGAAGACCTTTGCCATCTATTGATATTTGTATTTTTACGATCCGACAAGTGTCGACCTGAAAGGGCCCTCGAGAGCACGGCACAAGCGCCCTTAATGAACCCCACATCACATGACACCCTGTACTCCAACACCAACATTCATTATGGGAGCTTCTAGCACCATCCCCAAACTCTCTTTCCCTCTCTCTCTGGTACGAATTTGTTGCATGAACAACAATTCACTTTCATTTGCACACTTCATCGCTTTGCCTTCCTCTCTTCTCATGTATAAATAACCCCTACCATTCCCCATTACTGCCTCGCACATTGTTCACTCAAACACACACATTCACACACTCAAAATCAGAAGATCTCAGCTTCATTCACTTACCCTATGAAGATGGTTCAAGCAACAGTTTTCCTTCTCGCGTTTCTCGTCGTCAGCTCCTCTCTGCTCGACTCGACAATGGCCAAATCAAGTAAGCACATGACTCTTCATTGTCAGAGCATACTAACCTACGAAAAAAATGATGTGTCAAACCGAGAGCGGTGTCTTGACAAGATTTCAAACGCCCAACCAAACTTTACTTGGACTAATTTAAGGTTTGATTGAATTTTGCGAGGTTTCTGCGGGTCCAAGTGCTTGGCGAGGTGCTCGAAGGCGGGGATGAAGGATCGGTGTATCAAGTACTGCCAGATTTGCTGTGACAAGTGCAAGTGCGTCCCCTCTGGCACGTACGGCAACAAGCACGAGTGCCCTTGTTACCGCGACCTCAAGAACTCCAAGGGCAAGCCGAAATGCCCTTGAACATCATTAACGCCTTAAATACTCGTTGACTATGATTATCAAAATAATTACGCCTATCTTACGTTATAGGGCTTATGAAGTGCTATCGAGACATATATATTTGAGACTAGACAGCTGGTTATCAGCTTATATTGGTCACTTGAGTTCATTTTGGATGTGGATATGCCATGAAAATGGAACATGATACCGCCTGTAGTTTAAAGCAGTTCGAGTGCGTAATCTTGATTTCGCGATTCCAAGAGCGAGCTTTTGTCTTTCAAAGTTTTGACCATGTACGTTCTTGAATCTGGGAGAACGTAATCATCTCGGAGTAACCTCTCTCTCGTTTTTTCTTTTATTCAAATGATTTTGCTAAATGTCGTCTCATGATATTTTTTTTGTTTTTAAACTATCATGATACGACATTAAAGGGTTACGAGCACGTAAGTATTTTAATATAAAGGGTTACAAGTAGACATAAGATAATTAAAGGGTTACGAGCACGTAAGTGATGTAAAAGCTAAAGATTCAACAACAGATTGAGTGTTACAAGTAGTCACCTAAGTATTTTTACTCTGATCTATTGCAAAATCAATAGAAGTCGGTGCTTTCCTGAGCTAACCATGTGATCAAGCCCAACGCATGTAATTCAACGTTCACTTAGTTAGCCGCAGGGACGGTTTTTTGTTCGGCGGTTTTCTGTCTCTTCAAAAGTGGCGCAGCTGCCTATGTTACGCTAAGCAATCTTCTGATCTTTTCATCTGCCTGGTATGTTTTTTACCGTATAACCGTGTGAGGGACCGCTTTGTAGGCTTCTGCTATATACCCGTGGTAGGAACTGCATCGTAGACAAACTACGTCGAACGTGACCCTCCTCCAACTGAAGAGGGGATCGGTCCAGTTAGAAATCCTTCCTCTATCAGAGTATTTTGATAACTTACACCCGCCAAAAAATCATAATGAGCAGATGAACGTGCCTGGATCAAAGCGGCTGAAGTTCTTGCTCAGGAATGGCAACACCTACAGGCTTGTGTGCACCAGATTGTTGCCAGTTATTCTTCCAAACGAACCATAGTGCGATGCTCGTTAGCGTAAGCAACAGTGCTGCGGAAGCTACTGCCGCCACTGCCAAATTATTACGACGTAACCATGTGCTGCACCGATCAAGAAGAAGATACTGTAAGAGAAATGATAAGCAGCAAAAATTGGCGGGTCATATGGGCACAAAGTTCCCAGACATTGACATTGGCCGTCCCTCTCTGAACTCAAAAACATATCTTGAAAGAGTGCTGAATGTCCAAGAATTCCAATGCTGCGACAACTCAGCAACTCCATTACGATGTTTGTAAGTGTAGTCGCGATATCTTTCTGCAATCAGCTATTTCTACTCCAACCGGCAATAGCTGATTGTGCCCCGTGTTCATACGGCTTCTCAAATTCATGAAGATGATTATTCAAGCAAAAGGGATCACAAACAAAGTTGATCACAACTGAACATGTAGACATTGAAGAGGAAACTAAAACCACCCCACTTCTTTTGAGGCTCAATTTTCCATTCAACGAGCTGATAACTACCGAATCTTTCAAGAAGCTGCACGTGATGATCTCTTAAGCGTGTGATTATTGTTCTGCATACAAACGCACGAGTCAGGAGCGAACCTGCAACTACAAGAGCCTACTTGTAGATTAAATTCTATGACGGCGCGATACCACACGATTTGTTGCGATATCACACCAATTAATAGGGTATGGTTTCGTTTCGTTTGAAGGTTAATTTAGGTTGGTCGATTTTACTCTTCTCTTTTTCCCGCAAACCATATTAGTGCGACTTGGTCTAATTCAGATGCCAAATCGTATGAAAATACATCGTATCATGCATGAATGATGATGATTAGCATCTGACATGTTCCTAGAATGGCCTTGCTTGTAGCCCAAATTCCATGTCAAAGTCAAAGCTCTTTCTTAATGAATGGGCTTTGCTCGAATGTGACTAAGCTCAAATCCTGATCAATAGATGGCAATAATAAAAGAAGATAAAGCCCAATAGCAGCCCAGCCCACCCATCAAAGAGTAGGACCCACTTCTGTTTGTATATAACATAAATCCTATAAGATTGGTTGCTACAACCATTGTAATTGACCTAATGGTAAATGGGCCACTTGTCTTCCAAGAGATCATAAGTTTGATTTACATTGTGAACATAAATCTCTGAACGGCTAGTACTACGACTTGTATGGAAAGACTTATGGGCTGCTAGCATTTTGATGGGGTTTGCGACGCAAGCTCGCTAACCTCATATTTTTAAGTCATGAGTGGATAGTGCAAAGTAGTTATTACTCAATCTGGACATTTTGTAACTGGTGTAGGACTCTTAGATAATGCTTAGCGAGAGTCGTGAACCTATAAAAACATTCTTAGGTTGTATTTTAGGTTTTTCGATGTTAAAGTGGTGTCCCACCCACCCATTTTCAAAGTGTGAATTGCCGAGAGCCTGGACAATACATTTTCTGCTTGAGCCTTGCCTGCGTAGTTATGCCCATCCATATGTTGTTCTTTGTACCTGAAAGCGTGAAAGAAGTTTTAGGACACAGTATGTACAGTGTCACTGTCGAATTATATGCATATTCAAGACGTGGGATTAGAGTTCTCGGTAAGAAAGTCCATCGTTTTGCTATCGTTGTGAAACTCCATTCACATCAGCTTGCACACATACTCTTAAGAGATTTGCTGGGTTTAAGAACAATTGCGACAGCATAGTACATTGACATGAATGCAAGTGACCAAGTGAATGATCCTAAGGTGAAAATCTTCCACTATAAGAATCAGGGTCCTAACATGAAATAAGCTAAAGTATACTATGAACCCCCCTCCCCCCTCGATTCCAATAGATTGGAACTAAGAACTAGATGGATCGACTCTGAAATGCCGGTTCTACTTGAGGATTGACTCATTTTGTGTTTTGGATAAAATAGCAAATTATTATGATAGAATATTAAAATTGAACCATTTCGCTTAAAAAAAATTCGTTCATCATCAAGTGATTATTTTGTTTGTACGTGTCGAGATCCATTGTTCAACTATTGATGGTTGCAGAAGTATCTTTTTCCTACAAAAAGCTTCAAAATCAATTCAACCTAAGAACCGGACTGGTTGAAACAATTTAGATCTGGAAATGAATCAGGATTGAACCCATCCTCACTAAAACTGGTCTCGAACTGGCTTATCCAAATCAATATGCTCTGATTTCCAAATCGAAGTTGACTCGATGCTCATCCCAAATAAAGTGCACATCCCACTTGTCAATAGGGGTAAGCATGGTTTCAGGATAGAACCTGGAACCTGAAAACCTGACCAGTGATATTGATACCTAAATTTTGATTAACCATTTAATAATCAATACATAGAAAATTAGGGATTAATCTCTAACCCCTAAACAAAAATATTAAAATTAGATCGCATAGCATATAGTTTAGAATTATTTAGTTTAACTACATTTTTGCATTGGACCGGCAGTGGCGAATGAACTTAAAGTCAGTCGTGCGAATCTAGCTCACACGTTAAGCAGTACTCAGCCAAGCTAGGGAGACAGGGGCCGACAATTTCAAGGGTAAAAGGGCCATGGTTGTCTTAATTTAAGCTTAAATCAACCTATTAAACTTTAATTGAAGAAAGCCCAAGTTAAAGCTCATTATATTATAAAAGCCTAGCCAATTAACCTAGGTTGAGGTTTTAAATATGTCATTATGCCCCTTAATCGAAGGGAGGGATCATAATTTTCAGGGAGCACAAGGGAGAGAGAGAGAGAGAGAGAGAGAGAGAGAGAGAGAGAGAGAGAGAGAGAGAGAGAGAGAGAGAGAGAGAGAGAGCAAAGGAGACTCGTCGATTGTGCCTCCCCATGGCCAATCATCGCACCCATGCCCATGTCCATGCATGCCCATGCCCACACCCATGCCCACGCCCACGCTTGCGCCCATGCTCGCGTCCGTGCCCGCGCTTGCATCCATGCCCATGCCTATGCCCATGCCCGTGCCCGTGTCCATGCCTGTGGCTACGCCCGTGTTCACACTTGTGCCTGTGCCTGGCCGAGTCCCCGTTGTTGTGCCGCACCTGCACTTGGCTAAGCCCTTGCCTCACCCATGTCCGCATTTGACTGCGCCCCTATTGCCACGCTGCACCCGTGCCCGCGCCCGTGCTTGGCCTAGCCTCTGCCGTGCCCACATCTGCGCCTGACTGAGGCCTTGCCAAGCTCGTGCCCGCCTAGCTCTATTGATGTGCCGCACCGTCCTTGGCACTGTGCCCGTCATAGTCGCCACCACCTCCGCCACCATTGGCCATCCCGTGACCCACAATCCCAATTTAAGTCGGGTTCAAACTTGGAAGTTATCCGTAAATTAGGTAAAAACAATATCCGATATTGTTTCAAATATTTTTTAACCTAATTTGATTGGTTTAGATGTCTTCGGTGGATTAGTTGATATTTTTAAATGATGCATGGCATAACTGCAGGATTCCAAAAGATACCCTAAGTTAGGAATTTTCCTAACTTAACAACGTGCTTGGATGACTATCGGATCTCAATCATGAGATACGATACTCGGCGGCACAGAAAATCTTTATCTTATCCATGACTATTTGGATACGATAATAGATTTTATTTTATTCCCAAATTTAAACGAATAGCCTTCCATCAATATTCATAACCATATGGATATGATCATTAGTTTATACCGTTTCCCTAACTCAAAGATGATAAAACAAATTTTATAGATTGCATGGATGGATTTCGACAGTGGTGATTATCCGTTTGTTTGATTTTGTTTCCTTTTAAAATAAAATTTAGAAAAATTAGTTAGGATTTGAAATGGTTTTCTTTTAAGATAAGGATGCATGTTTAGAATATACCTATATAACTTGCTTTGAATAGAATAGGATAACCTAGATTTGCTATAAAGATAGGATAATTTTCCAATGTAAACTAGGATTTAAAGTAATTTATTTCCTAGTTTAAGTTAGATATTATCTTAATCTTGATGGTTAATTTAATGTGATTTCTAATTTCGGATTTTTATAGAAAAATACCAAAAAGAAGCCCCTTTAGAATAAGTTAAATTATCTTTTCCACAATAGATTGCGTGTTAATTTAGGCATTTTTCTCTATTCCGAATTTCATTGAAAAACACCAAAAATACCTCATTTGCCCGTCATTAAAGTTAGGTCATTTTGATCGCACGTCATATAGTTCGCATGCTAATGTTAATTAATTGCATGTCATACTTTGCATGTCATGGCATGTAGGTTAATTTTCATTTAATCAAGAGAAAGCCCAAAAAAAATACATCGAATGAATTCCTTGTTAATTAGAAATCATATTAGGACTGTCGATATGATTTTCTAGCTAACAATATAGATATTTACGTTGCCTTCGAGGTACGTCATTCTCCATATCTAGTAATTTATTTATTACTTTCATTATTGGGTGTTAATTTGATGGTTTGCGCACATGCATGATCACCCCACATGTTATGAAGTAATAAAATGGAAAGGCGATAGAGTAATATAGCGTAACCAAGTCCCTATACTCATTATCTCTAGTTCGTAGGAATAAAATATATCCCCTTATACTTTATTTGGATTTTAATTGATCTACCGTAAATAGATTAGTGACAACTCCGAAATGAAAATCATTTGCATGGTAAACAAACTTGAACCTTAAGTCACTTGGGACGGCCCGAGTTTGGCTTAGACTTAATCATCCATTAGCCGAAACCACACCCCACGGGAGTGAGAGGTCACAACAGGTGGGAACCTATAGATTCCATATTCTAAGACATGCAAGGTAGGCTTCAGGTTCCAAAAATTAGAAAAATTATTTCGACAGGTAGTTTGCAGGTTCTAGATAGGTAGAACCTGGAACCTAGAACCTTAAATCTTAAACAATTTTTTTTGTATTTTTCCTTGATCTATGTCTTCGCGTGATCCTGTGGTGTTTCACGGCGTGGATGATGAGTGCATAATGTAGAACCACTTTTTATAACTTGTTAATATTTCATATTTTTTTATATCTAAATATATGTTGTAGTAAGTGAATTTTAGCAGTAAGTGGTGATTACCGTTAATTGTTCAATTAATAATATAGATGAAACCTGAGTAGATTCCATCCAAAGCATGTAAAGTAGGTTTTAAGTTCTAAGAAATGAGGAAGCCGTTCCTATAGATAAGTTTTAGATTCTGAGTAAATATGTACGGAATATAAAATCGTTCATCCCTACTTGCCAGTTTGGTACCAGCAATTTTCTTTGCTCCTGCTTGCTTTGGCGAAGTGAAGCGAAGGGCCTATAATAGCTTATTGGGCCCAGAAGTGGGGGATGTGTACTAGGTGGCTTGCCTAAAGGACAAAGATGATGTTGCACTGGAATAGGCCCCACCGGCTTTTGGAAACCGCGTGGGGGTCGGTGACATTTTCCGTGCGTCCCTCCCTTCTGTCGGACTGAAGAGTCCAACGCGAGGACTCCTCTTTGACTCTCAACAGTGTTAATCAGCACCAGGTCATACGCCTAATCAACCAAAGAACGTAGATATTTAACTTATGAGCCTGCTGAGTAAGTATTTTAAGGACATCGTTTTAATGTAATTTATGATCTTGTGATCAATTGAAAAGCTGCGCGATATGACTTGAAAGATCTGTTGATACATGCCGTGATATTTTTCAGAAATAATTTGATGGGGGAATGAAGATTTCGGCATTAGCTAAAGTGGGCCGAGCATTAGGTGGCCGTGCCCATCAATGCCTTCATTCCCCCTATAGTACAAAACGATGACCTTCGAAAGTCCTCTTGGATCATAAAGCAGCCTTAACGACGTACATTCTATTGTAACATTGTGTTATTCCACGTGCAAAATAATTGAGAATTCCTCTATGATCGGTAGATATTTGTGTTTGTACGATCCGACAACTGTCGACCTGAAAGACGGGCCCTCGAGGGCGATGAACCCTACATCACACGACACCCTATACTCCAACACCAACATTCATTATGGCAGCTTCTAGCACCATCCCCAAACTATTTCCCTCTCTCTCTCTCTCTCTCTCTCTCTAGTACGAATTTGCTGAACAAATAACAATTCACTTTCACCTGCACAGTTCATCGCTTTGCCTCTCTCTCTTCTCATGTATAAGTAACCCCTCCCATTCCCACAACTTCCTCGCACGCATTGTTCACTCAAACACATCACACGCTCAAAATCAAAAGATCTCTGCGTCATTCACTACACCATGAAGATGGTTCAAGCAACGGTTTTCCTTCTCGCGTGTCTCGTCGTCAGCTCCTCTCTGCTCGACTCGACCATGGCCGGATCAAGTAAGCACACGACTCGTCATTGTTAGAGCAATACTAACCTACAAAAAAACTGATGTGTCAAACCGAGAGTGACTGTCTTAGCAATATTCAAACGCCCAAAAAAACTTTCAGTTAGACTAATTTTAAGGTTTGATTGAATTTCGTGAGGTTTCTGCGGGTCCAAGTGCTCGGCGAGGTGCTCAAAGGCGGGGCTGAAGGATCGGTGCCTCAAGTACTGCCAGATTTGCTGCGACAAGTGCAAATGCGTCCCCTCCGGCACGTACAGCAACAAGCACGAGTGTCCTTGTTACCGCGACCTCAAGAACTCCAAGGGCAAGCCTAAATGCCCTTGAATATCATTACTGCCTTAATTATTCATTAACTATGATTATCAAAATAATTACACCTATCTTACGTTATAGTGCTTAAGAAGTGCTATCGAGACATATGTTTGAGACTAGACAGCTGGAATATCAGCTTGTATTGGTCACTTGAGATGGTCTTGGATGTGGATACACCATGAAAATGGAACATGATACCGCCTGTAGTTTGAAGCAGTTCGAGTGCGTAATTTTGATTTCGTAGTTCCAAGAGTGAGCCTTATGTCTTTCGAAGTTTTGACCCTGCACATTCTTGAATCCGGGAGAACGTAATCATCTCATAGTAACCTCTCTCTAATTTTTTCTATTATTCAAATGATTTTGCTAAAGATCGTCACATGACATTATAATATATCGAGCAAATAGATGTAAGATAAAGGGTCACGAGCACGCAAGTGATGTAAAAGCTGAAGATTCACCAACATATTAAGTGTTACAAGTAGCCGTATGAGTATTTTACTGCACTGATCTATTGCAAAATCAATAGAAGTCGGTGCTTTCATGAGTCAACCATGTGATCAAGCACAATCCATGTAATTCACTGTTCACTTGGTTAGCCACAGGGACGGTTTTTGGTTTGGCAGTTTTCTCTCTCTACAAAAGCGGCGCAGCTGCCTATGTTACACTCTGCAATCTTCTGATCTTTTCATCTGCCCGGTATGTTTTCTACTGTATAACCGTATGACGGACTGCTTTGTAGGCTTCTACTAAATACCCCCGGTACAAACTGCTTCGCAGACAAACTACGTCTAATGTGACCTTCCTCCAACCAAAGATGGGATCAATGCAGCTAGAAATCCTTCCTCTATCGATATATTTCCATAACTTACGCCCGCTAAAAAATCATAATGAGCAGATGAACGTGCCTGGGTCAAAGTGGCTGGAGTTCTTGCTCAGGAATGGCAACACCTACAGGCTTGTATGCACCAGATTGCTGCTGGATATTCTTCCAAACGAACCATAGTCCGATGCTCGTTAGGGTAAGCAACAGTGCTGCGGAAGCTACTGCAGCCACTGCCAAATAATTATGCCGCCACCATGTGCTGCACCAATTAAGAAGAAGATACTGTTAGAGAAATAATAAGCAGCAAAAAATGGCAGGTCATGTTGGCACAAAGTTCCTAGACATTGACAAACATATCTTAAAAGTGCTGAATGTCCAAGATTTCCAATGCTGTGACAAATCAGCGACTCAATTACGATGTTCGTAAGTGTAGTTGTGATATTTTTTTCTTTCTGCAATCACCTGTTTCTACTCCAACCATCAATAGCCGATTGTGCCCCGTATTCATACGGCTTCGAAAATTCATGAAGATGATTTATTCAAGCTAAAGGGAACACCAACAAAGTTAATCACAACTGAACATGGAGACATTGAAGAGGAACATGAAGCCACACCGCTTCTTTTGAGGCTCAATTTTCCATTCAACTAGCTGATAACTACCGAATCTTTCAGGAAGCTGCACGTGATGATCTCTTAAGCGCGTGATTATGCTCTGCATACAAACACACGAGTCAGGAGCGAACCTGCAACCACAAGAGCCTACTTGTAGATTAAATTTTATGAAAGAAAGAAATACCATAGCGGTGGTGTTAGAGATGTAATCAGCAGAGTCAGCTGGAAAGATGGCCCACTCAACAAGGAATTGATTTCCACTGGAAGTGAAGTACAGCAAATGGACCTGAGTATAAGTATTAGGTAGAAGCAGGTAAGTTTGGAAGATTATGCTAAGCACAAAACTAGATGAAGTCACATAGTTCATATGGTGGTAAAATCCAGACAGTGGTCAATATCTCACTTGATAAAAAAATATGACAACAGTATAAACCCTGACTGAAGAAAAAAAATTGAACATGTTAAAAGTGCAATGCTAGTTATAGAAGATTAGGTTGCTTGTTAAATTAATACGAGAGTTTCGTGAACTCAGGAGATAAGGTCAAGCATACAATTCGACCATAGATTATCCGTAAAGGTGCCTGCAAGATCTGACTCTTACCTGTGAAGTACTTACTCCCAACTCATGAGCAATAAGTTCTTCAAATTCAGTGAAGTTAGGCTTCCTGCTGGAGCTTTTGATGCTGAATGACATGTTGAACGTTATGAGTCCTACTCGAAATTCGACTGAGCACAAAAAAATGGTAATGAAATCTTTAGAAGAAGATTTCTGAAGTTGCAAGACGATAAGTAAGCCATAGACAAGCAAGTCAAATCGCCTAGGAACTTCACGATTTTCCGTCATAATAGCAACATGATGAAGAGACAGAGATGACATCTTGTAAGAAAAAGCGCTCTGGAAAATCAAGCAATCTTATTCTTGGAATGCTTTCGAAAAGATAAAGGCAGTAAGAAAATCTGTGGATATGTATTTCAGTCAAAAGGAAGACCTAGCACTGTCGAGTCTACTACAGTCGACATATCTCAAGAACTAGAAAACGAAGGAGACCAAAATTTAACAGTAACCACACGGTAGCTAATGCATTTAACTTCTTTATCTTTCTTTTAAAAAGGATTTTAACAACTAGGAGCGGAGATGCCAGAATTGACAGAGAGTGCAGCACCCATCAAGATGCATACCCTGCTAACTACATCTGATTCCAGTAGAATACTTTTAATGTACAAAAACAGCTAAGGGCATTTAATTGCCTGTAGAAGTTACTCTTCTTACCCGGAAAAGAAGTTGGAGGCAATCCACTTGGAGCTATGCTAGGAGAAATAGATGAAGTACTATTGTGGTTCTGAGGGACTAAAGGTGCAGGTGGAGGACTACCAGTATCTTGCAGCCGCTTCCACAGTTCAGAACAATTAGTTTTCCAAAAGCCAAGCTTATTTTTCTCCCTATCATAAGTAACAAGAGTGTTGCGGACAATTATACCTGCCAACAACATGGAGTAGGCTGGATCAGGGTTCGCAAATTGCTAAGCATTCAAAACAAAAAGAAGAGAAAGGAAAAGGGACAACAGCAACAACCAAACTATGTTTCCAAAAGCAGTCCGAAATAAATAAATGCGAGGAGAGAGAGAGAGAGAGAGAGAGAGAGTTTCGAAATAATAAAAAGTACCTCCTAGGAGAGTGGTTTCATCATTTTCGTTCTGGAATATTCCTAAGCAGTATGCCCCAGGAACCTTTGTATGCTACAAAACATTTTGGGGCAACAATTGAAAATCAAGAAGATATATCAGACTAAATAAAGTCAAGGAAGTTTACAATAGAAGTCAAAATTATGTAATAAACAACTCAAGCTTCAGTATTCGAATAAGGGGGGGCAAAAGCATAAATAAAGCATTCTAGAAGGTGATAACCTTGAACAAGTAGTTCTCAGGAGAAAGCAACAGCTTTTGCTTATCGCCGAAAACCATATCAACCTTCGGAAATACTTCAAATAACTTGGAGATGTCCCTAAGCATAGATCGAGAACAAAATTCAGTTAAGCACAGTAAAAAAAAAATTGCCGGTGTGCATATTAAGTTTATCTGCCATTACCATCCAGCTCCAGCAAAACAAACATCATGAAATTTTGGGTCGGGTCCTTGAATCTTTCTCAGGGATTGAACGTTCTCTATAATCTGCATTTGGAAATAAAGAATTGCATCATATATAGCATAGCTTTTACATTAGAATGTGCAACGTACTTCACGAACAAGGCTTCTGAAGAAGATTTCGGTTTTTAATGATCCATTAACAGTAAAATGCAGTTGAACTCATCTTAAAGTTATTTTAGCAAGAGAGTGCTATTTCATGTTGCCTATTCTCATCCGTGGAAAAATCAATTGGCTCACTTTAGATGATGTTTCTAAATCTGAAGCACAAAAATTTTCTCTAGTCATTGTCAACCAACTTAAAGTCTACAATGTCCTAGCCTTAGACAGGGGGAAAAAATTGAGTCAACTGACAATTCACCATAGTAACTCCGATTTTCAAGATCAGAGAAGCATTTTCCCAAGGTCTTAAGAGAGTCAAAATGAATACACAAGTCCTTATGAGTCATCATTTGATCCTAATCATATTCAAAGAATTGGAATTACCAGTTAAGCTAAAATCCCAGAAAACCAAGGAGTTATCATATTTTGATGGCATTATAAGTCCAGTATAATCGGCACATGGGTTCATGGATATTAATGCAAGCAAATAAGTATTTAAGTTCCAGGAGGTCCTCAAGCAAGCTGCTCATGTTAGTGGACTTCATGTATCTTAAGCGCCAACTATGCACCAGGCTCAAATATTCTGCTTTATGAAAATACAAATGCTACTTAAGAGAAAGAAAGTTTGGATAAGCTTTCAAAATTCAGTTATCAAACAAAATGTTTTTAAAATGAACAGAGACATCCAAGGAAAACTGCTACTGTAAAATTTGAATTATTTAACTCAGGCTACGAAACCTTACAGCATCCCTGAATGCCAGATATGCCTTTGCTGGTAGGTATGCATATGTGGTTCCGCTATCCAAGACCGTTCCATGTCTTCCATCAAAAGTACTTGGCCCCAACTTCAATGGATTCCCAGCGACATGTATTTCCTTCAGCTCGATATTGTAATACGGACTGTAAACATCCCAATACTATCATAAATGTGTGAGATGCACTAATTGCATTTGCATCCTCAAGGATGTCAGACATCTAATTCAATATGTCAACAGGATGTTTACCTGCGGTGAGGATCCGAATGGGAGAATACCATTCCTGTGGGAGGAACAATGCTTCCAAGTATCATTGCACCACCACCCACGCTCATACCACCATAACATAATGAGAAAGAGTCATCAATAACATGCTTCTCAACGAGCTGATTCACAATGCTGAGGTGACCACGACCCAAGCCCATTATGCCATCTGCTCGTTGGCTGTACAGATCACCAGTTTCCACAGTCTCACACCCAAAAACAGCCCTCTGGGGTGTGAGCTCACTTTCATTCCCAAACGATACAAGATCATTTCCCAGGATGCCGGTACTGGAGCTCATCTCAGCGTACCGTCTCTGATAAGTGCACAGCTTTTCTGCAGCGTCGCATAAGCAATGGGCATTGCATTTGACGGGCTGATAGGTGGAAGATAATTGAGGTTGAAATCTTGGATCCTGGATTATTGCAAGAGACACTTCAAACAAACCAAAAGAAGAATGAAGAAGATATCCTGGTCCTCCACACCAGTCAAGAACATCTTATAACTTATCTGATCGTTCTAAATCCAGAAAAATATGAAAATTGTCCATAACTGAACATTGAACAGCACAACAGAACAAAAAACGAAATCGAGAGAGAAAGTAATGGAAAAGTACACGCTTTTCTTTCGGTAAAGGAGAGAAGGAAACGTTACTATCTATTGTTGCAGCTGTAACAAACACGACAGATCTTCAACACTCCGTTTGTAACTCTCCAAGCCACATTGACAATACATCAGCAGCACAAACAATCAAACACCAGAGCAGAGACCTTCGTTCGTAAGTACTTCAGCATCCAATTAGGCCTTTGAGAGAAGAAGTTAGACCTCCTAAGCAGCAGTCTCACTAAAACTGCTGTTGAGAGCTCTAGGCAATCTAAGCTATAAACGGAATCATCATAATCACGTGTACTCCGCTTAAAACTGCTAAAAGAACTTTCAACCCGAAACTAATAACAACTGCCCAGTTCAAGAATTCAGCCAGAATTGCTGAATATAATCCAAAGAAGCCAAAAAAAAAAAAAAGGAAGAAAGCTTAAATAAACAGCTGCGAAACCAGACCTGATGTTTACCACACTTTTGACAATTGGAACACGGAACATAAGTCACAGTACTTCCCGTGTCCACAATCAGGGCAAACTCCTGAGGAGGCGTCCCAATGGAAAGACGCGTCGTGTAGTATCTGCACAATCGTCCCCCCAAAAAAAGCCAGAAACCCATCAAACATTCCAGCCGAAAAACCAAATAACCAAGAAAGATTCAGCGAAAACTCGAGAAATGAAGAGACTTGAAGATGACCCATTAGAGAGGAGATCGTCGTAGAGCCGCATGCGAGCGCTGGGCGAGCGAGGGAGCTCCGAG
This sequence comes from Syzygium aqueum, assembly GCA_031216185.1. Taxonomy (NCBI): domain Eukaryota; kingdom Viridiplantae; phylum Streptophyta; class Magnoliopsida; order Myrtales; family Myrtaceae; genus Syzygium; species Syzygium aqueum. The sequence continues at coordinate 21,480,709 of CM062236.1, read as the reverse complement.
TCGAGCAATCGCCGGCGGTGACGATCCCTCTCGTGCGAAGAAGAAGAAGCAGAATCACGGGGTGTTAGGGAGAGAGGCAGAATCAACGGGCGGTGGCGATTGCTCGGAGGAGAGAGAGCGCGCGTGGAGACGATGAGCTCGGCCAGAGACAACCAGGCGAGTAGGAGGAGGAGAGCGGCGAGCGGAGACCCCGACGGAGCCATTGGAGGACGGTCGCCGGAGAGAGGAGAGAGAGAGAGAGAGAGAGAGAGAGAGAGAGTTGGAGTTTGTCTTCGCCAGTCAACGAAGGGAATTGAAGAAGGAAACAAGCTACGAACTCTTCGTTGATATTTGCAAGAAATTAATAATTTGTCGCGGATTATATCTATATCTATATCTATATATAGATTATTTATTTATATCGGGAAATAAATAAAATAATTGTGATTAGAGGATTTGACTGATGGAAAATGTTTGGTTTTGGAAATATTTGTTCTACGAAGGGCCGCTGCAAATTCGAGAGAGCATATGTGCATTCAATGGGGGACTAATCAAGATTTTGTGTATTTTCTTTGAAAATGATTTCCGTATTTTTCGTTGTCATCAATTTTTCCTGTGATAAACAAACCCTAGAAGTTTTTCGTAAATTGATTTGCTGTTTCACGCTCTTGATTTGCTGAAAATGATCCATCACGCATGCTTAAAGTTAGGAAAATGGATTTCCTAACTTGAAAAGGGTTAGAAAAAGTTTTCCTTTATCGTAAAATTTTTTAACTAAACAAACATGTCCACGTAGAAGAATTCTATTGTTACATGCATATGATTAGATATATCCATTCGAAGCATATTTGACGACACACGGACACTATCACAAAACATAAAAATCGAGTATTTATTTGCCATACAAGGGAAGTCAATCACTTCTATGAAATATCTCGGCTAAAGAAAAATCTATCTAAACGACATATTTAGTTATGTAGATTCAGTATTCAGTCATTACCCATTTTAATCATGCCATGCATATACTACATTTAGATGTTGGTGCATTGGCACAACTCGTTAATTACATTAGACGTGCCAAAAGATATTCCCTATACGTGATTGTGTTCTATACTCTTTATGGAAGAAGCAATTCGAGTGGAACCTGAAAATGCATAAAAAGTGATAAATTGAATTAACGGAATAATGTTACTGGTTCAATTGATTCTAAATCTGATCATGAACCTGTCGACTCATAAATTTGCTCGAGCCTAGTGGGCACAAGAGAAACTCAGGTGATTTGGGAGGGGGTATCAAGTTACGAAACCCGACCCGATCCAAGCCCACCTGGCCCAAAAGTTTTATGTACGTTGTTTTCGCTTGATGACAAACCCAGGCAAAAAAGAAATGCTTGAGATCTAACGTGCGTTAGACTTCTCTCATAATGGAGTTCTTTTGAAAGTAATTTATTGGATCTCTACCAAGACTACTTATCAAAGTGGACTTGTCAGTGGCAAATCACTCCTACAGTTCTTTTCAAAATGCTCTAATGATTTGTCATTCCACAAATTTTTAATGTCACCAAGTCCAAATTGAAACTAGGGATAGAAAATATTTTGAAAAACCTTTCAGAATAATACAAATCGTACTGAATGTAATCATGAAGTCACATCATAGAAATTTATTTAATTTCAATCACCTGTACAGTTCAAAAAATTTAAAAAAACAATGTGCTTTATTAATAAGTATTTTCATAATATGTACTGTGGAATTACTTCACTAGGTGAAGTTTCTCTTGAAAAAGTAAAATTCACCAGAGATCACTGTATCCTATCAACAACTAAAATTTTCTTATACTCGTAATTATTAGGTTATAGTTTAGTTTTGTTTAATGTTTCAATAAGTAAACTCAATTCTCAGAGAAAATAGGTGAAATTTATTTTTACGAGAAATTTCACTTAAAAACATAATTCTATCTACTCCTCATTGTAAGTTTTTTCCATTAATAAGTAGAACATGTTATTAGGTTTTCAATTTTTGAATTTGTTTCGAATTAAATGAACAATTTATTCAATTTTACTTTCATAATTATTTTCAATATAAGCTTTACTGTTATAAAATATATATATGTATTTTAAACTTTCTATCCAATTTGGACTTTGATTTTAAAGCCAAGTGGTTGAATGTGTGCAAATTCTGCATGGATTGATTTCTGGAAAATATAAAGAATGTGCACAATTTTGAAGTAGTTACAATAATTTAAGAATAGAGTTGTAAAGGTGGCTAGGATAAAGAAGGTGATGATAACACACCAAGAGTAACATGGTAGTGAAAAGTATATTTTGATAAATAATTTAAGGAGAGGGTCTATTTTGGAAAATAGTTTTCAACAAATGTCTATTTTGAAATAAAAAGTTTGTGTTTCTGTGGCTTGATAATATGGCATTTGTAGGATTCCTCCACTATCAAGTACAAAAAATCTCATTTTTTGGGTATTTTTATGTCTTATTTCGCAATTTGCATGGTCCATTAATCATTTGATGGCCTCGTCATAGTTTTTAATTTATTCATAAAAATGTAATTAGTTATAATTAAAATTTTAAAAAAAGGTACATCAGGTTCAAGCAAATATAAGGAATGCTCCTAATTTAGCATAAAATTAGTGATGACTTGAAAAAAGGAATCATCGGCCTTCGGCGGAAGGAGTAAGGCCAATTAGTGATTCTATTTCTCTAATTAGTATATTAATAATAATACCTATTTGTTGTTGTTGTTGTTAGGGATTCCTACTTTCAGGAAACTTCTTGTTCCCTCTTCTCAGATATACTTATCAATTTTTTTACATTTTACAAAAATGAGGATAAATAGGTAATAACAAGCTATCAAAAGTTTCTTTTATTTTTAAGAAGATATTTTCTTTTTCCCTTTTCCAAATACCCATTTTAAAGAGTCTTGGGTTGTAAGCAAATGAGGAGAGATGTGTAATTCCACGTAAAAAGTAAACATATAAGTAGTCAATTTTATACGGAAAATTTCACTTCTCAAAGAAAAATAAAATAGGCTCGGACTGGATTGTTGGTCGAACAACTTCTACTGAGTTCAAGTGTATAAAAAAACAAGGATCTTATTTCAAGGCATTGCATATTTATTTCTTCCTAAATGATCCACAATTATATATTACAAAATATCACACGCATGGACAAATATGTAAACAGCTTGCATGTTTGGTTCATGGAATGCCAATTTCTGTACCCTTTTGTTTGGTTAGGACTTGGGAATGAAATGAGCATTTAAAAATGGAATGCTTATTCTATGTGTTTGAATAGGAAAATGGGTGATGTGGTTTTTTGAGTGAATTGCTTGCTAAGAAAAAATGAAAGATAGACAAGTGATGGTAAAATAAATTATATTGTACAATACATACTGAAAGCGATTTACTCTTTCTTTCTAATTTTTTTACAAGCAATGTGTTCTTCCTTTCTTTTATTCCTAAGGTTTCATTTCTTTCAAATCAATAATTTTAAATTTTTAATACAGAAATCCAAAATCGAGATTTCATACATTCATATCTTCCCGGGCATCGCGTGGATTCTTGTCTAGTCGTTTTAGTAGAACAAATAATGATTCTATCTCTATTTTTAATAAAAATTAGAGTTAGATTTTGATTTACATTTGATAAAGTATAAAACATAAATAAAGTGAATAAGTTATATTTTAAGTTGTGTGTAGTAATTACAAGGTTTGACTCTAAAATTTAATTAACAACATTAAGTATCGTTTCAATTTTAATTTACGAGTAATAAATAGTAATTATCATGTTATTCAAATTTACATAATGAGATTGACGACACATATACATCGAACAATATTATAATTGAATGATGAATCTAAAAACATTAATTGAGGTAACTTTTAAGTAACTTTTTATTAGGAATGATAATAATTTTTCTATAAATAGATGTTATAATTAATTATCCATGGATGTTGAATTGAAAAATCACTTTATTATCTAATTTTATTCTAGATTCATGGTAATGATTTTATTTATTAATATTAAATTGTAATAAAGTTTAAAATAATTTTTGTGTAACTTAATACTATTATATGGTACTATTATAAACAAAGTTTGAATAAATGCAAGTGAATATATTAAATTTGTTAAAGTAGTATTCCATTCAATCCCTCGATATTTTCAGACAAACATATAGAGGGACGTCACATATTCATATTTTTTCACTCCTTTCTTTTCCTTTATCTTTATTTTCACACGTTTCAATTTAGTTCACATCATAGGAATTAATTCATTGCACGTATTTTGATTTTACTTAGCAATTCATGTACCATGTACGTGCAGCGTGCCTTCACACCGGGAAATGCAGCTGTGATTTTCGAGTTCCAATCAACGAGGTTCAAATCAACGAGGGTCATTATGAACATGGGGATCGACAAAAATATTACTTTTACAATATTCATCGACCAAATATCTGTTGTTAATTCTGTGTTGATAACAGATATTTGGTAGCAATGAGCAAAATTTACCTCTCATTCCAAGGAAAATTACAAGAAAAAAAATCAAGAAACTTGATCAATGGACTTGTTATGACTGCTCAGTAGACTTGAATCAGTTACACTAGTCACTGTGGTCAAGCCAAGCCTTCTCGAGTACAAGACAACCTAAAGAACGAACACCTTCCAAACAATGAATGGGGAAAGGTTAATATCGCAATCTCCTTGTCTGATGGGATCGACAACACCATCGTGCAAATTGCCCATAGACCAAGATTTTGCATATACTGCAGTGATTCATTGACAAGCACGGTACAGACAATCAGAGAGATGAACTCGGAGCAAGAACTATATTCGCAACAATTGAGTATAAGTCAATCGACAGTGGGCAGATCCATTGATTTACACTTTGAAAAGGCAACTCCCCAAATTGCTTTCAACCTCCTAAAGTCTGTGTGAGAGAAATAAAAAACAACATTTCAATGAACTCAAATATGTCTCCCTATTTCACAAGCCACAGATGACAAGATGAACTCTGGACCAAACACCGGCACAGAACACTTATTAGCCTAAGACCCAACAACAACAGCAACAAACACCAACAGAAAGGTTAGCATAAAGACCAACTGGCAGAAATCAAAATATGCAACTGTATTTCTGAGCAAAAACATATCCTCATCAGGGCAATATGTTTTGCTTCTCGAGCCGAGAGACTGCCTTCTTGCCATAAGGATTGCTCTTGATTAGTGGATCATATCTCTTGAGCTCTGCTGACAAAATGCAGTAGATCTGGGTCTGCCGCTGCTCCTGTATCAAATGAGGAAAGATGCCACAGCAGGCTTGCAATCAGAGGGATGGATCATGCAAAATGACATGAAGCTAATCTCCAATGTCAAAACGACGTCCAGAGAAGAATCTATAAGGGCTTTAAAACCTTGTTTAGATTGACAGTGCTTTGTCTTGGGATAACACATCGATCGTACTTATTGCGAGTTTAAATATTGATTTTAGCAGTTTACTTTTTTCTCTTTTTTTCCCGGGGACTTGGGGTTGGGGGAGAGGGATATATATAATAAAGAAAATAAAATCTTTTGAAATATAGAGCTCGGTGATGATTAATCGTCCACAAATGCTGATCATGTATGAGAAGATACGGAACACGTTATGGCCTGTGGAATGCATGTGAAAACTGACCTTGGACACCTCAACTGCCCTTCGGATGACATAGTTTCCAAATTCGTTCAAGAGGACCGTCAGGAACTCTTCAAGCAACTCCACAACAATTTGTTTGAATTGGTTGTATCCCATCTCTTTCAAGCATTTCTCCACCACATTACTGCCATACTTATTGCAGGATAGAACTGCATAGTTGCCAAGGAACTGTCTGTGAAGATCATCAGCAACTTGCAGGATCTCCAAAGTGAGCAGATGTTGTACCACATAGTTGCTGGATAGAAAAAACAAAGAAAAACCAATTGAAATTAAATGAAGTTGAGTTTGGTATCGAATATAATAAGAGCAGGATGAGGAGGGTATAGAGAAACTAACCCATAGCGGTTTTCAGCTAGCAGAAGGGCATGGGCTGTAATTTCAGCCACGAGGCGATCTCTTTGCTTTCCTTGAGCATGTTCAACACATTGTTGCAGAATGCAGCATCCACTTTTATCAGTTGCAATCTCATAACACTTAGTAGCCACCAGATCATAAAGGATCTGCACAACAAATGCAGTACCAAAATAGTTAATGGTGCCAGTAGAGTTTATCCTTCGGAGAGCAAGTCCGAGAATAGTAAGAACAGTTTGAACCAAGTAGAGGAATGCCCAAGTCAATGGGCAGCACAATCTAAGGTTTGGAAAATGGTACTGCCTGCTTTTACTGACCCAATGATTCCTTTTCTTCATTTTCTTTTCTTATGAGTCAGATCCATCTATTATCATTGTTGCATCTCAGCATTTATCTTATAGTCCAGCAAAAAGGCTTCTAATCCATTAAAATAGCTGTCTTCAAAGTTCAGACATCTCTATGTTCCTTTTTCTTCTCTCATACATCAACCAGATATTAACTAGAGTTGATCCAAACTGAATATACTTTTCACGTAGCAACTGTTACTCCTATGTCTTGATTGGCATACATAAATCTGTGTTTATTATCAAAAGCTCCACTAATTCAATCTTTTAGATCGACCTATGTTCTCTTTTCGGTTTCTTTCACAGAAAGAGGATTCCACTTTACGAAAATTACACAGGGCAACATGAGTGTAGCATAAAATAAATGTATATCGTTTCATCTTGTTGAGCTCAAGAATAATGTAACTTTGGGACTAGGACGCTAGTGAGTTGATCTTTCGTCTAAATAATAGAATAAAATGCATTATTCAATGTTTTAAAGCTAAAGCTACCAAAAAGTATGACAAAGATCAATCTTCAATCAAACTGAAAAACACATGGTCACATGGTGAATTTTCCAGACACCTGACTAATTGTGTCTGAACTATGTAAATTTGATTTCTCCTGGATAATTCTCAAACAGGAACTGAGCTTCATTCTCTCTCACTAGAACTTAGTGCATTACTGGGTAGTTAAAGTATTAAGAGGACATACTCCCCAAGAAATAGGTTCAAATGGATGGTGCTTGACACAACATATTTTGCTGCTCTCTAGGAGTGAGTCAGGAGCATTGTAAATAAATTCCACAAATATTGATAGCCTCCTTTCCCTAGGTAAGCATAAGAGTCAATAATTAAAAAAAGCTACCCGTTTAATTCCTAATAAATAGGAGCTTAGCAGGAGAGAGAACCCTCTAAAAAAATAAAAAAAAGTGTAAGCAACCCATGCTATGTCACACTACCTCGTTATCTTCATTTGAGAAGACCTTTAGGCAGTGCCGGATAACATGGTGACCGACGGCGTTCTTGATCAATTGATACATAAAAGGTGCGAGGGCATGTATAACCACAGTTTTTTGCCAACGAGTGGTAAGCGTGTCCATTAACTTCTGTATTGAACGAATCCTGCAAAAGAATTGGACTATCAGTATACCGAACGAACTCCGACGTAGACTTATGAGGAGATTGGCGTTGAGGCCACAGCATACCCATAAGTGCTAAGGCATATGCTAACGATTTGAGAATTCCAGGTCACCGCATACAAAATTTGCATCCTCTGTTCCTCGCTGCAGACTTCAACGAGCCTCTGCACCACATGGTTCGCAAAAGGGTCGGTCATCAAATAGCCAACACGCCCGATGGTCTCCGAGAAAACTAGTTCCGTCTCATCCCTGTCCATCCTCTCCATCATGGAGAGCAAAACCCGGAAGCCTTCTGGATCTGTGGCAATGGACTCTATCCGGCCTCGCATAGCTTCGACAGATGTACAGTTCAATGCAGCTTGCGCAAATTGCGCCCTCCTATCATTCAGACTACTTCCTGGAGCAAGCCCGTTCGCACGGGAGCCATTATCAATCACACCCAAACAAAGCCTGGCATAATCGCTTAACAACCCGTTTTGCTGCGAAAGATTTGTGTTTTGCGAGACTTGGCTAATCCTATCCGTATAACAGTCCAACGACCCATCCCTATACAGACAAACCTGGCCATAAGTGTTATACGCCGGACGCAGCGCTTCGGGCTCGGCCCCAGAAATTCCTCGCCCGTCAGGACAAGACCCCAGCAGGCGCCGCCGACGTTGCTCCCCGGGGTGGCGAAACTCCGGGGACCAGACACCGAAATTCCGCCCCCTCAAGCCGCTCAGCTCACCACCGTCCTCCAAAGCAGCCGGGCACACCTCGCCCGCGCCGCCGCCGCCGACGCCGCCGCCGCCGTCCACCTCGGCGCGGGCCGGGTACGCGCGCGCCCCGTGATCGTGGGGAGGAGGCAGGAGGCTGAGGCGGGCCAGGGCGGCGTCTAGGGTTCGGGGCCAAAAGGGTTCGGCCGGGGTTCGGTCCCGAGCGGGGTCCGACCGCGGTGGGGCGGGGGTTTGGCGGGGCGGGAACACGCGGCTGTCGCGGGACTCGACGGGGAGCGACATGGGTCGACGACGGAGAAAGGACCAAAGAAAAAAGGACGCCGCCGCCGCAGCCGCCGCCGCCGCCGCCGCCTGCTGCTGCTTCCGGTGGTGGTCTCTTCTGCTCCGGGAGGCGGCGAGGAGGAGGAGGAGGGTTAGGCGAGAAGAAATCTCGGGGCGCCGTGCGCGTGCGTAATATATAGAGGGAGGAGGATGGGGGGGCGGTACAGAACAGAAGGGGAAGTTTTGAAAAGAAAAAAAGCAAGGAAGATAATCAAAGACGAGATCTTTGGGAGGGGATTCGATCGAGAATACGAAAGATATCGGCGCGGAGGAGGGACGGGGAATTTGGGTCGTGGGAAGGAAGGATCGAGACCGGAGGAGGAGGGGGAACGGAGACGGGGAAATCGGTTGGACTAAGGGAGAGTGAGTGTGCGTGAGAGAGAGAGAGAGAGAGAGAGAGAGGGGGAGAGGGAGTCTTCGCTGATCTGCATGCAATATATGGAAAGTTTTCATGAAGGCGAAAAGGACAGGGGGACCGGTGGCGGTGCTTCGTCCCTCGTACACAAAAAGGGGCTACGCGCGGCGTGGAGGCTCGGGGTTGGGTTGTTCCTCCCGTTCGGGCCCACCTCCTCGGGTGGGGCCCACTTGGATTTCCTCCTCCCCGCACCCCACTTTTCTCAGTCTCTCTTTTACCCTTTCTCGGAAGCTTTTCTTTTGTCTACTTTTTTTCCTTCGGGTCGACGGGAACGAAAAATCTCAAATCGGTACAATCCGAGATAAATTTATTTCAAGTTAATTTTTTTTATCGCAAAAAACCTCTCAAACCGGTAAATTTGTGATAAATTTATTATCCGTCAGTTTCCGTTAAGTTTTACCGTGAAATGACTGAATTGGATGGCACGTGGCAATTAACGAGTGTACCGGTTTGAAATTTTACCCTCCGTTTGTCACAGAAGTACCAATTTGTGGTTTATATGGTATTAATCTAATGGCAAAATGCCACAAAAAATCTCAAACTATGCCACTTGTGACAAATTTAACTTAAACTTTTATTTGCGACACGAAAAACCCCAAACTACACCACTTGTGACATATTTAGTTCATAATATTTTTCCCAATGGCATTTTCGATTTTTTCTTTTTTTTTTCTTTCTTCTCTTTTCTTTCCACCGGCCACGGCGGAGGGAAGCTAGCGAGGGCCAGGGTCGTCCTCGCCCAGCATCAGGCAAGGGTTGCCCTCACCTAGCTTCGGGCGAGGGCTGCCCTCATTGGACTCTAGCGAGGTCGGGCGAGGGCAGCCCTCGCCCGATGCCAGCAATGGTCGCCCTGGCCGGCTTCCCTCCGCCGTGGTCGGTGAACGGAAAAGAGAAGAAAGAAAGAAAAAAGGAAAAAAAAAACAGAAAAAGGAAAAAAAGACGAAAATGCCCTTGGGCAAAAGTATTGTAGGGTAAATGTATCACAAATGGTATAGTTTAGGATTTTTTGTATCACAAAAAAAGTTTATGGTAAATTTGTTACAAGTGGCATAATTTGAGGTTTTTTTTAATGTTTTTCCTAATATAATTTAATAAAAACTAACATAAGGTAAATTTGTAGCGAATATACCAGTTTGAAATTTTTTCGTTGTATTAATCCTTTCTATTTCATGGGTTTTGTTCCTCTCATTGGGCCCACTCGGATTTCCTCCCTTTTCGAAATCTCTCTTTTTCGATTTTACATTTGTTGTGGGTTTTTTTCACAAAGAATGAATGATCTGAAAAACATTTTACTAAAAATAATCGTACGTATCGCTTACGAAAATAAACGAATGAAAAAAAAATTTATCGTTCACGAAAGTATTTAAACATAAATTATTGTTAATAATAAAATATTTTTTATTAACTAATTATTTTAAGCACTAAAAATAATTATTTTTAAAATTTTTCGTGAAATAAATGGAGCCTTTAAGGAACTTTTTTCTTCCTAACCCTTTATAGGGGTTTGTTACTTTGCATGCGTCCGTTTTTGTCGATTTTGTTTGTTTGCCATTTAAGAGCAATTTAAAATTAAATTCGAGGAGCTCGATTTGATGTCATCTACATGGAACGCGTAAAAAGTAATCCCGACGTATGCACGTAAAGCAGTTACCAAAAAATTAAATGTGCACATGATTAAGATAGATGATACTGCTGTATCTTCCTTAGTTTGCGTGGAAAATATCGATTTTTATTATTTTTACCACTTTGATTATCTGGAGCAAACTCATGTCCGTTTCAATCTCAAACTAAACCAATAAAATTCACGAAAGCTCATATTGTATTGAACCATATTCGTGCAATATCACTAGCTTGGTAAAAAGAATGCGTACAACGTGAGAAATTTTTGTAATTTTACATGTAATCAAGATGGCAATAAGATGATTCTGTGAATGTCTAATGCTTTCCTAATTCAAAATTTACATCAATTCAAGATAAATATTCTTCCAACGTAGACAAATCTTCAAATATATGTTTTTCTTTTTATACATTTATTGGTTTACTATTTCTGACTCCTTACGGAATGCAAATGGAAACCATATTATTCTCTACATGACTGAATTTTCAGATTAGTCAAAACTCCTTAGTCAATTTCATAATATCTCCTATTTTAAAAATCTTAACGACCCAATTTGCCTCTTTGGACACTGATTACATTATCTTACTTAAATTAAATGTCATGAAATAAAAAATTGATAACATCACAAAAATCGAAAAACCATTGCATTTTAGGAATTGTAACTTCCTTCTTCAATTATGAAAAAAAAATTTAGTCCAAATTCACACATTTAAAATATGTAGCCAATTCAACAAAACGAAAAACAAAAAAAAATGTAACCAAAATCTTCCATGCACACTTAAAATTATATGCGCAAGAGGGAAAATATGTGTTAAATATAGAAAAGATGTGCAATTTTCACTCTTTTTTACTGACCAAATTAGTCTCAACTTCATGAAGCATGTACTAGTATTTACCGTTATATTTGTAGGCAAATTAACTATCAATGAATTACTTTCAATAAAAAAAATTGATACTTTCCTATCTCGATATTATTCAAAATTTTCCTTTTTTTATTCTTTCTTGAACCTAATTTGAAGAGAAAAATTAATTTTTCCCCCCAAATAGCAAAAAAGAAACAAAAATTGACTGTGTGTTCAACTAGAAACTCAATTAAGGATTTTAATTAATTTTTTTCTTCCGATCTTGAAACATAAAAACTGGAAAAAGATTAAAAAATGAAAAAAGAAAAGGAAAGAGAAAGATCAAGACTAGACTTCTTTCATTTTTCAACCATGAAGAAAGTTATCAATATTGCTCGCGAATCTTATCCTCAAAATTCTTTTTCTATGAAGATTTATGAGTTTGAATGCGAAGGAGATGTAATTAGATTTGGAGTTCCATCAAAATCACCTAAAACCAGGACATAAGAAAGAATGAGCAATCATCTAGCAAGTCAAATTAACAACATGATATCTTTAACAATTTAATGAACTTATCACGGCAAAAAACAAAAATATCTTCTAACTTTATAATATAGTTTTAGTTAGAATAAAGATATCTTTTAGTTTTACCGAAACAAAAGGACATTGTACATAAGTTAATTAATTTATTTTTGGGAATTTGGAACAAATACGGTAGTAAATGTTATTAAGACGGGTGATGTTAATGAGAAATATTGAACCAAATCATGTGATGAAAGGGTAATTCATTCAATTAACATAAAAATGGGGGAAGCCCAAAGGATGTGGAAATAGCGCCACTCTAGATTTACTTATTTCAATTTCAATTTTTCAACATGTTATGTACGCGCACCATACACATGTAATTTGTATGAGAGATATTATGCATGAAGAGATTTTACAAAGGTGGGCTTCACATGATTAGAATTCTCTCTTCATATCATTTTTGTGTGTAGTGATAAACATTTTCTTATGAAATTACTTATCATTGGGGTTCTATAATTTTCAGTATTATAAATAGTTTCTTCCTTTTTTTTTGTGCTTCATATCATACGCATTAATGCTAATTTTAAAAAATAACTGTAGGATGAGAAAGATCTAGATTCAAATTCTAATTAGGCATGGCAGAGATTGTGATATTACATGATAATTATCTTGAGAAGTTCTAATTACAATTTTGTCCCACTTAGTAAAAATACATTGTTATCTTCTGTACGGTTACTTTTAGAAGAGATATTTCTTTTTTTAAGATTGTCGTAAATAATTGAGAAATAGTATAGCACCAATTATCTTCTCAAATAAATGATTACCATTAAAGTATCTCATATCATTTGTTTACAAGGTTTGGTTCATATACTCTTTACGTTCATGTGATTTCCCTCAACATATTAACTTAGATTTTTGTGTTGGACTTCCCTATATCGCATTTGCTTCGGCATGCTCTCGTCCACACTACAAAAATCAGTTTATAAGTTAGGAATTCAAAATCTATGTTATCAAAAGCTTGGCCATTTTTTGGCAATGTCTAAATTAGTGGCGAGCCCTTTGTAGCGCTTGATTAATCATACCCACATCCATCTTTGTCCCTTCGCGTACAATTTGGTGGTGGATTATGCTTTACATATGATTTAACGATAGGGGGAAAACTTGATGATCTACGTTCGTTGTTCATACTCATGTATGACATAGATAGCTCAATGTTTGACATGGATAGCAGTGAAATGTAGTTCATCCCAGAATGTAGAAATGAAAAAAAAATGAAAAGTTCGATTAAAAGTACTCTCCGTAACTTTAGATTATAATAAGAAGAAATGACCTAAGATTATGCCCTTCATCTGCCAGTTTTCAAGGAACTTCAACCGTTCTTGCAAACTGCAAAACGCATTTGTAACTTTCATGACAAGACGGAAGTAAAACCTAAATGGGATAATGACACAAATAATTCACGAACTTTAGTTTAATATGCAATTTGATCTTGGAACTTCTAATTTGTTAAATGTAGTTCCTAAACTTTAACCCAATATTTAATATGGTCCATGAACTTTTAATTTATTTAATGTGATCCATGAATTTTTGGTATATGTTCAATATAGTCTCTGAACTTTATAAAAATGTTCAATGTAATCCTTTCATTAATTCAAATTTATGAACTATATTGAATATTTTTATAACATTTAGCTACCATATTGAATATGTACCAAAAGTTCAGGGATCACATTTAACAAATTGAAAGTTCAAGGACTACATTGAATATTGGATTAAAGTTCAAGGACTACATTAAACAAATTAAAAGTTCAAGAATTAAATTGCATATTGAGTCAAAATTTAGGGACTGTTGTGTCATTTTTCCAACCTAAATCAATCTATCGACTTTCACCAAATGTGCACGACCCACATGATCTCGAAATCAATAGTGCCAGGGCGCAAAGACAGGTCTACCATATAATTTGAAAACAATGCAATATGCGTTCTAGTCCAGCGTTTGACGTACGAGCTATCAACTAGAATTTGCTGCATCGGTTGATAAATATGACTTCGTATTCTTAGCAACACCGGGATTAACAAAGTGCTCAGTACTCCAATCACTTGATAAATATGACATTCATCATACACTTCTATACACTCCGATCAACAATCTATTTGTGTTTCTTCAATTTCTCTCAGCCAGAAGACTTGCAAATATATGTTCTGTCCCATTTGCTACGTATCGCTTTCTAAAGAGGAAAGGTGGGAATAAAGGAATAAAAGCAATGTACCATTTGTGCGAACCTTGATTGATGTGAGTTCACTATGCTTCTCAACAGCTGTGTGTTGGAAATATGAGATAAATTGATAGGTGAATGAATGAGAAATTGATGCTTAAAGAATACCCTTGAGTTGAAAGTGGGAAGTGGAAAAATACTTATCTCACATTGGAAAAGAAAGAATGTTATAGAGTGCTTTATATACAATTACACTCATTTGAAGTGATAACTATCGTAGCACAAATACTATACCTTGCGTGCAAGCGCTAGGGGGTGCAAATCCGACGCCCGACAAGCTGAAACTTGAGTACGAGCGCACGTCCCATGTATACTATTGCAAGACCGAAAAGTAGGTCTCGCAACGAGCCCAATTTTGCTTGCCTTCTGATTTAATTTTTTTTCAACTCAAACTGTTACAAATTTGTAACGTATGATTAATAGCGCGTTAAATTGTGTTGTTACGGAATTAATTTTATAACGGCAAGCTGTTATGGAGTTAATTTTATGACGGTAAGCTGTTACGAAATTAATTTTATAACGGTAGATTTAATCGGCTGTTATTCCCGATGCGTATTGATTTTGTAACGACAAATTTAATCAGCCGTTATTATTCTCGAAATGCTCTCCACTCTTTTTTATATATCGAAATCATTCTTCCTCTGTTTTAAATTCTCTGCATTTGCATTATTTTCGAAAGTGTTCATTTGCGCAAATTGTTCAAGTTCGCCGGAGGCTTTGAAGTTTTGATTACTTCTTAGCCGTCTACAGTTGTATCCTAGGAGACAGACATCCACGAAACCTCGGACGAGTGCCGGAGGGAACGAATCTGTTTTAAGGAAACTGTGTCGAATACAGGCCTCAGTATTCATTTGTATCGATTCCAACTTTCTTATTACAATTTCGTTCTTTACGATTCTGTATTGTTTGTGATATTTATATTAATGCTGATTTGAATTGTAATTTAAACAATCTTAAAACAGATTCGTCATTTTATAAATTCAAATGGCTATTAGAAAAGAAGTTGCGGATGTTGGTACTAGAAACGATGGTGTCGATGTGGCTGCTGACAACATCTCAAAAAACTCTGCCTATGCCTCAACTGTCCAACTGCATGGCTCATCCTCTGTCCATCATGCGGTTTTTGTCCACCATGGTGAGAAACCTGAAAAGTTCGAGGGATCGAACTTTAAAAGGTAGCAGCAAAAGATGCTGTTTTATTTAAAAACTTTGAATCTTGCGAGATTCTTGACTGAGGAAGCTCCTAAGTTATCCAAAGGAGAAACGGATAAGCAAGCCTTCAACGCTGTTGAAGCCTGGAGGCACTCTGACTTTTTGTGTAGGAACTATGTCATGAATGGTTTACATGACTCATTGTACAATGTCTATTGTGTAAAAAGGACAGCAAGGGGGTTATGGAAAGCCTTGGACCGAAAATATAAAAAAGACGATGCCGGAGCAAATAAATTTGTTGTCAATCGATTCCTTGATTATATAATGGTGGATTCTAAGACTGTGATCAGTCAAGTGCAAGAAATTCAAGTGATCTTGCATGAAATCCAAGCTGAAGGAATGAACTTGAGTGAAACCTTCCAAGTGGCTGCTATTATTGAAAAGCTACCTCCTGGGTGGAAGGATTTCAAGAACTATCTCAAGCACAAGCGAAAGAAAATGAACCTGGAAGAGCTGATTGTTAAACTTCGAATCGAAGAAGACAATAAAGGATCTGAATGCAAAGGGTTCAATCCTACTACAGCTAAGGCAAATGTTGTGGAGCTTAGGCAAGGCCACAAGAACAAGAAGATTGCCAAGCCAAAGTTGTGACCAAAAGGAGGAGTTTCCAAGAACAAGTTTCAAGGAAAATGCTTCAAATGTGGCAAGATGGGGCATAGATCTGTAGATAGCAGACTTCCAAAGAATAAGAATTATGAGACAAATATGGTGAATGGCATCGCTCAAGACGTGTCAAACATAAACCTTTCTGCAATGGTTTCTGAAGTAAACTTAGTTGGGTCCAATCCGAAGGAATGATGGATTGACACTGGTTCTACTAGGCACTTATGCTCTGACAAGGACCTGTTCACAAATCTTGTACCAATTAATGGGAAAAAGGTTTTTATGGGAAACTCTGTCTCTTCTGCTGTCGAAGGCCAAGGGAAGGTGTTGCTGAAGATGACCTCTGGAAAAGAGCTGACTCTAAATAATGTCCTATATGTGCCAGAAATTCGAAAGAACCTGATTTCTGGGTCTCTGTTGAACAAGCATGGATTTCGTATGGTGTTTGAGTCAGATTAAGTTATTTTGTCTAAATCCGGAATGTATGTGGGGAAGTGATATGTAACTAATGGGCTTTTTGAGCTCAATGTAATGACAATTATCAATAAAGATAATAAGTCTTCCGTTTATTTGCTTGAGTCTTCCAATTTATGGCATGGTAGACTAGGACATGTTAATTATGATACATTTTGTAGATTAATTAACTTGGAACATATACCTTCATTCCAAATTGATTCAAAACATAAATGTGAAATTTGTGTTGAGGCAAAATTAACGAGATCATAATTTCAAACAATTGAAAGAAACACCGAACCCCTTGAATTAATTCATAGTGATGTCTGCGATTTGAAATTCATTCAAACAAGAGGTGGTAATAAATATTTTATTACTTTTATCTAAAATAACACTAAATATTGCTATGTGTATTTGCTTAAAAGCAAAGATGAAGCCTTAGAGAAATTTGTTCTCTATAAGAATGAAGTTGAAAATCAACTTAATAAGAAAATTAAAAGATTGAGAAGTGATAGAGGTGGCGAGTATGAAGTACCAATTGGTGAATTCTGTGCACAACGCGGAATTATACATGAAGTAACTGCGCCTTACTCTCCTCAATCAAATGGTGTTGCAGAACGTAAAAATTGCACATTGAAAGAAATGATGAACACGATATTACTAAATTCAGGTTTGCCTCAAAATATGTGGGGAGAAGCTATTTTGTCAAGCAATTACCTTTTAAATAAGGTACTTCGAAAGAAAGAGGATAAAACCCCTTATGAGTTATGGAAAGGTAGGAGACTATCCTACAAACACTTACGAGTGTGAGGTTGTCTTGCAAAAGTGGCGGTTCCATCACCAAAGAAGACAAAGATAGGTCTTAAAACGGTGGACTGTATCTTTATAGGCTATACACATAACAGTAATGCATATCGATTTTCTTGTACGTGAATCTAAAATTCTAGATATACACAAGAAAACGATCATGGAATCTAGGAATGCATCATTCTTTAAAAATGTATTTCCTTATAAATCCAATGATGAATCAAGTTCATCTATACGAAAGAATGAAACTATGAATGAAGAAAGTCATGATTCGGCTCATGAAATTCATGATTCAGATCATGAACTAGAACCAAGATGTAGCAAAAAAGTAAGAGTGGAAAAATCCTTTGGAAATGATTTTCTAACTTATTTGTTAGAAAAGGAACCATTAAATTATGCAGAAGCTATAAATTCTTCTGAGAGACCTCTATGGAAAGAAGCAATAAAAAGTAAAGTTGATTCTATTTTGCAGAATCATACTTGGGAGCTAGTGAATCTTCCTCCTGGTTGTAAGTCTTTAAAGTCCAAATGGATTTTTAAAAGGAAAATGAAAGCAGATGGCTCCATTGATAAGTATAAAGCCAGACTTGTGATCAAAGGATACAAACAACGAGAATGCTTAGATTACTTTGATACTTATTCTCCTATGACGAGAATAACCTCTATTAGGATGATAATTGCAATTGTAGCATTGCGAAATCTAGAAGTACATCAAATAGATGTAAAACAGCTTTCCTAAATGGTGATTTGGATAAAGAAATCTACATGGAACAACCTGAGAGTTTTATAGTTCCAAGACAAGAAAAGAAAGTCTGTAAATTGTGAAATCATTGTATGGCCTAAAACAAGCACTAAAGCAGTGGCATGAAAAGTTTGATAATGCAATGATTACCAATGGCTAGAAGATTAATGAATGTGATAAATGTGTCTACATTAAAGAGACAACAAATGACTATGTCATTTTGTGTCTTTACGTAGATGACATACTAATTATTGGTAGTGATGATACAATGATCAAATCCACCAAGTATATGTTGAATTCAAGATTTGACATGAAAGATATAAGACCTACTGATATGATTTTAGGAATTAAAATTACAAGAACGTCAGAAGGTCTTATTTTAAACCAGTCACACTATGTGGACAAGATTCTTGAAAAATTCAACATGAATGATTCTGATATTGCTAGAACACTATTAGACAATAATTTTCATATGTCCAAGAATAGAAGAGAGGGTATTTCTCAAGTAGAGTACTCTAGAGTTGTTGGAAGTCTAATGTGCTTAATGAGTTGTACTAGACCAGACATTGCTTATACGGTTAGTAAATTGAGTAGATATACGAGCAATTTCGTTTCTTTACGATTCTGTATTGTTTGTGATATTTATATTAATGCTGATTTGAATTGTAATTTAAACACTGGGTACGCAGTTCTTTAGGCTACTTGGGTTCGTTTCCCTCTTGGCTCCTCACAAAAAAGTTAGAGATTGCCGCTCCGAATATGAACAAATTTCATCAACCATATTCAAGTGACATTCCAATCAAGGTCTATGGGCACAATTTTTCTCTGATGGGTTTTCCTGTGAGTGGAAACTTCTGTAGAATCAATGTCCAATGCGAGAGAACTTTGTGTTGAGCCAAGCAGAATAAATTATGCGACCAAACCAGAGGAGATATATGATGAAGGATATATAGGCTGCCGTGCTGATGCAAGCCAAGAAACCGACAAACAGCCCCTTCACTTCAGAAGTTATGAAATCCACCAACAGATAGCCGTTGATCATTATCAAAATTGCAGCCACAGTCCAGGCCACCCTCTAGAAAACCGATAAACAAGTAACAAGTCAATCATCAGGTGAGCATCAGCTGTAACAAGTAGATCATGTCTAGTCTAACATTCCTCAAGTACTTATTGTAAAGAGTTTGGCGAAATTTGGACCCAAAATAAGGCGGTGACGAGTAAGATGTGCACAAAAGTGCAAAGCCAAAAAGAAAGATGATAAAAAACAAAGAACAACAGAATCCAACAACAAACAGCAATCAAGTGTTTGGATAGTCAAAAATGGTTGCTCTACTTTCCTTTGAGCAGCTCGTGCTTCAGATGCAAATTACAGTTGTCCGGTAAGTAAAGCAAGATATAAAAGACGAGGCAAAGTACGACTGGTCCAGTTGATAAGATCTGCTATTTCTCTTCGCTAGGACTAGACCTGAGTCTCAACACTCACGAACCTTCCCCTACCATCTCTCAAGACTCGCCATCCTTCCTCTACCTTATGCGTTAAAAGGAAGTTGGCCATAATAAGAAAGTATACTACTGGCAAAGAATGATCGGAAAGAGGAAAAATTGACTTCTATTTTGATCATATCAACATTTAAGTCTCAGCAACCCTTATTTCTATTTAACCTTTAATTGCTTCATTTCTTGCCAATTTTGCAAATACTCGCTTATTGTTTCCTTCAACAGACGTGCAACTTTCCTTTTTTTGGAACCCTCTAAACTTGTCGAATTTGCTGCAATTCCAAGTGGCTAAGGGGATTAACGATCAATGAATTACTTTCAACCAAAAAAAAATTACTACTTTCCTATCTCGATATTATTCAAAATGTTCCTTTTTTTATTCTTTCTTGAACCTAATTTGAAGAGAAAAATTAATTTTTTCCCCCCAAATAGCAAAAAAGAAACAAAAATTGACTGTGTATTCAACTTGAAACTCAATTCAGGATTTTAATTAATTTGTTTCTTCCGATCTTGAAACATAGAGCCTGGAAAAAGATCAAAACATGAAAAAAGAAAAGGAAAGAGAAAGATCAAGACTAGACTTCTTTTATTTTTCAACCACGAAGAAAGTTAACAATATTGCTCGCGAATCTTGTCCTCAAAATTCTTTTTCTATGAAGATTTATGAGTTTGAATGCGAAGGAGATGTAATTAGATTTGGAGTTCCATCAAAATCACCTAAAACCAGGACATAAGAAAGAATGAGCAATCATCTAGCAAGTCAAATTAACAACATGATATCTTTAACAAATTAATGAGTTTATCACGGCAAAAAGCAAAAATATCTTCTAACTTTATAATATAGTTTTAGTTAGAATAAAGATATCTTTTAGTTTTACCGAAACAAAAGGACATTGTACATAAGTTAATTTATTTATTTTTGGGAATTTGGAACAAATACGGTAGTAAATATTATTGAGAGGGGTGATGTTAATGAGAAATATTGAACCAAATCATGTGGTGAAAGGGTAATTCATTCAATTAACATAAAAATGGGGGTAGCCCAAAGGATGTGGAAATAGCGCCACTCTAGATTTACTTATTTCAATTTCAATTTTTCAACATGTTATGTACGCGCACCATACACATGTAATTTGCATGAGAGATATTATGCATGAAGAGATTTTGCAAAGGAGGACTTCACATGATTAGAATTCTCTCTTCATATCATTTGTGTGTGGTGATAAACACTTTCTTATGAAATTACTTATCATTGGGTTCTATAATTTTCAGTATTATAAATAGTTTCTTCCTTTTTTTTTTTTTACTTCATATCACACGCATTAATGCTAATTTTAAAAAATAACTGTAGGATGAGAAAGATCTAGATTCAAATTCGAATTAGGCATGGCAGAGATTGCGATATTACATGGTAATTATCTCGAGAATTTCTAATTACAATTTTGTCCCACTTGGTAAAAATACATTGTTATCTTCTATACGCGGTTACTTTAAGAAGAGATATTTCTTTTTTTAATATTGTCGTAAATAATCGAGAAATAGTATAGCACCAATTATCTTCTCAAATAAATGATTACCATTAAAGTATCTCGCATCATTTGTTTACAAAGTTTGGTTCACACACTCTTTACATTCATGCGATTTCCCTCAACCTATTAACTTAGATTTTTGTGTTTCACATCATTTGTTTATAGAGTTTGGTTCATATACTCTTTACATTCATGTGATTTCCCTCAACCTATTAACTTAGATTTTTGTGTTGGACTTCCCTATATCACATTTGCTTCGGCATGCTCTTGTCCACACTATAAAAATCACTTTATAAGTTAGGACCTCAAAATCTATGTTATGAAAAGCTTGGCCATTTTTTTGCAATGTCTAAATTAGTGGCGAGCCCTTTGTAGCGCTTGATTAATCATACCCACATCCATCTTTGTCCCTTCGTGTATAATATGGAGGTGGATTATGCTTTACATTTGATTTAACGATAGGGGGAAAACTTGATGATCTAAGTTTGTTGTTCATACTCATATATGACATAGATAGTTCAATGTTTGACATGGAAAGCAGTCAAACGTAGTTCCCCCCTGAATGTAGAAATGAAAAGAAATGAAAAGTTCGATAAGAAGTACTCTCCGTAACTTTAGATTATAATAAGAGGAAATGACCTAAGATTATGCCCTTCATCTGCCAGTTTTCAAGGAACTTCAACAGTACCTACAAACTGCAAAACGCATTTGTAACTTTCATGACAAGACTGAAGTAAAACCTAAATTTATCTATCGACTTTCATCAAATGTGCATGACCCACGTGATCTCGAAATCATATAGTGCCAAGGGCGCAAAGACGGGTTTACCATATAATTTGAAAACAACATGATATGCGTTCTAGTCCAGCGTTTGACATACAACTTATCAACTAGTATTTGCTGCATCACTTGATAATATGACTTCATATTCTTAGCAACCCCGGGCTTAACAAAATAAATTCCCAGTATTCCAATCGCATTGGTTGGGTGGAGCTCTTTCATCATCCTCTCTACTCTTCTATGTACTCTGATAGACAATCTTATTGTGTTTCTTCAATTTCTCTCAGCCAGAAGACTTCCAAATATATGTTCTGTCCCATTTGCTACGTATTGCTTTCTAAAGAGAAAAGGTGGGAATAAAGGAATAAAAGCAATATACCATTTGAGGTGCGCAAACCTTGATTGGAGCGAGTTCACTATGCTTCTCAACAGCTGGGTAAGCAGTTCTTTAGGTTACTTTGGTTCGTTTCCCTCTTGGCTCCTCACAAAAAAGTTAGAGATTGCCGCTCCTAATATGAACAAATTGCATTGACCATATTCAAGTGACATTCCAATCAAGGTCTATGGGCACAATTTTTCTCTGATGGGGTTTCTTGCGAGTGGAAACTTCTGTAGATTCAAAGTCCGATGCGAGAGAACTTTGTGCTGAGCCAAGCAGAAGAAATTATGCGACCAAACAAGAGAAGATATATGATGAAGGATATATAGGCTGCCGTGCCGATGCAAACCATGAAACCGATGAACAGCCCCTTCACTTCAGAAGTTATAAAATCCACCAACAGATAGCCGTTGATCATTATCAAAATTGCAGCCACAGTCCAGGCCACCCTCTAGAAAACCGATAAACAAGTAACAAGTCAATCATCAGGTGAGCATCAGCTGTAACAAGTAGATCATGTCTAGTCTAACAATCCTTAAGTACATACTGCAAAGAGTTTGGCGAAATTTGGACCAAAAAAAGGTGGTGACGAGTAAGATGTGCACAAAAGTGCAAAGCCAAAAAGAAAGATGATAAAAACAAAGAACAACAGAATTGAACAACAAACATTAGTCAAGTGTTTGGATAGTCGAACATGGTTGCTCTACTTTCCTTTGAGCAGTTCGTGCTTCAGATGCAAATTACAGTTGTCCGGTAAGTAGAGCAAGATATAAAAGATGAGGCAAAGTACGATTGGTCCAGTTGATAAGAGCCGCTATTTCGCTTCGCTAGGACTAGAACTGCGTCTCAAGACTCACGAGCCTTCCTCTACCATCTCTCAAGACTCACCATCCTTCCTCTACCTTATGCGTAAAAAAGAAGTTGGCCATAATAAGAAAGTATACTACAGGCAGAGAATGATTAGACAGGAAAAATTGACTTCTATTTTGATCATATCAACATCCAAGTCTCAGCACCCCTTATTTCTATTTAACCTTTAATTGCTTCATTTATTGCCAATTTTGCAAATGCTCACTGATTAATTCCTTCAACAGACGTGCAACTTTCCTTTTTTTGGAACCCTCTAAACTTGTCGAATTTACTGCAATTCCAAGTGGCTAAGGGGATTATTGCAGCTTGAACAATTCTCACTAATTAACCCTCCATCTCTAGCTTTCTCCAAACCATCATCTCCTATGAAAAGCTAGCATGAACTCAAAATTTGGGCACCGGCACAACACAATGTCAATCCAAGTTGTTCACCTAAAGGATAACATCTTAAAAGAAGCAAGTATGGTGATTTCAGAACAATTACCAAAAGTAATTGGATCCAAGAGAACTGCAAGAGCACATTGAGAATATATTGTAACCAAATATGAGTAAAAGGAAATCACCTCAAGCAGTGGACCAATTTTGAAGGAACCCATTAGATGCTCCTGGGATACCATAGTGAGAAGCGGTATCAGCGCAAAAGGAATTTGTATACACTGAAGCACGTTAAGCCATTCATTTAAAATGTCCAGGGAAGCTTCAGACGTGTTGAAGACAATAGCCACAATTATTGTGGGCACGATGGCAAGGCTCCTCGAGATAGTTGCTCGAAGCCATTTCTTAAGACGCAGGTTGAGAAAACCTTCCATGATGAACTGCCCAGCATAGGTGCCAGTTATCGTACTGCTTTGTCCAGCTGCTAGCAAACCGATACCCCATATATAAAGTATCGGAAAGAACCCTCCTCCATACTTCTCCTGAAGATAATGCCCAGCATTCACAAGCCCAATGGTCTTGGCTTTTTCTGTACCATAGAATCCCTTGGCAAAAACAGATGTCACAAGCAAATTTATGACAAACATGACTGAAAGGGCAGCCGATGACTCGATGGAGTAGTAATTCAGTGCCTCCTGGACCCGGCCTTTGTTCTGGTGATCAATATTTCTCGACTGCACCAAGGCAGAGTGCAAGAACACATTGTGAGGTGTTATAACACAACCCACCACTCCCACGGCTTGCCTAATTGTCTTTGAGCTAAGTCTTGGAAGGAGAAGACCTGCAGAAAGGATCTGAACCCCAGGTAGCTAGTAATTGCATCTATAGCATCTTGTGGATGCTAAAATGAAGGCACAAGCAAAGCAACAAGAAAAGTCCCTTACCAGTTAAAAGCTCTTTTCCACTGGGTTTTGTCTCCACAAACATGCAGGCGAAGGTTAAGGCCATTGTTGATATGAGTACTGCAAAAACAGCTTCTAATTTCCTCACTCCATAGTTCTCAAGGAATAAAAACATGAAACTAGTCAAAAAGGGAAATCAGTTAATTATCAGTGCATACCAGATAATATAAATTTATGCAGTAAGAGAGAAGTGTGCAAAGTTGGCAATTATCATAAGGAAAAGACATAAGCATGAATAAGTAATTGTTATGATGACAATCCAGATTGAGAGTACAGTACATCCAATGCTTAGAAAGACCGCAAATGAAGAAAAACCACCTGTTGGCAAGGTCTCAAAGTTCACCTGCATCTCTAAGACATTTTATTGCCAACAACGAGGTAAAGACATGAGAAACTGTTCATGCAGCAGCACATATAGCTATGAAGTGGAATTCATATATTAATACCAACATAACTACGACTATATACAAAATAAATCTATCTGTCAGCACATGTAAAGATCTCGTCTCCTTTTCCCTGTATCAGGGTCCTAGGTGTAAAAAAGTTGTGGTGAGGGCACCTTCCATTTTGGTTCTTAATGCATGTGAAAAATGTATTCCCCATCATATAGTAAGCCAAACCCCATTCACCTCAATGCGACCTAGCACGCACTACCATTTCTCTGTCACAGTGAGAAATTAATGATCTTGACAAACTCTTCAAACTTCTCTTCATTTAATAAGTTAATCAACTCCGAAACATATACTGCTATTAATAATAACACATTCAAACATTTTTCTTCACCGTGAATTAAGCTCTTTCAACGTCCGAGTTGCAAAACATGGGATGCAATTCAGAGAGTTCTTTTTTGTCACTACCCTAAACCAGTATGGTGGTTACCCTCAGACATGCCGATCAATTCGGTCAAAAGAAGCATAGATCTCAGACTGCCTGTCTAAGCTGCAGCAAGGGCAGCAAACAAGCTCCAGTAGCATCAAGGGACAAACTATGGAATGATCAAGTTTCCTCCTACCGTCAAAAGCTTTTCATAAGTTGACGAATACCACAATGGTAAACCCGAAGCTGCAAGGTTCCAATTGCTCACAAGAGAAATACAAGAACAGTGATCTCTGGGAATAAACCAATGCTTCCACTTGCAGGGTCCAAACAATATCAGAGATACACATGTTGATGTTGCTTCGAGATAACTCATAACAATTGTGATGCGCATACTGATGAGGATTACTTGTGAATATTTACTAAGGCTAGTAAGCACTGTTATTGGTTTGTCTATTAAGTCAGCTATAATATAATATTAGGTAAGACTAATGCTAAATAAACTAATACTGTTCTTCTGAGAAAAACAGATAAATTGTCGGGGCAGAACTTAGTGAACTCTGCATTTGGCTCGATTGTTTAGATGTTGACTTTATCTCTGTCACTTTCTAAACCAATCTTAATATACTTAGCATTTGAACCTGGGGGGAAAACAACTCACGATCAATCGTCACCTACCAATCCGACGCAGTGATGATGACCCCGGCCCAGAGAGGCAACACCCCACGGCTGAGCACCTGGATCCCGATAGCGCTCCCAATCACCTCCTGAATATCCGCAGCGACGAGGGTGACCTCGGCCATGACCCACAGCACCAGCCGCGTCCAATTCGGGTACTCCTCCCTGCACAGCTCCGCCAGGTGCCGGCCCGTCACGACGCCGACCCGAGCCGACAGCATCTGCAGCAAGAGCCCCATCACCGTCGCCCACATCAGCAGCCAGAGCAGCGAGTACCCAGCGATCGCGCCGGCCTGGAGATCTCCCTCCAGGTTCCCCGGGTCCAAGAACGCAATGCTCATCAGGAAACCCGGGCCGGTGAAGAGCCAGAGCTTCTTCCACGAGAAGGGTGGCGCGACGTCGGACCCGGCGGGGACGGCGGCGCCGACGTCGAAGACCCGGACCTTGTCCCGGGTCGAGAACGCGGACTCGGGTTCGTACTCGCACTCGCGGTCATCGTCGGACGACGGCGGCGACGACGGAGAGGGAGGTGAGTCGAGGGTCTCGGAGGGCAAGAGACGGTTCTCCTCGTCGTCTCCGCGGTGCTTGTGATGGTGGCGTCCTTGGGGGTCGGGCTGGGCGGTCGGAGAAGGCATCGCCGGCGAGTCGTGGGATCGGCGAGTTTTCGGGTTTGCATGCGGAAAAAAACATGCGGGGACGTGTTGGGTGTTCCTTTCTTTTGCCGACGGGCCAAGGAAAAACCCAAAAAAAGAGAAGAAGAAGAGTGATTTCAGCGCTCCGGTTTTTCCGGGAAAGTAGCGGGATTGACGGTGACCGGAGCTTTCGCTTAATTAGAGCGGAGGTGGCGGCGGTGATTGTGCTGAAGGAGCGTCGCGGCGGAGGATCACCGCATGGGGGGAGCGATTGGGACGCGCTGCAATTTTTTGTTCACGGGCCCGGCATGATCTGGCCCTGTGCCTGATGGGACCCATGCGGCCGTGTGCATAGAAAAAAATAAGCTCAAATAAGGCAAAGGTCCCATGATAAGGTCCCAAAACTTTTAAGTACGGGACAACGAGGGAGATTATCAAGAAAATCCTAAATTTATTATACTTATACGTTTTTAGTCTTAGGCTAAAATGATTTATCAATGCAAACCATTTAAGTGGACACTGGTCATTTTACATGGCACGATCAACCCTGACGTTGACGTTTTTTTAATATTTTTTTTCTTTTCCCTTCTTTTTTTTTTATTACCCTTTTCTTTGCACCCGTGGCCGGTCGCACTCCCCCAGGTAAGGCCCATCAAGGCCGACCATCGCCTATGGCGGGGGAGGGCGGCCCTCGTCAGCCATCTTCTGTGGCCGATGGCTGACAACCAGCCACTAACAAATAGAATAGGGAAAGAAAAAAAATTGAGAAATTTTTTTTAAAAATTATCCACGTTAACGCTAACCGTATCGGTCATGGCTTCCGTATCAGCGATTTCTGCCCAAAATTGGCCGGACGTAATACATTAATAAAATGCCAAATGTTTAGGGATATGCACATTTGAAATCCTAAAACTTGTCATGAATGCAATTAAGTTCCAAAACTTAGAAAAGTGCAATCAAGTTCTAAGATTTGTCAAAATTGTTCGATCGAATCCTTCAGTTAACTTCGTCAAATTTGGCTAACTGAAATGCTGACGGGGCTTTTTTTTTATTTTCTTTATCATACATGGTGATGGTGTGGCTAAAACGATATCGCTTTGGTTCAAATATAATTTTTAATTTATTTAAATTCAATTTATAAAATAGGGAGACACCAAGGCTCTGTTTGGCAACTAGCCAAACAGTGTTTGATTCTGTTTTTTTTGTTCCTAGAATCAGTTTGGGAACGGAAATGCGTTTGTTTAATTTTTTGATTCTGGGCACAATTTTGTCAAAAATTGTTCCCAGAATCAGTTTTGGAGCAGAATCAAGAATAAAAAAAGTAGCTTTTTAATTCTGGGAATAATTTTGAGAATCATTTTTTTTCTTCTTCCTTTTCTTGGTTTTTAATGTAGCTTCTAATATCCGGCCCGAGGATCGCCCTTGCCGAATCTGATGAGAATAAAATATTTTAATAAAAAATACTATTAAAATAAAAAATATATATTTTATTGGCCATGGCCGGCAATTAGGCCATGGCCAAAAAAATAATAATATATTTTTAAGAAAAATATTTTAATAAAAATATTATTAATAAAAAAAATATTTTACTTGCCATGGCCGGTGACCAGGCCACGGAAGAAAAAATAAAAAATATATATTTTTAATAAAAAAAAATATTTTATCTGTCATGGCCAACGACCAGGCCATGAAAAAAAAATAAAAAAGTATATTTTTAATAAAAAAATATTATTAATAAAAAAATATTTTATCGGCCATGGCCGGCAACCAGACCATGGGAAAAAAGGAAAAAAAATATTATTAATAAAAAATATTTTACCGACCATGGCCAACGACAGGCCATGAAAAAAAAATAAAAAAATATTTTCAATAAAAATATTTTTTATTAAAATATTTTAATAAAAAATATCATTAATAAAAAAATATTTATTAAAAAAATATTTTACAGCCATGGCCAAAAAAAGAAAAAAATATTATTAATAAAAAAAAATTTTACCAGCCATGGCAAAAAATAATAAAAAAATTATTTTTTAATAAAATTATTATTAATAAAGAAATTTTTTACTAGCCATGGCCAAAAAAATATGAAAAATTATTTTTAATAAAATTATTATTAATTAAAAAATATTTTACAGGCCATGGCGAAGAAGGAGGAGAAGAAAAAAAGAAAAGAAAGAAATATTATAATATTTAAAATATTATTAATAAAAAGAAATTTATGCCGTTACCAAACGCATTTCTATTCTTTTACTATTTTAGGAATAGAAATTTTGGGTCGTTACCAAATGCCTTTAAATGCACAGAATCAGTTCCCGAGCACAGAATTAAAAAGAATAATTTCTAACCAAAATTTGTTCCTGGGCACAGAATGGTTGCCATGCGCAGCCCAAGTGAGAGATGAGGGCTGTAGCCCTCGTCGCCACTGACTCATCATCTCGGGAAGGGCTACAATCATTTGATTGCACTTTTTGAAAGTTTCAATGCTTAATTGTACTTTTGTGACAAGTTTTAGGACTTGATTACGCTTTTCAAAATTTTAGGACTCAATTGCACATTCATAACAAGTTTTAGAACTTCTAATGTACTGTAGGCCTTAAATGCATTTTTAGCATTATGTCCTCTCCAGCTATTAGTCTTGATAGTTCTTTCTTCATAAACTTACGAGAAATTTGGATATCCTTATGCTTAAAAATCTTTATAACCAACCATATGGCGACTTTCCAAATCTCTTCTTGAAAGTTCTATACACGTGCAGAAATATTGTATGGGGCACAAAGAAAACGATGCCATTCACTATTGCCAAGAGCAATCTATTCTCATATCCACACAAATTAATAGTGGAGGTGGCTTTTGGCCAAATGCTCATAACAATGAATTTATGCAGGAGGTTGTGAAAAATAGGATCCTTGTTTTTGTTTAAAACTCGGCATTACCAGTAAAGGTTTTGTAAACAAGATAGCATTTTACAAAAGAATGTTGAGAAATAGAGAATTGTGGCCAATTCCCTCACGATGAGAAAATAAGACCTATTTTTATACTAAATACCAACTTATTTGAAGATGTGAATGACAAATTGGAATAGAACTATGCAACTAATGCAGGTTAGACATGATCAATTACATTGCAATGTTTTGTCAGGTTCAGGTCATTAAAATACTTTGAGAATGTTCAAAGTGCAAAAAATCAATGACCTTGAAAGGCATAACTCCCTTGGATAATAGTGGATCATATAACTTAGAATGATCTTGCAACATGAAGAAGCTTGATTTGAAAGAGCTAATCTTTGTGAATCCGGGCCTGGGTTAAAATTTTCATAGACCTATCATCATCATCGTCCTTTTTCCTTTCATGACGAGTTTCACTAACAAGTTTTGCCACCTGTGCTCTTGAAATTTCTCCTTTCCTTTCCTCGAGAATTAAGCCCTCTTTTATTGAGCCTCCTCAGCAATTTGAAGCTCTAAAATGGGTATCTCTAGTTTTGGAGCAGGGATCACAAATTTATTGATTTCATTAGGGGATACTAAGCCTATATCATTAGATAGTTTTACGATTTCTTTCTTTATTGCACCTTGATTTTTCAAAACAATTGGTGTTAACTATACGATAGCAAAATTGTCTATCCTTGGAGTTTTGGAGTGTGTTTCACTAGTTTGAAAATATATGGAGTTTTCCTCAGTTGCCTTTTGAGAAGTGTTTCCTCACTTCTAATTTCCTTGTTGTCCCTCATTCCAGACATATCAATGTATCGAGAAACTCTTGGTGCCCTAGAGAATATAGTTGTTGTTCTCTACCATTGGTGGTTCTCTGCGTACTTCTTTTGTGCAACATTCGCAACTTTGAGTGTCATTTGAGTAGTGATTTGAAGTAATGAAGAAGGTTTGAAGCTTTTTAAATGATGGAAAGTTTTGGAACGAGATTGAGAAGGTTTGGGAATGCGTAAGTTCGTGTTTGGAGAGAGCGAAGA
Organism: Syzygium aqueum; assembly: GCA_031216185.1. NCBI lineage: Eukaryota > Viridiplantae > Streptophyta > Magnoliopsida > Myrtales > Myrtaceae > Syzygium > Syzygium aqueum. The sequence goes on along the minus strand of CM062236.1, from coordinate 21,450,206 downwards.
AATAGGAGATAAAACTGTATTTTGCAAATTTAGAAACAATTTTGAAATTTTTGGAAATATAAAATTTTGCTTTAAAATAAGAAGGTTTTATAAAAATTATAAATGGCAGTTATGGAAAAGATTTAGGACAAAAAAATTGGCATAAGTGTATTGAAAGTCCTAAAACTAGTCACGAAAGTGCAATTGTGTCCTAAAAATTTCAAAAAATGCAATCAAGTTATAAAACTTGTCAAGTTTGTGCAATAAAGTCCTTCCATCAATTTCGTTCAAGTTGACAAACGTAAAATGTTAATAAGTTTTAAGATTTGATTGCACCAACTTGATAAGTTTTAGGAGTCAATTGCAGTTCTGTGACAAGTTTTAGGACTTGATTTAAATTTTCTGACAGTTTTATGATTTAATTGCACATTCATGATAAGTTTTAAGACTTCTAGTGCACTGTAGGCTTTAAATGCATTTTGAGCATTGTATCGTCTCCAACTATCAGTCTTAAGAGTTATTTCTTCATAAATTCATGAGGAATTTGAATGTCCTTATGCCTGGAAATTCTTGTAACCAAGGCAACATATGACAACTTTCAAAATCTCTTTTTAATAGTTCTATACATGTGTAGAAGTATTGTATGGGGCACAAAGAAATTGATGCTATTCACTATTGCCTAGAGTAGTCTAACCTTAAGTCTAGACACATTAATAGTGGAGGTAGCCTTTGGCCAAATGCACGTGACAACGAAATGTAAATCATGCAAAATTTGAGGCGCATGAAGTTGTGAGAAATAAGAGCCTTGTTTTCCCTCGAAAACTTAACGTTACTAGTATGGGTTATATAAGCATCTTCGAATGAAACATAAATTTTCATGAAAGAATGCTGAGAAACAAAGATTTATGGCCAATTCCTTCACAATGAGAGAATAAGACTTGTTGTCCACACTAAATACAACCTTTTATGAAGATACAAATGACAAATTTGAATAAAAATAGGCAACTAATGTAGGTTATATAGGAACAGTTTTAGTGCAAAGTTTTGTTAGGTTAGGTCATCAAAATACTTTGAGAGAAACAAATCACGATGTTCAAATTATAGAAAATCAATGACCTTAAAAGGCAAAAGTCCTATGGACAATTGTGAATTATACAAATTAGAATGATGCTATAACATGAAGAACCTTGATTTGAAAGAGCTAACTTTGTGAATCCAGGCATGGGGTCAAAACCTTCGTAAACACTATCATCATCATGGTCCTTCTTCCTTTCATGACAAGTTTCACCAGTAGATTTTGTTGCCTATGCTCCTGAAATTTCTCCAACTTTCTACTTTCTTTTCCTCAATGATTCAACCCCCTCTTGTTGAGCCTCCTTAGCAATTTGAGGCTCAGAAATTAGTATTTCTGGTTTTAGAGTAGGGGTTGTAAATTTATCGATTTCACTAGGGGCACTAAGCCTATATCATGAAATAGTTTCATGATTTTTTCCATTGTTGCACATTAAATTTTTAAAGCAACCAACATTAACTGTACGAGAGCATAATTATCTATCATTAAAGTTCTAAAGGGCATTTCACTAGATTGATCAGGTAACGAAATAGAGATTTTTGGAGAGGAAGATGAATGATTCATACTTGTAGATGGAGTCTTCCTTAGTCTTCTTATGAGAGGTATTTTCTCACTCTTAGCTTTGCTATTGTCCCTCATCCCAGACAGATCAATGTTTCGAGGACCTCTTGGTGCTCTAGAGAGTATAGTTGCAGTTCTTTTTTTTTTTTTTTTGGTAAGGTAAGAATGTATATAACTTTTCATAAAGACCAATACAACCTAAGCTCGAACCAAGTCATGACCTAATATAGACATAGGGATGTCTACAGAAGGTTAGGAGAGGTTCAGCAGGAGCTATACAAGAAGAAGAAAGCTAGGAACAAGGAAAGCAAAAGAGAAAACCCAAAGAGGGAGAACAAGCCAATCAAAAGATTGGAGAAGGTAAAGAGAAAGTTAGGAAGTATTCCTATTCAAAGAAAGGATCGAAGCCGGTAGGTCCCAATTCCTTAGCAAAATACGGTTCCTATATTCAAAGAAAGGATCGAAGCCGGTATAGTTGCAGTTCTTTGTCATAGGCTAAATCCTAAAACTTTCAAAAAATATAATCAAGTTCTAAAACTTGTCCAGTTAATGCAATATTGTCCTTCCGTCAACTCTGTCTAAGTTGACAAACAAAAAATGCTAACAAGGTTTAGGACTCTATTGTGACGTTCCATAACGTCATGTGTGACACGTGTCATTTCCATCTATGCTTATAGTTATAATTACGCATGCGAAAGCACAATAAAATTTTTGCAACATCCCTTTCAAGAAAATTGCACAAGTTTTATAATATACACATCTTCAAATTTTTATAAACACTATTATTTATTATCACAACAAAATACATAGTCCTAGAAAAGGTTAGGGTCACATAACACCACTACACCTATACTAACTAAACCACTATCAAACCCAAGGGCTGATGGCCTCCGATATTATCTCGTCCCCTCCTTCGTAATCTCTAAGGGGACCATCTTACAAAATTAAAAAATAAAAGATGAATCTAAGCTCAGTAAATGAAATCTCTAAATATAAGGTAGGAGATCAGCTTACCACTCCACCTAGTATTAACAAACAACATAAGTTCAAGGCAAGACAATGAACCATACATGACCAATGTAGAAATAACTATCTTTCCTATCATGTCATGCCCATAAAAACCACAGTTAATATTACATATGGTCATTCGCTTAAAAGCATGTGGATGGAATAACATAGCCTGATGTATGATTTCCACCACTTAGTACATTAATAGACATGTATTATACATTTTATTTTTTTCACGAATACTCCCAGGGTATACCAAACACGCTTCTCCTTTTTTTGGTGTGCAATTTGGTTCATTCTTGCCCATTTCACCATCCTATAAGATTGCCAAGAGCCACTCCTTGCCCAGGCTCTCTCGCCCATGTGATTACTCCCCACCCTCATCGGACCAGGTCATTATAAGCCCACCAGCTTCCGCCTAGTTCGTCTCCAAATCACACACTTTCCGAAGAGGGTCCCGCTTTGACATCCCCGAATAAACTCATCCAAGGTAACATCTATTTTGGCCCGTCCCATATAAGGCCTCATGGTTTTACTCTTTCTCATCATGATATACCAATGACACTAATGATAACACGACATAACATATTAAGATGCATGGCTATCACCAATTAAACAACACGTAAATATACACATTTATACATACACATAGACATGTATCATGTTCATTATTAGCATATCATTCCATCCCGACTCTTGAGGCATCTTAATTTCGAGGCATCTCGACAGATAGGGCATCTCCACTCTAGGCATCCCGAAACACTCCACAAGGCATCCCAATACACAAGGCATCCTGACACATGGGGCATCATCGCGACTAATATGTGGATGATGGAATTTACTTTTCATAATTCATTACATAGCAACTGTGCACACGATAACATCATAATCACATTATCACCCTTACATCAACAACGAAATCAACACTCATTTCAACAATCGACATCCAATACATAACATCTTTTCATGCATATTATTTCCTTGCTCGTTTATTAATCACATACGTGGGTAATGATGTTACATGCTTAACTCTTTTCATTTCTCATCTTGCCTTTCAATGATCCTATAATAATGACATGCTTACCTCATTTCATTTCTTATGTAAGCAATGATAATATACTTAAAGAATTGACAACATGAACATCGACAACTCAAATATTTGATAACGTGAACATTGATAATGCAAAAAATCGACCATGTAATTTACCAACAATACTTAACTAGCAAATAGGTAAAATGATTAGTCATCCAATACTTAATCAAAATTACGTGAATATCCTTGTCAATTCCAAATTTCATGTTTTTACGCATTTCTATATATTATACGGCCAAGCCTTTTGTGAGGTCAATCAAACACTTTCTATGCATAATAATATTATAAATTTAACTCAAATAAACACAATTACTCAACATGTTATTATCAAAGCTTGATCATACTTATCATTGACATTCAAACTAAGTTAACAAACACCAACCAACCAATCAAGTTAAGAGTACTAAGTAAGTCAATCTAACTTAGCTCTAAAGTTTTCACTTACCATCTAAATTAACAAACATTAATCAACCAAGTCAAGAGTATTAAATAGGTTAATCTAACTTAGCCCATAGAGTTTTCAATTACCATCAAATTCAAACTAAATTAACAAACATCAATCGGCCAAGTCAAGAGTACTAAGTAGATCAACCCTATAATTTTTCGCTGACGTTGAACAAAGATTTGGACAACTCAAAACCTTAGTTATTTTCAAAACAAAATAAATAAGAACAAACATTAACAACTCTCAATATTTGATATAATGAATGAAGAAACCCAAAAGTTCACCTCATAAACACTTGAAAATTTTGATTTGGAAGCTTTAGAAACACAAGTGTGGGACCTTCACATTTACTTCAGAAAGGTAGGACAAGGAAGAGAAGGAAAAGTGGCATGGAACTCTCTTTCTTTGCATGAAATGAGTGAAAGCTCTCTAATTAGAACTCGGATTCTTGAAATGGCTTTACACAATTAAGAGGGGATGTATTTAGAAGCTTTCATGAAATACAAAATGATAAGATAACCAAGGATCAAATATAATGATAACTTGAAGTTAAATGCTAGGTGGAAATGCAAGAGAGCTAGTCAAGCTAGAAAATCACAAGTGGCACAATGATGTAGATAAGGGGAATGAGCTTAGAAGACCAAGACTTGAAGGTAATAATGACTTTGGGTTGAAAGCCTTATGTGCAAAGATAATGACAAGTGTTCCAATACCAAAGCTTCAAGTGGCCCAATTAGAGTGGCTAAGAGAAGATATTTCAAGAGAGGGTTTATTGGCCAAGTAAAATGAGTGAACTATCAAGGATATTGATTGACTAAGGTTGTAATGAATGACATAATAAATAAGGTAATGCATAATATCATCAATAAGCTAAGTTTAATGTCTCAATTTAAAAGCACGTGAGTTATTATTTGAGTGACAAATGACATGATTTTAGATAGAAAGATGAAGATATTTAATTGGAAAGAGAGAGAGAGCATCAGTGGCAAAGTAAAATGCATAAATGATGGCATATTATTTGAGTTGTAACCATTCAAGCATTAATGATAGAGATAGAGATGACCTTGACTTGGGCTTCTCATGAGTAATACATATTAGTTAACTAAGGTTAAAAGCCATGATTACATTATAGTTAAAAACACTTGGTAGAAAATGAGAGAGATGTGTAAATTAAAAGATTACAAGTGGCATACTTTGAGTAGCTAAATGAAGATAATGATTGGAGAGAACATAAGATCACCCAAGTAAAAGGATGAGTGAAAATGAATGAGAATCGTTATTTGATTTGTAATCATTAAAGCAAAAGGATGAGTAATTCTATAGGTGAAACTTATGGTTGAAAATGAGGGAGATGTGGCATAATGAGTGAAGACTCTTGGCTTGCAAGCTTAAAGAGCATTAATGAGCTAAAGAGCTGTTCAAATATAAAAGTTTCAAGTGATATAATCATATGGTTTCAAAGTATATATTTTTTAGTTACCGATATATCTAATAAACCAGTATATAAATAAGGAAATTAGTGTCCGTTCCAAACATTGATAAATCTGAAAAACTCAAGATTACTAGTAAGGTTTTGTCAGCATCTTCGAATGAAACATGAATTTTTACGAAAGAATATGGAGATATAGAGAATTATGGCCAATTTCTTCATAGTGAGAGAATAAGACTTGTCCTTCACACTAAATATCTACTTATTTGAAGATGGGAATGACAAATTGGAATATAAATAGGCAACTAATGCAAATTAGACAGGATCAATTTTAGTGCAAAGTTTTGTTAGATTCAGTCATTAAAATACTTCAACGGAAACAAACCATGATTTTCAAAGTACAAAAAATTGTTGACCTTAAGAGGCATAACTCCCTTGGTAAATCGTACGAATTAGAATGATTTTGCAACATGAATAACCTTGATTTGAAAGAGCTAACCTTTGTGAATCTAGGTTTGGGGTCAACCTTCGTAGACCCTATCATCATCATCGTCATTCTTCCCTTTATGATGAGCTTAACTAACAAGTTCTGCTGCCAATGCTCTTGAAATTTCTCCACTATTTCCTTTCCTTTTCCCAAGGATTCTACTTTCTTTTGTTGAGCCTTGTCAGCAATTTGAGGTTTTGAAACAAGTATCTTTGGTTTTGGAGCAGGGGTCGTAAATTTCTTGATTTCATTAGTTTGAGTAGGCAACAGAATAGAGATTTTTGGAGAGGAAGAGAAATGATTTACACTTATAAATGGAGTCTTCCTCGATCTCCTAATGAGAGGTGTTTCTTTGCTCTTAGTTTCGTTGTTATCCCTCGTTCCTGAAAGATCAATGTGTCCAAGCCCTTTTGGTGCCCTAGAGAATATAGTTGCAGTTCTGTGTCATCGGTAGTTCCCGATGTACTTCTTTTGCACAACATTCGCAACTTTGAATGCCGTTTGAGTAGTTGATTTGAAGTAGTGAAGAAAGTTTGAAAATTTTTAAATGATGTAAGGGTTTTGGAACATGATTGAGAGGGTTTGGGAGTGCATGAGTTCGTGTCTGGCGAGACGAACAAAGAGAAGAGAAAACTGTATTTTGCAATTGATGGAAATAATTTTCAAAATTTTTGAAATGCATAATTTTGCTTTAAAGCAAGAAGGTTTTATAAAAATTATAAATGGTGGCTATGGAAATGATTTGGATTAAAAATTGAGATACGTGCACTAAAAGTTCTAAAAATTATCACGAAAGTGCAATTGAGTCCTAAAATTTTTGAAAAGTACAATCAAATCCTAAAACTTATCAAGTTGCTGCAATAAAGTCCTTTCATTAACTCCATCCAATTTGACAAATAAAAAATGCTATGAAGTTTTGGAACTCTATTGCACCAATTTGATAAGTTTTAAGACTTGATTGTAGTTTTTGAAAGTTTTAGGATTCAATTGCACTTTTTTGACTAATTTTAGGACTTGATTGCACTTTTTGAAAGTTTTATGACTTAATTGCACATTTACAGCAAGTTTTAGCAAGAAACACGCTTATATTGAATAGGAGATAATACATAGTAGGTTGAGGTGTCGATGTAGTCCTTTTTTCGTTTGAATCTCCTGACTTGTCAATCACCATTGTAACTACGGTTCTACTAGACGTTGGAACATTCACTCCATTTGGGCAACATCCCATTGCAAGGGATCTGTGGATCTAAGAAAAGCTTTTATTTTGTTCTTCCAGATGTCAAAATCTGTCCCATCAAAATAAAAAGGTCTAGTATTGCTCTGTCCTTTGACAATACCTGGTCCAAAAGCATGCTAGCCATAGCTAATTGTTAACTCAAGAAGTAAATTGACACTTCAAAATAGTGATCATAAGGCTATAATACCAATTGCGGTGGCTAATAATTTCACATAGAGGGGGGTGTATAGGTGATTTCAAGAAACTGGATAAAATATTGCAAAATTACAAGTATCAAGTTTGATATAAGCGTAAAAACAGATATGAGCAAGAAGTTGACTTACGCAGGAACATGATATATCGGTTAGTGCAATGCGCTTCCATTAAATAATAATACGTCTAAGCAAAGAGGTAAATAACAATGCACTCAAAGCTTTAATGTGGTTCGGCTTAGTGTAAGTCTACATCCACTCGTTCAGACTAATAGCATACTCGTTAGATTCCACTAACAATATTTGAGTAGTTACAGTATTATGTGTTACTTATATTCAAACACTTCTTCTCGAAATTAGTGTTTTTTGATACCCAAGCTAATAGATTACACTCTCTCAAACCCATGCCCAAACCATAACATTGATACGCTTATCAATATTTTACAATTTCAATAGACTCAAAAGACAGTATTAGAATATGAAGCCTTCTTTAATAATTGGATTTCTTGTGACTCTTGATTTGTTGCTTCTTGGACATTTGTTGATCTCCTTTAATACTCCTCAGTATCCAATCTTCCTATTGGACGATTTTCACGAGGATCAATCTCCAAACTATCCATTGGACAATTGTTGAGCAAATCAATTTATCCGTTGAAGTCAATCAATATGACATTCTAGAAATTTGATCGCTTATACAATCAAATCTTCTAGTTTTCAGAAATAAAGTAACTCAAACTACAGAAAGTAAATTGTCTTACTATGGAAAAAAATTTATCTTCGGGATGATTGTCAATTAATCAAGATATCACATGTGATTAATATTTTCAGCATAAATATATCTTGAGATTGACAATACATCAATTTCTTTGATTTGGAATCCAAGTAGTGTCATTACCTACCATAAATATTTTGAGCATGTGATAAAGCTATTGTACGTATAGTATAGTCACTATGCTCATATCAACTGTTCTCGGTTATATCTAGTTTCTCGGTGATATAGTTTATGGTTATATCAGGTTTCCCGGTGATACCCAACTGCGTCTCAATTGGCAACTTTGAGCATACTGGATATGTAGATCTTGTGCTGTTCACTATGATACCTCCAAGTCTTTTCACACTAATCTAGACTTGTTCACACTTAGGTTCATCCAGTCTTCACAAATTTTTTCCTTGGTACATATAATTTCTATTAAAAGCGAGTATTACGTGAAATATAACCAACGTTTGCATTTATTAAGTTCATAACACACATGGATAAGCTTGTTGACTTCAAAATATTATATGAGGATTTCTCAATAATAATAGTATCTCGTAATAATTTGATTCGATAGGGCTCGGATTGATTTTTTTTAATAGAATATTTATATATATTTATTTTATTCAAGAGTGGTTGATTGATTATTTATTAATGACCTTTGGTGTTAAATAATTCATGGACACATAGATGTTGTTTAGGATCAAAGAAACTGAGAAACGCATGAAAATGTTTTTCATTAAAAGGTAAAGGAGCCGATTAATGGTGTTAGAATTTCTAACGTAATCAAATTTCCAAATCTCTAAATCTCTTATTCGTAGAAAGTAAAATAACTCGTCCACTTTACCTAGGCTCTTAATCGGCCTAGTAAATTAGCTGGTGGCTGCTCTAGAATAACAAAATTTAAAATTAATGAGAAATTAAGTTGCGATCATTAGGTTGAAAGAATCAAAGCAAAGCACCGACGCTAGTGCCCGCTTAACAATTCGTTAAACCCCCTCACAGCCTACCTTAGGAGGGTTGTGAGAAAAGATAATATTAGGTGTGCAGATTAAGGGATGGAACCGGGACAGGTATAATAATAACTTAATAAGGTACCCAACCCGCACAAACCTTAGTAGGACATAAACAGTTTGGGAAGTGTGATGAGTTTAGGGTAAACTACTAAAAACCCTGAATGAGTTTCGCATGGGAGTTTAATTTTATATTGGGGAAATTTGGTGCCCGAGCATGATATGTAGTACTATAGAAGCGCCATTAATTTGTTTCTTTTATGTTGGGGAATACCTGAGTTACTATACATATTAGGATTTGATATGTTTTTAGGATTTTTTGAGTTGCCCTTACTAGGTTAAAGCTCTCAATATTATTTACAAAATGTGAAAACACAAAGCCTGCGTTTGGTAGTCCGGATTTGAGTCCGGCTGAGATATTAAATTATCATATACAGTATTTGGTGACGTTCTCTTAACTAGAAAACCAAGATTTATCTTGATAAAATGCCGGATAAGAAGTTCGGCCTACGGGGTGGGATAAACCCAATCCAACTTAACAATTCTTACACACCAGAAAAACTCCACCTCAAGCGAGACTCATTGTTCTTGGTGTTTCTCACTAGTGGCACCCCACCACCACTCTGTCCACCGTGACGATCCCTCATTTCGGCATCCTTGAGTGCCCTTGCTGGTGTACTTGCTCGCGGGTCACTTGGAAGGCTAGGGTTCACCACCTCATCCTTGGCTACCTCTTTTTCTCGGTTGGTTTTTCAACTTTTCCACCATCACCAAATCATCTTTCGGGTTCCTCTCTCTACTTCACCTGTGATTACTCATTCTTGGCCTCCATTGTTCCACAATCTCTCTTTTGGTCGACTCTGAAGAGAGAGATCCTACTCGCCTTCAGTTCATAATCTTGCTAAATGGAAAAAATTATGTTGGTTGAAAATTGTCAAGCTCCTGAGACAAATTTCCCTAAGACTGCTTGTTGACGACAGTAGTTGAGAGGGAGCCCATTGGAGATGGGTTATTAAATGATTTTCGACAAGAAAGATTTTAAAAGATTTTTAATTCTATCTTAGGCTACACAAAATATCTGATGAGATATTTCTACGATTTGGAGGATATTTGAAGGATTTCAAATCCTCGTTTGTCCTATCATATCCTAATCCTAATATCAATGACAAAAACATAAGATTTATTGATATGAAGTTCTTCAATCTTATACTCGAGACTCCATTGTTTTCTACTCGGTGATTTACAATATATGAGTTTCAAATAAATAGTCTCATTTACAAATTTGATACTATTTATTACATATTTGACACAATATTATTGCTACAAGAGAATCCTATGGCGGGTTGAAGATACTTAAAGAGGATGCTTACCCTATTTTAAAACCTATGTTGGAAGCCAGGTTACAGAGTTTCACAAATAAATCACAAAACCTGTGGGGTGTCGTATACTTTGCACGATTTCTTATCACATAAAAAGTTTATCAATTCTAGTTGCATGTAATATGAAAATGTGTATATTATGCGATAAAATATCTACTTAGGATAAAAGGAATTGAGAGATGCATAAAAATGTTTTTCATTAAGAGGAAAAGGAAGTGATTAATGGGAGTTAGAATTTAGGGTTAATACCACAAAAAAACCCAAAGTGATACACATATTACAAATCTACCCGTAACTAATTTTTTTACCACAAAAAACCTCAAACTGATATGCTTGGGATAAATGTACCCCGAACTAATTTTTTTATCACCAAAAATCCTAAATTAGTACATTTGTGATAAATTTGCCTTCCATTAGTTTCCATTAAAATAGATTAATGCTACAAAAAACCGCAAACTAGTACATATATGACAAACGGAGGATAAAACCCTAAACTTGCATATCTGTCAACTGCCACTTGCCATCTAACTCATCAATTTGACGGTAAAATTTAAAGGAAACTAATGAGGGGTAAATTTGTCATAGGTGTACTAGTTTGGGGTTTTTGGTAGTCAAAAAATTAGTTTTGAGTGAATTTGTGACAAGCGTGTGAGTTTGGGGTTTTTCTTGGTATTAGTCCTAGAATATATAACGTAATCAAATCCCCAAATCTTAAAATCTCCGATTCGTTGAAAGTAAAATTAGTCGTGCGCTTTACTTAGGCTCTTAATTGGCCTAGTAAATAAGTTAGCGGCGGCTCCAGAATAACAAAGTTCAAAATTGATGGGAAACCAAGTTGCAATAGGGTTAAAGAATCGATGTGAAGCGCCGGCGCTAATACCCTTTTTAATAATCCATTAAACCCCGTCAGAGCCTACTTAAGGAGGGTCGCAAGAAAATATAATTTAGGTGTGCGTATTTAGGGATGGAACCAGGATGGGTAAAATAAGGTACCCGACCCGCACAAACCTTAGTAGGACATAAACGAATAGCAGATTTGGGGAAGTGGGATGAGTTTAAGGTAAACTACTAAATACTCTAAATAGTTTCGCACGAAATTTTAATTTTATATTTGGGAAATTTGATACTCAGCACGATAATATTTTTTGCTAAAAGATACTGAGCACGATATGTAGTACTATAAAAGCGCCCTTTATTTGTTTCTCTTATATTCCTTAGGTGGTTGAGTTACTAAACATATTAGGTTTTGAAATGTTATTAGGATTTTTGAGTTAGCCTTACTAGGTTGAAACACTAAGATATTATTTATAAAAATGTGAAAACACTAAGAATATAATTTAGAATAATATACCATCTTTCAACGACAACCACTATTTTATACCTAGGTTCTAATTATTGTCAGAATTTTAAGATTTACTGATCTTCTTGACAAAAAAAAAGATTTATTGATCTTAAGTTCTTCAATCTTATAGCCATCGTTTTCTAAATGGTGATTTACAATACATGAGTTTCAAATAAATAGTAGCTTTGGCAAATTTGATACTATTTATTTTATATTTGACACAAGATTATTGCTATTACAGAATACTATGGCGGGTTGAGGATATACTTAAAGAGGATGCTTACCATATTTTAAAACCTATGTTGGAAGCCCAAGTTACAAAGTTTCGCAAATAAATCACCAAACTTGTGGGGTATCATATAGTTGCATGTAATATGAAAATATGTATATTATACGATAAAATTCATGTTTTGTGGTTATTCAGTATAGAGTCGTAAAATAAAACGTGATCGCAAAACAAAATTGCATATAAATAAAATAGGTAGAAAATTCTTAAATTCAGTGGACAGAGAAGTGGTCATATTATTCTCATTTTGAGTGACAAACTTGCTATTAGAACAATTTGATCGTTAATATCGATAAATTTCACGTGAAGCCCGTACATAGTAAATAAAGAAAAACGATTTGGACAAGAATTTGCTTAGCAAAAACTCCCTCTAAATTTTTCAATTTTCAATTTGAAATAGCATTTTCTTTCATACTTACTTCTAATTTTGCGATACAAGTCTTTTTTTCTTCGTAATGACTAAAAACAATTATTGTAATAATTTAAACTTTTAACTAATATCTTGAATTTTTTTGTGGTAATGACTAAAAAAATTATTGTAATAATTTAAACTTTTAACTAATATCTTGAATTTTTTTGTGGAAAATAAAATATTTCTTGCTTTTGTTCTTTTTATTTTTAAGCCAAAAACGTTGTCCCCCTCCCACGTTAGTTCAAGCGGCAAAACCCGACATTCAAACTCGCAAGTGGCGCATTTCTTCCTTCCTCCCTCCTTCAATCTCCCTCTCTCTCTCTCTCTCTCTCTCTCTCTCTCTCTCTCTCTCTCTCTCTCTAACACACGCACACGCACGTACACAGAAGCTGAGCGAAGAGACAGAGCCGCCATGGCGGAGAACGGGCGGACCATGGCGGCGAAGAAGAGAGCGGTCGATGCGTCGGCCGATGCTGAACAGGAGCCGGCGGCGGCGAGCAGGAAGAGGGTGGCGCTCGGAGATATCACCAACTTGTCCAATCCCATCGTCCCGGCGACGGGCGGCGGCGGCGGCGGCGGCGGCGGCGGCGGCGGCACCGCGAAGAAGGCCCACGTCAGGGTCGTCGGCGAGTCAACGGCCGCGGCATCCGTGCCTTCAGCTGCGACAGAGGAGGGCGGTGGCCGCAAGATCGATCCGCCGACATGCGGAGCTTATGTCTCTGACATCTTTCGCTACCTTCGCAACATGGAGGTCGGCGCGATTTCTTTATTTCATCTGCCCCTTTTCTCGTTTTGCCTGACGAAGGCGAGCTTTCTCGCAAAGAGAGTGATTTCTTCTGATGATCTGTGAATGACTAGACATGAAACTCTTTCCTTCGACGTTGCGCGAGCTGTCTTTTGCGCACCCAACTAATTCGAATCCGGTGTCGTCGATCCTTGTCCCACCGTAACCGGGTCATGTTCATTGTTCAAACAGTCAGAAGGGCTGAAGAATTGGACTCTGGATGGATGATTATGCCCAGAAAACTTCATTCACTGTTGATCATGTTTTCTAGGCTAGAATGATGATTGTCTAAGCTCTTTTGCGAGGTGTTACCGCATAAGCTCTGCGCACATCGAAGTTCACTCACTTTGGAATCCACCCACATTGAAAACTAGTACACTAGTTAGCGTGAATACTCGCTTCGTCGGCATGTAGCACGGGTTCAATTTGATGGTGGAAATGGGAAAAATACACAGGCTTTTATGAGCAGTATGGATGGAGTAATTTGGGCGTGTTGGTTGTGATGCAGATGGAGCCGAAGAGGAGACCATTGCCTGACTACATTGAGAAAGTTCAGAATGATATAAATGCCAATATGAGAGGGATACTGGTGGACTGGTTGGTGGGAGTTGCGGAGGAGTACCAGCTTCTCTCGGACACGCTCTATCTCTCCATCTCTTACATCGATCGGTTCTTATCTTCGAATGCTTTGTCTAGGAAAAAGCTTCAGCTGCTCAGTGTTTCCGCGATGCTCATTTCCTCGTAAGTTGTAAGTGGTAGCGCCTAGCCTGGGCTGCTACCTTCTGGTTTGATATTTTGTGCCTCATCATTGACATGCTGCTGATTTGCTGTCATTCTTGTTTGGTTCTTCATACTGATGTATAGAAAGTACGAAGAAATCACCCCTCCTCATGTAGAAGATTTCTGTTACATTACAGACAACAGTTATACGAAAGAAGAGGTATCTTCTCAATTCACTATCATACCGTTATTATCTTGTTCTTGGTTAATGCATCTAGCCTTTTCGAGGATGCTACATGTAAAGTAGTGAATCAGCGATTTTCTTGTCTGATTTTAAGGTGGTTCAAATGGAGGTTGATATATTGAAGGCTCTGGACTTTGAATTGGGCAATCCCACGATAAGGACGTTCCTAAGGCAAGAAGCCATCTTCCTGTTTTTGTCAAATGAGATGATCTCCTTTCTAATATCCTATTTCAATTAGTTTGGAATTTAAATTTGACCTCCAATCACCATTTCGTTTCCTTCTGTTTCGCAGAAGATTCAGCACAGTTGCTCAGGAAGGTCACAAGGTAAACTGATTTTTGGTTATCTGAAGTTTCTCAAATTGGCTAACAACACATCGTAATTCGCAGACTACGAATCTGAAACTGGAGTTCTTGGGCTACTACCTTGCGGAGCTAACTTTGTTGGATTACACCTGCCTGAAGTTCTTGCCATCTGTTGTCGCTGCATCTGTCACATTTTTAGCAAGATATATCACGCGACCAAAATCTCACCCCTGGGTAAGAGCCTACTTTATGATGATGCTTAGAATTGATAACGTTCAGTTGTTACTCTCAGTCTATTATAAAGATCGTCCTACTTTTCAGACTTCAAGCCTACAGAGGTATTCGGGGTACACCGTGAAGGACTTGAAAGAGTGCGTTCACATCATACATGACTTGTACCTGGGGAGAAGAGAAGGCTCCTTGCAAGCTGTTCGAGAAAAATACAAGCAGCACAAGGTATTTGCATTGTCTAATATCTGAATATATTGATGCACCCACGATCATTGCTATCGAACTCTATCACTAATCAAATTACCCAACCGTTTTCAGTTTAAACAGGTGGCTGTCATGCCTTCTCCTCCAGACATACCAGCTTCTTATTTTGAAGATGTCAATGACTGATCAACCAAATGTTGGGCTGGATATATATTGGTGAACCGATGGAATTTTACAGGATATGGCAGCAAATATTTGCAATTAGCTTTGCAATAAGCAAGTGTGAGTCTGTGACAACTGACAAGGACCGCAACATGTTGCTAGTCATACCAGAAAATGCTGATGAGGAAAACTGTGTTGTCCATAATTCAGGGAGCTGCTAACATTGATATATAGAGTTTTCCATGAGTAAGGTTTGCATTAATTTCATCGGCAAACAAATTGCATTATGGTGATGTAGATGACGTTGATGGTGCTGATTGCTTCAGGAGTGAGCAACGAAAGATTGATGATCTGGCGCCCGGTGACCTATTTCACTCGAATCATGCTCTAAAGATTGACTAAAGCTAAATTTCCTGCACTATCATTGGTGCAAACTGAGATAATTTTGTGTTTTGTAAAGAAACGACTCGGCAGATCCAGTTGCTATACTGCTATTTAGCTAAAAGAGTCCATGAAAGTCTCATTCTCTGGAGCAAGCACGCTGGTTCTCTGCACCAAAAAGTTGCACAAGCCCAATCTGTCCTGCGGTTTATGCTAGGAGTCGAGTATGCCAAATACCCAGCTTATCATTTTCGATGTTTTGGGTCGATCCATATGCTTCAATTTTCCCAATATTATCACCGTCCATGAAGGCCAGGGCCCACTCAAATCCTTTCAAAAGCATGAAAAATAAAAATAATTAACTTTTGGGACCACAACACAAAAAGGGTGACAACTTCACGTGAAGGTCCCCACAATCGCATCTAATTGATTAAACAATAGCTCAATGATTATCATTTAGTGGGTGAAAAGCAACAAAACTAAAAGTCAAATTGATAAAACAAATTGAGGATCACCTAATGGCAACTTCACTATTGCGCGATTTCTCATCTAGCATTGTAGTTGCATCAAGAGCCCTAATTTTTCCATCCTAGCCCTAATTTATGCCTCCGAGCCCTAATTTTGTCCTCTAGTTGAGCGACTTAGAGAGAATGACGAACGTTAGTGGGTGAGAGCAATAGAGATGGCGAGCGACGGCAAGCGACATCATATCTTTAAATGAACTTTAGCTACATTTTTGCTCTTGAAATCTGTCCATGAAATCCCATCTTTTATCATTTATGAAATTTGCCTCCGATGTACCCGAGACTTATTATAGTAATTGCATACCCCAGGCCCTCTCTCTCTCTCTCTCTTCCTTTTGGGCCACCAAAAAGGCACGTCTTTGCATTTCATGATCACCTAACCAACGCCATTTGGTCGCTTACTATTCACTACTTCTCGAAGCTTGATCTTCCCCTCATACGAAGTGTATAACCAAGAGAAACCATGAACCAGACGGATCACTGATTTGAGCGATATATCCCAACTCGTTAATGGTCGAAAAAGTTTCTGAATTTGCCACACGAAAGTTTCCTTTTATCCGGCTCAAGTAGTTATATCAAGTAAAAATAGGGGCTCTTGCTTTCGAATTCTTGAAAAAACGTCAAAAGATATACTTCCTACTTATAGGGACTGAAGAGTACGCAAACGCAACCATTGAGTGTCGCTACTAATAACGAAATGGATTTTGAAATTTATGAGTATTTTCCAAAAAAATGGTACTGATAATATGGAGGGTACCTCTCTCAATTTTGAGTTCTACCTATTATGAAAGAGGAATCCCTGATGAGAGCCAATCGGCGGCGAGAGTTGCATGTACAGAAATGAAGACGTTACGTAAAGGAGCCTTTTCAAACTGAACTTAGTACCACTGATTCAATGATCCTATAGGACATGGTCGCTGTCTCTCGTCCACACGTATAGCACACGCACTACTTGTTATGATCGAACCACTTTAAATCCTACTAACGTTTGCCCCAAACAAATGACTCAATTATGTATGTTTTCCCCGATAAATTGGAAACGACCTCCTAATTTTGCTCGCGTAACTTTACGTTGCCCCCATATCTAACTTTTGTTTGTATTCCTAACTTTAGTTATTAAAATTTATTTTGAACTAATATCGGTTAATAATGCAACTAAGTTTACAAAATGATCGCACTTCAAACTTGCGTAAGGTAGACGAAGGTTTTAATAGGGAAAATTATCCAAAAAGTCTTAAACATATTGTATGAAGGTTGATTCAGTCTTGAACCTTTCAACTGCGCGAATTTAGTTATAAACTTCTTGAAAATTTTTCAATTTAATCCTAAACCTTTTAAATTAGGATGGAGGTGTTAGAATATTTAAATATTAAATTACGCATTCATTAAACAGCTTAAGCTTTTTGAATAATTGATAGTGGTCTCACAAAATTTCACAAAAGAGATAAGGTCACCTTGTGATGGATCAAAAGGGTCCGAAACACTATGATTAAGCAAAAATGGATGTATTTGATGAGGCTAGACAATTTAAAACAAGAGCAAGCAACCTAATTCGTGGGTAGATTTAGAGATGACCCGGGCCGTCTCAACCCCGGCATAGAACAAGCAAGCCCTATACGGGTCCATGCTAGGCACTGGCCCTCATGGTGGGGCGCGTGCCAGGCCAGTCTTATTAGCAAAATAAGGCGGTGCCAAGCATGGCCTCTTTTCTCACGGGCCATTTCACATAAGTGAAATTTGAAGGTATTTACTGTAATTAATCCTAAGCTTTTTTCCATGAAAGCATTCGATAGCTTTATCATTGCTGTCGAATTGACTTGCTGGAGGTTAAAAGTCAAATGGTGGCTCGAATGTGGAAATGATGTACTACCTGCATAGGGCGATGCAATAGATCTGTTCCAAAGTTTGCAGAGTCGGCTCTAAGTTTCAAAATCTAGGAATTAATCTTGACATGACAGGTTTCGAGTTCTAGATATGAAAATTACTTATTCTAAAACCGATCATCTTTGATGGAGGGATTTCATGATAGAGTGAGTGCACAGATAGAGCGTTAAGAATCATCTTTGGAGCGCGATGTGGGGAAGGGTAAGCTGTTCTTGTACACAGGCAGTTTCGCCCTCGTCACTCTAAATTAGAAATTTCAAAAGCAAAACAAGCAAAAAAAAATAGAAATTATCGAAAGATGATGATAAATGGAGCTGCGTTGCTGTCGACCGCGTTTTGCAAAATTTTAAAGCTTTTTTTTTTTTTCCTCCATTGCCGTTTCGGAAGAGTGCCTTCAAAGGCATTAAAAAGGAGACGCGCCTCGAACGTCAGCCGTCGGATCCAGCTACTAAAAAGGTGACCTGTCGCTTCATCATCGACCAGTCGTCCTGAGCACACGCGCGCGCCCACACCATAAATACGTACTCCTCAACCACACCCGATCCTTACCCTTTAATATTTTAATCCCCCGAAAATCCCTTCTCCCTGCCCCACCCGCTCCAAATTAAAGCCCCCCAACCAATGTCAGACTCGGACATCGCCACCGCCCAACCCGCCTCCGCCACCTCCGCCGCCGCCGCCGCCGCCGACGAGGAGGTCTCCCCTCCGCCGCCGCCGCCGCCGTCCGAGATGGAGGAGACCGTCCATGATCCGCTCCCGACGGAGGCCAGGAAGGAGGCGAGCCCCGCCCCCAACGTCGCCTTCAGCATCTGGCCCCCCTCGCAGCGCACCCGCGACGCCGTCGTCGCGCGCCTCATCGAGACCCTCTCCGCCCCGTCCGTCCTCTCCAAGCGCTACGGCACCGTGCCCCAGGACGAGGCCGCCTCCGCCGCCCGCGCCATCGAGGAGGAGGCCTTCAACGCCGCCGGCGGCGCCGCGGCCGCCGACGACGACGGCATCGAGGTCCTCCAGATCTACTCCAAGGAGATCAGCAAGCGGATGCTCGACTCCGTCAAGGCCCGCGCCGCCCTCGCCGCCGCCGCCGCCTCCCCCGCCGCGGCGCCGGACAGCGGCGCGTCCCTGGCCCCTGCTCCCGGCGGTGACGCCGCTGCCCCCGCCGCCAACGAGGAGACCTCTTCTACCGTCGAGTCGGAGGCTTAGGTTTTGCTCTTCAGCTCGTGAGGGAGGCGCTTCTTTTTTGTTGTCGTCGGTTTAGAGATCTAATGTGGATATTCATCGTGATACATTGAGGGTTATTACTTAGTATCTTTCTCGATTTGGTTCGCTTGGACTGAGTATCGAATATGGTGGTCGTTAATGTGAGAAATGGTGTCATGATCTATTCATATCTAGGTCTCTGCGACTGCCTTCAGGCACCTATGATAATTATATGGGTATGGTTACCTGATGCATTGTGAGCTTTTCGTTCATATGCCATTTGCAATCCCATAAGGCGCCTGCATTTTGGTCATCGATGATCATCGATAGTGTTGTTCTGTGTGGTCTCTGCTTGCCAGTTGTTATTTTTTTGCGCAAGTTCCTTTCATTAGTGTCTCATGCCTTGAAAACCTGTTGCTCTGTAGTCTTCCTCTGTGTTGGACTGACGATATTTAGCTTACTTCTCTGGTTGTTCCAGTATGGCAATTGCACTTTTGGATGGTAAGCATCCTTTTCGATGCTTTTAGTCATGTCTGTCTGCACGAATCATCCTACTTAGTATATTTGAGGAGCTCATACCCTGCGTTGTATGGATTTTGCATGTTTTTGGATTTTACCTTTACCGGTTCTTATGTCATTGGAGGCAATTGTCTTTGCCTTATTTAGGTGTTGCATATAACTTTCTTGCTTCTTGCAAATTGTTGCCTCTTGGATCGCCCATGTTTTATGGTATTATATTCAGAAGGGTTGCTTATTATATCACCAGATGCCACTGCCTTTTCTTATACATTTTGCATATAGTTTTTAAGCGCTAGTCTTCTGACTTTCTGGAATCTCTTTCTGATATGCTTGACTCTTCATTCTCTGTCGGTTCCGGTTCAATAAATGGCACAACTTTATGAAGTTCTTTAATTTTGTTACTGCATATGCTTGATGGAAACTTATAATATAGTCACTTTCCTAAATTGTTATATGGGTAGGACTTAAGTTGTCTTTATGGTGTAGCCATTGCTGTTCCGTGAGTTTATTGAAACATGTTTTAATGTATTAACCTGCTGACATTATTATTACATCTTCCATGATTTTTTTTTAAACTGTTCACTAAATTTCACTGATTTTCTTCTGGATTCTTTTTCAATCTAGAAGAGACAGCAGATCATTATTGCATCTTCATAAACCAGTTTACATGCTAAAGGTGTTTGGATGTTTTACTGAGAAACTCATGATTGTTATCTACTTAGCAGGCAATATTTCCCCTGTGTTTTACTAAAAGCAAGTCATATTGGTAATTGATATCATCATTTTTGATTTGTGAGATCTTTTAAATGATGCAAATATTGCATTTCCCCCTTCTTTTGGGCTAAAATAGCTGCTTACTATGTGTAAAAAAAGTGGATTAGAGTATCTTCCTTTTTCTGTTTACATTTTATGCTTAAGCCAGAACCGTGTCATATTCTTCAGGATAGGGTAGCAATGTGCTAGCATGTCGTGTCAGTTTTTCATGTGGTGTAAAAATACGTTGGATATTAGTGGACATACTGGCTAGATGATGTAATTACCAATTCGAGTTCATTGTGTCATCATGTTTCTTGGAATTGTTGTTTGGATGAAGATTTTCTTGCTATAGATATAAGATTCCAGGAACAGGAAAGGGTATGTTTGAGAAGATTTGTCCTCTTACCTAAATTCTCCTTGATCGTACGTTTTAAACTTTCCTTTTTTCTGTCGTTCGGTCTCCTCTAAGAGTTGGATCTTCAATTTTTTGAGGACAAAGCAGGTGTCTGAGCTGTTTTTCTGGCTTGCCATATTTTGGGAACTTAATTGTTGCTTGGTAGGATTTCGCAAATCCTATAAGGAGTGAAACAAACTGATTATTAGTCTGCATAGTTTTTTCTGGAGCGATTGGTATGTCTGCTGGTGCATTCTAAGAGTATGAGATTAACGCACTAAAGTTTTTTGTATTTTGGGGGTTTGGGTTTTTCTCAAGCTGTGTGATAGCAAAATTAGAAGCTTTATTTTATCATAAGAAATGAAGATTGTTGTGTCTTTCCATCTACATATACGTTTGAAATGTTTATGTTTCTAGATCAAAGCGTATATTTTAGCTGGAAGGATCCTGGAGCACTTGAGAAGGCATGAATTTAGTATTTATAGTGTCCTCCAATAACCACACTAATGATGAGGATGCAATGGCACTTTTTCTTTTTTAGTGCCATTATTCCTCTCTCTCACGCCCTATTACCTGTCCATAGTTCATTTGCAACAGAATGAAGCCTGGTGTGCTCACACATCCATGATTGTTGTTAATTTTCTCAAGCGACCCGAGAGGGGAGGAGGGTAATATAGTTGATGCCTGGGACTTAAAGGAAATACAGCATGCGCTCTGATTTCGACCTTGAGTTGCGTTCCATCTAGAATGATTCCTGAGGCTGCATGGACTTCTTATCTAGGCAGATGCATATCCACATAATTTTGCTCATATGAAGAATGGGATTTAACTTTGAGGACTGGCAAACGGTAAGATGCAAATTAATTATATACGAAGGAGCATCTGTATTGTAGCCCTTTACTTCCGGTGCCTAATTTGTCATTTTTCACTAGCTAGTTGTCATGTTTAGACAAAATGGTACGAAACTTTAGCCTTTTGCCTTTCTTGTTCTAATTTACGGGCCTGATACAACCTGGGGAGTGATCCATTGTCCACGAAGAATATGATGTTTAGAATATGGCTTGTTTTTGTAGCAACATTCACTTATAGCTGATTGTTAGGAGCGTAATTTCCTTGCTTTTCATGGGACTCCTGTGTGTCAGTATGTTCTTGTGGTACAATCGGTCATCAGTAGTCGTGTTTGTTGATGTCCACTCTAAGCTACTGGTTAGAGATTTAAATTGCCGATGGTCGTTATAAGGATATCGGACACGAGTTGGTTTCTAGAGCGAGTGGTATTTCGTTGATGATTCTTTTGTTGGCTGTTCAATTTGACCTGGACAAGTATTGTATCTGGGGCTTGATTAGAAGGGAATTTTAGTTGGAGAAATTGAGTGGACTCAGTGTCCAGCTCAAAGTTGATTTATCTTGACAAATTAAGCAGGATTCTCGACTGAAATTTGGAGGAGGATACTCCTCTCGAGTGTTCAAGCTTATATTGCATTGCTTATCATGCTCTTGCTCGAGCTTGACTCGTGATCACCACCAGTCACAGTGAATCATTAGAAAACCAAACCTGAGTTGAACTTGAATTTTGGTATTGAAAACTCCGACAAAAAATATCCGAGTTACGATGCTGTATGAATTCGGGTGAAACGTACATTACCATAACAAACGAAGTGGTAAGAAGAAGTAGGTCATGCTATTGAGCTGCTCGTATGAGTTTGAACTTGGACTTGATCATCATTGAAACTCGTACTCCTCGAACTGGATACGGACTGCCAACAAGATTGACCAATTCGTGACCAGCTCATCTTGTTTTGGCTCGTTCACCCCTCGACAAGATTTGGAAAATCGGGTGAGTGTTTAGATTATTTGTTAGATTGTAACTCGTTTGTACCTATATGAGAAAAGATAGAAGTGATGTTCCTGGTTGCTAGCTCTCTTCAGGTGCCACGGGGCTCTACATTTGCTGGGTGTGTCGATGAATCTGATTTTTGCTGGGGAAATTATCTAAAAAGTCATGAATCTATTGTACATAGGTCAATTCAGCCCAAAACTTTTCAATTGTGTTAATTTAGTCTTAAACCTTTTGACAACTTGTAAATTTAATCCTAAACTTTTCAATTATACAAACTTTTTTCAATTATGCCAATATAGTCCTAAAACTTTTGATAATTTACTAATTTACTTCTTTCGGACAATTCTGACATAAAATTGTTGATGGGCGATAGAGGTTGCTAGTCTTAGGCGAGGGCCACCCTCTCTAGCCTTGAGTGATGGATGCTTGGGCCTGGGCTGGCAAGGGACGCTCTCGCCAAATCGGGCAAGGGCGAGGATTACCCTTGCCTAAGGCTAGTGGAGGGAAATAAGCAAAAAGAAAAGAAAAAAAAATTAAGTCAGCGCTAATCGTTTGCTGTGTCATGTCAGTTGATTGATGTTAACTAGATTGCCACGTCAGCAATTTCCGATTAAAATTATCCGAAAGGACTAAATTTACAAATTGTTAAAAGGTTTAGGAATAAATTGGCAATCGTCAAAGGTTTTAGGACTAAATTGGTACAATTGAAAAGTTTATGATTAAAAAAACCCCTTCATTTCCCATGGAAAGCCATTCATCTCCCAAAAACTCCTCTCTTTTGAAGCTCTCTTGTATGCTCTCAGCTTCAGAAATTTTGAAGCTCTCTTGTAGGTTCTCAGCTTCAATTTCTGAAGCTGAGAGCCTACTTTGCTTTTGATTTTCTTTTTTCTTTGCTTTGACTGTCTCGATTTGTTTCGGGAGATTATGTGCGTGAATAATTTTTTGCAGCTGATGTTGGGTGAATGTAGAGTCTAGTTTGGCCATTCGTGTAGTCGATAGACATTGAGAAGATGTCTATGATGAGGCTCCACAACCTCTCCGAGATTAGGCTGCTCTTCTCTCACGATTTAGATTTAGATTTAGATATGAGGGTTTTACTTTCCCGATTTAGATTTAGGCTTAGATTGAGAGTTTCTTATATGTATTTGATCTATATTCTTTCAACGTATTAATGTTGGTGTCTTTGCAGGGCGATGGTATGAGGACACTGAACCTAGACGCACACGACTATGGAGTGGGAGATCTCAGCAGGTGCTTTTCATTGAATCTGGTGGTCGGCCAACAAACGTTTATGGTGATAGATCTGTTTTTGAGGAATGAGAGTGTGCTTTTATCTACAGACCGTACTTTGTTATTTGCATTCTAGTATTTGCTTTGTTACTTGTTTAGGATTTGCTAGGCTTGTATGCCTTTTAATGGAATCTTTTTTTTTTTTGATAAAAAAATATTTAGGATTGAATTGGTCTCTGCACAATAATTTTAGTATTTTTTGGACAATTTTCTGCTTGTCGGATCAAATCCCTTCTTTGATCTGTGGTGCAGAGTCTGTCGGTCACATTCCATATCGATTACTTCGTAGACCACCGATCTCTTGTTCAGATGAGTCAAAATTTCGGTTCGTTTGTATCTTTGAATGAAGCCATCTTGTGATCACCAAGGAACGCAGTACGATTGCACGAAATGTCCCCCATGACTCAGCAGAAAAATGATGCATGCTGCCTCCCGTTTTGCTCTGAAAGTCTACTTTGGCTTTGATGTCTGGTCAATAGTTGCTGCACAACGAAGATTGAATTTGTGCATGCGTCCATTTCATCAATGTCGGTAGGTGTTGCTCGTGAAAAAGAAGCAAAACAACAAGCTGCTGCGGTTAGATTTTGGCTGACTTTGTCCTCCCTAAGCAACACCCTTCTTTCATTTAATTGGCCGCACATGATTTCGCGGTAATTCAGTCGTCAATCTTATTCAATGAAGAACATGATGGTTTATTGCTGGGACTGGTTTAGGTGGATTACTAATACGATTATGGTACATTATTCTATACGAGAGAGAATGTACGGTGATGACCAATTCGGGTCAATGTGGGAATCTGGATGAAGAAGAAGTTAATTACAAGGGGACAAACAGTTTTGGTTGGAGATTTGAACTCTGTGCAACTACGTGAGAATTAATGGTGATGCCCCTGTCTCCATCCCTGGGATCTTCTTGTTGACTGACATGGGAAATTAGGTGGCAATTTGAACGGCCTCTTTCTATTTCTGACTAACATGCTTCACTTTTTACGTGGTCTGTTTGTCTAACCTTTTCCAGCTTAAAATTATATCACAGCGACCTAAGGTGATTGTCCGCGCAATATGTACTAATCTTGACGAGAAATTCATTAACCCATCTTGACATTTCATCTGTCTATCACTTTGCATTTTCTACTTTTGGAATCCCCACTTTGCATGTAAATTTCCAGGGAGAAAAATAGCGGTAAACTGAAAGATCTGAAGTTTATTCCTAGAATGAACATCAAAGCACCTTTTTTCTCAAATCACCATGAACACTGGCACTCGAACACCCTGAACCATTCATTGCCGCCACCGCCAGTAGCTATTCTCGCTTGCTGCTTCAGGTTGGCGCCGGTGTTGGGCAATGAAGAGAGTGATGTAGGAGAGGGAGCGTGCGCAATTAGGGTTTTAAGTTTTTGGTGGCAAGTATAGGTGGAGATCCAAACTTCAGGAGAGTTATTTGGTATTTTTACTAATTCTGAAGGTCTCAAGGCCTGTTAAGCTTTTGCAATTCAAAGTTAATTTTCTTTTCCCGCTGAAAAAGTATGAGAGAGGAGAGAATGGGTGTCGAAGTAAGGGCGAACCATGACTAAGCAGAACACTTATTCTTCAAAGGCAATTGCCGCTTGCTAAATTACTGGAAAAATGCATCAGTTCCTATAGATTTTGCTGGAGTCTTGAATTGTGAAAGGTTAGATTGTGTCTTCACTTTCGATAAGCTTCGAGGTCATGAGCTTATTGTGATTAGTGAATAGTCTTGCATATCGTTCGTGATTAGAAGATTTTCCTTCCGTATTCAAATCAATTCCCATGGAGAATTTGTGAGTGCACATGCTGATCCAACTAGATACACACAAAAGCATAAAGAACCCTACTCCTGATATATGAACATGATTTGCCAGGATGAAGAGGAATATACACAATAATTTGCTTAGCTACCCTCCAACCAGATGGTAATACATGAACAAGAACTCAAGGTCGTCGTCTCATTTCGATAAAATCACGTCACAACTTAGACGTATGATCGTGTACGAGTATCAATATGTCTCTCCACCAAAACAAAAACAAAATGGAAAAGAAAAATCCTAGTAAGCGACTATCAAAATCTAATGGAGTTGCAACTGTTTGTGCACAAAATTAAAGAAAGTAAGATGAATCTGGGAACAAGAAAAGAGAGTGACGAGCGGTTAAGCGTATTAATGCCCAGGTCCCTTTCTGCTAGGTCCCGAAGCCAACTTCAACGTCAGGCTCTTCACAGAACTAGGATGTGTCGTCCCGTTGCTATTCGACGAAAAGGTGAACGAAGCCGTCGTCCCCATCCCCATCGAAGCACGATGATCTCGATCTCGATCTTCTCTGCAACCGGGAACCGTATCGGCCCGAAGATTCCGAGCACGGATGTGGCCAAACTGCGCAGATACCACCACCAAAATCAGCAGGCACAAGACCAAGCAGGAGCTCTTCATTTGGCTGGGTGCTGTTCTCTACTGGGTTGCCTCTCGAACTTGCCAAGGAATAGTAGGACACAGCACCACTTTTCGCGCGCGATGTCTTCTTGATCTTGACGATTTGAGTGTTTTTGGAACTTGGGTTTGCGACTGGTTGTCTATATATATAAGAATGGGAAGAGAGCAAGGGGTGTGAGGGACGGTGAAGCCAATAGCTAAGCCCTTTCGGCCTGTGCGTGTGTATGCATGGCGGGGCCTTTGAATCTTTCATGGAGGAGGAATTGGTGTTTTGACTCGGCCTTTAGAGAGAGAGAGAGTGAGAGAGAGAGAGGGAGAGAGAGTTTGAAACTTTATGTGCTGTACGAATTTGACTTTCGTTCGCAGATGAAGTCACAAGGCAAGCACTGTTGTTCAAAGCGTGGAGAAAATATTAGGTGGTCCCGGACCGCCTCGTCAGCGTGGTCCCCGACCACTCACAAGGCGCCACGTGATCCACGTGGCGCTGGTGGGGCCGGCGAGCCGGGATCACTTTTTTTTCACAAAATATTATTTCTTTTACCTTTTTAGCCTGTCCCCTCCTCTGCAAGCTAAGAACCTACGCCCCATCAGTCTCTCCCCTCCCTCTCTCTTCATTAATGTGGGGCCTCCTCTCTCTCTCTCTCTCTCCTGCTCTATCTCCTCATCTCTCGTCTCTTCAGAGAAACTCACGAATTCTCTCTCCGTTTTTTAAAAAATCGCTCCCGCCCGAGAGCGATTCGCCCGCCCGCCGGTACCGACCTCCGCCGTGGCGTCCGCCTCCGCCCGCCGGTCTCGATCACCGCCGTCGTAGCTGCGTCCCGAGCTCTGACCGCCGTCGCCTTCGACCTCCGCCCGCCGGTGCCGACCTCTGCCGTCGCCTCTGCCCGCCCAAGAGCATCTGGGTCTCGAACCTCTCACCGCCGTCGCCTCCACCCGCCCGCCGGTCCCGACCTCCGCCTCGTGAGTGGTCGGGGACCACGCTGACGAGGCGGTCCGGGACCACCTAATATTTTTTTCTCGACGATCATTTCTCCGTCGTCCCCTGCTCCTGCTCCAGTGTCGTCTCCTCTCCTCCGCAACTTTTCGGTGGGCGTGCAGGTCGTCGCGGTTATTTGTGGTGCAGATCTCCTCTACAAGGACTACCAGAGCGACCACAAATTCACCATCACTCCCTCCTCGGTCACGGGTGCCGTGAGCTTTTCCCTCTGTTTTTTTTTTGGGAGACCTTTGCATGCTTGTTCACTTCCTTGAGCTGCGATTGAAACCGTTCGTGGTTTTGGACTTGGTGAACGACGGCTGTTTCTTCTAAGGATTTGATGTAGTCTTGGCTGATCGAGCTTTTCCTTTGGAGATTGTTTGGGGACTTCCGACGGTTCCGCTCAAATATATATGTAGTTCCACCGTCCCGAGCTCCCGAGCTCCGCGTCGCCTCTCACCTCCGCCCAATAAAGTCGAGGTCCTGATCTCAGGCAGAATGAGGTCCTCTTTACTTTGGAAACAGTTTTAGATGGTACGCACACAAATGGACGGTTGCTTAGCAGTTTAGGTGTTTAATTGTTTTCATCATGTATGGTTTCGTGACTCGAGTCTCCATATGTTATGCAGTTTTTTCCATAGTGCGCCGTTGTTGTGAGTTCTGTTTGCAGAGGCCAGTCGCTCAATATTTGAATCACTCCCGACCTCCGCCGTCGCCTCCTTCCGCCCAAGACCAGCTAGGTCCCGAGCTCTGACCGCCGTTGCCCGAGAGCAAGCCGTCCGTCCGCTGATCCAGAGCTCCGCCCTCCGCCGTCCCCCGAGCGGTTTGCGGTAATTCTGATATCAAATTGACGGATGTTTCTGCTTTTCAGTTTTCGTTAATAGCTTGGTCAAACATCCCTCCCTGTTCTTCGTATGTTTCATATCTTCAAAGGAATTGCTTTTACATCATTTGAAACATGGCACTATCAATGGACAGCAACAGGAAGATCAGGAAATCATCTGAATCAAAATAAAAGATATGACAACATTTCAGGCTGACATTAGAGCCACCCTAATTCTAGGCTTTTGTTTCTTCTTTTCATCCCCAGAACAAGTAAATTCTTGCATATGTGGGACAATATTCATCAAAACCTGATTTTTACTTTTTGTAGCCAACAAAGTGCATACTGTGCTGGCTATAAGATTAAAAATTGTTCATTTGTCTTTTGGTAATCTTAGTAGGCACCATGTTGTGCCATGAGATCTTACTCTCCTAGTTCAGTTCTCCAATTTCTTACAACAATGGATTTGTGTTCTGTATTTATATGCATAGACTGAGTTTCGAGAGTACACAATAAAATCTTGTCATATACCCCGTAACAAACAATAACTAGATTATGGTGCCTAGATTTACAGAGTAATTCACCGAATAGGTAAATTAAAATGCCTAAAACATTTGGCATCTAACAATTTCTTTTTTTAATTATATTTTCAAAATAGACATTTAGCAATTTTGTTTTATTTTGCTGCCTTCTTTGCCATGTCTAATACATCCGGTCCAATTTTGTCATTATCATCTATTTTTTATCAGCTCCATACGTCTCCTTCGGTTTTAGGGTAGTGTTCTACCATTTAATTATTCTTTGACCTAATGTTGCCCCCTGGATTTCTTCATCTTGCAGAAACAAAAGCTGCTCAATGCTTGTCCTTTGGAATTTGGCATTGTGAAGAGATTTTTGAAATATATATTGGATCGTGAGTTACCGGTATGCCCCTTAGATTGTCTGTGACATTATATTTTTTTAAAAAATACACCTTGTTAATTGACTCCGGCAAAGACAAAAGCACACTACACATAAAGCAAATCTTAATCTTGCACTCATATGCTTCTCATGCCTTTCACACGAGACTGATCATTTTGTCTTTTACTATATATCAACATCCAATTTAAAAGTAATAATGATAGATGACCTCAGCTGAGGAAGCAGTGTCTCGTTTAGAGCATGTTGTCAGGAGTTTTTTTATATATGTCCAGCTTCTACAAGATTTTTTTTCGTCTTAGTTGCAGCACCACTTTGTTATTTCTTTCTTTTTAGATCATTAGTTATTGGTTTGAGCAAACATAGATTGGTCTCCGAAAATTCTCATCTTATAATTCTTCTTGTGGATAATTTGTTAATTCAAATGTGGTCATTATGTTTTGATTTATCATATCTCAGGAATACCTTGTTGTGCTAAGTCGGCCCTGTGCAAGGAACTATCGAGTGCCCTAGGTTCCATCTCTCTCGGATTCGCTCGAGATTAGTTAGTTAATTCGCAAGTGTAAGGTTATCCGATGGCTGAGTTGGAGGTAATCTTTAACTCATACTATGGGAAACATATTTGTTGGATGTTATTTTGCTTGTGAAAGCACTACATTAAATACTTGTTGCTCTTTGCTTGCAGCATGAAATAGCACATGTTACCCGTGACTTGGAAAAAGATTTTGAGTTTATGGTAGGAATGGTTTTTACAAGTGAACTTGAAGCATATCATAAATATGTAGCCTATGCTATAAGTAAAGGATTTGGAGTGAGGAAGTCTAAGACTAGAAAAAACGACAAAGGAGAAATAACTCGACGCACTTTTCTATGTAATTGTGAGGGTTATTCTGCCAACTCGTCTGAACAAGAAAGAAAATATGAAAGACTTGAAGTTAGATGTGGAAAAATTAATGTTTGCAAGAACTTTGCATTTGCAAATTAATGTCTTGGCAGATAACATGCTTTAATTCCTTTCTTTTTCTTTTTTTTAAAACTCTGTATCTTATATTTATAGTGGCGGTCTTGGTTGTGGACTGCCATGTGTTATATCCATATTAAAATTCTCAAACCATTTATCAGTCTAGATGGTATGTCTCTGCGCAGGTCAATGAGATGTATGCGTCCGGGAAATTCTTGGTGTTTGGTGCACCATTGGCGCTAACTGTGATGAACTTATTGTGGTTCGAAAGATCATCAAGGGATTGAAGAAGACTATAGCAAAGAGGCAGTAAAAGTGAGAGGGAAAGATCATCAAGGACCCCTTAGGTTAGATGGAGAAATTCGGATAATGGACTTGCTTGTAACAGCATCTTTGGTGTCTGAAGTTTAATCATTTGGTTGCATCACGAGCTCCACTTCTGAATTAGATGTACATAGTGTAAAGTACTTATTTATTTGGATTTGAATGGAGATGAAGTTGCTGGAGATCAATGCAATTATTGGTGAGTTCTTCTGCCTGAACCTTACATGTGTTTACCCAAATATTGTCCACCCTGTGGAAATTATGGCACTGCGACTCTGCGTTTTGATTAGATTGTGTAGACATCACTTTGAGTATGGGACTGTTAAAATTCACTTTTGAGTATGGGACCGTTGCTCTAATACCACTTGCTAAATGTGGATGTGTGGCTCTGATAACACTTGCTGAGTACGGAAATATGGTGACACAAGAAAATTATATCCGATAACTCAAGACACCGAAATACGGTACAAGTATACCACTAATAAAATATTGTCTCGTACAACTAGTACATACACTATACGTGAGTAGCTAGAGACCATAGCTTGCTGTTGCAAAACTTATTTTCACACACTACACATAAAACTCTGGATCAGCATCTATTGAATTAGATTGAGAGTGACCACTCAATGGTCAATGCAACACAATCGGATAATGAAAGGTCTTCAATAGGCCATGGATAATGTAGTTTTTAGCGTATCCTTCTCTTTTGGCTAGTTTTTTTTCCATACAACCCTACTCATTATATATCTTGTTATGTAAACAAATGGGAGTGGAAAAGGTATCAATCCAAATACACATGTCCAGTTTTGGCCCAAAAAATGAAAAATACATATTCAATCAAGAGGCACTGTGTCCAATTTGGAGAAAAGG
Organism: Syzygium aqueum; assembly: GCA_031216185.1. Lineage (NCBI taxonomy): Eukaryota > Viridiplantae > Streptophyta > Magnoliopsida > Myrtales > Myrtaceae > Syzygium > Syzygium aqueum. Next base: position 21,418,765 of record CM062236.1, on the reverse strand, counting down.
AAAAGATTTCGATTGAGCAATTGTTGCGTTATAGCGAAAAGTGCAACCGGAATGTTTATTGTAAAACTTGCGTATGAATCTGTAAAATTAGAGACTCTAGATACTTCGAAACTCACATGACACAGACGGATGCATGTGCCGAAAACAAGAGCGACAATACTTGCAGACGCCGCTCAGAATCACAATTTTTCGTTCTTCCATTTGATCGATTGAACAAGTGAAGATTCTAAAAATAGACCCCAAGGTTCACGTCAAGGACATTTATTTTTACACCTCCAAAAACCACCCAAAAGTGGAGGGAAACTTAGGAAATCAGCATAACTCTCAGACAGAGATTACAACCAACCCAAACAAAAAAAAAACACAAATAAAACCATCGGTCCAATCAAACTACACAACTTTCCTAAATTCCTTTTTCCCATCAATGCGCCGAGCCACAAGTGAGGAAAATACTCTCATCATGGCTTAAGAGCCAGGGCGAGACCAACCTTGGCACTCTTATCAATGGATTTGGTGTCGACCTCCCCGGAGACGGTAAAAAATGATCTTGGGTGCCACTCGTGCTGGATAAGAGCGCTCGCCTTACCAGAGTTGTTGATCCGTGCCTTCAGCATGGTCAATGCGTCCAGTGCATGTTGGGTACCGACATTTATGGTGTTTACATTGGAAGAAAAGCTATGGGTAACCTCAGCACCGATGGCAATTTTGATCACAAGGTTCACTATGTGGTAATAGGATGCAGTCAGTGAGTCGCCCTTGTTGTTCCTGCGTAGACAATGAGAATGTTAAGCGAAATAGGGACAAAAAGCGCAAAGTATCCACACCAGCTCTACACTTACATAATGAAGCAATCTAGTTTCATTCTCAAATTCAAAAGAGATATGTTGCTATTAGAACCCAGTTGATTCTAAAAAAGCTAGAGGACCTCCTAATCCAAACGTTAGAAGAATGGCTTCCACTGTACATGAAAGGAAACATATAGGCTTTAGTATACCCCTTTCTTCAAAAGAAGTACAAGCTAAAATCAAGACTAAAGGCAGGTGACAACTTCAGAACATCCGAACTGTTATCTAGTAATGTCAACATTGGACCAGACAATGGCCAGTGTTATTCAAGAGAGCATGAGAGATCCAACATGGAGTACATGCTAGGTACAGATATATAAAAACTTTCCGGTTCATGAACGAGAAATGCAAACTACTTACATGGCCAATGACGCAATCAGGTCAGCATTTGAGAAGCTGATGCTAGCATTGCATTTGGTGAAATTGCTTGTTTTACTGTCAAATGACACACCCGTGCCAAGTGACAAAACATTACTTCCTAGCACAGTAGCAAAGTTGACAACAGGATTTGCGGTCAACCCAACTGACAAAACATTACTTCCTAGCACAGCAGCAAAGTTGACAACAGGATTTGCGGTCAACCCAACGCTTGTGCTTATCCCAGCATAGTCATGCAAATATTGTAGCTCAATCTGTTAATTGCAAAAGTCAGGAAGTGCCTTTCTCTCAGTAATAATAATATATCCAGTAAAGGAGCTCAATAAAAGCAATGACATGCCTGACTCAGATGATTAACAAAAACCATCATCCTTTTCTAATCAGCATTAAAGATGCCATGAGACATGAATGCTCACCTGGCTAGACCTTTGATCTGGCACTTTAAAAGAGAATATTGTCTTCAGTCCAGGGCAAGGTTCATCAACAGTAATTTTTGTGACAAGCTGCGTATTATGAGGCAAGGTTCAGCAAAACCATGAAACAATTAAGTAAGGTATCGGAGGTCCAACTTATTCTTGTAAAGAACTTAATGAGTTATAAGACAAAAATGTACAATATAGACTTAATCAGCCTCATAATAAGTTCTTGACATAAAAGGCCTTTTTCCACAACCATAACATACAGCACACCATTTATGAATCCCCTTGAGCCACGATCCAGTACTTGGACCCCAGTTTTAAAATTTCTCTCCATAATTGCTGAAAATCGATTTACTTGACTCAACTACTCAAATAGCAAACAAAGATAGTAGAATAGGATCCTGAAAATTGACTCACTTGACTCAACTACTCAAGTAGTAAACAAAGACCGTACAATAGGGTCCCATAAAGCTGGCCTCCTACAGGTACATGGTACAACCTAATTTAACAAATTACAAGAAACAAGTACAATGCTAATTGACTCTGCTAGCCTATTGGTCAATAGCACCGAAAGTTGCAGTTTACCTATAATGTTCAGACGCTAACTACTAAAGAGAACGCAGAGTCTTCCCTGATTACTACAAAGAATAAACCAAAATCATGTTTTGAAGGATCACAAGAAACCAACCAGTGATCCCAATAAGCATATTCTTGCACACCATGTTCTTGACACCCAACCCATTTCATTCTGGTCATAGAGCTGGCTTTGCTAATGACAAGCAATCATCAGGAGTTTACATTCAGTATACCATTGGCCACTATCCATTTCTCCATCAACCCCCTCCCGCCCCTCGACACCCGCCCAGATATGATTTAGAGAAAGAATAACATGCTATAAGAGAACTTTTCACTTTCTTCGTGCTATAAATTGACAACACTTACATTGGAGTTTGTGTCCACTTTGACATCAGTTGTAACATTCTTGTTCTTCAGCTGGGTATTAACTCTAGAAACAGCTCGCCTTTCTTTGTTGCTGCAGATGTTATAGTCTGCAATATCATTGTGAATCTCAGTTGCATTAATAAATAAATAATATGTTGCAGACAATCCCAGAAATTAAACTATGATACCAGACAAGAGTAAGCTTTTTCATCTAGCTCGAAGCGCATAAAAAGTGAATATCCAAGACAAAAGCAAGAATGTTGACATCTAAGAGTTGCTATAGAGCTCGAACTGTGAGCGAATTCATCTAGTTTATTACACCTCTTATTTACAAATACAATATAAAACCAATTGAAATCAGCAAACTCATTAACAGACTTAAAGATCATTCTTCTGAAACTATCCAACGGTTTAGATCCAGAAACTGATTTTTCAGGTTCTGCACAACCACGTCCAAGTTAAAAATGCACGGTGCCGTGTAAGAACACACCGCTGTTTTCAAACATCGAGCGGAACCGTCAGAAGTCCCCAAACAATCTCCAAAGGAAAGCTCGATCAGCCAAGACTACATCAAATCCTAAGAAGAAACAGCCATCGTTCACCAAGTCCAAAACCACGAACGGTTTCAATCGCAGCTCAAGGAAGTGAACAAGCATGCAAAGGTCTCCCAAAAAAAAAACAGAGGGAAAAGCTCACGGCACCCGTGACCGAGGAGGGAGTGATGGTGAATTTGTGGTCGCTCTGGTAGGAGAAAATATTAGGTGGTCCCGGACCGCCTCGTCAGCGTGGTCCCCGACCACTCACAAGGCGCCACGTGGTCCACGTGGCGCTGGTGGGGCCGGCGAGCCGGGACCACTTTTTTTCCACAAAATATTATTTCTTTTACCTTTTTAGCATGTCCCCTCCTCTGCAAGCTAAGAACCTACGCTCCATCAGTCTCTCCCCTCCCTCTCTCTTCATTAATGTGGGGCCTCCTCTCTCTCTCTCTCCTGCTCTATCTCCTCATCTCTCGTCTCTTCAGAGAAACTCACGAATTCTCTCTCCGTTTTTTAAAAAATCGCTCCCGCCCGAGAGCGATTCGCCCGCCCGCCGGTACCGACCTCCGCCGTGGCGTCCGCCTCCGCCCGCCGGTCTCGATCACCGCCGTCGTAGCTGCGTCCCGAGCTCTGACCGCCGTCGCCTCCGACCTCCGCCCGCCGGTGCCGACCTCCGCCGTCGCCTCTGCCCGCCCAAGAGCGTCTGGGTCTCGAACCTCTCACCGCCGTCGCCTCCGCCCGCCCGCCGGTCCCGACCTCCGCCTCGTGAGTGGTCGGGGACCACGCTGACGAGGTGGTCCGGGACCACCTAATATTTTTTTCTCGACGATCATTTCTCCGTCGTCCCCTGCTCCTGCTCCAGTGTCGTCTCCTCTCCTCCGCAACTTTTCGGTGGGCGTGCGGGTCGTCGCGGTTATTTGTGGTGCAGATCTCCTCTACAAGGACTACCAGAGCGACCACAAATTCACCATCACTCCCTCCTCGGTCACGGGTGCCGTGAGCTTTTCCCTCTGTTTTTTTTTTGGGAGACCTTTGCATGCTTGTTCACTTCCTTGAGCTGCGATTGAAACCGTTCGTGGTTTTGGACTTGGTGAACGATGGCTGTTTCTTCTTAGGATTTGATGTAGTCTTGGCTGATCGAGCTTTCCTTTGGAGATTGTTTGGGGACTTCTGACGGTTCCGCTCGATGTTTGAAAACAGCGGTGTGTTCTTACACGGCACCGTGCATTTTTAACTTGGACGTGGTTGTGCAGAACCTGAAAAATCAGTTTCTGGATCTAAACCGTTGGATAGTTTCAGAAGAATGATCTTTAAGTCTGTTAATGAGTTTGCTGATTTCAATTGGTTTTATATTGTATTTGTAAATAAGAGGTGTAATAAACTAGATGAATTCGCTCACAGTTCGAGCTCTATAGCAACTCTTAGATGTCAACATTCTTGCTTTTGTCTTGGATATTCACTTTTTATGCGCTTCGAGCTAGATGAAAAAGCTTACTCTTGTCTGGTATCATAGTTTAATTTCTGGGATTGTCTGCAACATATTATTTATTTATTAATGCAACTGAGATTCACAATGATATTGCAGACTATAACATCTGCAGCAACAAAGAAAGGCGAGCTGTTTCTAGAGTTAATACCCAGCTGAAGAACAAGAATGTTACAACTGATGTCAAAGTGGACACAAACTCCAATGTAAGTGTTGTCAATTTATAGCACGAAGAAAGTGAAAAGTTCTCTTATAGCATGTTATTCTTTCTCTAAATCATATCTGGGCGGGTGTCGAGGGGCGGGAGGGGGTTGATGGAGAAATGGATAGTGGCCAATGGTATACTGAATGTAAACTCCTGATGATTGCTTGTCATTAGCAAAGCCAGCTCTATGACCAGAATGAAATGGGTTGGGTGTCAAGAACATGGTGTGCAAGAATATGCTTATTGGGATCACTGGTTGGTTTCTTGTGATCCTTCAAAACATGATTTTGGTTTATTCTTTGTAGTAATCAGGGAAGACTCTGCGTTCTCTTTAGTAGTTAGCGTCTGAACATTATAGGTAAACTGCAACTTTCGGTGCTATTGACCAATAGGCTAGCAGAGTCAATTAGCATTGTACTTGTTTCTTGTAATTTGTTAAATTAGGTTGTACCATGTACCTGTAGGAGGCCAGCTTTATGGGACCCTATTGTACGGTCTTTGTTTACTACTTGAGTAGTTGAGTCAAGTGAGTCAATTTTCAGGATCCTATTCTACTATCTTTGTTTGCTATTTGAGTAGTTGAGTCAAGTAAATCGATTTTCAGCAATTATGGAGAGAAATTTTAAAACTGGGGTCCAAGTACTGGATCGTGGCTCAAGGGGATTCATAAATGGTGTGCTGTATGTTATGGTTGTGGAAAAAGGCCTTTTATGTCAAGAACTTATTATGAGGCTGATTAAGTCTATATTGTACATTTTTGTCTTATAACTCATTAAGTTCTTTACAAGAATAAGTTGGACCTCCGATACCTTACTTAATTGTTTCATGGTTTTGCTGAACCTTGCCTCATAATACGCAGCTTGTCACAAAAATTACTGTTGATGAACCTTGCCCTGGACTGAAGACAATATTCTCTTTTAAAGTGCCAGATCAAAGGTCTAGCCAGGTGAGCATTCATGTCTCATGGCATCTTTAATGCTGATTAGAAAAGGATGATGGTTTTTGTTAATCATCTGAGTCAGGCATGTCATTGCTTTTATTGAGCTCCTTTACTGGATATATTATTATTACTGAGAGAAAGGCACTTCCTGACTTTTGCAATTAACAGATTGAGCTACAATATTTGCATGACTATGCTGGGATAAGCACAAGCGTTGGGTTGACCGCAAATCCTGTTGTCAACTTTGCTGCTGTGCTAGGAAGTAATGTTTTGTCAGTTGGGTTGACCGCAAATCCTGTTGTCAACTTTGCTACTGTGCTAGGAAGTAATGTTTTGTCACTTGGCACGGGTGTGTCATTTGACAGTAAAACAAGCAATTTCACCAAATGCAATGCTAGCATCAGCTTCTCAAATGCTGACCTGATTGCGTCATTGGCCATGTAAGTAGTTTGCATTTCTCGTTCATGAACCGGAAAGTTTTTATATATCTGTACCTAGCATGTACTCCATGTTGGATCTCTCATGCTCTCTTGAATAACACTGGCCATTGTCTGGTCCAATGTTGACATTACTAGATAACAGTTCGGATGTTCTGAAGTTGTCACCTGCCTTTAGTCTTGATTTTAGCTTGTACTTCTTTTGAAGAAAGGGGTATACTAAAGCCTATATGTTTCCTTTCATGTACAGTGGAAGCCATTCTTCTAACGTTTGGATTAGGAGGTCCTCTAGCTTTTTTAGAATCAACTGGGTTCTAATAGCAACATATCTCTTTTGAATTTGAGAATGAAACTAGATTGCTTCATTATGTAAGTGTAGAGCTGGTGTGGATACTTTGCGCTTTTTGTCCCTATTTCGCTTAACATTCTCATTGTCTACGCAGGAACAACAAGGGCGACTCACTGACTGCATCCTATTACCACATAGTGAACCTTGTGATCAAAATTGCCATCGGTGCTGAGGTTACCCATAGCTTTTCTTCCAATGTAAACACCATAAATGTCGGTACCCAACATGCACTGGACGCATTGACCATGCTGAAGGCACGGATCAACAACTCTGGTAAGGCGAGCGCTCTTATCCAGCACGAGTGGCACCCAAGATCATTTTTTACCGTCTCCGGGGAGGTCGACACCAAATCCATTGATAAGAGTGCCAAGGTTGGTCTCGCCCTGGCTCTTAAGCCATGATGAGAGTATTTTCCTCACTTGTGGCTCGGCGCATTGATGGGAAAAAGGAATTTAGGAAAGTTGTGTAGTTTGATTGGACCGATGGTTTTATTTGTGTTTTTTTTTTGTTTGGGTTGGTTGTAATCTCTGTCTGAGAGTTATGCTGATTTCCTAAGTTTCCCTCCACTTTTGGGTGGTTTTTGGAGGTGTAAAAATAAATGTCCTTGACGTGAACCTTGGGGTCTATTTTTAGAATCTTCACTTGTTCAATCGATCAAATGGAAGAACGAAAAATTGTGATTCTGAGCGGCGTCTGCAAGTATTGTCGCTCTTGTTTTCGGCACATGCATCCGTCTGTGTCATGTGAGTTTCGAAGTATCTAGAGTCTCTAATTTTACAGATTCATACGCAAGTTTTACAATAAACATTCCGGTTGCACTTTTCGCTATAACGCAACAATTGCTCAATCGAAATCTTTTCCTTTTCTCCAAATTGGACACAGTGCCTCTTGATTGAATATGTATTTTTCATTTTTTGGGCCAAAACTGGACATGTGTATTTGGATTGATACCTTTTCCACTCCCATTTGTTTACATAACAAGATATATAATGAGTAGGGTTGTATGGAAAAAAAACTAGCCAAAAGAGAAGGATACGCTAAAAACTACATTATCCATGGCCTATTGAAGACCTTTCATTATCCGATTGTGTTGCATTGACCATTGAGTGGTCACTCTCAATCTAATTCAATAGATGCTGATCCAGAGTTTTATGTGTAGTGTGTGAAAATAAGTTTTGCAACAGCAAGCTATGGTCTCTAGCTACTCACGTATAGTGTATGTACTAGTTGTACGAGACAATATTTTATTAGTGGTATACTTGTACCGTATTTCGGTGTCTTGAGTTATCGGATATAATTTTCTTGTGTCACCATATTTCCGTACTCAGCAAGTGTTATCAGAGCCACACATCCACATTTAGCAAGTGGTATTAGAGCAACGGTCCCATACTCAAAAGTGAATTTTAACAGTCCCATACTCAAAGTGATGTCTACACAATCTAATCAAAACGCAGAGTCGCAGTGCCATAATTTCCACAGGGTGGACAATATTTGGGTAAACACATGTAAGGTTCAGGCAGAAGAACTCACCAATAATTGCATTGATCTCCAGCAACTTCATCTCCATTCAAATCCAAATAAATAAGTACTTTACACTATGTACATCTAATTCAGAAGTGGAGCTCGTGATGCAACCAAATGATTAAACTTCAGACACCAAAGATGCTGTTACAAGCAAGTCCATTATCCGAATTTCTCCATCTAACCTAAGGGGTCCTTGATGATCTTTCCCTCTCACTTTTACTGCCTCTTTGCTATAGTCTTCTTCAATCCCTTGATGATCTTTCGAACCACAATAAGTTCATCACAGTTAGCGCCAATGGTGCACCAAACACCAAGAATTTCCCGGACGCATACATCTCATTGACCTGCGCAGAGACATACCATCTAGACTGATAAATGGTTTGAGAATTTTAATATGGATATAACACATGGCAGTCCACAACCAAGACCGCCACTATAAATATAAGATACAGAGTTTTAAAAAAAAGAAAAAGAAAGGAATTAAAGCATGTTATCTGCCAAGACATTAATTTGCAAATGCAAAGTTCTTGCAAACATTAATTTTTCCACATCTAACTTCAAGTCTTTCATATTTTCTTTCTTGTTCAGACGAGTTGGCAGAATAACCCTCACAATTACATAGAAAAGTGCGTCGAGTTATTTCTCCTTTGTCGTTTTTTCTAGTCTTAGACTTCCTCACTCCAAATCCTTTACTTATAGCATAGGCTACATATTTATGATATGCTTCAAGTTCACTTGTAAAAACCATTCCTACCATAAACTCAAAATCTTTTTCCAAGTCACGGGTAACATGTGCTATTTCATGCTGCAAGCAAAGAGCAACAAGTATTTAATGTAGTGCTTTCACAAGCAAAATAACATCCAACAAATATGTTTCCCATAGTATGAGTTAAAGATTACCTCCAACTCAGCCATCGGATAACCTTACACTTGCGAATTAACTAACTAATCTCGAGCGAATCCGAGAGAGATGGAACCTAGGGCACTCGATAGTTCCTTGCACAGGGCCGACTTAGCACAACAAGGTATTCCTGAGATATGATAAATCAAAACATAATGACCACATTTGAATTAACAAATTATCCACAAGAAGAATTATAAGATGAGAATTTTCGGAGACCAATCTATGTTTGCTCAAACCAATAACTAATGATCTAAAAAGAAAGAAATAACAAAGTGGTGCTGCAACTAAGACGAAAAAAAATCTTGTAGAAGCTGGACATATATAAAAAAACTCCTGACAACATGCTCTAAACGAGACACTGCTTCCTCAGCTGAGGTCATCTATCATTATTACTTTTAAATTGGATGTTGATATATAGTAAAAGACAAAATGATCAGTCTCGTGTGAAAGGCATGAGAAGCATATGAGTGCAAGATTAAGATTTGCTTTATGTGTAGTGTGCTTTTGTCTTTGCCGGAGTCAATTAACAAGGTGTATTTTTTAAAAAAATATAATGTCACAGACAATCTAAGGGGCATACCGGTAACTCACGATCCAATATATATTTCAAAAATCTCTTCACAATGCCAAATTCCAAAGGACAAGCATTGAGCAGCTTTTGTTTCTGCAAGATGAAGAAATCCAGGGGGCAACATTAGGTCAAAGAATAATTAAATGGTAGAACACTACCCTAAAACCGAAGGAGACGTATGGAGCTGATAAAAAATAGATGATAATGACAAAATTGGACCGGATGTATTAGACATGGCAAAGAAGGCAGCAAAATAAAACAAAATTGCTAAATGTCTATTTTGAAAATATAATTAAAAAAAGAAATTGTTAGATGCCAAATGTTTTAGGCATTTTAATTTACCTATTCGGTGAATTACTCTGTAAATCTAGGCACCATAATCTAGTTATTGTTTGTTACGGGGTATATGACAAGATTTTATTGTGTACTCTCGAAACTCAGTCTATGCATATAAATACAGAACACAAATCCATTGTTGTAAGAAATTGGAGAACTGAACTAGGAGAGTAAGATCTCATGGCACAACATGGTGCCTACTAAGATTACCAAAAGACAAATGAACAATTTTTAATCTTATAGCCAGCACAGTATGCACTTTGTTGGCTACAAAAAGTAAAAATCAGGTTTTGATGAATATTGTCCCACATATGCAAGAATTTACTTGTTCTGGGGATGAAAAGAAGAAACAAAAGCCTAGAATTAGGGTGGCTCTAATGTCAGCCTGAAATGTTGTCATATCTTTTATTTTGATTCAGATGATTTCCTGATCTTCCTGTTGCTGTCCATTGATAGTGCCATGTTTCAAATGATGTAAAAGCAATTCCTTTGAAGATATGAAACATACGAAGAACAGGGAGGGATGTTTGACCAAGCTATTAACGAAAACTGAAAAGCAGAAACATCCGTCAATTTGATATCAGAATTACCGCAAACCGCTCGGGGGACGGCGGAGGGCGGAGCTCTGGATCAGCGGACGGACGGCTTGCTCTCGGGCAACGGCGGTCAGAGCTCGGGACCTAGCTGGTCTTGGGCGGAAGGAGGCGACGGCGGAGGTCGGGAGTGATTCAAATATTGAGCGACTGGCCTCTGCAAACAGAACTCACAACAACGGCGCACTATGGAAAAAACTGCATAACATATGGAGACTCGAGTCACGAAACCATACATGATGAAAACAATTAAACACCTAAACTGCTAAGCAACCGTCCATTTGTGTGCGTACCATCTAAAACTGTTTCCAAAGTAAAGAGGACCTCATTCTGCCTGAGATCAGGACCTCGACTTTATTGGGCGGAGGTGAGAGGCGACGCGGAGCTCGGGAGCTCGGGACGGTGGAACTACATATATATTTGAGCGGAACCGTCGGAAGTCCCCAAACAATCTCCAAAGGAAAAGCTCGATCAGCCAAGACTACATCAAATCCTTAGAAGAAACAGCCGTCGTTCACCAAGTCCAAAACCACGAACGGTTTCAATCGCAGCTCAAGGAAGTGAACAAGCATGCAAAGGTCTCCCAAAAAAAAAACAGAGGGAAAAGCTCACGGCACCCGTGACCGAGGAGGGAGTGATGGTGAATTTGTGGTCGCTCTGGTAGTCCTTGTAGAGGAGATCTGCACCACAAATAACCGCGACGACCTGCACGCCCACCGAAAAGTTGCGGAGGAGAGGAGACGACACTGGAGCAGGAGCAGGGGACGACGGAGAAATGATCGTCGAGAAAAAAATATTAGGTGGTCCCGGACCGCCTCGTCAGCGTGGTCCCCGACCACTCACGAGGCGGAGGTCGGGACCGGCGGGCGGGTGGAGGCGACGGCGGTGAGAGGTTCGAGACCCAGATGCTCTTGGGCGGGCAGAGGCGACGGCAGAGGTCGGCACCGGCGGGCGGAGGTCGAAGGCGACGGCGGTCAGAGCTCGGGACGCAGCTACGACGGCGGTGATCGAGACCGGCGGGCGGAGGCGGACGCCACGGCGGAGGTCGGTACCGGCGGGCGGGCGAATCGCTCTCGGGCGGGAGCGATTTTTTAAAAAACGGAGAGAGAATTCGTGAGTTTCTCTGAAGAGACGAGAGATGAGGAGATAGAGCAGGAGAGAGAGAGAGAGAGAGGAGGCCCCACATTAATGAAGAGAGAGGGAGGGGAGAGACTGATGGGGCGTAGGTTCTTAGCTTGCAGAGGAGGGGACAGGCTAAAAAGGTAAAAGAAATAATATTTTGTGAAAAAAAAGTGATCCCGGCTCGCCGGCCCCACCAGCGCCACGTGGATCACGTGGCGCCTTGTGAGTGGTCGGGGACCACGCTGACGAGGCGGTCCGGGACCACCTAATATTTTCTCCTCTGGTAGTCCTTGTAGAGGAGATCTGCACCACAAATAACCGCGACGACCCGCACGCCCACCGAAAAGTTGCGGAGGAGAGGAGACGACACTGGAGCAGGAGCAGGGGACGACGGAGAAATGATCGTCGAGAAAAAAATATTAGGTGGTCCCGGACCACCTCGTCAGCGTGGTCCCCGACCACTCACGAGGCGGAGGTCGGGACCGGCGGGCGGGCGGAGGCGACGGCGGTGAGAGGTTCGAGACCCAGACGCTCTTGGGCGGGCAGAGGCGACGGCGGAGGTCGGCACCGGCGGGCGGAGGTCGGAGGCGACGGCGGTCAGAGCTCGGGACGCAGCTACGACGGCGGTGATCGAGACCGGCGGGCGGAGGCGGACGCCACGGCGGAGGTCGGTACCGGCGGGCGGGCGAATCGCTCTCGGGCGGGAGCGATTTTTTAAAAAACGGAGAGAGAATTCGTGAGTTTCTCTGAAGAGACGAGAGATGAGGAGATAGAGCAGGAGAGAGAGAGAGAGGAGGCCCCACATTAATGAAGAGAGAGGGAGGGGAGAGACTGATGGAGCGTAGGTTCTTAGCTTGCAGAGGAGGGGACATGCTAAAAAGGTAAAAGAAATAATATTTTGTGGAAAAAAAGTGGTCCCGGCTCGCCGGCCCCACCAGCGCCACGTGGACCACGTGGCGCCTTGTGAGTGGTCGGGGACCACGCTGACGAGGCGGTCCGGGACCACCTAATATTTTCTCCAAAGCGTGGGGTTCCTTTTCCTTTGCACGTTCGCAGCTTTGGGTTTGTACACGCTTTGTGGACCCCTGAACGTGCGGTGTCTGATGCACCCCCCTCTCCGGGCCGCGGAGGAGAGACCTCGGAAAGTTTGACGACCGGCCAGGTGAGGTTAGGGAGGAGAGGACACAGGGTGTCCGAGCCCCCGCATGTCGCGATTCCGAAGATGGTTTGGATGAAGAGGTGTGGGGGCGACGACGACGATGCTGCGGTTCCGGACACGGAAAAAGGGCGGGGGAGTTTGGCGAACTACCGCTCATGGACGGAGATGGTGCTCATGGTCCGGCTTGTCGAAACAATCGCCGGGTGATGCTCGTGATTGTAATTTGTGTCGATCCATGTTACCGCGAAGACGTTAAGTCTTATTTAATGAATCGAATGACTGAGTTGTTCGGAAATGTTCATGTCATCGTACGTATCGATGACATGAACATTTCCGAACAACTCAGATGCATACTCCCCTTCAATGGGTTCATGTCATCGTACGTATCGAGGGTATTATTGTGTCGTGCCATATTTAAATTACATATATGTGTTTTTACTTGTAAATCGGAAATGAGTCACGTGTAGTATTGTATTTGATCTCCACGAGAGAGAGAGGAATGCCGACATTGATGTTTTGTTTGGAAAGCACGAAGGAGATGAAAATTGAGAAAAATTCAAAAAATTCAAAAACTTCTCTCTCTCATTCTCGTGCAATCAACTAAATCATTAATATTTTAAGACCGTGCGAATCGGATTAGCTTTGCACAAAACATATTTCTTTTGTTCCAATAAGAAAATCGAACCGACGGACTTGAACGTTTTGCCCAATGTGTAATCAAATCCAAAACGGTGGCAAACGTGCCATCAAATCCTAAAAGTTTTAGAGGCGGTGAAATCCAGCCCTTCTGATAATTGCTCCAGCAATTTTGCTGAAGTGGCAATCGAAAATCCCGCGTGTCGAACTTCAATTCGTTTTGTACATAGGTGGTGCTGACGTGGCATTGGCATGATACTACGTTAGAAAGAAGGTTTACAAAACAAAACAAAAAAACAAACAGGACGACGCAAAAAAAGAAGGTTAGGAAAAAAATAGGAGAAAAGCCAAACATTTAAAAGAAAAGAAAAGACAAAAGGAAGGGAGAGATGAGATGAACCGTCCGCGGCGGTGGAGGGGGCAATTGCTGGTGGCTCCACCGCTAACGACCACCGTGTATGGGATCGACTGACCCTTGCAACCACCATGAGAGGGCCGGCTGACCCTTGAGCGATTAGGCTCTCTTTCTCCCTCTCCCTCTCTCTCTCTCTCTCTCTCTCTTAGTGTTTTTTCAGCTTTTTATTTTTATTTTTTAAATTGTAGTTTTTCTGACAAGGTGACACACTAATGCCACCTATACTAAAACAAATAAAATTTGACACATTGGGTTCTTGAAGTGTATCAATAGAAAAGATGATTGCGTCGAATATAGACCTTTTACAATTTGATTGTGCATTTTCAAGCGTCTCGGATTTGATTGAATATTAGACAAAACATTTGCTGTCACTGATGCAATTGTCCCTAATCTATACTATGATCTGTGTCATCAATCATTTTGTACCGAGACCATGGTTACAGGTAGGTATAGTGATGTATCAATGTGGTCTCGAGCATAAGGATGCCTCGATTTAAGAGGAGGATCATACTTTAGATCATGGGTCTAATTGAATATGTTGACGGGTTTGATATGAGCTCACCTCTTGGCGATTTTTTCAGGTGAAGGTATTTCGCCGTGTGACACAACAGTTATCGCTGCACTTCATTGAAAAAAGCCGAGAGCGATTGTACTCTCTTCTTAACACATGCATTCAAATGCTTGACCATCCACCTTGTGATCCTCAAACGTGTTTAAATCTCACATAGTCATCATGCCAACTATGTTTGACATAACGCAAGGTTCGATTTCTCAGAGGAAGTTCTCTCAATTTCAAGCTGCGATGTACCCACTTCCCAGAACATCCGCTTATTACGACAGTGATGTCTAAAGAGCTTCCTGGTGTGGTCGGAGGACAGATTTTCCTTGGATCTGGTCCGATCGGTGCAGATCCAAATGTGTTCATAGTTGAACGCGTTCACGGCCGAATAGTCAAAGGCTCTCAGCTGTCAATGTCAGGCGCTTTTTGGAGCGAAAAACAATTTTCAGCTTTTCATTTCGATGGGCTGCTCCGTCAATGATTCCATGCTTTGCAAATGTCAAACATTCCTCTCTGTCAACAATATATGCTGCGTTTGACTTGAAAATGACGATCATCCATTTAGGGGGATTTCACTGGCTTAACACGGCGATGTACCATTTGGTGCGTCCAGCTCGTCCAAGTCAACACTCCGTCTCCAAAAGTTTGTATGCGCAGCTTTCATTAGCAACGGAATCATGCCACAGTCACTTTGGACCGCGTTCTCTCCGTCCGCGTCGAAGAATTAGCCACAAGAAGCGAGAAAAGCAAAGAGGTCCTTCTCTCTTTTTTTGCCAAGGAATTACGGAGTAATGCTAGATACCTTAAAATTAAACAGCACAATTAGTATAGTCATTGATGGACAGACGACAAGTGGATATTTAAACTAAAGTAGGCCATATTCAATATCTTAATAATAATTGGCGAATCGACTTTAATATACTTTGCATTTCTCATCATATACCGGGCATATGAGAGATCGGAAAAACGTCGAACGGGTGAAAGTCGTACGAGCTAAAGCCACTTGTTGTGGGTCGGCATTTGATATTTGAACTTATTCGTCTCCCATGGCGAGTACCGGAGGAAAAATATAGAGCGGGTCAAAGCTGCGTTTAAGGATTTGATAAAGAATCATGTGTTTCTCTCCCTAGTAGAAGTTGTAGTATCTTATTACATTGGGAAAATTGTCCAAAAAATCCTAAACCCATTACACTTTTGTCAATTGAGTCCTAAATTTTTTAATTTTGCCAATTGAGTCCTAAACATTTTCAGTTTTTGCTAATTAAATCCATCCAACCAATTTTAATAGAAAATGGGCCCTTGCCTATGGTTAGCGAGGGTCAGCTGGCGATCCTTGCTAGACTTGGAAGTAGAAAAAGAAAAAGAAAGAAGGAAAACAAGAAAAAAGAAGAAAAATAATTAAAAAAATCGAAAAAATATTATTAAAAATTATCTACGTTAGCCCAAGTCATCTTACGTGCCATTACCGACATCCGCGTCAGCAATTTAAGGTCAAAATTGACCGGATGGACTCATTTGGCAAAACGTAAAAATATGTAGAACTCAATTGGCAAAATTGAAAGATTTAAAATTGAATTGGAAAAAATGCAATAGATTTAGAACTTTTTGGACAATTTTCCTTTATTACACCTTTACCATGCAATGAAATATATGCCAGTTGCAATCATGTGTTCATTTATTTATCCATTTTATAGTTGCGAAAACATTTGCAAAACAGCGTTAACGCCTAATGGTTGGCTGTAGCGTCATCTCCATATTTTTTTTTTTGGTTAAGGTCATCTCCATATTTTATCTGCATACGATTGATAATTCCTTAATCATATCCGCATCCACAAAATGTACTCACATGGATGAAGAGTCACGAGGTTTGAGGTGTACGATTAAGCATGTGGGTTAGCATGAGTCCGACTGTCCGAGTAACGTCAGATTTTTCTGACCCAGCCCATGAAGCAATAAGGAGAGAGCGGTGGCGTTCGAGGGTCAAGATGGTGTATCCAAGTGCAATTATTACTTGCGTACAATAATTTCTCTTTTAAGGTTCCGTTTGTTTCATGAATAATATGACATTTTTGAAAAGTCATTTTCAAAAAAAAAAATAACATTATATTTTAATTTTGCCTTTGGCTAAAATCCGAAAATGATCTGGAAATTATTTTTTGTCGTTTGAAAAGGAAATATTGATTTTTATTTTCCTAAAGAGATATACACTTAAGGTGAAATATAAATACCACACAAGCTAATTTATCCATTTTTTAATAAAGTTTTATCGAATTGAACTTTTATGACATAAATAATTGAGAAAATTCCAAATAAGGACATGAAGTGATATGTCAGACTCAAATAAGGGTCTAAAATGGCCATGAGAGTTTTAAATAAGGGCCTGACTTCGTCGATTACCGGACGGCGAAATATTCCGGTCGGTGACACACGAGGGCAACGGCATTTTCGTCCAAAAATAATTTTAATTTTTTTCTTTTTTCCTTTCCTTTTTTTTTTTTTACTTTTTTCCTTTCTTTTCTTTTTTTCCTTTTTTGATCTTCTCTTTGTTTTGCCAGTGGCCGGGCTGGCTACTGGTGAAGCCCAGGAAAGGCTGAGTGAGGGTTGCCCTTGCCTGATCTAGCCAGGGCCGCCCTCGCCGGCCATGGGTGAGGTTGGCCTCGTCAAATCTGGATGAGGCTGCCCATGAAAGCCACAGGCGAGGGTCTCACTGGCCACCCATTGCCCAGGTGAGACCGACCCTCGCCTGTGGCTTTCGAAGGCAGCCTCGCTCGGGGCGAGGGTTGCCTTATCTACGGCTAGCGAGGCGACCCTTGCTTCTTGTCGGCGAGGGTGGCCCTTGCCCATATTTGGCGAGGGGTGGCTCGCCCATAGTCGGCAAGGGCGACCTCACCCAAGTGAGGTCGTCCCTTGCCTATTGCTAGCGAGATCGGGTGAGGGCTAGCCTCACCCAGCCCTTCTTGGGCTTCGCCACTTCAGGTTCTTATTTGACACAAAATTCACTTCGGATCTTTATTTGAGAAAATGTGGGCATTTCAGGTCCTTATTTGATATAAAGTCCACTTAATGCCCTTATTTGAGAAAATGAAGGCACTTAGGCCTTTATTTGAAATTTTTCCTAAATAATTTGACGAATCATTGACAATTTATTTCTCTCTTATATTATTTTTATTACCATTTCCTCATCTTACGATGTTGGTGGGCTTGAAATCTAGTTTGGGCCTGACTAATTTTCTCACTTAAAAAAAAGTAAAAAAAAAAAGTCCAACTCAGAATTTCCCATTTCCTCTTTGAAGCTTGTGCCCAGTGAAGCCCAACGCCTCAAATGCAGTCACAACCCAACCGCGATGGCCATGGCATTGCTTGGATGGTTTGTTTTCGGCATGTCTGACGCAGTAAAAGCGTTAGTTTCCGGTCGTGGCGAAGGTTCAGTGCCCTTAGCATCGCAGTTGGTGGTGGCTAGGGATTCTTGATGGTGGTTCCAAGCGACAGTCAGCGGCGGCGGCATCGTGGATGGTGGACTGTAGAAGATGATGATGGCACTCAAACAATGGGAGTGGCTGCAAAAATTGGAAAGTTCTACGGTGGGGAGGAATTGTTTCTTTTATTTTTGATTGGCGGAAGTTTTGGATGTTGAAGAAGATGGTGATGATGGATGAGTACGGTGGTTCAATGACGTGTGGCGGCTGGCGGTGTGTGGCGGCTGACAATGGCGGTGGTGCAGTGGTGGCGGTGCAAGTAATATTTATAGAGAAGACGGTAGTGAACGATGGTGTGCCATGGGAGGGTGCCAAATTGATTTCTGTGTTTCAAAGGTAGGAAATCGTTTCCTTTAAAATGATGAAATATTCATCATGATTAAAGATTTTTCAACGTGGATTTTCCAGTTCAGGGAAGAAATATTCCATGATTAAAGATTTTTCCAGCACCTAAGACCGGAAAATGATGAAAATATTTTCTTAGAATTCGTTTTCTAGCAAATAAATGGAGCCTCGGAATTCTTCTTATAATGCTTTAATTAGAAGTGGGCATGAATTGAACAAGAGCTAAAATCAGGAACTAAAGCGGTTTACTGTAGAAGCTAAAATCAGGAACAAAGAGCTCACAATTTTTTTTTAAAAATTTTGAGTTGAGACTTTATCTTTGTAAGCTTTTTATTTATTTATTTATTTATTTTGAATTGTTAACTCGTTAATAATCACTGGTTCAGAGCCAATTCAAAACCGGTTCTTAAAATGAATCGGCCGAGTTGGTTCAATTCTTGAGAACCAACGGGTCCAAGGCTCAATCTGGGGACTAAACCGAGTGAACCTACAATGTTCTGCTGGAAACTGGCTTTGAACCGTTCTCAAATTGAACCGGAACTATTGCTTAGCCCTAGTTTTCATGCTCGTACTAGATCTGCTGGTCTAGTCAGATGCTGGTATGATATGATACGTTTTTTTTCCCTCTACATAATTTGATCTAGTCAAAACCCGAATTTGTTACTATGTCCGGCTGCTTACTCAACTTCACTTGGCAAATTGAGTTCAAGATGGATTTCAGAGCCCATTTGTTTCAACTCTGAGCCTATGGTGGTAATTTCATAATCATTTCAGAATAACGTAATTATGTGGATCCCCAAAGTATACTATAAAGGCCCATTTGCTCCTTTTCTCAACTAAGAAGAACTTGATCTAAGTTATTTAAGGATGGAAAAGCTATTGCATCCATTTCAATAGTAAACTGGCATTTTCCTTCCAAGATAACTTTGGTAACTTTGTTTGCACTTAGGGACGGCGACAGATGGGGTGGGAGCAAATGGCGAGTCCCCCACCTTCGCCCCACAATTATTAGAGGAGCCCCATATCTATCGGTGTGTGTGGTCGACACGGGGATTAAAGTGGAAAAAGTGTAAAAGATATTGGTACAAGCGCCTATAGAAAGTTGCTTTATTTTGGAAAATCTTCACATCAAGAAACAACGTGAGACAAATAAAGCAAGACGAGGGTGATTAGCAGAGGCAACGGGGGTTGGCTGGTGGAGAAGAGAGGCACGGTTGAGTTGGAGACTCGTTCAGACAAGGGTGGTGGAGGTGGAGTCCACGGCGACTGACAGCGGCAGCAGCGGTGATCTTTGTGTAGCTGCCAATAATGGTTTCCACACTATTTTTTGGCTAAAAATACCATTTTATGTTAACAAATCAAATTACCCTTTAATCATAAGATTCAATTAACTATGGACAGTTTTTTTTTTGGTAAAAATATCAATAGTTAACATTGCCCCTCTCTCCCCCATTTACTAAAGGGTTAATATCACGAAAAATTTGAAACCGGTATACTTGTGACAATTTTACCACAGACTAATTTTTTTACCACTAAAAACCCCAAACTGGTACACCTGTGATAAATTTACCCCGAACTATTTTTTTTTACCACAAAAAACCCTACACTGGTACATTTGTGACAATTTTATCCGAACTATTTTTTTACCATAAAAAATTCAAAACTGGTACACATATGATAATTTTAACCAAAACTAATTTTTTGACTACTAAAAATCTCAAATTGGTACATTTATGATAAATTTATTCTCTGTTAGTGTTCGTTAAATTGGGAGCAAATGGCGAGTTCCCCACCTTCGCCCCACAATTATTAGAGGAGCCCCATATCTATCGGTGTGTGTGGTCGACACGGGGATTAAAGTGGAAAAAGTGTAAAAGATATTGGTACAAGCGCCTATAGAAAGTTGCTTTATTTTGGAAAATCTTCACATCAAGAAAGAACGTGAGACAAATAAAGCAAGACAAGGGTGATTAGCAGAGGCAACGGGAATTGGCTGGTGGAGAAGAGAGGCACGGTTGAAGTGGAGACCGGTTCAGACAAGGGTGGTGGAGGTGGAGTCCACGGCAACTGACAGCGGCGATCTTTGTGTAGCTACTAACAATGGTTTCCACACTATTTTTTTGGCTAAAAATACCATTTTATGTTAACAAATCAAATTACCCTTTAATCATAAGATTCAATTAACTATCGATAATTTTTTTTGGTAAAAATATCAATAGTTAACATTGCCCCTCTCTCCCCCTTTTACTAAAGGGTTAATACCGCGAAAAATTCTAAACCGGTATATTTGTGGTAATTTTACTACGAACTAATTTTTTTACCATGAAAAATCTCAAATTGGTACACCTGTGATAAATTTGCCTTGAACTATTTTTTTTACCACCAAAAACCCTACACTGGTACATTTGTGACAATTTTATTTAAACTATTTTTTTTACCATAAAAAATCCAAAACTAGTACACATGTGATAATTTTAGCCAAAATTAATTTTTTGACCACTAAAAATTCCAAATTGGTATATTTATGACAAATTTATCCTCTGTTAGTGTTCGTTAAATTGGATTATAATAACGAAAAACCACAAATTGATAAATTTGTGACAAATAGAGAGGTAAAACCCCAAACTGGTACACCCATCAATTACCATGTATCATCAAACTTAGTAATTTGACAGTAAAATTTAATGGAAACTAATGGAGGGTAAATTTGTCACATTTATACTAGTTTAGGATTTTCGGTAGTCAAAAAATTATTTTGGGGTAAACTTGTCACAGCTGTATCAGTTTGGGGTTTTTGATAGTCAAAAAATTAATTTAGGGTAAAATTATCATATGTGTATCAGTTTTGTTTGTGGTCAGAAAAATAGTTTGGGGCAAATTTATCACATATGTACTGGTTTGAGGTTTTTTATGGTGTTAACCCTTTACTAAAATTAATCTTATCTTCTCTCTCCTTCACATACCATATGTGCTCTAAGTTTCCAAAAAGAAATTAGTTAACTTGTCTCTAGTGTTCTTTCGAATTTGAATTAGTAAAATAAAACATGTTTTTATTCCAAGAAAAACTATGTTTCAAAGTTGAAAACCAATTTTCCTTTTTGTGATCATGATTATATTAATTTGTTAAAGATATAACCTTGTTAAATTCGAGTTATTTGAAATCATAGATCTTTCTTTTGTCTAAGTTTTAAGTGATTTTCATGAAAGTCAAAATCTAGCTAGTTACAGTTTCTTCTCATTCAGACCTATATTTAATCTTAGAAATCTTTTTTCGAGGGCATGGTTCACGAGCAATATTAATAACTTTCTTTTTGATCGAACAATAAAAAAAGTTTAAATTTGATCTCTTCCGATTTTTTCATCTTCTTTTTTTAGCCTTCATGGTTTTAAGATTAGAAGGAATAATGAACTAAATTCTTAAATTTTGATTTTACTATATTGGAGGAAAAGTTGTAACATCTAGAATTTCGACCCATTTCCGGAATCAATAAAATAGATATTATTTCTCATTTCATTTTAGTAAGTCTCGCCCGGAATTGATCACTCTCGAGATACTAACCGACGGGGAATGACTAACCAGGAAAATGGTACGTGGATCAGGGACCTGATCGCGAATCGAGCATCGATTTCGACAAATGACGAGAAAATATTTTGGGCCAATGTGGGCTAGTCATAGGAAGGTGACGGATTTGATTTGGCCAACGACGTACGATCGGATTGCGGGTGATTCCGCACGATCAAAAGTACGCGTGGCGAACAAATCCCGAACTTAAACCGAATGATTGCAACCTCCGGAACTAGCGATAAATTCTCGCGTTTCCCCGGTACTCGAAACCGTCACGAATCGAGTAACCCTAGGTCGATATGCGTAACCCCTAAATAGCCGCCCGTTAGTGAAAGACTCTAAAATTGAGATCGAGCTATTTTGATCGCGAAATTGGACCCGGACTTGGACGTCGATTTTCGAGGACGTACATGATTATTTTACAAGGACGACGTCATTTTTGAGTGGCCAATTATATTTGGGGTAGGTACTATCGAAAAATGGAAATTCGGCCCGGAATCGGAAAATCACCATTTTGCCCCTAGGCCTATATTGTGTATTCCGAATTTTGGCAATTATTGGAGGATATTTGGGGATTAAATATTGAACTATATCAGCCCAATAATTCAACCCCAAAAAGACTAGAATGCCCCTTAAATTATTGGATAAGAACGGATTTAAGCCATTGGATCAAGGGCATTTTGGTCAAGACCTTGGATTAGTGACACATGGACTCCACTAGCCCATACTATTTGACCCCTTGACCACTCTCTCTCTTCTCATTTCCCTCATTCTCCGGCCACTTCTCTCTCTCCTCTCCCTCTCATTTGCCGGCTCTCTTTCCGTCACCGTTCGTGGCTACCGACCGCCGGAAACGCTAACCGCCGGGACGCCGTCGGTGCTACCCCACCGTTTCGCCTCACCACCACCACTCACCCTCATCACCACCACCATCTCTCTCTCTCTCTCTCTCCCTTACTCTCTCCCTCGGCATCCTTTGATCGGCCAAGTGACGCCGCCCGCCAGAACGCCGCACGTCGGAGCCACCACCCGCTGGAACCGCACCGTCTGTCAAGCCACCACTCACCCTCACCCCCACCTCACCTTGCTCTCCTTCGTCGGTCGTGAGACGCCGCCGCTGCTGTGCGCCGTCGTGCCCGTCGCCTTGAGCCTGCTCGATCGCCGCTTATTTAGCAGGTCCTGTGTGGCATTTGGAGCCTAGATTATGTGAGTAATCACCCTCTAAATCCTAATTAGGACAATAATGCATTTCTAGACGGGTTTAGGGTGTTTAGTGGCTAATTAGTGTAATTTTAGACATAATTAGTGACCGATTGATTACGGCTAGTGTTGGGATGATCTTGGTGGATTATTACGCTGAATTGGAGGTGGATTAGAGGTCGGGAATATACTGTTTAGTGGCTGTCCATATTGGGGAATTATTGGACTAAGATAGGATGATTTGGGGTTTAATTGTAAATGTTCGGAAATACCTTGAATTGTCTAATTGGTGGCTGATTTATGCTAATTTAGAGGCGGATTAGAAGCCGAGAACGTGCTGATTTGTGGCTGTCCTGATTGGGATTGATTGGGACCAAATTCGGCTAGTTTAGGGTTTAATCGTGAAACCCGAGTATGTCCATTTTGATGGTTGTAGTGGCTGATTTGTGCTCTATGATGGTCAATTATTTATTGCCATGCTGAGTGTCGTGTGGCCGAGGATTATGGTGTATGATTGGCCATTGAATTGGCATGCATTTTATTACCCGAGTTTTATGTGTAAGTGCCAATTGAGTATATGGTACCACGTAGTATTAATTGGCCGAGTGCGTGTTTTATCGCGACGATTTGGGCATGTTGAGACGTACGTGGATTTAACATTGAATGATGACGTGCCTTGGTGGAAATTGAGTGCTCATGTGCATCGCATTATTGCCCGAGTATGGGAATTGCATGGCCACGCATTTCGTATGCTAAGAATGTGCATGAGACGGATATTGTGCGAGAATGCGTGCATGACATGAGAATGTGATCACCTAAAATGTCCTAATGCGTGTTACGCGAGGTTCAGATAAAAACTGGCTGTATGTATGTGTGATCACTAAGACCATGATGTGTGTTACGTGGGGTGTTGTACCGTCTTGATGCGTTTACACAGGACGATGCCCGATTCTACTGTAAGACGGCCAACCTGATGCGTTTTTACGCGGGTGTGGTTCGTATGGAGATCATTGTTGCGCCTGATGCGTTTACGCGGGCTAGAGACACTGGGCCTAATGCGTTTTACGCGAGTCGAGCTCTTATTAAGAAAATGGACAGTGTGTCAGTGTGCAATTTGAGCCAGTTAACGAGCATGACATATTAGTGGTATGTGTATGCAAGAGTGCCTTGGCAAGTGTGCAACTCGATGACTTTTGTGTGATGCAGGCACTGATAAGCATGAACATGTGTATGGCGTACGTGTGACCAAGGGTGTTCGCGTATGTGCCGTGAATATTATATTGAATTGCCTAACCTGCAAGGTCAGTGGTGTGATCAATTTGGGCTCGATGGCCTAGGTAAAATAGTGTTGTTTGATTGTGTACCGGTTGTTGGTAGTTGGTTTACCTGTCAGGAGGTGCATGTTAGCCTAGTTTAGGTTTAGGGGGTTTTACTCACTGAGATTCGTCTCATTATTATATAAACTCACTCTTTTCAGACCCCCAGCCATGAACCCAGAAGACCCGCCTCCTCGATTTGGGATCCCTAGACATGTGGATAATCAAGAGATGGAGTACCCTTTAGGAGGCAACCAAGCTTTTGTCAAGTATTCGAGCACCGTTTGGGTTGACGAGGGTGGATTAGAATGGAAGCCTTATTCATATATAGCTTGGACCTATCGAGATGGCGTAGAGGAGACCGATCCGCTGAGAAGCTTCGACATTCCCTTTTTCAGCATGGGTAAGCAGAATCCTATGGCGATCACCCCTCCTGATGGCGAGATCATCGATCCCGATGAGCCCGAGGAGGAGCCGTCCAGGGTGCCCCCAGAAGAACCGCAGGCTGTGCAACCGGTGCAAGCGATCCCTCCATATCGCGATCCGTGCACTCCTTGGGAGTACGAGCCCGAGGACTTAGCAGAAGACTGAGAGGAGGGTGATCCTTAGGAGCTACCGGGATATTTTTGAAAGTTTGTAGAGTAAGTCTGACCGGTCACTTTTTGGAAGATAGGTCAACCTATAGTGAAGCTAAGTTAACCCAACCACGTGTTCCTTTTTGTTGTACCGATGGTATGTTGCTGCTCGTTTTGCTAAGCCTGTGCTAATGGCTGTTTGTATGCTCGGTTCGGTGGCAATGTATAAAGTTGTTTGTTTTACTGTGGTGTTGTTTGTGCTACCCTGGTCATGTGATTTATTCGTACGGGTGTTTCATAGTGCTTTCGCATGTGCAATGATCTCTGTGGTGTGTTGGGTCGGCGACGTGTCCTGGGACGTCGCACACTTGTCGACCTCGATTGGGATGCTCACGCGCCGTGGGGTTCGGGCCATGACAAAAGTAAATTGGTCTCTTCATGCTAGGTGGAAGAAAGAATAGAACAAGAAAATTTGAATTAAATAAATATATGAAAGTCGTAGCTTAAAGATTATTAGTTTTCCCTAAAAAAATTGTTACTGAATGTCAATACATGCTTAACAAACTGTAAGGCTAATACGACTAATGCAAAAACGTGAATAACAAAAACGCTTTGAGTACGAAATAAATTTTATAATAAAACCCAAACACAACTTGGGGTGAGTACCGAGTCCAATTCAACTTGGAAATCGGATCGAATTGGCCTTGATCGGCCATTTTAAAGCCAAATCCAGGGAGAATTGGTTTAGCTTTGAGTTTCGTAAACCTAGAACGACCCAGGACTGGTTTGATTGCTCATTCCAAAGCTGGAACCACTCGTGCTACAAGGTACCACTTCAACCAATCTGGTTCTCAGAATGAATAGATTCTAAATTGGTTTTGAAGCCTCTTAAAATTTTTTGGCACCTATCAAGAACGAAACCCAAGTCTTCAACATGAAAAACAATAGTACAATCACTTGACCCAAATGTTTATGTAGGGAAATTGCGGAAGTTTTACATTTTCTTACAACAATTTGGCCCAAAACATAATATGTTCTGAATCTTGGGTAGAATCGAACATTGACGATTTCAGAACTGACCAGTTCGGTTCCTATTCCAATCTTTTGGAACAGTGAGTCACAGGGTTGACTTCCGATTCTAGATCGGGAATAGACCCAACTTACAACTGATCACCCCTAAATACAACTGATTTACATGGTTCGACATTATGTCTACTCTAACGGGAAAAAATTGATGAGATGATTTCATTGTAATTGGCGAAGAGAAGACTATGTGTTTCTAAATCCTAGATACACTAAAACCCAAAAGAATCAATCGCAAAAGAGGAGTATTCTCTTAGACAATGGCTTGCAAACTCTATAGAGTTCTAACCAGTTTCTCTTCTAAAAAGAAGCTCTGAGAATCGGGATTAAACAAATTTGGATTCGGGCCGCTCAGGCTTGAGCACCCACCAGAATACGTCGGAGCGCCTAGCCATTGCATTGAAAATCACAATAGCTATCGGGCACCATCTGGGAGCCTAGCTAGCTTTGTCCAAGTACCCAGACTTGGTTAGCCACTCCTGGGCCGGGCGCTCGCCCGGTGGCCTAGTTTGTCTAAGCGCCAGGTGACTGGTTTCCTCTCATCTTCGATGGTCCGCCTTTGTCTCTATGCCCTCACAAACACTCCAAGTATCCCATCAAACACATATATGTGTCAATTCCGAATCAAACTTGAATACTTCGAGGCATAATCAACAAATCTCCACTTTAGCAAGAAGTCCAGCTTTAACCTCATCGATCGACATCTCTCCTAGGCTCCTTTGGCCTCCTCACCCACTGCAAATGTTGACAAGTCCAAATAGTGTTGGAAGTTAATTTACGAGATATACTAAGTTAACATGTATGCTAGATCATGATGTATGCATTTTCTCAACCGATGTGGTTCTCTATGACACACGTAGCACCTCGAATATTGAATAATGGATTTACACGGTTCGGTAGTGTGCCGACTCTGCAGGAAGAGATCGACAAAATGGTTCCATTATAATAGGCCAAAAAAAAAAATACATACGCAGTAGCCGATCCCAAGTCAAATGTAAAGCTTCGAGCCATAATCAACATAGGCCAATTTGATCAATTAATATAGAAAAAAGTGTATTTTAATCAATAAGGCTGTGAAAACAGGATCCACATGTATTTATTGAAAAATTGAGCCGTGTGTTACACAGTACGGACTTACAGTCACCACTGTAGGGCGACTGTACTAGATGTATAATTTATAGGTACGGTCCTGCCTTCTCTTTTCTCTCAGGTAACAATAAATTGTTGGTGGGACCCTTCGAAGCTTGTTCGAATCTTCAATGAGACTCGTCCGGGGTACTCCATCAATGGCGGAAGGCAGGACCATTGATTGAGGATCCATGTGCTTCAATTTCATGGTGGAACAAAAGCTGGCGATTGGCAAGCCCTCACGAATTCATGACTCCCCACTCCACTTGGAATTGTCGTTAGAAAACTTAGCTAGATATCTATGGAATTCGAATGATGTTCCTATTTATCCAACCTTCCATCCTACTTGATTTTGAAGCATGTCATGAACCCGAAATTGATGTAACCAGAACGAGCTTTTTTATCATGAGGGTATTGAAGTGTTTAGCGCCTTTCGAGTTGTTGTTGTTAATTTATTATTATTACCTATTAAAAGATAAAATAAGAGCTGGGTCTTTGCAGTGGGATTGTAGAGGCTCGTACGAGGAACCGTCTACTTTATTTGTAGCTTATATTGCTTCTGCAAACGATCTTTCGAGACTTTTTATAAATTTTCATTATATGGTATGTTCACCTCCTATAGGATAGATTCTTCCAAGCAACTTGACGTTGATACATAGATTGTTCATTGACTATTAGTCCATTCAAGCTTTAACAAATCCTCATTGTACAACTTATTATCCTTCTATAAAGGTCCTTCCAAGCTTAGACATAATTTCCGCCCAATAGCTTATTCTTCGTTTGTAAAGCCAAAGCCTTTTGACGCTTGACTATAATTTTGTTTTTGGTCGGAGACGCTTGATTATAATTCAAGGGCTGTCTGCCGAACACGAAGTTTCTCCCTAGTACAGATTAGGACAACAACTGCAAGATTGCAAGAACAAAATGTTTCATTCGTGATGGACAATTTTTCCTCTTCGGAAATCTTGCTATTGTCAAGATTTTGAAACCTTGATCCATCCTGTAATATTTGGGTATTTAAAAATAAAATTAAAAAAAGGGATAGAAAAGTCAATAAAGAAGCTACAGTGAACTTTAGTTTATAAAAGGGGGAACCGAGAGCCTTCGGGGAAGAAGGAAAAGAAGGAAAGGAAAGAAAGAAGAAAGAAAAGGAAGAAAGAGAAAGAGAAAGAAGAGGGATTTCGCACGTAGTAGTCACGGATACCTCATTAAGCTGATTCGACTTCGTATTACAATGTCCGGTAAGTGCTCGCGCCTCTCGTTCGTCCAATCGGAAAAGTTTTTCGGGTTAGGGCTCATATTTCGGAGTTATGTGATATTCGAGTGGTGAAATCCAATTTTTGAGTCGTTGAGCTATGAATATATATAGAAAGATTGTGTTTTGTTTTCTGAAATCAATTGGTGATATTGATTGTGAATTATGAGATTTATTATGGATTTGGTATTGTGGATTATTGGAGGATATGTGTTTTGTGCTCAATATCACTGTGAGCCCATTATGGGGCTTGAGGGTATGCATACCGGGTTTAGAATATCCTTCTGGGCCGAGCTATCGACTTTGTAGGTGGAGACTTTGCCAATGGGGGAATCTTGATAGCTTTGTTACAAGGTTTTGTGTCGTGATCATGATTAGATATTGAGCAATAGATTGGTCAATGGAATGGACCATCGACATGTGATGTGATATGAGATTCATCAGTAGAATAGACTATTGATGTGTGATTTGATATTAGTCAATGGAATGGACCATTGACGTGGTTTTTAATAGAGACTGATCAATTGACTTAACCATTGATGTTTATGATGATTTAAATGAATATTTTCTGAATTTTATAAAGTTTTGTTGAGTTGAAACAACTCTTATGTGATTATATATGTATTTAATTTCTTAAGTTTGGCACCTGAAATTCTGGTATGGTTTTATGTATTCATGCATAGTGGTTGCTCGATTTGCTTAGAAGAGATACGTACTGCTTACTGAGTTGTGGTTGCTCACCACTCCGGTGTGATACCGCCACTGCTCAGCCGCCCTTTCCATTTGTCCAGCCACATTTGGAGCATAAGAATTTGAGTGAGTGGAAACCCTAAACCCTAATTAGGATTATATGCATTTCTAGATAAGTTTAGAGGTTAATTAAGGTATTTTAGGGGTTGTTCTAGGGCCAATGATTAGGGTGGACCATGTGCTGATTTTGGAGGTTTAGTATGATGATTTAAAGGTGATTTAGTGGCCTAGAGTGGACTGATTAGGGGCTGATCATTGTGGGCTTAATTGGACTTTGTGTGGCTAATCTAGGGTTTAAATGTGGATTGCCATATGTGCCTTGATTGTCGAAGTAGTGGCTGATCTGTGCATGGTTCGTGATTAATTATGTGATGCCATGTTGAGTACTTGGTGTGGCCGAGAGTTGAGTGGCATAGTGGGCCTTAAGCATGCGTAATTATATTGATTTAATTGTATGATTTCGGGTGCCAATTATGTACCGCGGCTGATGTGATTTATTTGGTTAATTAGGCATGTTGATATATTGAATTGAGTGATTATTGTGAGTTCAATTGATGCCCGAGTGTTGGATGATATGGCCATGAATTGTGCACATTGAATGTCGGCATAACATGTGAATCATGCGAGTGTGCACGAATGACATTGAGCATGAGATCACCTAAAATGCCCTGACGCGTCCCACATGGGGGTTCAGATAATAATTGGTGAATTGTATACGTGTGATCACATAAACCCTGAGGCGTCCCACATGCAGGGTAATGAACCCGTCCTGAGGCGTTGAAAGCGGGACGATGCCCGAATGACTGGAAGATGGCCAACTTGAGGCGTCCCACACGCGGGTTGTGTCATAAGCATGATGCGTTTAACGCGGGCTGGAGATTGATTGACAAGTGATGGACCTGATGCGTTTAACGTAGGTCGGACCTGATGCATTTTACGCGGGTCGGAGGTGAATTGAGAAATTGGCACGTGTGCAATTGTGCATCAATGAGCATGAGCATGTGCATGGTAACGGCATGTGTGCAAAGCGTACATTGTTGAGTGCTAGCACATGCATGGCAAGAGATCATGGCCAATTGATATGTGTATGTACCATTGTTTGGTTCTGTATGGCCAGTGTTATTATTATGTGCCTAACCTGAAGGGTCAAGAATATGTTTGATTTGAGCCCGATGGCCTAAGCCGTTTGAATACTGGACTGTTCGTTTGGTTAGTAGCTTATCTGGAGGTGCATGTTAGCCTAGTTTAGCTTTAGGGGGCTTACTCGCTGAGATTTATTCTTACTGTTGTTAAAACCCAACTTTTCAAATCCCCGACCTTGAGGATGGCAGGCGTACCAATACGTTTTGGGATCCCGTACTGCATAGAGCGTTTGGTGATTAAGTACCCTATTGGGAACGGGGAGACTTATGTTATATAACGTCCCGAAATTCGACTCAGTCTCTGGAATGAATAAAACGAGTCTTATTCGATATTCCATTTTCGTAAGTCCTGCCCGGAGCCGATCACTCTCGGGATACTGACCAAATGGGAATGGCCAACTGGGAATAGATACGTGGACCGAAGACCGATCGCGAATTAAGCCGATTTAAAAGAATGACGAGGAAATATTTTGGGCCAGTATGGACCGGTCTTCGGAACTCGAGCCGGATGATCGCGTCCTCGGAACTAGCGATAATTCCTCCCGTCTCTCGACAATCGAGCTTGTCGCGACTCGGGCAGCCGAGGTCGATACGCGTAAATCCTAACGGCCACCCGTTAGTAAGAGAATTAGAAAACGAGAATTGATGAATTCGATCGTGGAATTTAGTCCGGACTTCGAGGCCAATTATCGGGAGTTACGGGATGATATTCTTTAGGACGACGTCAAATTAAGCTGGCCACGCGTATATAGGTCCAGTAGGGTCGAATTTTAGCAAACCGACCCGGTACCGAAAATTTAGGACCGTTTTGCCCCCGTGACCCTTGGAATTCCGAAATTTGCTTTCTTGTGGGGAAGTGACACTTGTCACTCTCCCCCTTCCCCATGCAGCCATCATGTCACTCAAACCCATACTCCACCCCCCTTGTCTTCCCCATGCACTAATCATTTTCCCCTTTGGAGACTCTTCAACTCCCTCTCACTCTCTATCACTCACTCTCTCTCTCTCACTCGGCTCCCCCTCTCTCTCCCGTCCGCCTCTCTCTCTCTCTCTCTCTCTCTCGGCCTCACGCCGCCACCCACAACCCGCCGGAGCTGCCGCCGTGAGCTTCCCCCTCTCACCTCACCGCCAGCCGGCCGACCTTCCCCTCCTTCCTCCCTTGCTGTTCGCAACCGGCCGAGGCCTCACGCCGAGGCCAGCGCGGCTGCGCCTCCGCCGAGCCCGTCGCCGCTCCGCCAAGGCCACCGCCGTGCCCCGCCGTCGCCCCCTTGCCGTCTCCCTCTTTCCCTCTTTCCCTCTCCGTTCCTCCTCTCTTTTCCCCTATCCTCCGGTTGCATGCAGGCTGGTGGGAAGCCGGTCAGCCCAGGGCAGTAGGCTCGCCGTCACCGGACCGCCGCTGCTGTCCCTCTCGCCGCCGTCCCGTTGCATGCACGGTTGAGCGCCGGGCTTCCTCCACCTCCGCCGTCTCTCTCCCTCTCGGTTGCATGCAGCTGGGTGGACCGCCGGACAAGCTCGCCGCCGCTCCCTCTCTCCCTCCTCTTCGACGCGGCTGCATGCACGGTTGAGCCACCGCCGGAGCCGCTCACCGCTGCACGCCGCCATTCGCCGGACCTGTTCGCCGCCAGCCAGCCCTCGCCGTCCCCCTCAATCTTTCGTCCGCCTCTTCCGGTTCTGTTTCCCTTCGCCGGAGCATACCACCGTCGCCGAGACCGAGCCGTCCACCGCCGCGTCGTCGCCGGAACGCTCGTTGTTCACGCGCCACCGCCGTGGACAGCAGCCATCCGGGGACCACCCAGCCGCTCGTCCAGCCCTTCCTCGCCGTGAACAGCAACCCCGCCGGTCGTGAGCCGCCGCCCGAGGCTGCTGTGGTCAGCCGGCCGCCGCTCGCCGCCGCTCCCTTGGGATTTGTGCCGCCGGTTATACCGTTCACCGGTGATCGGCCGCCATTCCCCGTCGCCCGAGCTTGGAGTTAGGTGGGTGAAAACCTCTAAACCCTTATTAGGACTATTATGCGTTTTAAACGGGCTTAGGGTGTGTTTAGTATTCGATTAGCGTTGGTTAGGAATTATGAATTTATACGTCATTAGTGGACCTCGGGAATCTATTGGCATATGACAAAACCGAAATTTGAAGTGGATTAGGGGTCGGGACAATAAAGTTTAATTGCTGTCCACAATGGGTTTTGAGGACCAATTGCATGATAGATTGAGGATCGAGATGATTGGATTGCCGGGATGTCCGGAATGATTGAGCTGTATGTCGGTTCATCAATAACGAAGTATCGAGTCTACCATGTCGTGTGCTCGTTTGACCGACTATTGTGAACTGTGATTGGGGATTGGTCGATGTATCTCATAATGCCCAGATTCGCCATATATGCTAATTTTCGCATGTGATGCCCCGGGAAATCAATTGGGCTGAGTAAGCTTAATGTGTGAATCGTTGAACATGAGATTGTGACGCTGAATTGTGTGAGACATCATGCTGGGGTACATCGTACTAACATTCGTGTGCGAATTGCATGGCCACGCATTATGCATGCCGGGTATGAAGCTTGTGGAAATTGTGCGAGAATGCGTGTATGCCATGGACATGTGATCACCTAATTGCCTGAGGCGTTCTACGCCGGGTTCAGATAAAAATGGACAGTGTGCCGTGTGATCACTTAAGGCCTTCGGGTCGTGGCCTTCGGGTCGTGCCGTCCTCATGCACTTTGGAGCAGGACGATGCCCGGTGCGTCCGGAAGACGACCATCCTACAGCATGCTTTGGTTCGTGAGGAGATCGGTGTTGCGCCTGATGCGTTTACGCGGGCTAGAGACACTGGGCCTGAGAGCGTCTTTACGCTGGCCACGAAGTGTTGTGATGGATCTTCGGATCAGACCTTTGGGTCGGGCCTTCGGGTCGGGGATCTTCGGATCGGGCCTTCGGGCCGAATTGGCAAGATAATCAACTACGTGTGTTGCATAGTGCCTGATTATGCAATGGAATTTGTGGGGCATGGTATGGGACGTGTTCAGGCGAATTCCATTCTATAATCGGACCACGCGCGAAATCCTGTGCTGTTACGGATGATGCATAGTGCCCGATTATGCGATAGAAATCGGCTGGGTATGGTATGAGACGTATCTAAGCGGATTCTATTTTATAATCGGATCACGAATGGAGTGTCATGCCGTGAGTGCCATATGAGTTGAGTTGTGAGCATGGCAGTAGAGACATTTGCATCCATATGAATGCATGAGTTAGTGTGCTGATTTATGTGACTCGGTGAACTATGCTTGGAATTGTCATTAAAGGTTTGAGCATGCGTGTGACGTACGCTTGTTCGAGAGTGCCGCTTGTGAAATGCAATATCATGGAATTGTCTAACCTGCAGGGTCATTGAAATGTTGATTTGGGCCTACGGGCCTAAGTCACCCTTGTATGCGTATGATTGTTTTACCCGTCAGGAGATGCATGTTAGCCTAATTTAGGTTTAGGTGTTTGCACTCACTGAGATGTGTCTCACGGTTTTTATAACCCAAACTTTCAGACCCGCGTCCATGACGAAGCCACCTGTCCCGGTTCGTTTTGGGATTCCCCTAGATTACGAGCATATCATGACTACACATCCGGTGGGGAACGGAGAGATGTTTTTGAGGCATTATTCTGCAATTAGTGTAGACGTATGTACAACACATCCTCAGGTTCACGAGTATGTAGCTTGGTGTTTCCGGGACCGTTTTGGAGACGAATTTGGACCCCTTCGCACGATGGATGTCCCGTTCACCGTAGAGGGCGAGCTTGATCCGCAGTGCCCGGACGGTGATATCGTGGATTTTGAGATGGATGAGGAAGAGACTATAGGTCCTTTTACCTGGTACGAGCCTGCCGAAGACGAGGAATTAGGAGGTATAGATCACGAGCCAGTCGTGGAGGACCCAGTGGTGGAGCCTATGGAGGTCGACGAGGCCGAACCGATGGACACCGAGGAGTCCGAGGAGGAGGTTCCTAGCGAGGATTCAGAGATACCAGACAGTCCGTCCGAGTCCGATGGCTCAGATCCAGATTGGATGCCCTAGACTAGGTTTGATTTTACTTTTTGTGAGGGTAGGCACTTTTTGGATTTAGGATCCTCTACCGTTGGCTGTTGTCTCTCTTTTGATTGCACCTTATTTCTGATGTCGTTTTCTTGGAACAATGTAAGAATGTTTCTGGTAGTTTTGGTATGGATGTGTACGTTGCCTCAGTTCTATTTGTGCTGCTTTCCTGGTTCTCATAACTTTTATGTCAGGGTGTTTTAAATGATTTTTACTTTTGCTTCGGCGTGTGCCTTATGTTCTATTATGGGAAACGGGTCGATGACGACGTGTCCTGGGACGTCGCACTACAGAATCGACCGCCGGGAGGGGCGTCGCGTGC
This sequence comes from Syzygium aqueum, assembly GCA_031216185.1. Classification (NCBI taxonomy): domain Eukaryota; kingdom Viridiplantae; phylum Streptophyta; class Magnoliopsida; order Myrtales; family Myrtaceae; genus Syzygium; species Syzygium aqueum. Next base: position 21,384,171 of record CM062236.1, on the reverse strand, counting down.
CGCAGAGGTCGGGGCGTGACATGTTAGGCATTATACTATTGTTTGGGTTGACGTGGGCGAGTCACAGTTCCAGGCTCATCCTTACCTTGGTTGGTGTTTCGAGACTAGTTTGGCATTTATGGACCCCTTAGGGCTTTTGATGTCCCGATCGACAGGTTAGGCCAGTGGGACCTACATCCAGCTAATGGGGAATTGGTAAGTCCCGACGTCGGGTCCGAGGAGAATTCTGACCCCCGGCCAATCATCTTCGAGATGGATTCCGATTCTGAGGGAGAGGAGCCGATGGAGTGGGAGTTCGATCCCAAGCTGGAGCTTATGGAGCTGGAGCCAGAGCCGGAGGATGATTTCGAGGAGGAGCCGGTGGAGGTCGAGTCCAAGCTAGAGTCTATGGATCCCGAGTCCGAGTCGTCCGATGACTCGTTAGAGTCTTTGGGGATCTGACCCGGACTGGTTACCCTAGGGTTTAGCCTTGAACATAGCTAGGGTAGGGCCGACACTTTTTGACAGAAGCCCTTCTTAGGTGTAGCACCCGACCGCCCGAGCCACGTACCCCTTTTTTATGTTAGCGGCTTGCTGACCCATTTTGGTTTGTGTATATCTCCTGTATTGGATATTGTAAATCCCCTTATATTAATGTAAGTTTGTGTTTATGATGTTTGTTGCTATCCATGGTCATGTTTTATCATATACGGGTATTTGATCGTTTTCGCATGTGCATTATTATCTGATTTGGAGTTTTGGGTCGGCGACGCGTCTTGGGACGTCACACATAATCGACTGAGGAAGGGGTTGTCGTGCACCATACGTTTCGGGGCGTGACAGCTGGAGTATCGCCATCTTGTTGATCACTTGAAGAAGTTGCAGGAGGAGTTGGTTTGATTCCCCCGAGAACAACGTCCCATTGCAAAGGATCAATGGATTTGATGAATGCTTTCATTTTGTTTTTCCAAACACTATATTCTTTGCCATCAAAGTATGGAGGTCTGGTGTTACTATGTCCTTCCATAAGACCCGGAGCACTTATGCTAGCCATAAAGATCGTTAGCTCAAAAATAAAACACTCCAATAAACGAGCAACCTGCTTTGATACCAATTGAGGTGGGTAGCAAGATTCACCTAGAGGGAGGGTGAATAGGTGATTTAAAATAATTCTTGAGCAATTTAAAGCGGAAGTAAAAGATCAAGAACAAAGTCTGAATAATGTTCAAATTTTAAACAATCTTTAATAGCAATTGTGCAATGTAATAAATAAAAAGAGTTTTAAGGGATGAGAAAATTTGCACACAAGATATATAGTGGTTCGACTTAGATCAAACCTACGTCCATTCTTCCATGCTGACAGCCTACTGGCTGGATTCCACTAATTAAATCAATGAGAAGTTATAGCAAGTTGTGCCGCTTAAACCCAAGCACTTCTCCCCGAAACTGGTACTACTTATACCAAGTCGATAGATCACACTATCTCATACCTAAGCATACACTTATGACACTGTCTACACCTCTCAACTGATGACACATTTAAGTTCATGAAAGACAAGTACAAAGATTGAAGATTGCTCAGACTTTGGAATTCTAGATTCTGGACCTTGTCTCTTTTTTTTCTCCTCGGCATGTTGGTCTTCTTTTATACTTCTCAACTTCCAATCTAGCCATTGAACAGTCTTCAGAGGATCGTTTTCCAATCTACTCATTGGACAAAACTGTATCAAGAAGATCGCGTAGCTGTTGAGGGACAAAATCTGAATCTCCGCTGAATCTGATCGCCCATATAACTAAAGTCTTGGTTTCCATAAGTAGAGCTTCTTCGTTTAGAAAATAGCTTGTCTCGAGATTAATTGCCAATCAATCAAGATGTTTTGCATATTAAACCGTTGTAAAACAATTTTCAAGATTGAGTCAATCAATTTATTTTAAGTGTGAAATCCAAGGCAGATTACTAGTCGTTATGTACATTTTGGACTTTACGTTCTGGACTTACGTTCTGAACTTGTGTATGAAGTTCATCACGTGCAATATAATGTCTGAAGCTCTTTGTCTGAAGTATAAAGTTTGAACCTCTTAATCTGCAGTATAAAGTCTGAACCTCTTGAAATAATTTCACAATTTGAACATGATTGCCACATCTTCTCTTCCAAGAATAACTTCCTGAATCAACATACTTCAAAGCATTTATTAGACTTACAAAACACTTATGAATAGTTTTGTCAACTTCAAAATATATTAGGAGGTTTTCCCGACAGAACGTTAGTGGTGCAAAAAGTTCATCTATATATATCGTTCGGTCACCCAAATATGCCCCCATTATCAATGGGAGTTCTATATAGAGCTCATTAAATTTAACGATTCACACATGTTTATGTTAAACTTAATAAGCTGAGTGCATGCAAGTATTGCAACTATCGAATTAGAGCAATTTAAGTTGGTCTTTTTTGAATTTTTATAGAACCGATAGGGGCCGCACCTTGCACATGTGACTCTAACTCATGCGTACCCTTAGATGATACGGGCTCTATAGGGTTTTTTTGCCTTATCCAACGATGCACTTGAATTGGCTCACATGCTATGAAAGCATGTAAGATTCTTTTTGAAAATTACCAAAAACCCCCTGAACTTTAAGGGGAGTACATATTTGACCTCGAACTAACTATTACACAATAAACCTCTAAATTCATTTTGTTACACCTGCTAACCCTCCATTATTTTTTATGTTAATATTAAGCAATGCGCATACTTTTAAAAGGAAATAATTAACCAAAATCTAAGGTGATTTTTAAATGTTTTTTTAATCAATTGATCATTTTTTTACATTTATTAACCATTAAAATTATATAAGAGAGTATCCAATTTTCGTTATTTGATGCTTGTTTCATTAAGGCCTTTTTACTTTCAATTGTGTTTCCGTTTGGAAAAATATTTTATTAATTGGTTATTATTTTCATCAATTTAAAAAATTTTAAATTTTTAATATTATTGCTGATAATTTATTTTTTATGATACTAATACGGTAGATAATTTATTGTTGTCGGTTTCATTTATTTTCATCTTCTTACAGAAATTAAGGGTAAAAGAGAGATTTCTATTAATAAAAAGAGATAAAAATACTGTTAACCCCTTCAAAGTCATGTACATTATAAAATGGATTAGGCATGACAATTAAGAGGGAGGTGAATTGATTGTTTTTGGAAACTTGAAACTTTTTTGCGACATGATGGACACTTTGTAGAAGGTGTGGTGGTGCTATAGAAACATGTACACTTGTGTAAAATCGCAATCTCTCATCAAATAGATTTTGGAATAGTTTAAAGTATAGAAGAAATGCAATCTAGATTTATAGTGGTTTGGCTTTCTGCTTGGCCTACTCACTCTCTCCATCCTAACCGTGTCTACAAGTCTGGAATCCACTATATAATCCTCAAGACGTTACATCTTATACATAATCCGCTTGGCCTACTCACTCTCTCCATTCTAACCGTGTCTACAAGGCCGGAATCCATTGTATAATCCTCGAGATGTTACATCTTGTGCATAATGTGTTGTTACATCTTGTACATAATGTGGCTTGCAATATTATATCACTCTTTCTCAATTACAAATGTTCATATCTTCTACATAGATTTGCAATCAGAAATCACTTAATTTTGCATAAAAAGAATGTAAGGAATGTTGTCGCTAAGTTCGTATATCAGAAATCGAAATTAAACATCAAGAAAACTAATCTGAAAGCAGTACAAATAAATAAACAAAATGTTGATCCGAGCCCAACGAAGTAATGTCGTATCCTTAAGACGAATTTGGCCCCTCAATCAGTACTCGAGGATTTTGAACAATCGTCTCCCAGGATAGAACGGATCTCGTTCCTCTGAAACGGTATGTATTCAGAGGACTCCTTCAAACGCAATTTTGTATAGATAATTGCATAGAATGAATGCATTTTTTCAAAAAAATATGTTAGTAAAAATGAGAAGCTTCTCTCAGGTTTAAAATGAAAAACATGAAATGAAGAGTCACGAACGGGCCGGTTCATTAACGAAGAGCCACCAGTGAATAATTTCGTTCAGTTCGGTTATACTCAGAACTCGAACCCATGAACAGACATATCCGTTCGAAAAAAAAAGAATAAACTGGAACTCGGGCCCGACCCGAGCCGGCCGGACGGGCGGCGGCGACGGCTCGCAGGGGGGGAGACCAACCTAGCTTGGCGTAAGTCCTCTCTCTTCCACAAAAATGGAGTACCCCTTAGGGCCCAAACCCATTTGTGAGGTTCAACCATTTAAACCCATCTCCCATCTCTCTTCTATTCAATGTGGGACTCCTCCATCCACACCTCTTATTCACTTTACAAGGGATTTGCACCCAAAATTCCAACAAGGAAGTCAATGCAACAAAGAGAAAGTTGTTTGTGAGCTTCTTAAATGCTAGCACCCACCTCGATTTGTTTTAAGGACTTCAAAGCTTCAAAATAGGCATTGAAAGCTTTTAATTAGCCGTTGGTCTAACCTTAATTAACCATTAGAATGTCCTTTGAGGGGCATCAAAGGGCATTTCCCAAAGCATAACACTCTGCTTGGCAGTTTTCCCGGCATCTTTTCTGCTTATCCAAAAATGGCAAAGCAGGTTTGATTTACTCTAGGTTGTTTTTAGCATATTCCAATACTTGAAGATAGCTGTGAAACACCAACTTTAGTCCAATTAAAATTGATAAAGAGCTAGGTCTTTACAACAGGATTGTAAAGGCTCATATGTAGAACCTATTGAGTCATACTCCTTATTGACGAGAAGGCACGGGGGTCCCACTCCCCGGTGAGCAGGCAAGGGTCGCAGGAGTGGTGGTCCCGAGCCGCAAGAGGGTTTTTGTAGTTTGAGCCCAAAAAAGGAAGTTTCCTAATTTAATTAGGTTTCCTAATTGAATGGTTTCCTAATTGGAATAGGTTTCTTAGAAAGAGGTTTCCTATTTTAAATCAAACTATTACTTATATATAGTCTCTTTCTCTTGTAATTGAGATATGTAACAGAAAGGTGCGATGTGCTAATTATAGTGGAATTCTCTGTTGAATGTAGCCCTAGTTTAAGGATGAACTAGGATAAAAATCTTGTATCTCAATTCTCTTTTTCGTTTTTTTTACACTTTATTTCTTTGTGATTGTGCGGCAAATCCTAACATCTGGTATCAGAGTAAGGTTTGAGGTTACGATTTCTTGGAGAAGAGAGACCCGAAAAATCGAATATTGGGAAGATGTCGTCGGCTGGTCAATCACAGATTGAAGTAGAGAACTTTGGACGAAAGGGTTTCGGGTTATGGAAATTGAAGATGGAGGCTTTGCTCATGGACAGAGATCTATGGCTCGTGATCGAAGAAGATAAACCCAAGGAAAAATCTAAGGAGAAGGCAAAGAAGACCAAGTCCATATCTGATTAATTGAAGGCGTGGAATAGCACCTATCGGAGGGTGTGAAGCCTAATCTGGCTATGCCTTACGGATAGCGTTCTAGTGAACATGACTTTTGAGAAAACGGCAAAGGATCTTAAGACGAAGTTGGAAAACCTTTATCAGAGTAAGTTGCTTGTGAACAAACTCTTTCTGCGGAAGCGACTGTACAGCTTGTGAATGAGCGAAGGTGTTTCTTTTTCTGCACACTTAAACGAATTTAATACTATTTGTGGGCAACTTGCATCGATTGATGTCAATCTGGATGATGAAGATAAAGAATTTACTTTGTTGCGTTCATTTCCAAATTCATGGGAACATATAATTATTTCGATTAGTACTAATGTTGGTGCACTATCATTTGAAGGCATTATAGCTGCTCTATTGTATAAGGAGAGCTGGTTCTGATAGTGCAACGCAAAAGGCTCTTTTTGTAAGAGGAAGGAGTAGTGAACGATCCAAATCCAAATTTGGTGTATGAATAAGTCCAGAGGAAGATCTCAAAGCCGAAATCGATTGGAAATAACATGTTGGAAGTGCAAAAAGCCTGGGCACTTGAAAAAAGATTGCAGAAGCAAAAGTATGGTCCATCGAAGCGAGATGAAGCATCATCCTCTAGTAGAAAGAAGGATGATGATAGTGGCATGGGAGGCATGTATCTCGTCTGCAATACATCACAGGGTGACAGCAATGCATGGATAATTAATACTGGAGTGTCTTTCCATATGACGCCTCATAGGGATTGGTTCTATTGTTATGAGCTATATCAAGGAGGTCCAATGTGAATGGGGAATGACACGGCGCTTGATATTGTTAGTCACGGAAAGGTAAAGATGAAGATGAAAGATGGGATAATCATGAATCTTCCGGATGTGATGCATATTTTTGGTCTATCAAGTAATCTTATTTCTGTGGGAACTATGGTAGATGCTGGTATTACTTTCACTAGCGACAAATATTCATGCAAGCTAACCCCTGGATTTATGGTGATCGCCAGAGACGAACGGTATGGAAAAATGTGAAAGTTATTGGGAAGCACAGTGATCAATGGTGAGAGTTATATCTCAGAGCAAGTGGAAGAAGATCTTTCGATGCTATGGCATCGGAGATTAGGTCATATCGGTGAGAAAGGGTTGATGACCCTTACCTCAAAAAAGATGGTGGATGGAATTCCGAGATGTTCTATGGTTTCGGATTTTGCGAACATTGTTTACATGGGAAACAAAATTGGGTATCTTTTGAATCCATAGGAGAAAGACAGGAAGGGATTCTGGATTTGATCCACAGTGATGTCTTCGGTCCTCCACCTGTTGTATCGTTTGGAAAATCAAGGTATTATGTTTCTTTTGCTGATAATTTTTCCAGATATGTGTGGATATATTTTTTGCAAAGGAAAGATGATGTGTTTGAAAAATTTCGTGAGTTCAAAACTTTGGTGGAAAATTAATTTGATAGGAAAATCAAAGTTTTGCGGACTGATAATGGAGGAGAATTTTGTTCAGCAAAATTTGATCGATTCTATGCGATCGGTGGCATTGCCAGGCAGAAGACAACGCCCTATACACCTCAGTAGAATGGGTGGTAGAAAGGCTTAATTGGTCTCTCATGGAAAAGGCAAGGAGTATGCTAAGTGGTGCAGGCTTAGCAGCTGAATTTTGGGTGGAAGCAGTGGCAACCACATGTTATTTGAAAAACAGGTCTAACACATCAGGTTTGAAGGATCATACACCATTTGAGGCACTGTTTGAAAAGAAGCCAAACATATCCCATCTTAGAGTGTTTGATTGCGAAGCATATGTACATGTGCCAAAGGAAAACGGGAATAAACTTGAGAGTAAGTCAGAGAAGTGTATCTTCATTGGGTACAAGGATAGTGTCAAAGGGAATAAGCTATGGAATCCTGATACTAAACGTATCATCTACAACAGGGTATTCAGAGAATCTGCGACAAATCAGATTATTCGCCAAGCTCCTGAAAAATCACATGTGGTTGAGTTAGATGTTGATTTGAAGGAAGAGATGGAGGCTACACTAGCTTGAACAGAAAATTCTGATTCTAAAGTTGATGAGCCTGACGAGACGAATGATGTAGTAGATTCTGAAACTGAGTCTGAAGTTGAAGCACCATTTGAACTAGTCCTAAGAAGGTCCATACGAATGAGAAAACCACCTGAGGTATATACCCTATTTGCCAGTAATGAGAATTGTGCTATGACTATTATGGATGATGATCCAAGTACTGTCAAGGAAGTAAGAAGTGTGGAGGATGCCAAACAGTGCGAGAAAACCATAAAAGATGGGATGGACTCACTAGATAAAAATAGAATGTGGAGTCTGGTAAAACTATCTACTGATCAAAAGGCAATTGGTTACAAGTGGGTGTTCAAGAAGAAAATATTCACAAATGGAGAGATAGAACAATATAAAGCTTGCCTGGTTGCGAGGGGATACTCGCAGATAGAGGGAGTCGATTATGATGAGATTTTTTTTCCTGTTACTAAATTAAATTCCATAAGACTTGTCTTATCTGCAGCAGTTGCATACAATCTGGAGATAGAGCATCTTGATGTAAAGACATCATTCCTCCATGATGACTTAGAGGAGGATATTTACATGAAACAACCAAAAGGTTTGTGGTCAAAGGGAAAGATCTTGTTTGCAAATTGAACAAGTCTTTGTATGGCTTGAAGTAATCTCCAAGGATGTGATACCATGAGTTCGACTCATATATCTTGAAGCTTGGCTTTGTTCGTTGTGATGCTAATCATTGTGTCTATGTGAAAAGGTTAGAGGATGATTTTGTTATCTTAACCTTATATGTTGATGATATGCTGCTAGTTGGAAATAGTTTGAGAATGATTAGCAATGTGAAAGGACTGTTGGCAAAACAACTTGAGATGAAAAATCTAAGTCCAGCAAACTTCATCTTGGGCATGCAAATTAAAAGGGAGCGTGAGAATGGGAAGTTATGACTAAGTCAAAAGAAATATGTTGAAAGTGTGTTGAAAAAATTCAACATGGCTAACTGTAAACCCATGAAGACCTCTATGTCCACAAATTCCAAGTTATCGGCGCTCCAGTGTCTTAAGACTGAAGAGGAAGTTGACGAGATGGTAACAATCCCATATGCAAGCGCTGTTGGGAGCTTGATGTATGCCATGGTATGTACTCGTTTAGATATTGCTCAAGCAGTGGGAGCATTAAGCATATTTATGTTCAATCCGAGGAAAGAGCATTGGATGGTAGTAAAGTAGGTGCTTCATTATCTTCGTGGTACATCTAACCATGAGCTATGTTATGAAGGCACGAAAAGCTCAAACGGACAACAAGCATTAGAACTGAAATATTTCGTGGATGTTGATTAGGGAGGTGACATTGATATCAGAAGGTCAACCAGTGGATATGTTATTTCTCTATTCGATGGAGCTGTGAGTTGGATAAGTAAAAGGCAAAGCACGGTTGCTTTATCTACTACAAAGGTATAGTACATGGCTCTTACTCATGCTACTAAGGAAGAAATCTAGATGCGCAGATTGTGTAAAGAACTTGGTTTTACACAAGGAGGAGTAAATATTGGGTGTGATAACCAAATTGCTATATACTTGGCTATGAATCCTGAATTTCATGCAAGAACAAGGCATATCTACATACAATATCATTTCATCAGAGAGAAAGTGGAACGGAAGGTTGTAGTGCTGGAGAAAATTGACACACAGGTGAATAGTGCAGATTTTTTGACCAAGGTAATGAGTAAAGAAAAATTTGAATGGTGTACAACTGCATTGGGTTTGAAGAAGCATGTGGAGTATTCACAAAGTGGGAGAATATTGGGGTATAGTTCATACTCCTCGTTGATGGGAAGGCATGGGGGTCCCACTCCCCGGTGAGCGGGCAAGGGTTGCAGGAGTGGCGGTCCCGAGCCGCAAGAAGACTTTTATAGTTTGAGCTCGAAAAAGAAAAATTTTCTAATTCAATTAGGTTTCCTATTTTGAATAGGTTTCCTAATTGGAGTAGGTTTCTTAATTAGAATAGGTTTCTTAGAAAGATATTTCCTATTTTGAATCAAACTATTGCCTATATATAGTCACTTTCTCTTGAGAGATGTAACATAGAGGTGTAATGTACTAATTCTAGTGGAATCCTTTATTAGACGTAGCCCTAGTTTAAGGGTGAACCAGGATAAAAACCTTGTGTCTCGATCCTCTTTTTCATTTTTTTTACTCTCTATTTCTTTGTGATTGTTCAGCGAATCCTAACAGAACCGTCCACTTTAACCGTAGCGTATATTGCTTTTGCAAAATGATCATTCCAGACTTTTAACAAATTTTTGTTTTATGGTCTATTCACCTTCCACAAGATGGATTCTTCCAAGCAAATTGATGTCCATATGATAAATAAACTATTCATCAACTATTGGTCCATCCAAGCTTTAACGACCCTTTTTCTACAACTTGTTCTACTTCTTTAAACATCCTTCCAGACTTAGACATAATTTCCGTCCAATTGCTTGTTCTCCTTTTGCAAAGCCAAATCCTTTTCATGCTTTAGACATCTTGTTGTGAACACTACCTGCATATGATTTGAGTATGAAGAAGTTGTTCGTTATGTACACTCAAACACACATTGTAGTCTTTGATTATTTTGTCAAGTTCAAAACACCTTAAGATATTTTTTTACCACATTGCACATGCTACTGGAAAAAATAATGAAAAAGTTAACAGCTATATCATAATGAAAGTTCAGGAGATATGGTGTAACAATTGAAATTTCAAGACAAATGTATGTCACCTTCAAAATTCGGGAGAGTTTTGTCTAATTTCATTTCTTTTCCTGCGTGGTTTTGGTCCTCAAACGGAGACTCGCCCCATCAAGCACGTTAGATTCCTTCGTTCGAATCAAGTCATTTCCTCATTGCCCTTTGAAGAAACTTGACTCGGGCATGCTACCAATTCAGTGTCCCCACTGTTCAAAATACCATAAGATAATTATTTACCACATTGCACATGCTACCGGAAAATATAATGGGAAATTAGCAGCAATATAAGAATGAAAGTTCGACAGATATTGTGTAACAATTGAAATTTCAGGACAAATGTATGTCACCTTCAAAATTCGGAAGAGTTTTGTCTAATTTCCTTTCTTTTCCTGCATGGTTTTTGTGACACCCCATAACGTCATGCGCGACACATGTTCTTTCTAATTTTATTTCATATTTGTAATTACGCATGCGGAAGCACAACAAATATTTCACAACATCCCTGACAAGAAAATCACACTGGTTTCATAATATACATATCTTCAACTTTATACATACACCAGTGGTTGTTATCACAATATAATATATAATCCTGGGAAGAAGATTGGGTTTACTAGCACCACTAACCTCACAATAACCCCAAAGCAAGCTACCATCAACTCAGGGGTTTGATAGCCTCTGATAACATCTCGTCCCCTCCATTGCCACGTCTAAGAGAACCATTCTACAAACTAAAAAATAAGGGGTGAGCCGAAGCTTAGTAAATGAAATCTCTATGTCTAAAGTAGGAGTTCACCTATGTACCCACTCTGGCATAACAATCACAAACATTCGGAGCAACATAATTAATGCATGAGCACACACCTTACCATTTTTGCAAGTGCCTCACACGAATGCATGTCATGCAATTTTTTGATGCATCAGTATTATTTGGTGCCTTATTAACATGCATATATGTATATTCATGAGCATGCATCATATTCATTGTTTCATCATATCCCGATTCGCGGGGCATCTCGTACATTCGACGGGGCATTCCAATTTGCGGGCCATCTCAACTCTGAGGCATCCCACAACATCCACCCACGGGGCATCCTGCCATATTCATACATAATCTTAAACGCGGGGCATCTCGACTCCCCCGAGTCATCTCGAAACACTCCCCAAGGCATCCCGATCACATAGCATGGCATCCTAACGCCGGGGCAATGTCGCCACCCTTATGTGGACGATGGCACTTTTCTTTTTCAATATTCGATGTTATCATGCATCGTTAATGCACATGAACATGTTTAACATCAACATTCAATGCACCACATCATTTCCACAATTAACATCCAACATACAATATCTTTTCATGCATAGTCATTCTCACAGTCAATATTTGGTACACGACATCATCTTATTGAAATATAATCGCCATGTCTTTTTTTATGCATCGCTTACATAAGTAATAATAACACATTTACCTTTTTTCATTTTCATGTAAGCCATGATAACATTCTTAGAGAATTGACAACGTGAATATCGATAACTCAATTAATTGACGACGTAATCATTGACAACATGAAAATTGACCTAGTGATTAATCAACAATACTTAGCTAGTAATTCGATAACTTAATCAAATTACAAATATATCACTTTTAGGTTGAGTATTCGTTGTTTCCACATCTTTCACAAAAAATTGTCATCATATCATAGAGAAAATCAAACACCCCTTTGGAAAACCATCAAACACTTCCTAGACAATCCATCAAACACCTCCTAAGCTTAACGATCAAATTCAAGTGAACACAAAGATTTTACATATCATCATTAAAATTTACCTACACTTGACTACGAAGGCAAACGAAATATAACAACCATCAATCAAACAAGTCAAGTACTCATTATAACAACCTAGCTTAGTGCCTAGAGTTGTCACTTACCTCAATTAAAGACTTGGACAACTCAAAGCCTTAACCACCTTCAAAACAAGATAAGTAAACAAAGATTAACAACTTTCAAATTTGTTAAATAAAAAATAATAGAATCCACCAAATCACCTCGTAAACTCTTGAAAGATGGAATTTTGAAGCTTTTACAACATATGATTATAATCTTTCCTTTCACACGAAAGATTGGAATGTGAAAACAGAAGAGGAAAGCGACAGAAGATCTCTCTCTCTCTCTCTCTCTCTCTCTCTCTCTCTCTCTCTCTCTCTCTCTCTCTTGCAAGAACAAGTTGAGATTCCTTTTTGGAAGCTTGAAGACATACGAAGGTCTTTTTTTAGGCCAAAGGAAATGAATCTAGCTAACCAAGGTTAAAAGTAATGATGACTTTGGGTTAAAATCATTATACCTAAGAACAGAAGGGCGTGTGTTCCAATTGAAATGCTTCAAGTGGTCCTAAGTAGATAACTAGGATACAAGTGGCCTAATAAGATTAGCTAGAGAAAGATATTTTGATTCAAATGAAAGATGGCTTTTTCTTGGCCAAGTAGATGAGTTAGTCATAAGGACATTCATTACCTTTGTAAATGAAGGGGTAAGTGTTCCAATAGAATTGATTCATGTGTCCCCCTATGCTAATAGCTAGGGTGCAAAGGGCTTGATATCATAAGTCAAGAGAATATATATTTATGTGAAGGAGAGAAGGCTTCATTTCATCTGGCCAAGTGTGAGCAATAATCATTCCAAGCATTACTAAACTAAAGTCAAATTTCATGAGGCAATGGATGACCTAATCACTGCCAAGCTCCATATCTTTAAGAGGAAAACGTGTGAGGGGTTAAATAGGAAAAAAAAAAAGCACAAATGGAAATTGCCAATTGGTTCGATAAAAAGATTTTCATAATAAACATTTTGTTAGGTTACCAATGTATCTACCAATTAATACGTAACAAGGAAACCAGTGTCCGTTCAAAATACTAACAAGTCTGAAAAATAACCTACTAGTGAAAGATAATGGATGCTGAGAAAATCTTAACTCAGTTAATTAGAACTTGAAAATCATCCAATATGAAACTCCGAGCATATCAATCCTTTCTTCAACAAATATGGCGGCAATTAAAAATTACCGTCACACTACATCATCAATGAACGTGTCAACCTCCTATGATATTGGACTCCGGGCGATAACGATCATGTAAAATCATTTTAAATATTAGTACAAAAAGTGAAAAATTCTGGATGTCACAGTTTTGGGCCTCATATGGAGACTCGCCCCATCAAGCATGTCAGATTCTGTCATTCGGAACAAGTCATTTCCTCATCGCCCATGCGAAGAAACTTGACTTGAGCATGCTACCAATTCAATGTCCCCACAGCTCAAAACACCATCAGATATTTTTTTCACCACATTGCACATGCTATTGGGAAATATAACGGGAAGTTAATGGTTATATAAGAATGAAAGTTCAGGAGATATTGTGTAACAATTGAAATTTCAGTACAAATGTATGTCACCGTCAAAATTCGAGAGAGTTTTGTCTAATTTCCTTTCGTTTCTTGCTGGTTTTGATCTTCAAACGAAGACTCGCCCTATCAAGCTTGTCAAATTTTGTCATCCGGACCAAGTCATTTCCGCCCTTGTGAAGAAACTTGACTCGGGCATGCTACCAATTCAATGAACCCACCGTTCAAAACACTATAGGATTTTTTTTTTGGGTTAGCACTACGAAAAATCCCAAACTGGTGGTTATAAAAAAAAAAAATCTCAAACTGGTACACTTGTAACAAATTTACCCAAAACTAATTTTTTGATCACGAAAAACCTAAAACCGGTATATCCATGATAAATTTACCATAAACTAATTTTTTAATAAAAAAACCCCAAATTGGTATACTAGTGATAAATTTACCTCAAATTAATATTTTGACCATAAAAAACCTCAAACATGTATATCTGCAACAAATTTACCCTCCATTAGCTTCCGTCAAATTTTACTATTAAATTTACTGATGTGGATTACATGTGGTGATGTTGTATAGTGATGCGGCAAGTCCGCGTGGAAATTCATAGGGTAAATATTACGAAAAACCCCAAATTAGTCTGCTAGTAGAGGGTAAATTTTTCACATGTATACTAGTTTGGAGTTTTTGGTGGTCAAAAAATTAGTTTCGGATAAATTTATCATAGGTGTACTAATTTGGGGCTTTTCTTTGTAAAAAAATTAATTTGAGGTAAATTTATCACATGTGTACTAGTTTGGGGGTTTTTCGGAGTTAAAAACTTAGTTTTGGGTAAATTTATTATAAGTATATCACTTTGGGATTTTCATGGTATTAACTCTATTTTTTTACCACATTACTCATGCTACTGGAAAATATAATGTGAAGTTAACAGCTATATAAGAATGAAAGTTCAGGAGATATTGTGCAACAATTGAAATTTTAGGACAAATGTATGTCACTTTCAAAATTCGGGATAGTTTTATCTAATTTCCTTTCTTTTCCTTCTAGGTTTTGGTCCTGAAACGGAGACTCGCCCCATCAAGCATGTTAGATTCTGTCATTCGGACCAAGTCATCTCCTTGTCGCCCTTGTGAAGAAATTTGACTCGGGCATGCTACCAATTCAATGACCCCACCTTTTAAAACACCATAAGATATTTCTTTACCACATTGCTCATGGTACTGGAAAATATAATGGGAAGCTAACAGCTATATAAGAATGAAAGTCTAGGAGATATTATGCAATAATGGAAATTTCACGACAAACGTATATCACCTTCAAAATTCGGGAGAGTTTTGTCTAATTTCCTTTCTTTTCCTGTGCGGTTTTGGTCCTGAAACAAAGACTTGCCCCGTCAAGCTTGTCAAATTCTATCATCCGAACCGAGTCATTTCCTCATGGCCCTTGCGAAGAAACTTCACTCGGGCATGCTACCAATTCAATGTGCCCACCATTCAAAACAACATAAGATATTTTTTTACCACATTGCTCATGCTACCGAAAAATATAATGGGAAGTTAACAAATATATAAGAATGAAAGTTTAGGAGATATCGTGCAACAATTGAAATTTCAGGACAAATGTATGTCACCTCCAAAATTCAAGAGAGTTTTATTTAATTTCCTTTCTTTTCCTGCGTGGTTTGGTTTTGGTCCTGAAACGGAGACTCGCCCCATTAAGCATGTCAGATGTCATTCGGACTAAGTCATTTCCTCGCCGTCCTTGTGAAGAAACTTGGCTCGGGTATGCTACCAATTTAATGTCCTCACCGTTCAAAACACCATAAGATATTTTTTTTACCACATTGTGCATGCTACCGGAAAATATAATGAGAAATTAACAACTATATAAGAATGGAAATTCAGGAGATATTGTGTAATAATTGAAATTTTAGGACAAATGTATGTTACCTTCAAAATTCGGGAGAGTTCTGTCCAATTTTCTTTCTTTTCGTGCGTGATTTTGGCCCTCATATGGAGACTCGCCCCCTCAAGCACGTCAGATTCTGTCATTCGAACCAAGTCATTTCCTAGTCGCCCTAGTGAAGAAACTTGACTCTGGCATGCTATCAATTCAATGTCCCCACCGAGGCGTTGGTGCCATGTGCGCTATCATTATACCATAGTGGACAAACGTGTAAGATACGTTTGGCTTATACGTTTGCAGTGAAGAGACTTCGCTTATAGTCTTTGCCCATGGACCATTATTGATATTTGTCTAATCAATTGATCATGATGAATTGTCGATTTAGTATATGAACATGGTTGTGCGGCTTTCTTTGATGTTTTTGCAAAACTTCACACAAATCCGTTGTTAAGCCTATTCTTGACTTTAACAAAACTTTAACTGATAAGAGGAGGAAGACCACATGAATAAAGAGTATGTAGAAATTGTTACCAAGCGATGTGGGATAGAATTTCAACATGCCTGATTATTCATCTGATTGCAACCGATGCTAGACCGTCTTCTAATTAATTAGTTCATACCACACAAATATATAATTTTAGTAGCCCATATTACAATGTCACTGCAGATCCAAATATAGTACTACAATGATTCCTTTTCTTTCCCATTAACTGTTGAGGTTGGGCCGTAAATAAGTCATTACCGAGCATCATAACATACGCAGGTGAATCCAAGGGAGGCTGGTGGGTGTCATCGCCCGTCTTCATATGTATCATGCAATTTTCACTCGTTATACTTAAATGGAATTTCTTTGGGGTTCATCACCTCTCAATATGATTTGACCAAATATGTTTACTCCGATCCTCTTTAATAAAAAAGCCCGCATTCCCCACTGATAAGATAGTAGAATAAGTCCTTGGTCGGTACTTCTATCAAGTTTCTCATGACTATCGAGATGTCCATCTTTTCAACATCCTTTTCATTTGTTGTCCTAATATTGAGTGCACTTTAGCTTTTGGCAGTAATACGGGATAGATAATCAAGCTATTAATACTCCAATAGATGTCCCTTTCTACCCTTTTCCAGTGAGAGGAACTCGGAGGGTTAAGTTATCTATCATAATTAGGGAAGAGAAAGGTACTGGTCATTGGTCAAAGTATGCTTTCTTTTTCCCAAATAGTTTTTTCGTACTTCTATGTTTTAACGGGACGCAATCAGTTCTAATGTTACACCACCAAGTCCTATATAACAAGGTGGAGTACGGGAACGCGTTATATGCGTAATAATAATACATAAGAGATCACCTGGAATCCCATGAATGCTGTGAAAAATCCTCTTCTCTTGCTATGTTTTGTAAGAATTTTTCTGATGGGAGCTGCATTAATTGAGATTGTAATTTATCGTTTTACGGGATTGATCTAATAAGGTAAGATATAAAGATTCTTAAATAGCCTAATATGAGACTTGCTAGTGTAAGCTGAGTAAGGTCTGGCCCGTGATGAGAGAGCCTGGTTTAAAACTCTATAAATAAAGTTCAAGTCCCTCTTCTAACCTTGGTGCACAAATTATCTCAAATAAGGAGCAGTTGCAAAATGCTATTGTGAGAAGTAGTCTTATTGAGCCAGTGATACAGAAAGTAATAGAGGAGAAATACTTGCATTGAGGATCGTTGCTATTCCGCATAAAAAAACAATGAATTCCAAATTAGGTGTGCAAATCTCTTTTACTTGATTACTATATTCTAGATTCTAGCTATGAAAATCTTGGGTGCTGTTTATCTCGGCCAAATGTGGTATCATAGCTACCATAGACTAGATGTAGAACGTATGGATTTGACCTATTTTCGTGACATTTTGGTAGGATAAAAATTATTTTTAATTTTATAAATGGGAAGAGCTCATCAAGACAAGCATTTTGAGTGGCAACACGCCGCCAAGGGACAACGCACACGCCGCCACGAGCAGCAATGCTTAGCGCATGCACTAGGGCTGACGTTAATGACCCACAACGCAGATCGATCTAATTGACTCGGTTGATCATTGACTCAAGTTGACCAACCTGGCAACCGACTAGGATCCGACCTAATACTCAACCTGACCCAGTAACCGACCAAGGTGACCGAACCCGATTTTGGACCCGACCTGGTTGACTGGACCCGATACTCAAAGTTGTGTCCGTATCTTCGATTGGACTTGTTGGTGGTCCTCCATGTGCTTCCATCAATGGCGGAAGAAAAGCTTGCAAGTGGCAATCCCTCCCGAATGAATGATTCGCCTCTATGTGGTCGCCACTCCTCTTGGAATTATCCTTGGAAAAGGTAGCTAAATGTCCCGTGAGATTTGAATGATCTTCCTAATCGTCCACCCTTTCTTCCAACTTGATATTGGAGTATTCCATGAACTCGAAATTGACGGATGAAAAATGAATTTCTTTGTCGTGATGGCACCAATGTGTTTAAAGCATTTACAACATATCATTGTCAAGCTTAGTAAAAAAGAAAGGGGAAAAATGACACAAATAGTTCTAAACTTTAGCCTAATGTGCAATGTGGTCCTTGAACTATAGCAAAATATGTAATGCAGTCCCTGAACTTTTAATTTGTTCAATATGATCCCTAGACTTTTGGTACATATTCAATTTAGTTCATGAATTATATGAAAATGTTTAATGTGGTTCCTTAACTTAAATTAATGGAAGTTTGTTTTTCCTCTCCACTGCCATTGCCCTTGGAAACTTCTCTTTTCTACTGATGGTCTCATTCTCGCAAAGTAGATTCAACCAATCATAAAGAACAATTTGGTGCTTCTTACCAAAATATTAGACATTTTCTTAGACTTTTGCACTTTTCCACCGTAATTCTTCTAAAGTTACGAAGGTCTTAACCTTTGAAGGAGCTACTAATAAATGAAGTACTTGGTAATGCATATCCTATTTTGTGTAGCTTTGTGTAAATTTCCTATTTTTTGGTCCCCTACTTGGTTTTGGTCCTCATCGTACTTGTGAAGAGACTTGACTCGAGCATGTTAACAAGTCAATGTCTTCACCAAGTCGTTGGTGCCATCCGTGCTATGATTATGCCCTAGACGACATACGTGTGAGATACGTTTGGCCTCTTAATAAAAAAGTCTGCATTCCCACTGAATAAGATAGTAGAATATACACTTTTAGTTGTGTCCCTACTTTTATCGGGTTCTCATGACTATCAAGCTGTCCATCTTTTAGAAAAAAATTGTCACAAAAAAATTATCCATAAAGTCTTAAATCTATAATATGTTGGCCAATTCAGTTTTAAATATTTTAAATGTGCAATTTAATCATAAACCTTTTGATAATTTGTCAATTTAATCCCAATTCATTCAAAACTTTGATGTTTGTCAATGTCAAGCAACTTGATAGTTTGGGGTTAAAATTTTGGCAGTCAAAGTTATTAAAGTATTATTGTACCTTACTTGACTATTGAGTTTGACCATAAAGCTTTATGTACATGTGATCTTCCTCCTTCGAATAGTTTGAGTTTTTTTGGTTTAATTTTCTAGTATAGTATCAGAGTTGAGTTTATGCAATCTCCACACATCAGTTTAATTTTGCGTATGCGTGGCTCCTTTTTTTTCAATTGGACATGCTCCTCCATACGATTTCAACGAAAATGGGTGTTAAAATATCATCTCACCTCGCTTGGGTACCGGATCTAATAAGACCTTATTTAAGTGCGATCTCCCAACAATAAATATCTCACATTTCTGGATCGGAACAATCAATATATGCCTCAAATTTTAAATGGATGACATTGCTACGGTATTTCAATTACGGGTCCCCGTAAGTTGTGGCCATGGCGGTGAAGGCGGCCCTCGTCACCATCATTGAAGGGCCGCTACGACCACGAAGCAAGGGACCCCCCTGCTCTGGCGATAGTGGCAACCCTCGCCGGTGATAAAGAGGCGGCACCATCCCTGCCCTTCCTGCCCCCTCACCTTTGATCTTTTTCTCTATGGTTTTTTTGCCCCTTTTTGTAACTTTAGTCTTTTTTATTCATAGTGTTTTTTTTAAGGCATCACATCAGCGCCACTTGTATGAAAGAAAAAGATAAAATTAATTAAAAACCCGCCTGGATTTTTTGTCCAAAAAAAGTTTACACCGTTAAGGAAAGACTAATTTGAAGGACGGTAACGAGTTTTAAGCCTTAAGTGATCCCGAAAATTTTTTTAGGACTAAAGCGACTTGTCAACACAAGTTTCGAAACTTCTATGGTTATTATCCCACTTTTATTTTGTCAAATTTATGGGAAAGGTATGTAGAAAATCATGAGGTGAGAAAATTTTATGTAGCAGACTTAGTTTATGGAGAGGTGAAAGAGAGAACTAGCTAATCATAATATAAAATTACACTAGTTAATATTATGAATAACTCAAAACTGGTACATTTATAATAAATTTATCCCAAATTAATTTTTTGATCACAAAAAACCTCAAACTAGTATACATGTGATAAATTTATCCTAAACTAATTTTTTGACCACAAAAAACCCCAAACCGGTACACTTTTGATAAATTTACCTTCCGTTAAATTGGATTAATATCACTAAAAATCATAAATTGGTAAATCTGTGAAAATCATAGGGGTAAAACCCTAAATTGGTATACACGTCAACTACCATGTATAATCCAACTCTTTAATTTGACAATAAAATTTAACGAAAACTAATGGAGGGTAAATTTATCACGGTGTACCAATTTGTGGTTAAATTAATTTATTACATATGTATTAGTTTGATATTTTTTATGGTATTAATCTAAATGGTTGATACCACGTAAAACTCCAAATTGATATACTTGTAAAAATTTTATCCTAAACTATTTTTTTACGATAAAAAATTCCAAACTGGTACACCTGTGACAATTTTACCCCGAACTATTTTTTTGATCACCAAAGACCCATAATGATACATTTGCAATAATTTTACCCCAAACTAATTTTTTTACTTTAAAAAACCCTAAACTGATACACT
This sequence comes from Syzygium aqueum, assembly GCA_031216185.1. NCBI lineage: Eukaryota > Viridiplantae > Streptophyta > Magnoliopsida > Myrtales > Myrtaceae > Syzygium > Syzygium aqueum. The sequence continues at coordinate 21,363,643 of CM062236.1, read as the reverse complement.
TATGAAAAATTTATCCTCTGTTAGTTTCCTTTAAATTTTATTGTCAAATTGCTAAGTTTGATAACACATGGTAGTTAACAGGTGTACCAGTTTGGGGTTTTACCCCTCTGTTTGTCGCAAGTTTGCCGATTCGTGATTTTTCATGATATTAATCCAATTTAACGGACACTAACGGAAGGAAAATTTATCATAAATGTACAAGTTTGAGATTTTTAGTGGTCAAAAAATTAGTTTAAGGTAAAATTGTCACAGATGTACCAGTTTGAAATTTTTTGTGGTAAAAAAATTAGTTCGGGGTAAAATTATCACAAGTATATCAATGTAGGGTTTTTGATAGTCAAAAAAATAGTTCGAAGTAAATTTATCACATGTGTACTAGTTTGACGTTTTTTATGGGTAAAAAATTAGTTCATGATAAAATTATGGGAAAAAGCCACCAAAAACCTCAAACTTTGTCTCCTGTGACACATTTACCCCGACTTTTTTTTGTGATACCAAAAACCCCAAACTTTGCTTTTTGTGATACATTTACCCCAAATATATTTAGTCCATAGGCATTTTCGTCTTTTTAGCTTTTTCTTTTTTTTTCCTTTCTAGCGAGGGGGCCCTCGTTGGTGTCGGGCGAGGGCTGCCCTCGCCGGCGTCGGGCGGCCCTCGCCCAATCTGGCGAGGGCCGCCCTTGCCTAAGCAAGTGAGGGCGACCCTCATCAGATTGGGTCGAGGGCGGGCCCTCGCCCGACGCCGGCGAGGGTCGACCTCGCCTGAGTCGGGCGAGGGTCGCCCTCGCTCGCCCAGGCAAGGGCCTGACGCCGGCAAGGGCCGCCCTCGCCGGATCTGGCGAGGGCCGCCCTCGCTCGACACCGGCAAGGGCCCCCTCGCCGGAAAGGAAAAAAAAACAAAAAAGACGAAAATGCCCATAGACTAAATATATTGGGGTAAAGGTATCACAAAAAGCAAAGTTTGAGGTTTTTGGTGTCACAAAAAAAGTTCGGGATAAATGTATCGCAGAGGGTAAAGTTTGGGACTTTTGGTGATTTTTTTTCTTAAAATTATTATAAATATATTAATATAAAAATTTTCGTGATATTAAACACGATCCAAATTACACTGAAACTTATGTTTTTTTAAGAGAACCCGTGAATCTAAGTTATTTTCCCAAACGTGACTGATGTGACCTAACAATATTTAATATAAGCAATTACTTTCATCTACCGGGTCGATGGCTCGTTAAAGCCGAGTGGTCGGTGATGCATTATTGCCCCCTAAAATAAGATCGGACCGCGAACTGAGCCGCGTCCAAGGCGTTCGGTGTCCACGTCTTAATTAAGACTCTTGTGTCGGATTCATGGTCTCCCGTGTTTTGAGGTAACGATGGTCAATCAAAGAATGGTTTTGCCAGTTGCTGTCTCTTACGATTGCATGACTCGAATCCCCGTCATCAACATAGGGCTCTATTGTTCGCTCATCCATCTCACATATCAGGCTTTAGGTTGCGACTGTAACAACCCTCTTCGAGTCACCGCTGGGACTAGACTTATTAGTAACGTGGGTTTTAATACTAGTATTGAGTGTGTTAGGCATCTCTCATCCCAAAAGCCGGCTAAAAGGATAAGACTTCTCCTAACATTTATAAATTAACCGCTAGCCTATTTCATAATTGATGTGGGATAATCTCGACACATGGCACACCGATATGTTAGCGATTTTCAAGGAAAATCGATCGAAATGGCTACAATAAATTTTGTGTAAAGATTTAGGATTAAAGTTTAGAACCGAATCAATGTTCGTATAATATATTTAAAACTGATTGGACAATTTCTCGATATTTTTCCACTGAAATTACTCTGTCTTACCAAGATGCGAAATTACAGAAAAGAAAAAAGAAGGTACGTACTTTTGCTCTCGTATCGAAGGACTTTCACCAGAGACAGGTGCATGTCCCCTCCGAATCGCCGTCAAAACAGCATAAGAAATGTACAAAGAACAGCAATTTGAACTTAGGAGCATGCATTGATTATTTGGGGTGAGCAAAAGAATTTGACTGAACGGGGAACTACCCGGACTGGTAACTACGGGAAGCTTACGGACACTTACCACAGTTACTGGTCCGGTTCCCAATTAATTGGTGAATATTGGTCCACTTCCTAATTTTAGGCGCGGATCCATCCACCGGACCGAATCAATCACAAAACTAAAAACCCTAATTACTAATTCCTCATTCTTCAGTATTTCAGCTACACAACGCATTCAAACCACACGAAGAAGCATACTGATTTGTACTGGCCACATAGAACATAGTGTCCACATTTCCTGAAATACTTCCACACCCAAATATGGTACATTCCATGCAATAACCATGACCTGGCCATTAGAAATTGCCACTCGTGTCAGGACACTATAGGGGAACTATGGCCATTAACAAAGGGCCGCTCAAGTCAAACTCTGTTGGTGGAAGAACATTGATTGCACATTAAACCATCTAAGGACTAGCCTGCAGTCCTCATTCCTAATCAGTGCACATTGTGACTCCATCTCCAGGAGCATTCTCGGTCTAAATGTAACTAAGCCTTCTGAACAAGAGACGAGAAACAGTAAATCGCAAGGGGTCTAAGGAACAAAATAACTTCCTAAGGATGATGAGCTTGTTCTATTAACATATAGTAGTTTACGCTATTTGAATACACTTGCAGTCTTGTAAGGGATAGGCAAAAAAAAAAGGGGGAGTAGACCACAGGTTCCCGAGTGAGTCCAAGACTATAAGTGGGCGGTTTCCGGTTCCACAAACTAAGAACAATCCTTTTGGTCCGGTTCCAGGCTCTAAGGTAAGTGGAACCGGCCCATCGCAGAAGCCATCGCCCCTAGCAATTTGTTTTGTATGCCAGTCGCTCGATAAGTAAAGCCAAAGACTCCGAAAAAATATCTCAGTACAGGCCAAGCGTCAACCTGTTCCCTTGAACGCCATGAAAAACTCATCATTTCTCCTTGTGCTTGTTCTCTCAATCCTTCACCTGCCTTCTCAACCCTCCTCTGCAACTCGCGCTACTTTGCGCAGAGGCGACTATCTCTCCGTTGACAACCCAGACGACATCCTCATCTCAAAGTCAGGTGTCTTCTCTGCCGGGTTTTTCTCCATCGGCAAGAACGCTTACTGCTTTGCCATCTGGTTCAGCCATCCACCGTGCAGCGGCCAGAATTGCACCGTAGTTTGGATGGCAAACCGCGATGAACCCATCAACGGGATGTACTCTAAGCTCTCCCTTAAAAGGAATGGCAATCTCGTGTTAACCGATGCCAGCCACGCCGTTGTTTGGGCCACAGATACAGCCTCGCTCTCAGGGTCCAAGACACCGGTTCATCAGTTACAGCTCCTAGACTCTGGTAATCTTGTTCTACGTGACAGAGAAGGCAGAGTCCTGTTGTGGCAAAGCTTCAACTGCCCGACCGATGTGCTCCTCCCTGAACAGAACCTCACGAGGAACACACCACTTGTTTCCTCTCGGAGCAACGGCAACTTCTCTTCAGGCTATTACAAGTTATACTTCGACAACGACAACATCCTCCGTCTCCTCTTCAACGGACCCTTGATCTCGAGCGTCTACTGGCCAGACCCGAGCCATGTGAGTTGGGAAGTTGGAAGAACAACCTACAACGATAGTAGAGTTGCGGTGCTTGATTCCTTGGGGAATTTCACTTCGTCCGACGATCTGAAGTTCCTGACGTCGGATTTTGGCAAGAAAACCCAACGAATATTAAAGGTGGACCATGATGGTAATGTAAGGGTCTATAGTAGAGAAAAAGATGAGAAGTGGGTCGTAACATGGCAAGGCATATCTGATTCATGTGCTGTTCATGGGATTTGTGGACCGAATGGCGTTTGCAGGTATAGCCCAAGTGAGGGAAGGAGTTGCTCTTGCCCTCCTGGATATGCGTGGAAAAATGACACTGATTGGACTCAGGGATGTGCGCCCAAATTCGAGAGCCTCTGCAACAAGGATTCCGATGCTCATGTCTATTTCCTGCGTTTGCCTCACCACGATTTCTATGGATATGATAAGGGCTATTGGCCAAACACTACCCTGGCGTCGTGCAAGAAAATGTGCGCAGATCTTTGCGATTGCAAAGGCTTTGAATACAAATTCAACGGGGACAGTGGGAGTTTCGACTGTTTCCCCAAGGTACTGCTGTTAAATGGACATTTTGCATTATCATTAATTGGGAGCATCTATCTGAAACTACCAAAAGCCAATCTCTCTTCTCATCAAATACCCACCGAAGGATTCAACCCACTGCCCTGTCCCCCAAAAGTTCAAGAAGTTATCCTGCAGAGGACTTATCTGAAGAGCGACGTGAGTTTCACACTTACGATCTTGCTCATTTTTGCTATGGTGCTAGCTGGAGTGGAAATTGTTGCGGTCTTCCTCACATGGTCCTTCTTGATCGGGACTGATCCTGACAAACGTGGAGGTTATGCGAAGGGATATCATCTTGCAGCCACGGGATTTAGAAGGTTCACGTATGCTGAGCTAAAGAAAGCGACCAGGAACTTTAGCAAAGAGATTGGAAGAGGCAGTGGGGGGATTGTGTACAAGGGTGTCTTGCCTGATCATGGGGAAGCTGCGGTCAAGCTGCTAAACGAGGCCAATCAAGGAGAAGATGAGTTCCTGGCTGAAGTGAGAACAATAGGGAATCTCAATCACATGAACCTGATTGCGATGTGGGGTTACTGCGTGGACGGAAGGCACAGGCTCTTGGTTTATGAGTTCATGAATCACGGCTCCTTAGCAGAAAACCTTTCTTCCGATCAACTTGACTGGAAGAAAAGGTATGAAATCGCGGTGGGATCGGCCAAGGGGCTTGCTTATCTTCACGAAGAGTGCTTGGAATGGGTTCTCCATTGCGACGTGAAGCCACAGAACATACTTCTCGATTCTGATTACCAACCAAAGGTGGCAGATTTTGGGCTTTCTAAGCTACTTAACAGAGAGGGCCTCAAGAATGCGAGTTTCTCAAGAATCAGAGGAACAAGGGGATACATGGCTCCTGAATGGGTTTACAATATGCCAATCACCTCCAAAGTGGATGTGTATAGCTATGGAATTGTTCTGTTGGAGATGCTGACCGGAGGGAACCCAGTCGCAGGTCATGCCATCGATGGAGAAGTAAAAGGTGAGAACAAAAGGATTTCTTGGATGAGAGAGAAGATGAAATCAGGAGTGGCCATGGAGACATGGATAAGGGAAATTGTGGATCCGACTGTAAAAGGGCATTACGACATTAAGAAGATGGAAGTTTTGGTTGCGGTGGCTCTCCAGTGTGTGGAGGAGGACAGAGATGCGAGACCCCCCATGAGCCAGGTGGTTGAGATGCTTCTACGCCATGAAAGTGAGGATCTGTAATCAGATACAAGCATAACTGCTCGTGTTATTACTCTCTATATAAGTGGACTACATGAGGTAATTGTCTTCGGATGTACAAACCTAGGAAAGATAATTTAGTAAGTGTTTAGGGACAAGTCCCTGTTTCTCTGTTTTTCCTTCTTACAGATCTAGGATAGATCACCGAGCATGATAGCTCCCTGTAAGAGAGATGATTCAGCAACAAGTACGCTATTGCTCTCTTGTTAGTGTTTATCTTTGGTGCTTATAATCCAGTCTTATGAATTCGCTAACTGAAGAAAAAACAGAGATTTGTTTGGAGAAAACACTCAGGGGCCAATGTTCGGCGGATTGAAAATGGTCAGATATGCACCTGGCCATATAAAACGGATGGTGTGCTAAACCAAGATGATTTTGCAAAAATTTAGTACACAGTTGATCTGACAGGGTATAAATATGTAGGCATAGCGGTGCCTTTGGCGCACGAGATAGTACACTTTTTTAGCTATCCAATTGTTTCACAGGAATTTCTCCTACGACGAAAAATCTTTCACTAAAAATGGTGCTTCAGTTTTTTAATTGGAGGAGACAAGTTCTATAGCGGTTCAAAATAGAAAATATCACAAATGATAAGAAAATCGACAACTTAAATTTCAATAGGACTATACAGATACAAATCATGCCGAAATTTAATTGACGACAAGGCTTGGAAAAAATAGACTCTACAATAGAACCGAACGTAAACAAACTATGTTGGAATTCAATCACCAACACAAGCTAAAAATATTAAGATATTATGTCGGAATTAATCAACAATGCTATACCGCAGATAAAGACACATGCCAAATTTAATCAATGAGAAGGATTTAAAAACTATAGGTAAGAAACAAGCCAAAATTTAATTGACGACGCAAGTCTAAAAGGTAAAAGTACAATGCAGAAAAGTAAAAATACTGAAAGATAGTAAAATTGTTTGGTTTGTGTGGAGATATCTCATGCGGCTCATATTTTTCCACGAAAGGTATGCTTTGTGTAAAGTCTTCATGTGGTCCTCTATCTTTGTTTTTACGTAATTGCTCATACTTAAACACTCTTGTTGCCAATTGGATAAATTGGCAAAATTTTGGCTTTCGAACTTTTCTCTAGTTTTGAATTTCAATATACTAAAAGCCAAATTTGTGAATTCTTTCTCTGGGAATGAAGAAAGGCATCTTCCGACCAAAAAATAAATGTAAAGAATCTATTTCTAGCCATCTTGAATCAAGCAACAAACTAATTGGCCAATTCATTATCGTATTGATACTTCTGACCAAATCAGCAATCAATACCTCTGGTATCATTATATAAAATTGAGAATGGAATCGTTTTTCCATCTCAGCCCAAATATGAATTGAATTAAGAGTAAATTCGTATACCAAGTACACATGGTTTTTGATAAAGATAAAGGGAACAACCTAACCCTCAGGAATTCATTTGTTCATGCCTCTCCACATTGGGCAATAAAAATCGACTAATGTGTTCAACGGTTGATTGGTCATTTTTGCCAGTGAAAACAACGAAATTAGGGATTTTAAATTTTCTTGGGTAAGGTATAGTGTCAACCCAATCAGATTTGGCTTTCTATATATTGGCTTGACCATTATTTGTCGAGACCTAATTGTTGTAATACAAGTTGAGCCACTTACTTAGGATTCGCAAGTTGACACATTTCCTGCCCCCTAGGTTGAGGGTAGATAGGTCGATAGACTTGAGATTCCTGGCCCTTAGGTTTAGGGTAGATAGGGTTTTTAGGCCTTTATAAAATCCTCACTGGTGGTGGGATCACTTGGACTAAATTATTTTTGCCGTTCAATTGATTAAGAGTCGGACAAATATACCCAAAAGCCGCAGTATTAGGCAAATTACTTCAACCGATAGGTATCGTCCCACTAGTCTATTAGAAAAACATCCCTATGTAAGTACTAATATTTATCATGATATGTGCAACAATTCCTTGCGCCAACAAAGACGAGAGGCTAGGCTTTGAAAGAACAAGTGCCAATGTGAGAGGTATCTCATAATAGCTTAGAAGGACCACTCAAGCTAGTGTTCTCGGAAGACTTTGGGTATTGATAAACGTGGAAAGATCATTGGTCATGACATCACGTGTCATTTATCATTACTTAAGATTGTCAGTCAGATCACTCACAATCTGCACTAGTGATAATGTGCACGGGATCGTGATGATGATGCATTGGCTTTGATGATGATGAGACATGCGTTAGAAGATGACCGTTGATGATACAGAAAATAGTCATTATAGGACTGGGCTCTGCAGCAAAAAAAGGGGAAAAGAAATCAGAAAAGCAGCTTACAATTTTTCTACTTAAAAACAATGCAGCAGACTCAATTTTAGGAAAGATGCGATAGTCAAATGAATCGATTGCAGGAGTAGTCCTAATTCTGTTTAAGGTCTCCAACGACTCTCAAATGGCTAGCTGAGCATCCTTGAAGGTATCCAACGTATAGATTGAAGACTTCGGTATATAAGGAGCAACAAAGCTAAGAAGAGGGCATCCTTTTTTTTTTGTTATTGCTCTTATATTAGCATTTAGTGTATTTTTACTCGATACATCAACACTTTAATTATATTGCCATTTTTTTCAAAATAATATAAATCTTATCCATTTAGGATAGCTAAAAACAAGTTTTTCGTTAAAACTTCTTTAAACATTACCTTCACCTCCTTGATCATATTGCTAAGCAAAAGAAAAATCTTTAATTCAGCTCAACGAATCCATCTGAAAGAAGCTACACTATCATTATTTACCTCAATGATCACGTTAATTTGATTTCTTGCACATTGTTTCTTAAAAATAAATTATTGACTAGATAAAATCGTGTACAGCTATGGGATTGTCTTGTTGGAGCTGGTGACTGGCAGGAGTCCAACAGGAGGGCTTGCAAATAGTGAGGGCGGTGATGAGAATGAGAGCGAAAGGTTGACTTCTTGGGTGAGAGAAGAGAGAGGAGGGGTGAGAGAGAGCGAGAGAGAGGAAGAGAACAGGAGTTCCCCCGGAAACACGGATAAAGGAAATTGTGGATCTAAGGCTGACACGGGAATACGACATTAGGACGATTGAAGTTTTGGTTGCAGTGGCTCTTCAGTGTGTGGAGGACGACAGAGATGCAAGACCCACCATGAGCCAGGTAGGTGGAGAAGCTTTTGCGCTCTGGCGATGAAGATGAAGATTGAACGATCCTAGAATAGGTCCTCTATCCCTACCTCTAGAATAAATTACGTTTGTAAGGTAATGATCTTTGCATTTCTACAAGTATAAGGTAATGATAGTCCCTGAGTGTTTCCAAGTATAAGGTACTAGTCTTTGGATGTATCAAGTCATGAAGTGTGTTACTTTGGCTTTGTCTTTATGTTGCTTATTGGTAGAAAAACATAAACAATCTCAAACTTTTTCTTATATTGCATTTTATGTACGCTATGTTTTATGATATTCACTTTGCAGACTTATAGACTTCGAAAAATACCAACATGCTATGTGATCGAATTTTTAGAACAAAGGAAAATGGATGGGGCAAATAATTGTCGGTTTTTATTATTGAAAACATGCAGAGTGCCGGCATAGGTGATCAATTAATACATCCTAGCTTTTCACGTGTCCAACTTACATCAAATATCCAGCAAGTTTACAACAAAAGAATCCATAACATGTAACATGACATGGAGACTTCGTTTAATAAAACCTTTTCAGTACATTCAATAAAAACAATATCAGAAGAATGTTACGAAATCCATGTTTACTTAATAATCATCGTACTTTCATGTCAAGAGAGACATGTAATTTACTAGTAGAAGACCCGCAAGTTGTAAAACATTCTATTTTTATTGACGTAAAGATAATTTATAATTGCTTTTACATTTTGTGCACTAGTACTATTCCTGTTATTTTAACAAAATCTGTCATCTTTAGCATATTTCGTTTACACTCCTGTATCAATCTTTTCCACGACAAAAAAATGTAGTCACGAACTTTTACTATACATATATATTCTATAGTTTCATTTTATCTTGTATAATTGTGATAATAATTTATGAACTGTTCAATTTATTACACGCATTATTTACTAATTGTTAAAAAATAATAGAATTATTCTTCCAACTTTATTTAGATACTTTTGTATGCAATGTAATTTTTTCCTCTCTCCCACATGTAAGTTCTATTCAATATATAGCACTACAAAAAAAATTAGGTTTTAGCTACGAATTT